>OW121749.1:19829933-20516183 GCA_933228765.1 Miltochrista miniata | reverse complement strand
GCAATGATACGTTCAAAGAGCTTACACACCTCGTCGAGCAACACGATCGGCCGGTACCCAGATGGTGAGTTCGCCGGCCGCCCCGCCTTTCGGATCAGGACCAGTTTCCCCGTTTTCCATACCTTGGGAAACTGACCTTTTTCGAGGCATGCGCTAAAGAGCCTTATTAGTCGGGGCCCAAGTTCTTCGAGAGCCAGGACCCACGCTCGGCCTGGAATGCCGTCGGGTCCGGGGGCTGTGCTCTTGCGGGATTTAAGTCGCAGCACAGCTGCCCCTAGCTCACCCTCGGTGACTTCGGGCCCGTCGTTCTCGCCGTTATCCGCGTCAGGCGCCGAAGACGGAGCCATGTGCGGAGGAATATGTTCCTCCGCTCTCAATGGAAACAAGGTGCCCAGAACCCTCTCCAGCTGCTCTGGTTGGAGGCTCTGGGTCAGTGGGGGCGCCCTAGGGCGAAGCTTACCTCTAACCATGAGGTACGGACGCCCCCATGGGTTCTGTTCCAGAGTCTCCAGGAGCTCTTCTCGGGCCGATTTTTTGGCCTCTTTTATGGCTCTCTGGAGGGTCCTCTTGGCCCCCTTGTAAGAATCGTATAGCTCCGTCTCTCGGGCTGTCGCATTATCTGGGCGGCGACGCCTCCGGCGGAATCTGGTGTATCGACGGCGCGCGGACACGCAAGTGGCACGCAACTGTGCGATCTCCGGCGACCACCAACACACCTGCCTCCTTGCCGGTCCGGGCCTTACCCTAGGCATCGCAGCGTCGCAGATTTGCGACATGGCTCTCCTGAACCACTCCGCCTCTGCATCAACATCGACAGGCGTGTTTTCTGCCGGAATCCAGGCCTGCACGACGGCTGCCTCCAGGAGAGCCTCCCGATTGAGGTGTTTAAGCGCCCAACGCGGTTCCGGGGGATTTGCGATAGCCGGCGGTAGGTCGGGTGGAGAGGCGAGGTCGAACCGAATATATCTGTGATCGGATAACGACTCCTCCTCCTCCACCACACGCCAGCCCTGGACGCGGCGGGCGAGATCAGGGGTCGCAAACGATACGTCTACGACCGAACTGAGCCCTCCCCGCACCCAGGTTGGAGACATGTGGGTATATTGATAAAGTAGACATTATGGACATTATTTATTTTATACAGTCACTGGTGGGTGGTCAGGAATTTTTATTCCTAACTGACCAACCAGGTGCACAAGGTGGGTGGTTAGGAACTTTTATTCCTAACTGACCAACCAGGTGGATAACTCAGGTGGTCGGTTGGGAATGGGGGCATTTAACCTTAACATGTTTTAAATGCGTTAGAAAAAAAAATTGGGGGCATTTGCCTCATAGTTCATATTGATACTCCTTAGTCGGTACTTTTTAATTTTTTTTTGACACATGACAGCTGATTTTTAACCCTTAGCCACCTACCATAACTTTTTGTCACACAACCACCTATCATACGTCTATGAGACCCCTGAGTAAAATGGTTCTTTAAAGTAATATCTTGTTTATTGAAGTATATTTTTTTAGTAAAAAATCAACTTAGGAAAGTATTAAACTCTTTAGTAAAGGTACAAGAGAATCATTTTTATACCTAGGCATTTTGTCTTAATTACTATTAATCAACAATATCTGCTTAAAAACTAAGTCATTTGCTAAATGAGATCTATAAAAAATAATCACATGGATATGAACTTCTTTTATAATTTTTTACTGATTCAATAATCAACCATTGCAAAAAAAAGAAAATGGTGAAAATTAAATTAAATAGAAAAAAATTACAAGCCCTAAACATATAGTTTTTCACGACAATTATTGCACAGCTTATTAGAAAATTCTCGGCAAATTGGTGATTTGCATTCGAAACTGATGTATTGTGGTTTGCACGGCACTGAGGGACACGGGGAAAAGGTACAGGAACGGACGAGTTCGCAAACGACTCGGTCGCCGATATATTTACGTTTTAAATATCTGCTGCGTCTGTGAGACGTATGGTAGGTGGTTAAGGGTTAAATTTTAAAAAATTGCTCTTATTTTCATTTCAAATTGTATTATTTTTTCGAAATTGCCTACATATTATTTTGTATGTCAAAATAAATTTGTGAGAAGAAAACCTGAACATGGCTGGCTAGGAATTATGAAAGAATAAGTACAAGGTAAGGTGTACTGTACACGGTTCATACGCACGTATAACAAAGAGTAGTATTCCATCTTCGCTTACTCACATATTTTGTACAGGGATAGCCAATTAGATGAATACAAACAATCAGAGGCATTATAGGTGAAAGAATTAGCAGATGAAATCCACAGTAAATGTATAATAGGAGAAATTGTATTAGCATTTTGTAAACAAAGTACCTATTATGTATTAGCACAAAAATAGTAAGAGGACAAAGCCTACACCCTCTTGAATTAGGAATGGGACGATCGGGAACTGATTAAATAATTATTTTTGTGACTTACCGTTCGTCCCCCTCGGGGGATGAAGTCGAGGGGACGAACGGGATTACACTAGACATCATCTATTTTTACAAATACTTAGCGATATAGATTTACTTCGCTCAAAGTAACACGTATTTTTATTTATTTAGTCAGAAAAAGAAAAATAGAAAACTGTGGAAGGAAACGGCTGAATGAGTTCCGATTTTCTGCAGCGGCCACCGAGACTCGGTCTACCCGATAGATGGACCGAGGACGAAGAAGTCGCAGGCTGGATGCGGAAGACGCATGACGAAAATTAGGAAAGGTATACGTCCAGGAGCGTACATGCTGATTTGATAGAATATGAAAACAAAAACTGACTAACTGATCGATCTAGAACCTTGAAATTAATAATGGCGTAGGTGCGCAGGAAGAAAAGATTTTTAGGGTTCGTACCCCGAAAATCCTACATAGGTACATGCTATATGACTCCTACCGACCAAAAGCCACACGTATCCTACCTAAACAGCCCACGATTGGGAGCCCCAGATAAGTCCT
The DNA here is from genome assembly GCA_933228765.1 of Miltochrista miniata. Taxonomy (NCBI): domain Eukaryota; kingdom Metazoa; phylum Arthropoda; class Insecta; order Lepidoptera; family Erebidae; genus Miltochrista; species Miltochrista miniata. The sequence continues at coordinate 20,513,216 of OW121749.1, read as the reverse complement.
CGGAAGGATACCCCTGGACTCCCAACACCTTCGGCTACCATTGCGGCCTGGGTGTTATTCCGTTTCTTCGGGGCGTGCGTGAATCCCTCACGTCAGTCTGGGTTCGTACCCTATTCACAAGACTTCGCTGTCCATCTATATGTTCGTCATGAGGCTGTATCTCAGGAACCGTGATAGCTAGAGAGCTGCAAAATTCAGATGATATATGTATGTTTGGACAACAAATACTACAGTCAGAAAAAGGGGGGCTTCTATCCAACAAACGTGATTTTTTGCCGTTTTTTGGTAGGGAACCCTCTGTGCGCGAGTCCATTTCGCACTTGGCTGGTTTTTTATACTACTAAATTGACAGACAAGTTTACGGCCTATCCGATGGTTGGTTACTGTAGCATATGAACGTTGCAACACCAGTGTGGCGCTGCTGCATGCCGACCCATATTTCCTCTAAGCACTATCGCAGTTGACATTACGTACTTAATACGTAGGGTAACTACGACGATCACCGTCCTATCGTACTGGAATTCAAGAAGTTACGAAGAGTTTAATTTGGCTCCTCAATCTTCGGATAAAGTTTGCTTGCAATAACCATTTTAATGGAAATCTAATTTGTGCCAAAATAATGCAACGGGAAAACACGCGATAGGAAACTACGCGATAAGAATAGACGCGACGGGGAACCTTTCTATTTCTCTTTCTCTCTTACGCAAACTAAGTTGCGCGGGTCAGCTAGTGAAGGATAAGGCCGGCAACGCAACGCACCCACTGCGTCAGTTTTATTTGGCACAGTTTTACCACAAATTAGAAATACTACAGATGGAAACGGTCAGGCGCTCCTCAACCGACTTTTCGATACTGACTTGTGCGCGAGTGTGTGTAGCAGAGGGTAGGTGTGAAAAAAAGTACGTACATGAGTTTTCCATCTGTACTATCTCCAATTTGTGGTTCTACGTTCAACAATCTTCGGTGCACGTGAGTAAATAATATTTCGCGTAAAGTCCCGAATTCTATAAGTATTAGTGAAAACCCCCCAAAACGCGATAGTTTAAAAATAACAGTAAGTATCTAGCTTATATCCAATACATAATGGATTTTTTCACGTCGTTACAAGAAGGTTCCTTTCAATTTTGAGGAAATTATTTACTAAGCGTGCGCGATAAGTTGAGGCACTTTAGGGAAAAATTATTATTTATTTAACAATTTATGTACACACATGTATTATAAAAAGATGTAGTTAGGACTAAGGGGACAATTTATTGGCACTGCTTATTTTTTTTAAGAAATATCTTCCAGCAGGCACGGCTGTAGGAGAATGTTCCCAAGCGTGCCTCAACCCATCGTGCACGAGTAGTAGGTACACAAATATCTATTGTTATAGATATTTTGACTAATTTAAATTTTAGTTTGTGTTTATTATGCAATAAAGTAATTTAATTTACATACTTACTGTTTTCATAATACGTGGATTTCCGGAAGCCATATTAAGCATAAAGAATACTACAGGAAGTATAAGAAGTTTGTATAGGTATTTAATAAGAATTTAGTTAATTAGATAGAAAAATTGGTATTGGATTAATTTGTATTCATTATAATAAAATAATTTGTATTAACCTTAGAGATGACATGGATCTAGATAGGGAACGTAGGGCGTTGTCTGTACGCTGCAATATGCTGGCTCGCAGATTTTCACGTTGTACGAAGGAAGTAAAAATCACACTATTTAGGGCATTCTGCCAGACATTCTACACGTGCAGTTTGTGGGTCAGTTACAAGCAGGGGGCATACAACGCCCTGCGGGTGCAGTACAATAACGCGTTCAGGGTGCTGATGGGGCTGCCACGCTACTGTAGTGCGAGTGGTATGTTTGCGGCTTCCATGCCATTATGCGCAAGCGCAGTGCGTCAATGCTGGCGCGGGCGCGTGGTAGCCTCAGCGGCATCCTGGCCGCGTGCACTGCGCGTTGGGATTCCGTGTTAATGTCGCACTGGATTGGGTTACATGTAAAGTATAATGTATAAATTTAACTAACACTAGGCTAAGAATATTGTTACTAACAAAAATATGGACAAAGTCTGAAATAAAATTTATTTATTTATTATTATTATTATTTATTATTACTTACCTCATCTTTTCAAACAAATAGTATTGTAACTATATGTACTTTAAAACCAAAGGCGTGTCTTGTGTTCACGGACAACTTGTGTCTAACCGCAGGTAACTTGCTACAGACAGACCTACCGAATGCATTAGATTAGATATGGGTACAATAGTACGTCAAATTTGACATCACTTTCGTAAACGGCTTCAGTTTTCTGTAAAAAAATAATGGATATGTAGAATACTGAAACTGGAGACTGGCGTATCGCCATTTTTTTACTGATTTTATTTGTATCTATTTTCCTACTGGAGATTGGCAGAATCGTTACAAACGAAGGGCCATTCATTGAGAGAAGAAGAAAAATGATAAATCTATATTATGTAGTTCCGCTGATTTAATGTTATGGAAACGATCACTGCAGGAAGCAAGTTTCGGAACGGGCAGGAAGCAAGTTTCGGAACGGGTGATCCGTTCCGAAACTTGCTTCCTGCAGTGATTTGTGACATTTTATTTGCAAGCATTTCCGTGCTTCGGTAGGCTCATTATGCTGTTGGTGCCGGGAAACTATCAGGCATGGAAGTCGCTACGCCAAATTGAAGGCTTTATTTAATGGGCTACTTAAAAACAGAGTGAGTCGAATTTCAACGTTGCGATAGACTTACTCAGCACCTATTACATACATGGTTACCAAAAAATTATAAGGTGATATGTGGGTGGGCGTAAACAATGCATCTGCGTACCCCGTCGGGGATAAAAGCCTGACTAAAGTTATGCATAGGTATATTTGTGGAACCTGCAAATGTTTGTTTCGCAGTAACAGTCTACTAGAAGTAATTGAATGTCTCTCGGTAGCATAACAGTAATGTACCTACGCGACAGTTGTTGTTGAGCGTTCGGACTTCGGATGCTAATTCCGGATTGAAACAGACATTTGTATTATCTACAAATGTTTGTATTTAGTTATTTTCTACCTATAAAGCTCAGGGTCATTGCACAGGATAATATTACAACATGTCACCAACACGGAAAAATGTGTGAAATACCAATTTAATTAGTATTACCATATTAATTAATGATATTTTTTCATTAACAGATTGGGTGCCGAAGGTCACAAGTCGAAACAGCTGTCAAAGTCCAAGCAGTCATGGTGCGAACGATTCAACCTGTACCTGTATGACGACAACAACTTTGAAGTGACAGTTTGGCATAAAGGGAAACAGAAATCGTTTTTGGGCAGGTAATGTATGTCTACTTCTATTAATTAATTTATAAAATATAGCCGAATCCTGTTCGGGTTCCCGATTACCATGGGAATTTATTATCAGAATAAAAAAAAACATTCCAGACTATAATCTAATCTTATACCTACCAAATTTCTGCTTGGTCCGTCCAACCGTTAGAGCGTGAAAGAATAACAAACACAAAGATCTACGCAGTCGTCTACACTCACTTACTTTTTTAAGCAACAGAATACAAAATTTGCTAATTGGATTGTATACAAAACACAGCTTATAATTGCGTTACCAATGACATTTAGCACAGCTTAGCTTATTAATTGTGATAAATATTGTACGTTAAAAAACAATGACAGTGATAGAACCAGTTAAAACATTCAATAATCTTACTTTTAAAGGTAATGGCCGCGTTGTCGCGATGTCTATATGATCAAAAATTACTATTGTATTAGTAAAATAAGATGAGTTGGTTTCGCACACAATAGTCAGACATTTTTGCGGGTTTTATAGCTCAAACTTTTAATTTATAAACAAAACCTCTTAAAGTATGTTGTGAGAAAACCAGCCCTACAAACTTGGATAATCTATTAAATATAAATGGGAAACCACCTTTAGGCGTTCTGTGACAACTTACCCAGCCTTCAGCCCTACAAACTTAAACTTAATAAAAGTATTGTGCCTATTTGCAAATCCGACAGTCCTTAAGCTTACAAACAGTAGTCTCATAATTTACTAGGTTTATTTTAGGCATTACGCGACCGCTAACTGCCTATTGTATTTCAGTTTTAATTTGCAAATACCTACTCATTATTTATTCTTCACAACCCCCAAAAACAAAGACAAGGACTCTTAGACAGCTAAGTGTGAATACATTTGTAGGTTATGTATACTATGTATAGTATAGCTGTAATTACTAAACCAACAAAGCTTATTAAAAGTACATGCTTACCAATATTTCCCTTCCTATCTTTACATAGTACCTATAAAATGAATGCGCTTTCGCTGTTTGTTCGCTTAGAATGCCTTAGATCTTTCAAAATTCTCAACGGATTTTAATGCAGCTTTTAGCAATAGGTTACCCAGGCAATGGATGCAAGATGAAAGTTTATGTTAATAAAAGATACATAATATTATAGTAAAGAAAAGTCGAGTCGTAACGTAAATGAGGTTGAGTGTGTCAGTGAGTATATTTATAATCTGTTTCCATGTGGAGTGACATTATACTACCTACCTCATTTACAATTTGTTAAGGTAACCCAGTTGTGCACTAGGAAAGAAAAACTTGAAAGATTGTGGTTCTTCCCCCCTCCCCCCTTCATATCTTCATCTTTGCCATGTAATGCCTGATAACATTAATTATGTCAGAACCCTAGTAATTGTATCAACCTGTGTGTGTGTTCAAGGATATAAAATCATACTTTTATTTATACTTTATCTACGCTTGCCTTCCATTCCAAAATACAAATAATAAAAAGCATCGGTATGTGCCCATTATAAACATGGCCTCCACTTTTATTTAGCCCTTAAACTGTCATTGCCCTTTAAAGCAGCTTGCCCCTCTCAATGTGTCTACGGACCCACATTGAAGGTTATCAAGTTATATCAAGTTTTGCATTCATTCAATACATAACTTACAGTTGAACACCAAACACGACGTAAATATTTCGTACCAACGTTGTTCCGGGTTAAAATTCATCGAGAAAAATACAACCTTTTTAAGGTTATAACTTTTTTATATTCCGCCGACAGTAGTTTTATTACTTGACAAATCGTTTAATTTTGTTTTGGCCTCACATTTCTTGTTTGACGAGCTATCCTTTTTTTTTTGTTATATTTCTTTTTTGTTTGTTTGTTTGTTAATGTTGGTTAATGTAGTAAGCTGATTGGGCAGTCAAACAGGTAAATTCGGTTCTATAAATCTTTGATTTAATGAGTAAACTTTGCCCTGAGATATAAAGAGTTTATAAACTAAAGATGACGATGCCATTTTAGGGGTTTACAGTTCACAAAGATCCTAACGTTTTCAGTTCACAAAAATCCCGACATACATCTGTAGTCTAACCAAGAGATCTGCAATATTCCATGGATACATTACTTACTAGATGTCATTCGCGCCCCAGCCGATATGGACTTCGGTCCCCGTTCCCACATCTCATGGAAACTTATTCAGGGAAAAAGAAATAGGCTGTGAGTTGTTCCAGCAGTGTAATATCACTCAGATCCGTTCAGCCATCAGAGCGTGAAAGAGTTGCAAACTTTCATAGACACAAACTAATAGAATTTCAACATATGGTATTTAAAATATTTGCGTCAAATAAACATTTTTATTTTATTTGTTTACATTTCTCAGGTGTCTGATCGACCTCTCGCAGCTTGAGAAAGAGAAGACCCATGAGCTGTGGCCGGAGCTGGAGTGCGGTCAAGGCTCATTGCATATGCTGATCACATTGAACAGCAACTCGAGAACCATGCCACTGGACAACGTGCCCACTACGAATGGAATACACCACACGCAACCGGCGGAGGAGAAGTTTGTAAGTCTATATTGCTATTTGCTTTTTGCGGACGTCAGGCTGCTTCACCCGCGTAGTTCCCGTTCATGTGGGAATACCGGAATAAAATATAGCTTATGTTACTCGTGGATGAGTAGCTTCGAAACGGTGAAAAAAAAATTTAAATTGCTTCAGTAGTTTCGGAGTCTTTTCACTTTATAATATTTATGTAGAATTACCTATATGTGGGTTCTATTCAATATAGAATATGTCAACCCCATTAAATCCTTAACTGGTTATATATTAAAACACCAGAAATCAGAATGCCTTTACTTAAAATGCATTAGCCCAAAATACCCGAATTCAAAATAACATTCAAAATACCTTAGTTCAGTACACCTTATCGTACAGTGTCTTAATTTAAAATACATATAATTATTATATCAGAATTCAAAACACAAATTTTCAATTATCCTTAAATTGCAATACCAAAAATAGAATACAATGTGACACGGTCATAACTGCGTAAAATGTAACACATAATTAGGTACCTATAATAAGCCCAAAATTTAAGAAACAATAATTATTATATCAGAATTCAAAACACAAACAACTTTGTGTGTACTTATGTCACCGGAAAATAACTAGACTCGTAAGTTGATCAATTTTCTAGGTAGTTAATCAACTCTCGGAAAACAATGAACGGCAGTTGAAATGTATTATTTAACGTACCTATATATTTTAGTAAATTGATTAATTGACGGCGTCTTGCCGATAAATAATCCGACGAAGGCAAGGTGTATGTTGAACGACTCACGTGAATGAACACTTTGATGCAGAGTTACAAAAGTACTACAGTGGGCTAACGAAAAAACAAGAAAAAACCACGAAGTCTAATGCCCGCCTTCCACTGCGAGCGAGTCGGACCCATTACGGACTCCGCTATACTCTTAACGACGATTTTCATACATGTCCTTCCCCAAAAGCGGACATGACATGTATCGAAAATCATCGTTACGAGTATAGTGGAGTCCGTAATGGGTCCGACTGGTCCGACTCGCTCGCAGTGGAATGCGGGCATAAGGCGGGAGCTCCGCTCCGTTTCGCTCCCGCCTTAGCCTTCTAACCTAACCTATCCGAGTCGGGGTACTCTGAGTCGGGGTGTTAACCATTCACAGATAGCACCCATGTAACATTTACCTCACGTTAAAAAAAGGTATTTTGTGTTTGAATATTTTAGGATTAAGTATTTAGTAAATAGATTTTTTGGGTTTCGGTTATTCGACCGTACGTCATTTTACATTATTTATATTATACATACTTGGTCTTTTGAATATTGATATTTCGATTTCGGGTATTTTGGGCTCATGCATTTTAAATAAAGGCATTATGATCTCCGGTATTGTGACGGTATACCCCTTAACTACTATCGCTTAGTAGAACAATTGCAGAGAGTTACAGCGGAGGCTATTGGACTTATATATTGCTATTGTAAAGAAGAGATGGAAGAACAGGTGGGAGTAGACGAAAGAGACCATCATCATAAACAGAGTTGTAGTCCAAGCTTATTCAGAAACCATCGCTTTGGCGCCGGTGCTTGGTCCGTTTTATTATTCTGGCTCCCCTGCAAACGGTCTTCGGCAACCTTTGCGATTATAACTAATAGAAGCAGAAGTAAAATGGCCAAAATCTATCTTGACACTATAGTTAAGGAAGGGAGGCATGCACTTCTAAGCTTCCTCTTTTGAGTTTCTAACTATCGATGTGAAACTGGCGATACAGACTCCCCTTTCTGCATCGTATGTCAAAAATCGGAGTTTAAAATAAATTCTGTGAGTTTCAATTTACAACTAACAATGGTGAATCTGGATATTTGTAAGCCTTTAATATTGCGCTCGTACCAGTTCTATATTATCTCCTTTTCTGATTTATACAAAATAAGCAACCCACAGCAGCTTGTTAATATTTTCGTAACTTAAAGTTCAATGAATGCGGTACTGAAACCATATAGGTATGTATATGTAGAGACGTAACATATAACATGCATTGAATTCTATACTTTTTTTTGCGGTATGAAAATCCTTCATGGATGCTATGCCAGACTCCTATCGACTAAAAACCACATGTTTCCTACCTAGTGCCTACGGTTGCAGCCCCGGGTAAGCCCTTGGAATGATGATCACAAGAATTCGCCAGTGTTCAGTGTCAGTTCTTAGTATAAGCTCGGAATATACAAGTTCTCAGTGAAAGGAACTGGTTATACAGGGTAAACACTCGTGTGAATCAGCTGATCAAACCGTAATTACTTTTGGGTTTTGGTTTTTCCTTAACTTAAAATATGCACAATGTTTTGTTATTTAAGAGCGTGGAAAAATATAATAGTCGAGACATAAGCTTCAACATTTTTTATCGTTTATAATTAACTACTGTTGCGATAACAAAGTTACTGTAGACTTTTCGAAGCATTGTACAGCTATTTTTAAACTTATTTTTCACGTCCGTTGACAATATATTTACAAAAAGACGATATTAATCTATATCTATACTAATATTATAAAGAAGTAAAGTTTGTGTGTTTGTTAAATTGTAAGGGGTAATCTCGGGATCTACTGAACCGATTTTAAAAATTCTTTCACCAATAGAAAGCTACGTTATTGTGGAGTGTCATAGGCTACATAGCATCACGCTACAATGAATAGGAGCGTAGCAGTAATAGTAAATGTTTCAAAAACGGGGGAAAAGTTATTCCTTTTGAGAGCTTCGTTGCGTGTGCTGCGTAAATATTTATAGTTATGTATTGAATATTAACGAGGAGACGCTACGGGAGAAAACGCAACGCGACGGGAGTAAATGTGACGGGTACAGGTAATACTCTCTCTTATGTGGCGCAAACGAAGTTGCGCGGGTCAGTTAGTATTAAATAAAAAGAATTACGCTTGTGCTGAATGCATTAAGACAGGCAATTTGTACAATTGTTTAACGGTGTACAGAAGCACATTTCATTTTAGTAGTAACATACTACTTAGGTATACAATTTGCAATTTACACGTAATCGGTATACGGGTAGTTTGCTGGAATCTCAGGCAGCTTTTTCACCAGAGATGTGCTACGCTACGTTGCTAAGAACGAGATATAATCCGCCAATCGGTCACAGAATTTAACAATTTAAGCCGTCAACTTTACACGTGGACCCACGGATATGATTGGTGAATAGCAAAACGCATCCATAGCAGCGTGGCGTAGCGGAAAAGCCCCCTTAGTGTCCCACGTAGCAAAGCTACACGCTCGCTACGGCTACGGAAGAACGGCGACATACAGTAGGTATCATAAAAACGAACAACAGCCTGTATTTATGCATAACCTAGCTTAAAATAAAAATATAGAAAAAATTTTAATGTGGCTTAGCGTCGCTGAGTCACATTTAATATTTTTGGAATGCACAATTGTCAACACTTCCGCCAATAAGTGCAGCAGCTCATCAACATACACTCGAGAGCAATGAATCCGGGTCACTTAAAGAATCCTAAAAATCTCGGAAACTAAAAATGCTAGGTTAATGCAATAAATTGTATTTAATAGACAATGTAATACTCCTTAAATGAAGGTATTAAAACTTCTTAGTTATTGTAAAGTTATATCATAAAAAAATCAAATTTGAAAAAGGGCCACTTTCGAAGATGGAACTACGAAATTACAGCATTTGGTGTTGCTTTTGTTTGTAATCTGTCATTTATGTGGGTACATAAACCATGTTGATAGTGCTCTATATTCATTAATCAAGCTGAAATTATGTCGCTTACGCCTGAAGAATGCACCAGAATACTTACAATGCTGGAAACCGGCCGGAGTCAGCGCGATACAGCCAGGACTGTCGGTGTGTCGCTGTCAACAGTACAAAGAGTTCTCCGACGTTACGAAGAAACTGGTTCTAACCTACGCAGACCAGGAACGGGCAGAACCAGGTGTACCACAGCACGAGAAGACCGATACTTGGTGAACACCATGCTTCGAAATCGCTTTCTCACAGGAACTGAACTCACCAATCAGTTTCGACGCCTCGGAGGAAGTAACCCAAGTGCATGGACAGTAAGACGTCGGCTTGCTGAATCTAACTTAAAACCCCTTAGACCTGCAAACGGCCCTAAACTGGAGCGTGGGCATCGTATTTCGAGACTAAGGTATGCCCAGAGCCACGTAAATTGGAGTATTGAAGATTGGTCAAAAGTTATGTTCTCCGACGAATCAAAATGTATGCTCTACAAGCACGATGGAAGACACAGAGTGTATCGAAGACCAGGGGAAAGATTCAAGCAAGCATGCATCGAAGAAAAAGTAGCCAACGGTGGTGGGTCTGTACTTGTGTGGGCCGGAATTTCTTCTGAAAGTCGCACAGAGCTGGTGATCATAGAAAACGGCTCTTTAACTAGCGTAAGATATGTCGAAGAAATCCTCAATGATCACGTTGGTCCATTTATGGTCAATTTAGGTGAGGATGCTATATTTATGCATGACAATGCCCGACCTCATACAGGTAGGATTGTGAATTACTACCTTCAAGAGATGAACATTACTCGTATGGAGTGGCCAGCGCGCAGCCCGGATATCAACCCGATCGAGCATGCTTGGGACGAGCTAGGCAGATGCGTAAAACAACGAAACCCTCCCCCAATCACGCTTCGTGAGCTCAAAATTGCTCTTACAGAGGAATGGGAGAATATTCCCCAAAATCGTATAAGGAACTTGGTGTACAGCATGCCAAACCGCGTAAACGCAGTAATGGAAGCACGAGGAGGCAATACGAAGTATTAAAATTCAAGAAAATCGTAATAAAGTTCAAAAATTTCATGTTTCCTATTTTTGTTTTAAGGAGAGATCGGCAGTTTTTTCTTTATGTAATTTTGTGTTAATAAAATGTATGGTGACTCATATTTTTTTTACTTTCATTTAAGGAGTATTACATTGTCTATTAAATACAATTTATTGCATTAACCTATCATTTTTAGTTTCCGAGATTTTTAACATTCTTTAAGTGACCCGGATTCATTGCTCTCGAGTGTATATGTATAATCGTGTCTACTACCAGATTCATACGTGGGTCTGCTGGATGCTTGAAAATGAAATCCTGGAGTTGATAAGAACGTTATTACCTCCAGCGCCAGCCGAACTATTTAACGTACTGAAAGCCGTAACTCACGCTTGACCTTGCATTAGGCCATATGTACTGCACTGTACGCTGCGCTCTCTTCGCGCTCTACCCCAACAACAATTTTATTGATTGTACGAAAAAAAAGTTCAAACAAAAGTTGTAAGTAGAGAATGTCTCTACACTCTACAACTTAAGGCCACGGCAGGGGTTGCTCAGGTCGTAGGTCGGATTCGGCGACTGGGTCTCGAGGTCGCCCTTCACAAATCCGAGGCTCTGTGCTTCCACGGACCTCGGATGGGGCCACCTGCGGGATCCAGCCTACAGGTAGGGGGCGTCAGCATCGGCATCGAGCCCTCGATGAAGTATCTGGGGCTCGTACTCGATGGCCGGTGGAACTTCGGACATCACTTCCGAAGTTTGGTCCCAAAACTGAGAGGAGCATCGGCCGCACTCGCGCGGTTGATGCCCAACATCAGGGGACCCAACGCTCCCTACAGGAGGCTGTACCTGGGGATCGTGCGAAGCATGGCCCTGTACGGGGCTCCCGTATGGGCGGAGACCCTGACGGCCAGCAATGAGGCTCGACTGCTGAGCCCGCAGAGAGTGATGGCCGTCAGGGTGATAAGAGGATACCGCACGATCTCCGGTGAGGCGGCATGTCTCCTAGCCGGGACCCCTCCATGGGACCTGGAAGCGAGAGCCCTTGCGTCACTGTTCAGATGGCGCAAGGAGACGCTGGAGCGGGGCCAAAGGCCTGCGTCTCGAGAAATCGAGGCCCAGCGGACCCTGCTCCACCAGGAAACCGTGGAGACATGGAAGGTGCGACTTGAGCAACCAAAGGGGGGATTCGCCACAATCGCGGCCGTCAGACCGGTCATGGACGAGTGGCTGGAGAGAAGACACGGTGCTCTCTCCTACCGGTTGACACAGATGCTTGCCGGGCACGGTAGCTTCGGTAGGTATCTGTGGCGAAAACACCGGGAAACCACGGCCGAGTGTCAGCACTGCGAGGACCGCAGCGATGACACGGCGCTCCACACTCTGGTGGAGTGCACGGCGTGGGCACAACAGCGCCAGGTCCTCGTAGTGGGTCTGGGCGTGGACACTCTCTCGCTCAAGGCCATGGTGCGAGCCATGCTCTCCAGCGGGAGTAAGTGGGACTGCGCCGCCTCTTTCTGCGAGCAGGTCATGCTCGCGAAGGAGGCGGCGGGCCGGGTGCGGGAGAGAACTCTCCCACCCGAGTTCCGCAGTCGGCGCCCTGGGCGCCGCCGACGTGTCTTCGCCGAGGACTATCGGCCTCCATGACCGGAGGTCTGGGGACGGTGAGAGGGCTGCTCACCGTTCTTACAGAAGCAGGCCCATGAAGGCAGCGTGACGTGAGCAACTCACGCACGCCCCCCCCCCCTTAGAAGCGGGGTCACACCCGAAACCCCCCATAGATGCGGGATTGCTCCCGAACCACCCCCTGGGCGAGGCCGCATTGGCGGCCGTAGGTCTGTTGGGAGTCACGGGACATCCTTCCTGAGGGCTTACCCGGGGCTCTCAACCATAGACTGTTAGGCGTGGCGTGAGGTTTTTTAGTCGGTAAGAGTCCGGCATAACATCCTATGAGGATTTTCCCTCACGTTAAACAAAAAAAAAAAAAAAGAAACACTCTACAACTTTCATGTAGATGCAAATCTCATATAAGCAATAGGAAGCGCAATATTCGCGATAAACCGATTTTTTATGACCTTTGTCCTTGAATGTCTTAAGACGCGGACACGATAGCATTTGTGACATTTAGAACGACAAAACAGAGGTTTATACCAATTTACAGCTTATTATCTTTCATTTCGAAGTTGGCCCCTTTTTTCATGACTGGGCTATTAGGACACACTCATATGAACACTCATAAAAATAGCACCGCGTAATATTGAACGTGATAATTCTCCTCCGTAACTGTTACATTTCAACGTTTCTTTCTTCACATCAGTTGTTGCTTAGTTCATATTTTGCTTCGGGGGCGCCTAGTAAATATCGGAAATTCTTATTTTAATTTTGCTCATGTGGAGTATTTAAAAGGTTTCCGTTTCTTATTAGTTAACGTAGGTGCCCACATAAATTCACCAAATTATTATCTGTTTGTCTGTATTTCTGTACCCAGTTTCAATCAGAAATCCTTTGTAGAACTCTTAACGAAACTAAGACGTAAGTTGATACGAGTATGAATTTAGAATAATAATATACTTACATAATGAAATTAACTCTTAAAAAAGCTTAAGGAAAACTACCACGGAGCTTTACAAGTTTACGAGTAATAGTTGAAATTCTAAGAAAATTTATTTTTCCTATGATTTCTTTCGAAGTAAACATTACAAACAATAACCGGCCAAGTGCGAGTCGGACTCCCACACGGAGGGTTCCGTACCAAAAAGCAACAAAAAGTCGTACCTATTTGTTGCATGGGAGCCCCCCTTTTTTCTTTTTATTTAACGAGATGGAAAATCCTTAATGGATGACATGCCGGACTCCTACAGACTAAAAACCCTACGTAACGGCCAACAGCCTACGGTTAGGAGCCCCGGGTAAGCTCTCGAAAGGATGTCCCAGTAAAGGTTCATTTTGTTTTAATTATTATTTTTTTATGAAAATACAATGTTCTATATTCTGTGAGTATTTCAAGCGTCTACCGGTTGCCCTCATTACCTATTAACACTGAGCAACGCGCGCCTTAGACAGTTCGCGTTGCTCTATAGTGTTATACAACGCGCGTCTTTAGACAGTTCGCGTTGCTCTATAGTGTTATACAACGCGCGTCTTTAGACAGTTCGCGTTGCTCTATAGTGTTATACAACGCGCGTCTTTAGACAGGTCGCGTTGCTCTATAGTGTTAACTATCCTTGTATAGATCCTCTACGGTAGGTACAGTATATATTTCTATCAAAAAGAGTTTGTGAACTCTATGTTTAATTTCTTTTTCAGAATATTGATGACATTTGAATGATGACATTATAAACACGATATCTACGTCTACAACATAAATTGTGTGTTTGTACGTAAACTGTTTATACTGGAGAAAAATCTAAAATATGGACTATTTGTTTACTATTTCCTATGAAATAGCTATCTTTGAAATATTACACCTGCCTAAAGTAATCTGCTGAAAGCGTTGTTCACTTTTTAAAGAACAAATATTAACGATGAAAGTCGAAAAATAAGTTAGTATGTGACCTGTATAATGTTCAATCATGGCGACACGAAATTAATTTCATTGAGCAACATTAGATTGTGCTATACCTCCTAAAGTATTCATTTAATTTGCATGGTGTAAAGGGAATGAATGATCGTGATGAAATTTTCAAATTAACTAACGTATTTAAATTGAGAAGGATACCTTATTACCGAATATATAAGACAAAATCCTTAAAAAACACGTTTGTTGTATGGAAGCCCCCCTTAAATATTATTATGTTTTTGTTTTGAGTATTTGTTGTTATAGCGGCAACAAAAACACATAATCTGTGAAAATTTCAACTCTCTAGCTATCACCGTTCATGAGATACAGCCTCCTGACGGACAGACAGACAGACAGACGGACAGCGAAGTCTCATGAATAGGGTCCCGTTCTTTACCCTTTGGGTACGGAACCCTAAAAACTAACAATGTAGGGTAGGTATATTACGCGTGGTACATTGGTATGGTAGTTTTTTGCATTAGCATTTTACAAGATGATTACCAGTCATAAGAACATGAACATAGAAACTGACATGTTTTTGTATTCACGAGATATTTTGTCGGAAATTAATTGTCTGTAATGCGCAGCTTAGAAAATACACTAATACTACCCGTTCACTGTAAGTTTGCCGGTCGCTTCCCTTACTACACTTCTACACCAGCCTCTACGCCAGCGGCAAACTTAGAGCGAACGTGCTATAAACAAAAAATGCATTAGGTCTTGTGGGTAGTTATTATGTCTACCAGAGCAGAAAGTATTTCAGCCTTGACTATGTAGGTGATTTATATTCAGTAAACTGATAAGTCAAGCAGATAAATCTATGCGTTTTGTTCTGTCTTCAAAAATAAAAGTCAACGAACTCGTCTTATGGCGTATCATAAAATGATACTCAATACTCCAGAAACCAAAATGAAATTCGTTTTCACGGTAATGGAAGTACGATCAAGCGTTTCTTGAGTTTTGATAAACGTCATTATGCGTCGTTGTGCGTTAAAGCTTCATCGTGTACTGACGTGCTTTCCAAAGGAACACAGGATCAGCGCGGGCGCAACCGCTCTCTTTGGCTACTAAATAACAAAAATAACGAAAACTATACATAGCATAAGTAATTACGTATCCACTATACCTATAAACAACAATTAAAAGATTACTATTGGCTCGATAGAACATCATAATAACATACCTTACTATTAAAATAGCACATTGTTTCGGTATTTTGCGGTTCTTTTTATTACTTAGCCTTCATCACAAATCACAGTGGTTCATATAAATTAACTTTCTAGCTTTTACGTGTGAATCAGTCACTTGGAACATCCAACATGGTCCGGTTTTTATTGTGATTGGAATATTCCATTACTCCGACTGCGGTTAATGATGGTGCACATAAACTTAATTGTAAATGGGTGTCTTACATGTAAATAACACGTTTTTATATACATTTAGACTTTGAGATAGTTCGATTAATCAAAACGCGAAAAAAACTTAACCTGTTCTTTCTAGCATAACAGACGTATATTTTATGAATTCTAGTAGGAAATATAATAAAAATATGAATACTTGTACGGTATTATGAGGCTAACTTGAATCAAGATTTAGGTAAAAAAAGAAACCAAGGTACCTATTAACATTGCCATACATAGTAGGCAGTTCTAATGTAGTTTTCAGCCCTGTCTTTCAAACGGAACCAAACCGCCCTTATGGAAACCGAAAGTTAGCTAACCTAACTATTCATTATTCTGTAACCTAGGTATATTATAGTATGTGACCCAGGTCTCAATGTCATGTGCTTGAGAGTGTGGAAGTACAGGTGATTTGCCCCTCCGACTTAAAGGGAGGATCATCCGACCAGGCAAACGCGGCCCGACTCTTGATGTTGCTCTGTTGTAGCTATTTGTACCTAGCACTAAATAAATGACACCCGTGGCTTTAAATACTATTCCCGTTCGCTATTCCATGGTAATTTATTCTGGGGATAGAAACCTATGTGCTATTATTACATACCATAACCTATCCCTGTACCATATGTCAGGTGGATCCGTTTAGCTATTAGAGTGTGGAAGAGTAACAAACATCCTCCAAACATACAAACTCTCACATTTAGATTATTTGTTGCTGCGATTTTTTTAGCGCGAGTTCTTTGATATGTATACAGAATAACAATTGCTGTTCGTTATATTGCGATCACTGTAAGAGAAATAGGTATAGAATTTCTCTTAAAAAGAGGCAACAAAGTCTGAACCTTGCCCAGCACGTACGACGGACCATTCAATGATTGTAATAAAAACCACACAGATCAAATCTTCGAAAGATAGGTACTTAGATATTTATTTTTTTGTGTGATAAATATAAACTTATCTGACCTCTTGGGTCCTGTTTCTTATGATTAAGCCGTCATAAGGATAAAAAGTAATGGTAACCTATAGACATAGATGCCGCGGCACGCCAATCAGATTTATAACACAAAAAATGTAATAACAACAGTAATAACTAAATATAATTATTTATTATTAGTATACGCAGAACACTGACACCATAAATGACGTAGATACATATAATTAGTCAATTGCGAACCACATGTTTTTATACTAATTGTACGTGATCAGACTACGTTGTAGCCCAGGGGTTAAAATACAATCTCTGTGGAAAAATTATGTAAATAACATTGTAGAAACTACTAATAGTGTATTCATAATTATAGTACTTATTTAGTCAAGCCATTTTCCCGGTAGATACTGGTATACTCCTCCTCCTCCTCGCGTCGTGCTCCTCATTACTGAGGGTCGTGATTCCCCCTCTGAATCACTCTCTCTCTGACGATATTGCGCCATCTGTTGCGATCTTTGGCAATGTGGAAAGCATTATATTCAGTGTCCAACGCAGTGCGTATCTGGTCTGACCATCTAGTTGGACTACGGCCTCTTGAACGCCTTCCGTCAACCTTTCCAGTAACCATTAGTTGTTCCAGGTTACTGTTATCTTTCCTGGCAATGTGACCAAAGAAATCGAGTACCCTGCGGAGACACATAGTCGACAGTCTGGTTTCGATCCCGAGTTCGCGCAGAATAGACACGTTCGTGCGAAAGGCAGTCCATGGGATCTGTAGCATCCTCCTCCAACACCACATTTCAAACGCGTCGATGCAGTCTCAGTCTGCCTTTTTTAAAGTCCACGTTTCTGCCCCGTAGCTAAATATGGAGAATACCAGTGAGTGAATCAGTTTGACTTTGGTTTTTCTTGAGATGTTACGGTCTCTCCATATTCGATGCAGTTGTGACATAGCGCTTTTTGCCATCCCAATACGTCTTCTAATTTCCTTCTCACATGACCCAGAGTCGTTAATATTAGAGCCCAAATAAACAAAGTCGCTGACCACCTCAAGACCAAGCGCACCTGTTAACTGTAGACTATTGGCACGATCCACCACCATAAGTTTTGTTTTGGTGTGGTTAATTTTGAGACCTAGTTGGAAACTAATTTCCTGCACTCTGCCCAGGAGGTAAACCATTTCTGATTCACTGGCAGCCAGTAATGTAGTGTCGTCCGCATAGCGAAGGTTTGTTATTTTCGTACCGCCAATCGTGACGCCACCCTCCCAGTCTTCGCAAGCTCGTCTCATAATATATTCTCCATATATGTCAAAGAGAATAGGGGACAGAATGCAGCCCTGCCTCACACCCTTCCCAAATCTGAACGGCTCCGAGCAGGCTTTGTCAACCCTTACGACGCCCTGGTTATTTATATAGAGCGCTTGTATAAGCGCTATTAAGTGTCGTGGCACCCCCAACTCCTCCAGTACCCTCCACAAATCCGACCATACGACGCAGTCTTAGGCCTTGCTGTAGTCTATAAAGCACAAGATGGCCGGTGTGTTGAATTCATAACATTTTTCGATCAACTGTCTTATGTTGAGAATCTGTTCACGAGTTCCTTTGCCCCTCACAAAACCAGCCTGCTCTTGTGGTATTCGCCAGTCTAGAAAGTGACGAATCCTATTATTTATAATATGTAGCAGTACTTTGCAGTACTGGTATACAATCCTCCCACATTTCAACAGTTTTATTTACTCTTTGTTATTAGGTGGCTAGCCTAATTGCCATATTTAGATGGATAGGGAAATGTTGTAGTTACCTGCTATCGGAATTTTTCAAGCCCATAAGGTCACGACAACTTGGCATAATAACAAGTACGTTATTGACCACTGTATAATATTTATTTTTATTTTGTGACTCAGTGATATTTTTTACTATCACATCGTCCCCAAACAATAAGGTAAACATTTTGTATGCAAGTTGAAATTACCCATAGCCGTTATTGTAAAGAAGGTCGTCGACCGTATGGGAATAAAATTTTTAAGTTGCTTAGTGCGAATGATAGTTTGGCTTTCAAAAAGGAATGGGACAGACCAACCTTCTTTCTTTGTTCACTGACGAGGTGAACACATACCTCAATAATAAACAAGGTGTTTTGACTCTGTCCATTGAATTTTCACGAGCGTTCTATACTTTAGAGCACACAAAACTTATGGAAAAGCTTGACAACTGTGTTGTACGTGGACCATTACTGGGTTGGTGTAAGGACTAACTTCGCAATCACTGTTCTTGTGTAAAGATAAATGACGCATACAGTGAGTGTGTTACAGCGAAATACGGCACCGCTCAAGGATCGATCCTTGGTCCTCTTCATTTCCTAACATACGTCAACGACATGAATAGACCTTAAATACAGCACATGTTATCAGTTTGCTAATAATACATGCTAGTCATTGGTGGGTCGGACCACTCGGAGGAATTGAATCATCTACAAATCTACCTACAGGATAACTATGACAACTTGACATGGTGGTTTCATGATGCTGGACTTGTTTTGAATGTTTATAACACGAAATTACTGCTTATTAAATCAGCATACATGAAACAGCGTCCATCACAAGATCTTTTAGCACATGACCACAGCTCCGCGGCCTGCATACGCCATTGCCTGGTCTCTACATAGAGTTAAGCCGCCTCTACACATAGGCCAGCGCATCGCCAACGCGCTGGCGGTGCGCTTGCCAACGCGCTTGTGAGTTCATCCACACATTGGAAGGTCGTTCCAGGTCGTTCAGTATGGTTTGGTTCGGGCCAATGTGCGGACGGATTCAAAATGGATGTTGAGTCGCTAACAGCTGCAGCTGTATATTTATTCACAGCTTATAATTACTTTGTAAATGTGTACTCGTTACTCATGTTCGCCATTTCGTCAAGTTAGGTGTTAATTCGCCGTAAAAAGAAAACGTGCACTATGATCGCTGCTCCGGACAAACTCATCGCGCGGCCAATGTGTGGATGGTGCGCCAAGCTTGCGATAAGTATCCTTTGACGTTGCCGACACCGCGCGGCAAGCTCGCAAGCGCGCCAGCCAACGTTCAAATACCTACCGCCAATGCGCCAACGCCCGTTCTACACATTGGGCCAGTGGCAGGGCCAGCGCGCTTGCCAACGCGTTGGCCTATGTGTAGAGGCGGCATTATATATGATGGGTCTCTATAGCTGTCCGGCGATTGAGCTCGTGTCTAGACACACATACTTGGGTCTGGTAATGGATAGTAACCTAAATTGGGGCTACCAAATCCATCATGTTTGGAACAAGATAAGATAGTTCTTTGCTAATATAATAATTATAAAAGACGGCCTAACATTCAAGGTAAAATTAATGCTTTATAACTCCCTAGTACTGTCGCATATCCTTTACGGGCTCAGTAGCTATGGTTGCACATTCCAAACATATTTAGACAGAATACTGAAAGTATATGTATAAGAATAACCTTTAGGAATGACGAACAGCTACTATTCAATCATTGTAAAGTTCTCCCGGTACATATCTACTCAATTTGAATATAATTTGCTTAAGAACAACATTTTAATACAAACTTTTTGCAATAAATTAAAACATCCTATATATACACGGGCAGTTAAAGGACGTCAATGCATAACGCGAGCTAAAAATAAGTACGGAGAACGCACCACACTGTACATGTAATCAAGATTAATTAATGCACTACCCACTTACCTTAAACATAATTATATTTAACGCAAAGAAACATTAAATATTAACTCAAAACCTTGGATATAAACCTAACCTAACTAGTAATTTCTCTTCTGCTGCCAAGTCACTTTTTATTGCTTACTTAGTTCCTGTATGTTGGATAATTGTGTAAATAAATATTAATTATAATAAATAATTAACCTTGGTTGCGCAGTGGTAAGACGACTGCCGCGCTGAGGGTCTGAGTTCGATCCCCGGGTCGAATCAAATTTCTGTATGATCCACAAATGTCTGTTATATAGTTTTCAAAGTGTTGCCTAAACCCCATTACATAGGATTTTAGTGGCTTGGTTTGGGCTAGACGGTATAGTGTAAAAACATAATCTACTTAACTGTTTTCCTTCTGATGTATTTGGTGAAATTTACCTTACAAGGGCGTCTCTTGTAAGTCTTTTACCTAGTATTGTATAAACATTATATACTTACTAGCTGATGCCTGCGGCTTCGCCCGCGTAAAAATTGTTCCCGTTCCCGCTTCCCGTAGGAACTTATTCCCGGAGTAAAAAGTAGCCTATGTGTAATTTCCGACTATAATGTATCCCTCTACCAAATTTCTGTCAGATCGCTCAGCCATTCGAGTGTGAAAGAGTAACAAACATCTACATATCCACACTCACAAACTTTCGCATTTATAATATTAGTAAGATTGTGTGTGTTGTGTAGTTATGTGGTGCCTATTTTATCTTTGTGCGACGTAGACATCATATCGCACTGTAGGTATACCAACCTCTGTGGTTGTGTATTATTTCTTATTATGCTAATAAACAATCTGTCTTCGTTCTCTAACACTAATTTCTGCCAATTCTGCTGTTACTAAGACAATTTCACTTTTCGCCTCCTGAAAGAAAAAATATGTGGTAAAAGTTTCTTTATCGGTTATGTTAATTGTTCCAGTCTTGGTACCGTCTCGACAACGATTGGAACCAAGTCGGCGAGCTGTCAGTAACTGTCTATGGGGCAGAAGGACTCACCGCACTTGGTCTCAGTGGAAAAGCGAATGCATACTGTGTGTTGGAGCTGGACAACTCCAGAGTCCAGACGCACGCTGTACCTGGCACGAGTGATCCGATGTGGAATAAAAGTTATACCTTGTAAGTAAACATATTTATAACTAGCTGTTGCCCGCGAATTCGTACGCTGTATTATACAGAATGAATTTTTCAAAAGGGATTGGATGGCCAAATCCGAAACTATAAGGAATAGCGAAAAATGCTCAAAGGAGTCACGAGCCCGATTTTGACGAAACTTAAAACCTCATCATTAGATTTTTGAAAAACCAATAATCCTAGCTGGGAATTCAACCCATTGATTTTGAAAAAAAATCACACCCTATATTATTACATCATACGATAGTGTTACTATTAAGGATCTTATTCTGGGAA
Source organism: Miltochrista miniata (assembly GCA_933228765.1). Taxonomy (NCBI): domain Eukaryota; kingdom Metazoa; phylum Arthropoda; class Insecta; order Lepidoptera; family Erebidae; genus Miltochrista; species Miltochrista miniata. Next base: position 20,491,565 of record OW121749.1, on the reverse strand, counting down.
GTATGTGTGTATGTGATTCTTTAGATTGACATAACTTTTTTATTTCTGAACCGATTGACATGAAAAAAACACTAAATGTTAAGTGGAGCAAACCGCAACGCAATAAAGACAACCGCACTACAGTCGGTTTAGCGGTTGCTGAGATTAGCGTGCACTAACGTACAGACAAATAGACAAAAATTCTAAAAATCATTTTTTTGGGTTCTATTGCGTTCATAAAGCCCCACTATATATTTTTTAATATATCTTCAATGTACAGACTCTCGACCCTAAACAGTTTTATTATATGTATAGATTGATATTGATGGAGATTTCAGTTTTATAAATATTTAAAGGGTGAATCGCTAAAAGCAATCTCTTACAAGCAACCTTAGGATGGACATGATAGCTACCAATCTCACGTTGGACGTCATCTATGCCCCATAATTAGTTTTTAAACAATTTACTTAAACATATTGGAGTCATCTCGATTTCTTGGCATTTCTGATTAGTCAGGACAAATAAAATGATTTTAACCAAGTTGTCTTCTATGGACAAGTTTTATTAAGATTCGGAATGCTTCGGAGGAGCATTTATATTTTTTGCATATAAATTTGCTACTCTAGTTTATGACTTTAAGTAGATTATGTAAAACGGATTGATGTTATTTCAATCAAGACATTTTTTGTTACTTTGTCCGTAACATTCCAGCGTACATCTACGAGGTCAAATTAGAATGACGTACGCATTTTTTTTCGAAATACACGACTGGACGAACCTGAATATTTCGTTATTTTTTGTAAAATAAATAAATTATAAGAAAAATATTACTTTTAATCTACCTATAATAATTAAATGTGAAAAGTGAAAAACTCTACAAATTTTGGAACTCACACTATGCACAGTTACATACACGCTAGGAATTTTGAAAACAGTGATTGTACAAACTTTAAGTGAAAAGTACATAATGCATTAATATTTGAGACCAAGGCGCCCAGAGTTTGCATTGTTGGTAACTCGAAGAAAGCTCTCTGGGGACTTGCTAGAATTTAATATAGTTTGAGGAAACTTTTAACGGTCTCTGGAGACTTGCTAGAATATTATATAGTTTTAGGAAACATTTAAGGGCGTTTCTTAGCAGTGCTTTTATCTACATGGTTGTTAGTTTTTTTTTCGAAATAAGTACCTACCTAAATATATCCATGAGTTAGTACGAAAAGAATCCAAAACTAACTAATCTATGATATGAGTAAAACCACAAATTTCGATGAAAATAGTTGCAAACATTGGTTCCAGGCTTGGAACTGAATTCAATGCTGGTAGTAAGTACCTATGTAGGTAGGTATAGATAATACGGCAGTATCACCAAGAAAATTTTGTTAGTATGTACTCGTACATATCTACATTATACACAATAAAATAAAATATAACTAATATCATATGCACATAAATATAAATAACATTGTGGTTTACAAAAATAATCAATTCAAAAGTGTGTAGATTTTAAACAAACATAAATTATTATGCGAGATCGTTATACTAAGACATAATGTCTAATAAACATTTCTTTTTAATTAACTTAGACGTTGAAATTAACTTATGAACTTTAAAAAGTTATGTAATAGTTAATTGTATGTGACTTTATTTATAAACTAGACTACTTATACACTTACATAAATTTCTCACGGAGTTATAACCTTGGCATAATGTTTACGTTTTAATAAAGTCTTCATAATATTTATTACTTTTATTTATTCACTTATTCACAAAAAATAACAATATTCGTATTTTATAAAGATGCAACTAAAATTCGTTCCAGATTTACCGTATAATAATAACAACATTTCAGAGTTAGTTAATTGTAATTTATTTTTATACAATGATTCTTAAAAATACACTTGATTCAACACAAGTAAAAGAAGTAGGTATCGCATTCAATGTTATAATAGTTTATTTGGATACCTACATTTCACTTTTTTCTCTACCTTTTGGTTTACTAATTGACATTAGTTAAATGGCCAACTTCTATGCATCAACATTTGTATTAAATTCGATCAATAAGGATTCAAGGCAAGAAGGGTCCAGTGCAGAATCTCTAATAGGTACCATATCGTACGAGTTTTCGCAATAACGTGTTATATTAATATAATCAAAAGACATTGTATTGGCCATAATGACAATGATCCCGCATTAGCAGAAGAAGATTTCATTGAAAACCTTCGATCAACATTAAATTGTTGATGGAAGTTAAAAACGGAAAAGCAGACGCGGTGGAGAACTTTGTAATGATTCATTAACCAAAGCGGGTTATACTCCGCAAGTAAAAATGACATTCATTTAAACTACTGCTGATGTCATAACTGAACGAAATGGTAACATGACATTGTCTAATGTCCATAATGAATGAAAAGAAAAGCTAGTAAGTCGTTGGCGTTATTACTGAAAATATGTCTTTTTCTACTCTTTAACCAAAGCGGCTTAGACTCTGCGAGTAAAAATGACATTACATTCATTAAAACTCCTGCTGATGTCGTTACTAAACGAAATGGTAACATGACGACATAGAGCAACGCGAACAGGCGCGCGTTGCTCTGTGCATGACGATAACTAATGTTCAGAATGAAGGAAAAGAAAGGATAGTTAAGTCGATGGCGTTATTAGTGAAAAGTGATAATATGCCTTTTTCTACTCTTTTGAACACCTTTCCATTCGCTTTCTTACAATCTGTGGGAAAGCCGAAGTGAAACCCAAAGGTGGCGAAGCGTTAAGATAATTCATAATCTAGAAAGATTTGATCAATGAACACATGCGGTGCTCCAAGTTTGCTTATTGACGTATGTTTTTAATTTTTTTCTCGTTTGTCTTTTGAGATTGTAAGACCACACTTTCCAAAATCTACGTACATCACAAGATGAACTTTAGCTCCAGCTACTATCCCAAATCAGAGCTTATTAATTCTGAGATTTCCGCCAATCTCTGGCGCTTTAATGTGTATTCTGCAGCACGTGAATATAATAGGACCATCCTTTACAAGTATCTACTTATTATAATCTTATATTAAATCTACTTATTTTAATTCTTTACAGAGCAGTCAACGATGTCACATCAATGTTTACGATAACGGTAAAAGATGAATCCATAATCAATTCGATGAAGGATGAAACTATCGGTAAGATATCGATACCCCTATTGACAATCGAAAACGATGAAAAAACATGGTACGAGTTAGATAATAAATCGAAGAATCCAATCTCAATAGGAAGTTCGCCCAAAATTCAACTGCAGATGTCCATCGCGTGGAATCCGGTAATTATATTATTAAGCTTTAGTTATGATGTATCGACCAAACAAACCTATACCCAGTGTAACGTCCAAATAAATTTTGTTTGTTTTTCTCAACCGGCCGCATTCGCAATCAATTTTCATGATAGTATCGGCAATTTTAAATTAAGGGCAAAATCGGAGTAATGCGGAGCGAAATATGCATTTTTATTGAATTTGTAGAAAACGTTTGTTAAGTATTCAAGACTCAAAACCGTGCACACTTTCACTTGACTGTGATTGACTGATTTGATCAAATTGTTTTAATAAGAACTTCCCTATGAATTACCACAAGGCCTTCTATCTATACCAATACTAGCTGACCCGCGCAACTTCGTTTGCGTGATAAATGAAGAACCGCTCGACCGATTTTGTGCAAACTTTACATAAACCATCTTCTAAATAATCCGAACAAAGCCTAAACATTTGGTTTTGATAGGTGAGCCCGTTCTAGAGTTATAAAATTACAACGAAAAGTGGCATTGATTTTTATAGATATAGATTATCAAGAGGAAAGATTTATTTTTTTGTTTGCATCGGGTAGGCTCCGAAACTATAAAACCGATTTGAAAAATTCTTTCACTGTTGAAAAGCTTCACTATCCCCGGGTAACATAGGCAATATTTTATTCCCGTATTCCCACGGGATCGGGAACTACGCGGATAAAACTGCGTGACGTCCGCTAGTTAATAATGTTGTGCTAATCTTGATATTAAATCTGTTTCAGATTAAGGCATCTCTCCGTTTGTTGAGTCCTAAAGAAACGAAATACACTGAAAAAACACCACGAACATTCAATATTCCTCTTATTTATGGGAATCTGAAATTTATCAAAGAAGTATTTAGCGCCGTTCAATATGGTCATGAGCACGTGAAGTAAGAACCTTTCAACATGATTTAGTTTCTAACCCCCTTATTCATAATCGTTTATTAAACCTATTTTAGTTAAAACACACTTTAAGTCTAATGCTGTCTCTAACCATACTCTGTCATTGGTTAGAGACAGCAATAGACTTAAAGTGTGTTTTAACTAAAATAGGTTTAATAAACGATTATGAATAAGGGGGTAAGTAGATAATTGTGATGCATGATTCAGCGAGAGTCTCTCGACATGAGTCTTGGCGAGTGGAGGCGACAGGAGTGCTGCCACCCACACTCTCGCGTGGCGCCTCCTGGAGGCTCTCGACACTCTCGGTTTATATCAGACCGTCAACAAAAAAATGAGCGAGCGCTAGAGAGAGGATGGTTGCCTCGCCTCGTCCCCTCGCGTCCTTTTACTTCGTCCCAAAAGCCGACACGTAGCCAAGCGCCTAGGAGGCGAGGCGAGTGCGAGAGTGAGGACAGTCGCCTCGCTTGTGTGGGAGGCTGGATGGACAGTGATGATTTTGCAACAACGCTCTCTTACTTCTTAAGAGTTTCAAATACTTATAGGGAGTAAGAATTCTGTCACCTATTAGGGTCCTTATTAGCGAGAAATTTTTATTTTACGCTCGCTCCATTCACGTGAATTTGAGTAACGCTATATAAGTATTTTTAGATGGAATAAAATGTTGTTAGGAATAAAAGTAGCCTATAGCACTCTACAGACCTTTCAGCCCATTCAAAAACATGGCTTTGTCCCTTCCTTGTCCGTGGTACTAACATTCGTTTATGGTTGGCTCGATTTCTATCGACATAAATCCGAAAAATATCTTTGCAGTGTCTTTTTGACCCTCTCTTCCAATATATCGACCTGGGGCGTAAAAGAACAACAAACACACTTTCACATTAAAATCACAGCTTATACAACTAAAGGCAGATCACGCTGGTTGATTAAGAAAGTGAGGCCAAGAAAGCAAATACCAAAGGCAAAAGTGATTCTCTAGAAGTGAATACGTCAAAATTGCTGTCATAATTAAAACGGCATTATTCACGATAAATGAGAAATCACTCGTGAAGTGAAAACAGTAGTTGGCACTACCACGTTACAGTACCTACTCGTTTTTAGGGTTCCGTAACCAAATGGCAAAAACGGAACCCTTATAGATTCGTCATGTCCGTCTGTCTGTCCGTCCGTGTGTCACAGCCACTTTTCTACGAAACTATAAGACCTATGCTATTGAAACTTGGTAACAAGATGTATTCTGTGAACCGCATTAAGATTCTTATATAAAACTAGAAAAAAAGCAGTAAATTTTGGGGGTCCCCATACTCAAAACTAAAACTCAAAAATTTTTTTTCATCATACCCATACGTGTGGGATATCTATAGATAGGTCTTCAAAAATGCTATTAAGGTTCCTAAAATCATTTTTTTCTAAAGTGAATAGTTTGCGCAAGAGACACTTCCAAAGTGGAAAAATGTGTGCCCCCCCTCTAACTTCTAAACTAAGAGAATGATAAATCTAAAAAAAAAATATGATGTACATTGCTATAAAAACCACCAACGAAAATTGGTTTGAACGAGATAGAGCTGCTAGTTTTTTTTTAATAAGTCATAAACCGCAATTTTTGGTTAGAAAAACACCACCACTGCGAACGTGTTAAAACATCAATCAAAGTTACAACGAACTATAAGAACGATTATATTATGTTATTTGCTGCTACGAAACCCTTCATGGGCGACTCCAACTCACACTTGGCCGGTTTTTGGATTTATTATCTGCTTTCATGGCCTCAGTTTCTTGTTCGATAAGTGTCACCTGCCTTCATTTCTATGATCTGTGATTACAATATTAGTATGATGTATTCAGGTACGTATTCGAGTGGGAGGACCGCGAGAAGTCCGCGATCGCGCTGGGCGCGTGGCTGATCTTCTGGTACTTCTTCCGCATGTGGATGACGCCGCTTGTCATCGTCGTACCCTTCTTCTACTTCTGGTTCAACCGCAGTAAGTACTTTTTTTTAATTAATTTTCAACTGTAGTTTTTACACAACGCCACAATCCCAAAGTAAGCTAGGATTAACCAAAGACTTCTATATAAAATGAGGTAGACATGCCCTACGCACCGATTTTTGAAACCTATAAACTGCGCTAATTAGCAGCGTTGTTCGCACTGTTGTGAGTCAAAACTTCGAGAGTAGGTACACGACTTGCAATTGGAGTCCATACGCCTTCTCTTTTACTCTTGTTCTATCCGTATATTGCTATTGTGTGTGGTGACAATTACGTAAATAGTATTTATAAGTGAGTGTAGTCTTAGCAATGTGTGTGTTTGAGGATTGCTTTTGAATCTCGCTTGTTAGAGTACGGCGCGTCTACCTCAGTTTATATAGAAGTCTTTGGGATTAACATGTTCTGTTATAGGTATCGGACTATGGATATTATTACTGATATTTTTTGGTTATTAGGTACATGCGAAAATTACATAGAAACACCCAGACTCTCGAGACAATCATTTATGGATCACACATTTTTTTTGTTCCCAGTGGGAATTGAACCCACAACTTCGTCGTCCGTAGTCGCACTTTACAACCTCTAGACCAACAAGGCAGCATCAAAATCGGTTCAGCGTGTTTAGGCGTGAAAACGTAACAGATAGATAGAGTTACTTTCGCATTTATAATATTAGTAGGGAATAGGGATACATTCATATACCTACACACAAGTGCCGCAGGGCACTTATAAATATGTTATTAACTTGATCGTAATGGACAACGATGTGTACAAGTGTATCAAAAAAATAAGTCAACGAGGAAAAGCCCAATAATAGTGCGAAAACAACGAAACTAGGTATATATGACGATGAATAAAATTAATAATGTTCCATTTCATAATAACCACCATCCAATTTGCTCCATGACATCACACCTACTTTTGTTGTGTTAAATGAAAGTATTTTATCAATTTCAGATAGCTGTAGTTTATTACCAGTGCAGCATTCGGAAGATGAAGATCTCGAAGAAGAACTAGAACTGACAAAGGTATGCATACATTGAATAGTTTAAGCCCGAGGAACAATTCTGTTTGTTTTCCTAGTTAATACCAAAAACAAGAAAGCCGTGAGATCGTTCTCACCAGTCTGTCCCTCTTTAACACGTTTATTGTGAAAGTGAAAGTTCAATCCGATTGACGTTGTCCTTTTCGTTTTATTTCAAACTTTGAACAGATGATCCTCATGACCTAGTGACGTAGTTTAATGCAACAGAGTCACAGACTACAGACAAAGTCTCGACATAAGCCCCTCTGCACTCTATTTTATAGAGAGGAGCTAATAAGGTTTAATATCTGGTGTCAGTACAGTACGAATCTAAATGAACTAATTGTTTCGCAATTAAGTATCAGATTTTCCATTCCGAATATTGTTATAAATAAAGATATTAAATAGGATATCATAATTAATCACTAGTATCTACAATACGATAATCTACATAAATAGGTATGATTACACATCTGAAAAAAAATATGGATGTACCTAACGTCGACTAATTTCAGGGTGAAACCACCCAATTAACATGACCAATTTATTTGTGTGTCTGTGTCACGTGATATGGGTGCATAATTTCATGTCATTTTTAGGGTTCCGTACCCAAAGTGTAAAAACGGGATCATGTCTGTCTGTCTGTCTGTCCGTCACGAGGATGTATGTCAGGAACCGTGATAGCTGGAGAGCTGATGAAATTTTTGCTGATGATGTATTTCTGTTGCCGCTATTACAACAAATATTAAAATCAGAAAAAAGGGAGGATTAAGGGGGATAGTACAACAAACAAGATTTTTTGAAGTTTTGGAGTCCGGAACTCTTCGAAGTCCGACTCGAACTTGACCGGTTTTTTAGTCTTCACAGATAGCCCCTTTTCACACGTACCGGTTGCCGGGTATCCGGCAGGCGGCGAAGTGTATGGCCGTGTACTATAGCTTTCACACGTATCGGCGTGATTTACCCGGTAATGCCATACACTCACCGCCGGGTACCCGGCACCGGCTACCCGGCAACCGGTACGTGTGAAAAGGGGCTTACAGTGAGTCATATTATCGTGAGTCGTGACACTCCATCAGTATGTCTTTAAAGTTGGTGCTTGTGAACATGCATAACATTGTCGTTTTTGTGTTTCAGGACGACAAGACGATTAAAATGCGACTATACGAACTTCAAGATTTCACATTTACCATTAAAGACAGTATTGACTACATTGTATCTTTGCTACAAAGGATAAGAAAGTAAGTACCTTTGTAGGAAATTTGAGGTGAATTAACTTTTTTTAACTCGTGAGAATTTCGGTTATATTCTGACAGTCGATACACCATTCCCCATGTACACAACCATTCCTCCAGTTTCCAACGAATTTTGCAAAAAGTTTTGAATCGCATTTTCTTACAACGGAATCACTGGGCGGAAACTCGATCCAAATGATTCCTACACTAAAAACATGTTATGTTTGTATAGCGCTTGAATGTATGTGTAACCACTGAGGGCAATCAAACGTTCCCTCAAAATACTCTCCAACTATAATGACAGCTGTGGCGGGGAAGCTGGCTCAGTGGGGGGCATATTATCTTTGACAGAATGTAGCCTCTGTGAATCACGTTTTCGAATTAGAGTGACGCTTGGTGGAGTAAGTGGTCGAATGTTCGTTGCATAATCTATGGATGGATGTGATGTGAGTAAGAGAACAGCCGTTAATTCTGTTAACAGTCATGGCTTGCGATGACGCGGACGTCGTCATCAGGTCATTTTGGCGGGCTAAATAATATGCATATGGGCTAAAAGAAAACCTTGTAAATTACCTAAGTCATTTTATATTCAGTCATGTTATATTCACCATGTAATATGCAGTTATGTATACATTTATTGTTAACATTACAGTGAAACATAATCATTATGTACATATACGGTAAACCACCCAATCGTTGGCACTCCTCCAATTATTGGCACTTTAGGTAATTTTGCCCATTTCTAACAGAAAAAGAATGCTATTTTACTTTTTAATGCATACCTACAACTACATAATGGGCAACACCGAACTGAAATAAACTAGGTTTCCCTTATTTTTCGAAATATACTCTTAACTAAAGTGCCAATAATTCATTCTAAAAGTGCCAATAATTGGGTGGTTTACCCTATATTTATATTATTACTATCTAAATTAAACCTAAATAAGGCCCCCCTGGGCATTGTGCCCAAAAGACTAGCAGCATTCCCCCTTTGAATAGCAATACCTATTCTTTGAGCGAGAAAACTGCCTGCCCTTGGGCACAATTCAGAGAAAGTACAGATAGAAAATATACATTTTTTTTCACACCTACCCTCTGCTACACACACTTGCGCACAAATCAGTATCGAAAATTCGGTTGAGGAGCGCCTGACCTTGTGTCTGTGAATGAGTTGTCTATGGGTGCGTAGTGTCTGTGAATGAGTTGTCTATGTGTGCGTAGTGTCTGTGAATGAGTTGTCTATGTGTGCGTAGTGTCTGTGAATGAGTTGTCTATGTGTGCGTAGTGTCTCTGAATGAGTTGTCTATTTGTGCGTAGTGTCTGTGAATGAGTTGTCTATTTGTGCGTGACCTCAGCGAATAGTATGTAGCTTTCCATTTGTACTATGTCTAATTTGTGCCTTGGGTCACAAGCCGACTATGCCAGGCGATTTTTCAAATTTTTGTAAATTTTATTTAAGATATGTTATAGTATTCATTCAGTCATGATATAATGATGAAGTTTATATAATTCTGATATCAATATTTTTGTTCCAGCTTATTCAAGTTCGCCGTGCCATATTTAAGTATATTAGTGATAGTTGCTCTGGTGGCGGCCTCTATAGGACTCTACCTGATACCTATTAATTATATTTTCATGGCATTAGGTACGTATACTTATTTTGATAGGTACGTTCAATTAAAATTGATCTTACTTTAAGAGTTTTTCGCATATTATAAGTGTGAAAGTTTGTAAAAATGTTTGTATGATTACCAAAACATCAAATGATTCGGAATTGTTTTACAGAAGTAGATATAGCTGAGAAAAAAATGAAAACTAAGTATTTACTTCTCGACATCTTGTGGCTAAACCAATTTGTTAGATACAATAAAAACAAGGCCGTACTAAACTCTAAACCAGAAGCCGATCGTTCTCACCAGACTGCCCCTCTCTAACGCGTTTATTGTGAAAGTTCAATCCGATTGACGTTGTCATTTTTGTTTTATTTCAAACTTTAAACAGATGATTGATCCACATGACCTAGTGACGTAGTTTAATGCGACAGAGTCACAGACTACAGACGAAGTCTCGACATAAGCCCCTCTGCACTCTATTTTATAGAGAGGGGCTAATAAAACGCTCCAAGGACACTGGACTAATAAAATATTCTATCATTTCAGGTATATATAAATTCACGAGGAAATTCTTGAACCCAGACAGAGTTCCTAATAACGATATACTGGACTTTATATCGCGGGTACCAGACGATGTTATGTTGGTAAGTTCATTAAATCATACGTTTAATATTTCCAAGTAGGAAACCTACCATTTTCAAATTTTATTATAGCGTTACAGTTTTCATGAAATATTTTACAGACATGAGATTATATTACAGATTGATAATATTTACTGTAAATTCGGACAGATTATCAGAGAAAAATAAAAGTGGTTAGTCGTGCAACTTTTTGAATTCCAATTTATTTCCATAACATTATATACCTATAGAGTTCATGAAGTCAGTCGTGTGACATCCTTCCGTCCTGGGGCATCCTTCCGAGGGCTTACCCGGGGCTCCCAACCGTAGGCTGTTGGACGTAACTTGAGGTTTTTTAGTCGGTAAGAGTCCGGCCATAGCATCCATGATGGATTTTCCGTCACGTTACAAAAAAAAGAGTTAATGAAGTCATTTAAGATAGAGCTATGTCTTATTTAATAATAAAATGTGCCTTTCTTTTTACAGAAAAAATGGCGGAGACACAAACTTCCTGAACAATCCTTAAGCAGATCAGGTTCGAAAAAGCGGTAGCTGTAAATAAACTAATAGCCGACTAAATTATTTTGTTAGCTAGATAATTTTACTTGCCTTAAAGACTACGATGGTTAGTCTATAAATGTATGATTGGGCATTTACTATTAGTATAAGTCATCTAGAATAAAAACAGTAAAAATGTGATCGTGTTAGCCATTTTCGAGATAAATGAGGGTAGATGTCGGTACAAATTTGAAATCAAATCCGTCTCAACTGAAGAGTTGTCCTAAATAAACGTGTCAACGCGATCATACCACAAATTAGAGATAGTACAGATGGAAACCTAAATACTAAATTCGCTGAGGCTATGCACACATAGACAACTCATTCACAGACACTACGCACTCATAGACAACTCATTCACAGACACTACGCACATATAGACAACTCATTCACAGACACTACGCACACATAGACAACTCATTCACAGACACTACGCACACATAGACAACTCATTCACAGACACTACGCACACATAGACAACTCATTCACAGACACGAGGTCAGGCGGTCTCAACCGAATTTTCTATACTAATTTGTGCGCGAGTGTGTGTAGCAGAGGGTAGGTGTGAAAAAAAATACATACATGAGTTTTCCATCTGTAGTTTCTCTAATTTGTGATCATACCTACTAGGTACAAAATTTACTCGTATGAACTAGCGATCAAACATTATTGATCTTCAACATGGCAAAACATACAATCGCGCTTATACCCCTAATTGGGTAGGCAGATGTGAATTACACAGCACACCCATTTTTCACCAGTATTTTTGTTACGCCCACGTAATAGGTGGCAAGCCTGTACTACAAGTATGTTACCGGGTAAATCCCAAATTCTAAAACCCTGAATTGGTGTTGCATAATTATCAGCCACACTATGCCACCTGCGCTGCTCCTTGCGTTTTGCTGCGAATATTGACAATACAGCTACAGACTCCCCTTCTCGCGATAAATCGAGTTGTTCCCTCGCTAGTATTGCCGTTCATTTGACTCGTGATAAAAGGTTCGAATCCTGCTCGAAACCAATTCTTTTTCCATATTTAAATTTGTGATAAAAATCGGTTGTCTGTAAAGTCGGATTACTGACGATAGCTGAACGTGACAACTCAGCCTTAAATGGAATGTTTTTTCGTGTGTGCAGCCGGTTCCATCGAGTTATAAAGACGTTGTCACGTCAAAAATAGACAGAAAGTGGTTCGACGGGCGGCGCTCGCGTCATGACGAGTAACTCAGTCACACTACGTCTCTGCCTATTTCCCTCGCTCCTCGTCAAGTGTGTAGCAGGTTCATTACACACACCACAAATTGGAGATAGTACAGATGGAAAACTCATGTATGTACTTTTTTTTCACACCTACCCTCTGCTACACACACTCGCGCACAAATCAGTATCGAAAAGTCGGTTGAGCAACGCCTGACCTTGTGTCTGTCTTTCTGAATGAGTAGTCTATGTGTGCGTAGTGTCTGTGAGTGAGTTGTGTATGTGTGCGAAGCCTCAGTGAATTTAGTATGTAGGTTTCCATCTGTACTATCTCTAATTTGTGCACATACTCTGTAGTTCAAGCAGTTCCTACTGTAGTAGTAGTCGCGTTTAATTAGGACAAACACGTGATAGTAAGAACTAAAGATTCTTACTTTGAGTTCACACTTTAAAAGTGGAACCACATCGTGATCCTTTGTATGCCAAAATGGTGTCGAAGTGTGTTAATTTAAGGATTTCGTGATGTAGTACAATGTTGTACATATAAATAGATCTGGAGACAGCTAAAAGAACTCATTGTGATTTAAAAACAATATTTACTTAAAATGGAAATAATCTTGTGATAATTCGCATTTTTTTTATTTAAAAATAGGCATGTAGTTTGAGACATAGTGCCTTCGAAATTAATTTATTATTCTTCAGTTTTCTTCTTTTAATGTGTACGTGTCACTACTTATTCTCTATTATTCTATAGGTATTCGAAAATAAGGTCTTTACGATAGCCATAGTAGGTTCAAACGCAGGTCAAACCGAATTTTGGTGCCATAATTTCTTATTAAGAATATTCACAGCCAATATTAACACTGGATATCCCAATAAGAATAATAAGAAAAATCCATTTAGATAATGGTTATAATACTCATGGTATTACAGCAGAGCCTGCTAACTCAGCTACTCAGAGTAGTGAAATGAAGAGTTTATACCTAGGCACAGTGCACGGCATCTAACTTGGCAAGGTTTTGGAGTCAATCAATCAATCAAAACAGCCTATCGCAGTATTCGCAGTCCACTGCTGGACGTAGGCCTCTCCCAATTTACGCCACAATACACGGTCCTGCGCCTTTTTGGAGTACATACATACATACATATATTATGGTCACGCCTTTATCCCCGAAGGGGTAGGCAGAGGCATATTATATGCCCACATTTCACCTTTGTATAATCTGTCGCACGTAATAGGTGGTGAGCCGTATTGCCGTGTTTAAATGGACAGGCGCAGGTTGTGACTGCCTGCTGTTGAAATAAAGCCTTCAACTTAGCTTAACGACTGCCATTTTACTGGCAACCGGGACCAACGGCTTAATGTGCCTTCCGAAGCACGGAACCGCTCAAATAAATGTCACAAAGTGATCACATGGATGGTCACCCATCCATGGACCGGCCATAGTGATAGTTGCTTACTGCAGTGATCGTTTACAGAACACTGAGTCCGCGGGGCCACGAGCGCTTTCTCTTTTGGAGTAGTGGAGGTAAATTCGCTCATCGTACACTAGAGGCACAAAAAAACCTCCTCTCACTCCAAAAAGTGCACCGCTCACTTTAAAACCTTGCCAAGATGATGATGTGCACTGTACTGTCTTTAGTAAATTATCTGAGTAGTTTAAATTGGCAAATAAAACCTTATTACAATTTATTCCTCTACTATTTTTCCACTCTTTGTAATTAGGCTGTGTTCGATATATATATATATATATATATATATATATATATATATATATATATATATATATATTAAATTGATTTATGAGTTTATCAGTTATCTTTATGCCATAATACAAATCTGCGTTGTGATATACATATTTATTATTGAATTCAATGCAAAATTATAAAAACCACTGTAGGTTTCAAGTTCATCATGTTACAGAATGTTAAAAAGACCAAGCACAAATTTGTTTTGTGAAATCAGTAAATAATTAATTATAACGATTAAGTATTTGTGTTGTGACTGATGTGCCTTTGGCATTAAGTCCGCCTTGTGCAAATAGATTTTAAGCAGAAAGTTTAAATAAATGAATGTGCGCCTATTGTATTGTAAACTTAAAATTTGCTCAAAATTAATTTATAATACTATTTTTAATATACGCTAGTATGTAGTACCTATAGGTTTATATGCATTTTACATATTTCCGTTCAGAAATATTTGTAAAATGGGCGTTGCCATTTTACAAAAATCATGTTTTCATCTTCCTCTCAATTCATTGACAGACAAGATCATACTACATGTTAAGTCTTAGCCATTTTATATCACAACTTATCTGTACAAATTAATGCATATTGTTATGCAAAACCCATTTATGTAAGGCATAGTTTTAAGGATGAAAAATGTGATGATTAATTTAAGAAATATTAAATATAAAACAATTTAATTGATTTATGTTGTCGTTTTATTTCAATTCTTTTCAAATTTGACTACCTCCGTGGCGCGGTCGGTAGTGATACCGCCTGTGGCGCTGGAGGTCGTGGGTTCGATTCCCACCGGAGACAAATATTTGTGTGGCCCATAAATGTTTGTCTCAAGAGTCTGGGTGTTTCTATGTATAATAAATATGTACTTATTTAAAAAAGTAAGTACGTAAGTATTAATATCCGTGGTCTGATACCCATAACACAAGCAGGTTATTCCTAGTTTACTTTGGGATCAGATAGCGTTGTGTGAAATGTCCGTGAATATAATAGGTATATTCTATGTTTTTTTTACGTTAAAAAAAGTCGTGAGTAATCTCAGAACTCTAACAGAAAACTAAACGTGACATAGATCTGCATCTCCACAATCTGACAGTGGTGCTGTGGTAATGTTTATGTAGTCGTGGCCTACTTCCGGCGTTATTACCTCCCCGTGTTCGAATCCCGATTTAAATCATTGTGATTTTTATATACAAATTGGGTTTTTTTGAAATTTTGTGATTATCTGTAAATAATAAATGTAGGTATGCATAGACTACTACTGATAAGAGGATAAGACTATCCGCTTCAAAAAGTGTTAGAGGGTAAAGAAAAATAGTTGGGTGGCCTATGTGCTGAGATCAAGGTATGTCAGGCTAAATATGACTGGTTCCATGTGCATTGGAAGATAAGAGAAATAACGGGAGCTAGCAAGTCGCACAATACCCACACCCTGGTTGCACCTGATGGTAAATATGCAACGTCTATTGAAGCTTAAAATCTGGCAAGATTACATAACTTTATTGACCCAAGACAATAGACTATAGGCAGACTTGCATATAGATTCAAATCTCCAACAGAGCACAGGTCCGTACGTTACCAGGAGCAATTGCTTATCAAAAAGAATGCAATCAAAACAGCAAAAGCGGGTAAATCTGTATGTCCCGATGAAATACCCAGTGAAGTCATTAAAGTCCTAGAGTATGATAATCTTAAGCCGATAAAAATGCTGTTTAATGCCATATATAACACCGTTAGCATTCCAAAAGATTGGTTCAGATCCATTTTTTTACTCTGCCTAAAGTTTCCACTGCAAAAAGGTGCGAAGAATACCGAACTATTTCACATAAGAGTCATTTTCTAAAAAAATTCTTAAAAATTATTCACAACAGGATCTACAAAAAATGTGAAAATAATATCTGACTCATAGATTGGAGTCAGAAGCTGTTTGGAAACTAGGGACGCACTTTTTGGTAACCAAATCCTTATCCAGCAATGTTTGGACATGAACCAGGTGATCTTTGTGTGTTTTATCGATTAAAAAAAAAGCGTTTGATCGAGTACAGCACAAAAATTGGTCGACATACTCAGAACCGCAGGTTTGAATAGCAAGTCAAATCAAATCTTTACTGGAATCAAAGAGCGAATGTACGCGTTGAATCCAGAATGACTGATGACGTAGACATCTTGAGAGGAGTTCAACAGGGTTGCATACTTTCACCCTTGTTGTTTAACATGTAATCTGAGAATGTTTTGCAAGAAGCACTTAACGAACTGAATGTGATAAACAATATTCGTTACGCGGACGACACGTTTCTAATCGCATTCACTATAAAAGACCTTCAGTTACTGTCATACAAAGTTCAGTTGGCGAGCACAGCGTATGGCCTGAAAATTAACACTAAGAAAACTAAATTTATGTTTATTGCCAAAAACCCTTCCGGCCTCATTAGCTTGCTATGTGACGGCTGCACTGACCTGTAATAATAATCGCTGGACTGGCTTTTCCATACAAAATGACAGCAATTTTTTTGTGCCTATTCAAAGCGCCGCCGTTGAGTGTACTGCGAACTAAATTCGTTTGCAAATGGCCGTTGTTTCTTTATTTTAGAAGAAGTTTATGTGTAAAATTTGGAATATTTTTAAGTTATTACTATGATATCTATAAATTGAAGTGTTTTGATATATAAATTTAGTTTATATTGTGTAATTAAGTAGATATTCATCATGAGATCGTGTGTATATTGTAAAACCAGATACGAGAAGGGCAGTGGCGTATCTTTTCACAAGTAAGTAAATCTAAGAATCTAACAAAAGGCATGGTAAAAGTACTTTAATAATTTAATGAACATATTAAAATTATTAATAGACTTAAAATTGTAGTAGATAATTGAAACGGTAACTAACTAGCGTGTGAAATATAACTTAGCATCTATGGTTAATGTGTTTAGTTACATACTTATATGTGTATAATCTATTATATAAAAATAAGTCGGGTTTTCCTTCCTGACGCTATAACTCCAGAACGCACGAACCGATTTCCACGGGTTTGCATTCGTTGGAAAGGTCTTGGGCTCCGTGAGGTTTATAGCAAAGAAAATTCAGGAAAAAATTCAACAGAAAAGCGGGAAAATCATTTTCACATACAGCGCCATCGCGGGCGAAGCTGCGGGCATCAGCTAGTTTTTTATATTAAACTCGCCAAACTGAATTCGCCAGCCTGATGGTTAGCCTACTTAGGTACTTTAAAGTAGTCATTCATATTATGTAAATATCATTGGTACAAAAATTAAAATAACATTGTAGTCGATATCTGGTAAAGTTTTTATCGACACAAAGACAGGTGTTGTACCTCATTAGTATTAGTTCCAAGTACACTCACTAGCTGCCGTCAGCGCCAAATGGCGATTTTCAAATATCAATTAGGCACAGTTTTATGGAACCGATCACCAGTCCAGATAATAATACAGGTTAGTGGACGGCTGTAATTTGGAGAGAGTAAGCAAATACAAGTATCTTGGTTGCTTTGTTAATGACACTGGAAATCATAGTCTGGAGATAAGGTGCCGGATAGAACAAGCCCGAAACGCTTTCTACAAAATGAAATCACTACTCTGTAATACGCGCATAACTTGCCCACTGCTAAGTTGCAATATCTCGGGTCCATTATGAGAAATCCGAATTACCAATTGTTGCATCTTATAATTCAGGGCAAGATACAGGGCTAGCGCAATGTTGGTAGTAGAAGAATATCCTGGCTCAAGAACCTACGCCAGTGGTACAATAAAAGCACCCGTTCTCTCTTCAGAGCTGCTGTATCAAAGGTTCAAATTGCCATAATGATCGTCGACCTTCGTTAGGAAGATGGCACCCTAAGAAGAAGATGTATAGAGTAATATCTAAGTATTTTATCAGATGTCCATGTCCTAGCTTTAATAACTTAATATTTGGTCCAGGTGGCGTAAGCGTCACTCCGGGAGGGTCTATAGCAGTGTAAACTAGAATAATGATGTGTCGGTAGGTATACATTTGCTTAAAGTCAAAATTGAAATTGAACGCTTCGAACTGGCGACTGTTTCGAGGTGACGGTTTCGACGTTTCAGTAAAGGTGCGGTTAAACGGCCTGTGATAACACGAGCCAACGCGAGCCGCGCCATCCGTGTAGGCGCGGCTCGGCTTAATTCGGACGCAAGCCTGCTCGTTTACACGACGCGGGGTAGCACGATCATACGCGAGCCGAGCCGTCCGTGGAGATGCGGCACACATCTCGCTGTTGAACTGCGCTGTCCGCTCGTTAGTTCTGCAATATGGATAAACGAAAACGGCTGGATCATCTGTCTGTTTAGACGGCGCGTATTAACACAAGCCGAGCCGAAGATGGCGCGCGCGCCTTTGATCCGTGTCGAAAAAACCGACAAGTGATGGATCGTGCGAAATTTGCCGAGCCGCGCCGAGCGTAGTTGTTTAAACAGCGCGTGGCGCGCTAAATCACGAGCCGAGTCAGGCTCGGCTCGCGTGTTTGCGCGCCGTTTATTCGTACCTTAAGCGTAACTAGTCGCGATTTCAAGTGTTTACCAGTACGAAAATGGCAGTGCGGGGCAGTGGTCCAACTGTTCTGTCCAACTAGTTGAACCATGGGTATTTACTAGGGGCAGTTGTCCAACTTTAAAAATAGTTGGACCACAGCACCTGCTTTATCACTTCAAAAAATACATACATACATAAATACATATGGACACGCCTTTATCCCCGAAGGGGTAGGCAGAGGCACATTATATGCCCACATTTCACCTTTTTGTATAATTTGTCCCACGTAATAGGTGGTGAGCCGTATTGCCGTGTTTAAATGGACAGGCGCAGGTTGTGACTGCCTGCTGTTGATAATAAAGCCTTCAACTTTGCTTAACGACTGCCATGTTACTGGCAACCGGGACCAACGGCTTAACGTGCCTTCCGAAGCACGAAGAACTTCAAAAAATACACTCTGTATTATTGTTCATAAAATTTTATTAATACTTATCATTGTAATGTTCAAAAAATATAATACTACAGCTTATTCACAAAACCTGTACAGGTAATATTATGTTCTAGAGCCTAATATAGGCGTTGATGGTTTTATTTGTGGTCTCATTGTACTTCCAGTGCGTTTCAATTGATAAGGTTCCGGAACACTGAGCTCCTTCCAGTCTTTCTGTAATATGAGAAAGAACATTAGAAGAGGGTAGTTCAGAGTTGTTTAAGTAACTGCTTATACCCGGCAACGTCCATAGCGTAAAACCACCCCGTTAAGGTTAGTTTTGATTTGTAACATAAAGGTCAGATACTAAATAAT
This sequence comes from Miltochrista miniata, assembly GCA_933228765.1. Lineage (NCBI taxonomy): Eukaryota > Metazoa > Arthropoda > Insecta > Lepidoptera > Erebidae > Miltochrista > Miltochrista miniata. The sequence continues at coordinate 20,472,090 of OW121749.1, read as the reverse complement.
TGCGGATTTTCACAAAAACTTTTAACCCCTATTTTACACCCATATGGATAAACATTTCAAAAATACTGAACTCCGTGTCAACTCCATGGCTGCGAGTCCCGGGTGTTCTTTAGGTAAGATAACCAGTAGGAGTAGTATTTAACAATAGAAATCTACTGAAGAAATTATACATGTTTTCTTCTTCAGAAGAAGCTACTGCTAAGCTGAACATGGACGAATCAATCAATCAGCTTCTTGAGATAGAAATACTTTAATGAATGAAACCTTAATATCAGATGGTAGTTTATCATTAAATAAATATTAACTAGAATAGAACTTACTAATATTTTGTAATCGGGTATCCTTGAAATGAAGTCTAATATATCGTTGTTTAGCACTCGATCAGGATGAAGCCTTTTTCTCAAGAATTTGTACAAACCTTAAATAGACAATACAATCGTAAATTATTGGTAAGTTGGGAAGAGAAGTTTAAAAATGGTACTTAATACGAGTACTCTTGAAATCTTTAGTCCGCGTTTGACTTACCAAAAACCATCATTAGATACTTGAATTGTATAAAATAAATAATTGCCGATCCAGAAATGAGTAATAATATGGTTAAATAACTCAAAAATGGTACTTTAAATGTGGCCAAACTGAAACAAGTAAAACAAAATATTGTTTTGTAAATTGAAATCAATAATACATAAAAACCTGTCAGCTATAAATAAGAATCATAAACAAGCAAAGACCGATCTACATCAAATTGGCTTTTTATGTTTTTAGAAATGCCTCCAAGTTACAGTTAATATTTTTTGTCGGATTCGCTTCTAAGCAGTCTTTATGATTATTGTAATTTATACCATTAGTTACATACTTATGTAGTCTTTCAGCTACTGATACCAAATATTCGATACCATTGGTTATAGTGAGGGTCATCTCTGGCAATCCTTTTACTTTCGTTGTGATCGTATCACCATTTTGTATTTCATCTACATTATCCATTTCCACTATGTCTTCTGAATTATGCGTTCTTGATAAATCCCAACCTAAAGTTGTAAAAAAATAATAGGCCCATTTCGTCATTACGAAACCACCATTTAGATTCTGGAATCTCACATTCAAGAATCTGAATGGTGGTTTCGCAAATGTTCCGTTAAATAACGATACTCTCATTGGTGGATTTGAGAAACCGTCAACGCGATGACAAAAGTCAAAACGGCCACATTTTTATAAGTTTAATGTGGTGAGAGAGTGTCTATATTATTATTTCTTACAAAAAAGAATTTAAAAGTAACACTTACGCATATCTTGATCATAGATAGTAAGTATTGGAAACAGTCCTACAATAAGTAACGGTCCCATCCATGGTTCAAAGAAGTACCAGAACGCTAGCCATATGCTAAGGATGGTGGTTGCAACCTCTCGATCTTCCCACTCAAACAACCGCCTGTAAAGAAAGGCATATTAGCATCAATTGAAATTGAAATTGAATTATTTTTGATCTACTTCAGAAAGAAGGCATATCTTTGAGAAAAAAAGAACGACTTTCTTCTGTTTGAGAAACTGTTTAAAATAATATTAGACAGATTCTCAAACATGAAGTCTTCCTCAAATTTCTTCCCGACTTAGGGTATATATTCGATACCTACTAATTTATCCTCTAAGTTTCCCAATAACAATGCATCAAACGATTTATCTTAATTCGATGTATTGACGTTGAGTAGTAATCTGAAGACGAGGAAATAGAAGGCTTTGCATGTTTCTCTTTTAACAAATAGTACGTGTAAAAATTCCTCAAAGGAATTAGCTTAGTAACTATAGATGTTTCTAAAACAAACGCCGATGACTAATCACAATCATAATGTTACTAATTAATTAGTTATGTACGTGGGATTATTTTCGCTTCGTTAGATAAGTTTGATAAAAAAATAGGCTTGTTTGGTAATGCTAATGACTAACTATCCTGACGTGTTCTCCTATCACGACCTAATTTTCCTTCCCTACAAAATTCGGCCCCCAACCCAAGATTTTAATGCAGCGTAATTTTGTTGGCATTGACAAGAACTCTCTCTGTAAAGATGCTGCAAATATTGACTGGACTCCGCTTTTTGAGTCCGGTACGATCGACGAACAGATAGTATTCTTCACTGATAACATTATACAGCTTTATAATAAACATGCTCCTTTGCGACCTGTCAAGCTCAAACATGCCCCATCTCCTTGGCTGACAGATGATATTCGTAAGCTTATGTCTATAAAGCGACGGCGAAATTTAAATATAAGACCAGACCAACTACCACAAACCGGGAGAACTATACGCGTGCACGTAATCACTGCAATAAGGTGTATAGGGACGCACAACGCCAGCCAGTGGCGGCGTAAGGCGTGGGCGACGTGGGCCACCGCCCACGGCCTCGCGGTACAAGGGGCCTCGCGCCTTGAAAATTTATATGAATTGCTTCAAAGCAAGAATAAAATAAAAAATATATAAATTAATTTTGTTGTGCAAATTATGTTTTTTTAGTCTGGCAACATTTGCTTACGTGCGTAACTATTATATCGCGAGTAGGTAATCCTTGCCACCGCACAGTGGATCGATTCATACAAATCGGCGGACATAGGAATTTAAAAAAACTTTTTACTGATTTTACAAAAAACTAATAATGCCAATGTGTTTATCTTTATAATTATTGTAGTCGAAAACATAGAGAGTATAGAGACACAATTTTGATTAGACTTCAATATTAAAAAATATTCGACAAAAACTTATTTCTATGTATGGAAAAGTACATTAAAAAAGGGATAGCTTGCGATTTTCTCGTGTTTTGTTATTTTAACGCTTATAGTGACTTTTAATGGGTTGTTAGCAAAATAGCGACTAAAACGAAACTGATGGTATTCGAAAGAGAAGAGGACAGAACGAATGCCAGGATAACTGTAAATGATGTAGTGCTGGAACAGGTGGATGAGTTTGTATATCTTGGATGTGCATTTAGCAGGGATGGACGGTACACCGCTGATGTAGAAAGGAGGGTAACTGCGGGCAATAGTGTGAATGGAGCGTTAGGTAAACTTTTGGGTGCCAAAAGCTTTTATTAAGTCAAAAGGCCCAGCTCGCAGTACACTGCGGTGCTGATACCTACGCTAACGTATGGAAGCGAGAGTTGGGTATGGCAGGAAAAGCATGACAGTAGATTAAACGCGGTCGAGATGCGCGCTCTACGCAAAATCTGCTGAGTATAACGCCCGCGTTCGGAATGAAGATGTAAGAAAGAGAGTTGGTCTGGAAGAGAGTGTCGATGTTAAAGTAAGGAAGGGCATGCTACGATGGTTCGGGCATGTGGAGTGAATGGAAGATGAAAGAATGACATAACATATATACAATGCGAAAATGGATGGATGTAGGAGTCAGGGAAGGACACGACCAAATAAATCGTGTGCTAGTTGAAGGTGGTGTCAAGAGCCGATGGAACCGTAGTGCATGCATGAAAAGAAAAATGAAAGTTGAAGAAGCAAGTGAGGTGTGTATGGACAGTGTCGTGTGGCGCTCGGATCTTTCTGCCTACCCCGCAAGGGATTTGGCGTGAAGATAGTATAATATAGTATACTAAGCAAAATATCTGCTAAACATTTTAGGTACCACTAGGCACCGCTCGGGAGCTATATGACAAAATATCATTTTTCTTATTTTCTTTAAGAAAATGTCTAATTTGTTTTTTTACAGTTATAATTGTTAAAAAACTACATTTTAGCTTAGTACTGTCCTACCCACATCAAAAATAATATGAATAGCATACGGGATCGGGAGTTTTTGAGAGATACCTATAAGCAGACGACTATATTTTTTCCTACTATTTTAGCAACATTTTTCTATTGTATAGTGATTTTTCATTAAGATTTGAAGAAAATAATGTATTAATCAAATAAAACAATGACGCGTTTTATAAAACATATATCATAAATAAATATAGAACAGAAACGATTCAATTAACATGTATGTACAGTAAATTAAATAATAAAACAAAATTAGAAAAACATAAACTTAAAAAAATTGTAGCTTAAAATAAACAAGAATTTATAAGACAGACAATTAAATTAAATCTATGTACATTCGATAATCAAATATTAGAAATATGTAGACAAAAAATAAGCGTTAAAATGAGAAAACACAAGAAAATCGCAAGCTATCCCTTTTTTAATGTACTTTTGCTTACATTGAAATCAGTTTTTGTCGAATATTTTTTAAAATTGAAGTCTAATCAAAATTGTGTCTCTATGTTTTCGACTACAATAATTATTAAGGAACACATTGGCCATTAGTTTTTGTAAAAACAGTAAAATGTTTTTTAAGATTCCTATGTCCGCCGATTTGTATGAATCGATTCACTGTGCGCCTCAGACCAGTGCGGGGAATCCCTTGTTTTATTCCTGCCGGACTGTTGGTTCCACTAAGGGGTCCACCAGGATGTACAAATACTCATGGACCCATTTAGGTAGTGGAACCAACAATATAGGTGTATTTTTGAAACGGGGCAGTAAGGGCAAGTACCTTAACCGTTGTAGTTACAGGAAAACGTTCTTAGAAGACCACGGATACAACCTGTATATGATTTGCCTGGATTTTTTTGGGACGAGTGACCCCACTAACCTCATTTGACGTAAACCTCTGTGGTTTAAAGTATTTGTTTTTTCTTATGGCGATTATTGATTATTATTATTCCTATCATTATTGGCGCCACGGAACAGGGCCTCGCGAAATCTGTCTTGCCCACACCAAATTTAGGTCTTGCCCCGCCACTGACGCCAGCACATTCACAACTCTATTCAAAATAGTGATCCAGATAAAGTCTGAAAATTTCTTTGACCAATGGGCGTAGGGAAAAGATTTAAATATTGATTTGTTGAATCAACACTTCACCGCCTCGTCTAATATTAATAAGACAACCAAAACCCACACAATGAATCACCTTTCATCCCTGCCAAGCCCCCAATACTCATCATTCGCCTTTAATCAGATCACTGCCTGTGATGTTAGGAGGAGCATTATGTCAATCTCGTTCAATGCAGTTGAAAGTTATGGTGTGAGCCGTCAGTTTGCTTTTTCTACTGGGAGCGGCTGTTTAGGTTTATAAATAGTCATCGATGGAAGCGACTGCCGTCTGACCTCACTCCCGCAACGGAGTCTTCTCGTTGACTCTTCCGTTGGTCACCAGGAGCGGTGCTTTCCCACCGTCCACCTCCCCAGACCACCTGGGTGTACGGTTGTAATTTTTTTTAACTACGGTTCACCTATCCGGTATATCATTAATAGATATTGGTGACGGTCCACCTCAGTTAATGCTGGCTGGGTTACAATTTTTTAATTGCATTTAAGACTCATTGTACAGTTAATTAATTAAAATAGATTTATCCCAGTAGTTCCATGGAACTGTTATCTTGTTTTTTCTTGTCCCAGTAGTTCCATTACACGAATAAAAGTACAGTTAAGTAGTGAATTAATTATCATATAGCAAAAACAAATGAAGATCGGCAAAACAAATGAAGAACGGCAAAACAAATGACGATCGACAAAACTAATGAAGATCGACAAAACAAATGACGGTCGGATAAACAAAAATGTAGATCAGCAAAACAAATAAAGATCGACAAAACAAATGAAATTCGACAAAACAAATGACGATCGACAAAATAAATGAAAATCGACAAAAATGACGGTCGGATAAACAAATGACGATCGGCAAAACAAATGACGATCGAAAAAACATATGCATGTCAATAAAACAAAAGACTATAAGCAATTCGATAAGACCAAAAAATACTCTCAGCTATATTTTGTAATCTAGATGCGATTGCCATTCAAAAAAATAGGTGCAAGCAATTCTCGACCTTACTGACACTTTTATAAAAATGTGCTTTTAGGCGTTTATAGACATCACTGATCACGAATATGTAAAAAATAAATAAATATTGTGCATGTTCATAAGGTCGAAATTTGCTTGCACCCATTTTTTGTAATCTAGATGCCATAACCATTCAAAAAAATAGGTGTTTTATCGAAGTTCATTTGTTTTTTCGATCGTCATTTTTTTACCCGACCTTCATTTGTTTTTTGATCTTCATTTGTTTACCCGACCGTCATTTGTTTTTTAGATCGTCATTTGTTTACCCGACCGTCATTTGTTATGTCGGTTTTCATTTGTTTTGTCGATCTTCATTTGTTTTGACGATCTTCATTTGTTTAGTTGATAATAGTTTCTATAATAAGGTGTACCGTGGAAATTTAATATTTTCAATGGTACACCTAGGGCTAGGTGGACAAAGGTGAACCGTAGTTAAAAAAAAATTACCACCGTACACCCAGGTGGTCTGGGCAGGTGGACGGTGGGAAAGAACCGACCAGGAGTACCTTTAAATACCTGGAAAGAAATTTTCATCTTGCCCCGCAATCAAGTTACGAATTTGAAACTGATGAAAAAACAAATGAAAATAGACAAAACTAATGAAGACCGACAAAATAACGTACGGAAAATTCAATTATGGATTATGCTTCACGTATGTATAGTTTTAAATATTGGCTTGAAACATATATTGTAATCGTTTTAAAATAAAAATAAAATAAAAGAAAATCGACAATAAGAATCAAATCAGGGTGGTTAAGAAGACACATCTAAACATCTTCGTTTGTTACTTGGTTACGAGGAAAAATGATAATTTCTTCTTAGGCACCTACCTAAGGTTACAAAACTCTGTTAACGAAGGCGGTGGATAGATCCTTTCAGGTAGTACCTAGCTGTAGATTGGAGTACACTTACTTGAAACATTCATTGAACCAATAGAGTGCATCAAAAGTGTCTCTAATAAATTTCACGTTCTTATAAACAAGGGCTAAGTCAAACTTCGGCTGCTTTGCTGTGTACTTGACCTGCTTAGGTCGAAATAGTTTCAATGACGCGGTCACCTGAAAGATTATTATTTTATCATTAAAAAAATAACAATAAATTATTTCCCAATATTCAATATGGATTAAAGTTAGAACTAATCCATGTGGTGTTCGTTTTAATCTGTCTTTGTGGTAATATATCAATAGTTGTCAAAGATTACGAGATTTCGGACGGATTTTGTACTATACCAGTGAAATTATGCCTACATACCTACATATTATGTTTCTGGTACTAGTAGGTACAGATTGATTGTAGCAAAATTATTTAATACACCGAATCTCGATACCATAGGTACGCATAAATATTTATTCCCCAGGATTCATAGTTTAAGCTTTATCTTAAAACACACTTACTGGATTCCAAAACAAGGACATTTCCAATCTAACTCTAGGACAGTTTCCTTTAGCACCTCTTCGTTTACTGTTGTCTTTGAGCGCATACCAGCGCGTCTCTCCATCTTTGATCCTGAGTAAGGGTATTGACACTCTGCCTAGGAAATCGTTCAATAACGGATTTATTGATTTGTCTAGTACTTTCACTTCGAGAACAGATGATACGTCGTATATGTTGCTGAAAACCCAAGCAACAAAATTATGTCTAATAACTATGCGTATGAGAATATTCACATCTTTATCAATGAAGGCGGGAGTGGGATCTAAGTCAACGAAATATAATATGAACAATTGGATAAGCCGATGTTCGTTTTCCGAGAATTATAGGTTTTATGGCAAAAAAAATCATTCATATTTGGAGACCAACTTGAAGACGGATATTCCGAAAATTACCGAGCTATGTACGACTATCAGACCCGGCAGTCTCAAGCCGTGCTTTTACTTCATTATAAGTCGCGGAGATAAGAAACTATAATACTCACAATACGTAACTTTTGTCCCAAACAGGTTCTGCACTAGAAGGTGCCTGAGGAGTCTGTATCCTTTCGTTGTCCAATTCAAGAGTACAATAAGCATTAGGTTTGCCGCTTAGACCTTTCGCTCCACAAACTCTCACATGCAGTTGACCAACGACGTTTAAATCCGTGCTCATATTGTAAAATGCCTAAAAAATTAAAACTTATAATTCAGTCATGTACACAATGTTTAAACCGGCACACACTTTAATATTTATCACTTTTTAACATTTCCTCTTCCAGGCCTACCGGAAAAAGATTGTTTATTGTTAGCTTTGTGTAGATATGCAAATGTAATTTTTTTGTTTAATAATTGCTACTCGGCAAACACAGCAACATCACAGGGCCGCCAACTTGAGACCATTGTCAGTAGTCTTACGGACTTTGAGAGTGGTCCCAAATCGCTAGATGTGCCACGGCTTTCCATCAGGCTGGCGACGTCAATTTGGCGAGCTAAATATAAAAAAAATAGTTCATAACTTCCTAATATTCCCGCTAATCAATGGCTAATTTTCTTATATTAGGAGTGGGATCACATTGGTAATGTAATAGCCGGGGATATGATTTAAGCTGCGTGAACGCAAGGACTCTACCTCATAATACGAGTGAGGTCATAACTCCTTCGTCAAACCTACTACCATTCTATGTTGGTAGTACAATAACACAAATAGTACATTGCATACTTACATACTGCGTACGTAAATCTTCAACCTTTGGTTCGGGACTGGGACCAACATCGTGATTCTTTAGTGCGCAGATAGTTACTGACAAGTGTAGAGAACCGTAGCCTTCATCCAGTTGTTGCCAAATGTCATGTGTACGCTCTTTCTCATAGGTTGATAGGTCTAGAACACAACTTTAAAATAACTGTATTAGGCAAGTATTAAAATCTTCTTTCTGTAGCTGGTAACTGCTACGCGTAGAGCAACGTCACTAACGAATAGATATGCTCAGTTCTACATCCTACCTATAACGGTTATAACACATTAGTACTTATGCTCTAGTATGTAATACTATTATATTATCTTTGGCTCTAGCTAGACTTCTAGAGTTTGATGGGGTATGATAAATTGCGAAATCTCATTGAAATTTTATAAACTAAGGCTTTGGTTGCTGCAATTGGCAATTCAAGTGCTATTATGTACCTACTTACGTATGGTATCTACTCGATTGTTTAATTTCGAGCCCACTGTCCACACTGAGACCACTTTAGTTTAGTTAATTTGAAGTAGTTTTATAGTTCCGAAATAGAAGAAGAAATTACAAACCTTAATCGGTTATCTAGCCTATTGTTTCATTTTACAGGCAAAGTTAAGTTGATCCCGAAAATAAAATATTGCTACAGATATGTACGTATGTTCCCCAGTGCGAATAATTTATTCGGTCAGTTACATAAGGTTGAGGCATGACACTTTAATATGACGTTCACCACCAACCTTTTCAGTATATTCAAAACAAAGGGTTTCCTTTTATTTTTTATTTGCCATCTCAATCTTCATTATTTATCAAACGAATTGGAGAACTCTCCTTTGTTTGTCTAAGGCGGCGGTTCCCAAACTGGGTTCCGCGGAACCTAGGGGTTCCGTGGAGTGGGCATCAGGGTTCCGCCAAAATTATGTTGAAAAAAAAAACGCAAAATATGTGGTGAGAAAAACTCCTTAAATCTTAAACTGCTTTTGCAGGGATACCTAATCATCACCTATTTTCGTAGCGAGATTGTGTATACATAACTACTTCTAAGAAAACGCGTTAGAGATATCAATTAAAGGAAATCTATTACAACTGAACATTTAGTAGATCTGAAATCTATATTGGATTACCTACTATCCTGAAAATAACATTGAGTTTAATGGGGACACAATCTATCTAAGTACTATAAATGGATCAACCAGAGGCGCTGATTTTGGGCAGTGTGTGTTATGTCCTCGCTGTAATTTTCGCAGTGTTGGCCCTCGGACGTGGTCTCCGTGTATTCCATCACAGATACTTACCGAAGCACCCGAACCCCGGTTATTATCTGTGACAACCGATAGGAGAAATTGTCTTGACTTCTCTATAGCTGCTTTGCTCCAGCGCCTCCTTGCACCATTAAAACAACGACACAAGAGCCCGCGTTTCCAAGTACCAAGTTCCAAGAGGTTGCGACATGTCGCCTCAACGGCAATCGTGCAGGGCCCTCATATCACCCTGATGGTCATCAGCTTCTTCGGGGTGTCTAGTCATCGTTATGGGCCATTAGGGTCTCTGTCGATATAGGTGCTACTGTATTGTCGAGGCTGCTCTTTCCGAGAAAGCCATAACTTACCCGAGCTGGTTAGGGCCGGGTCGGTGAAATCTCAGGCTCAAGTAGTGAGTCGAATAAGACGGCTGGGTCTTGAGGTCACCCTTCAGAAATCCGAGGTTCCGTGCGTGCACGGGCCTCGAAAGGGGCCACCTCAGAATCCGCGGTATCTGCGGCTCGTACGTGATAGTCGATGGAGCTTCGCCACCACCATTTTGAACAACCGCTGAGTGCCAACGCGAGGAGTGCAGCGAGGACACATAGCTCCACACATTGGTAGAGTGCAGTGACATTCTTCACGAGCCATAATCACCGGTGGATGGGGTGGATCTGGATCGATTCTCCTAAGTATAACGGCCTCAGGGGGGGGGGGTTGTCGCTCGATGGGGTTCCATAAGATAAAAGATATTTGGCTAGTGTTCCGTTGACTTTAAAGTTTAGGAAGCCCTGGTCTAAGGAATTGGTAAATGGTTGAAAGCTTTTAGTAAATAAAATATTGTTGTGGATGGGTAGGTATTGTTTTTGTTGTACGGCTCCTACAAACGCGGTAGGCTGCGTGCAACGTCACGACGTAGGTATGCCACAACAATAAGCTTACTATAGAACTGTTGGGAGTCCTGGGGTATCCTTCCGAGGGCTAACCCGTGGCTCACAACTGTAGGCTGTTAGGTAGGATACGTGTGGTTTTTAGTCGGTAGGAGTCTGACATAGCATCCATGTAGGATTTTCCTTACGATAAAAAAAGCTAGCTATAGAAATGTACTGTTGTGGTCTGTTTCATGCGCTGACGTCGTGTGTGTGACATTCCTGTAGTGACGAGGGTTTGGCGTAACGTATTACGCCTATAACGTTACACTAAGTATAACCTAAATATTTTTGGCACAGTTTACTCACATAACTTTTCCATTATTATCTTTAAGCGGATATTTTTCGCATAGATTACATTTTATTTTCCATATAATTGGTACTCAAGTACTTAATCTTGTTCCTTTTTATATCAAGATACCGTTACATTTATCGAGTACCGTTTGCCTGTACACAATATGTGGACTTTGTTCGTATCCGTGTTATCGACACGATAAACCAATGAAGGTCGGCCCTTAGCTGGGGGTCAGTGAACAACGTGTGATTGTTGTCAAACAGATAATAAAAATGTACTGTATTGACCGTGTCAACGGACGTCTCTTCCAGACAGGTTTAAAGTAAAACGTGACGTGCATCTTTTTTGTTTTCCTCCATACCGGGTAAATGGGTATGCTCTCGATAAAGATATTCCTAAAACCCTGACCAGCCCTAATGAGAGACACTGGGGGTCCCAGGCTTTTGTTTAAAGATCCGGGCCACGTCTACCCTACTGACAGGAATGTGCAAGAACACATTGCGCTGCCACGGGTAACTAGATATAATATATATAGATGGATAGAAAATAAATAAATAAAATAAAATATAGGGATAAAACGATTAAAACGATTAGGTACATAAAAAAGATTACCTAGGCCTAATCATCTAATCTCAGATCTATCATAATACTTATATTTGTATAGTACCTACCTATATTATATCGTAATGTACTGTATTTACTTGTTCATCACGAAATTAGGACCTGTAGTGGTAGGTTGATGTGTTAGGTAGGTTTGATTGATAAACGTGATTGTATATACGAATAATCAGTTCATTAGCCTGATCTTAGGTTCAGAAAACTATGTTCATTGATACAACTACCTAATTTTAATCATCTAACATTCTAACCCATATTGGTAAACACGCGTAATAAGCGTACTCCTTTAGGGGTACGCTTTGACATAGGGGAAGTCACAGTTTAGCGCCTCTCCTCCAGCCCACAAAGTCATAAATAAATAATAAATATTCACGGACATCGCACACAACGCTATCTGATCCCAAAGTAAGTTAGGAATAACCTGCTTGTGTTATGGGTATCAGACCACGGATATTAATACTTATATACTTTTAAATACATACATATTATACATAGAAACACCCAAACTCTTGAGACAAACATTTATGGGTCACACAAATATTTGTCTCCGGTGGGAATCGAACCCACGACCTCCAGCGCCGCAGGCGGTATCACTACCGACTGCGCCACAGAGGCAGTCAAAAACTAAAACACTCGTTTTTGTTCAACAAGCAGTTTGCCTAATAAACAACATCTTTGCTCTACCTCATAGCACAAATCAAATATAATTTTGTTATTTAGGACGACGACAATGATGGACTTTTAACAAAGGTTGTATTATATTTTTTCCAACATTGTATAATTCGTTGACCCAATAAATTGAGCTTGTCATTACAGTTTCATTGTAGGTACAGGTTATCTATTTTATAGGTCACGGACGATACTCATTCGTAAACAAATACATTATAATAAATAGAGTTATTTGTATAAGGGTATAATATATTATACATTGATATCTGCAGAGTAAATTGGATAAAATATATACAGAGCGGAAAAAATCTTTGGTCACTGGTCATAATTTTTTACCTGTAAAACTTGAAAGCATAGATTTAAAAAAAAATAATCTTAGACATTTTATACAACGCTGTCTGATCCCAAAGTAAGCTGGGAATAATCTGCCTATGCTGCCTGTGTTATGGGTATCAGACCACGGATATTAATACTTATATACTTAAATTTAAATACACTTAAGTCACATTCTCTTCTTTTTGCAATAGGTTTCATTCTACTACTAATTTTTTTTAATAAACTTATCATACATAGAAACACCGAGACTCTCGAGACAAACATTTATTGACCACTCAATTTTTGTCTCCGGTAGATGGCAACTAATTAGTGATATGTCTTTTGTCTCATGTACAGAAAGGTCTAAATTGACAAAATTATATTGACTTCTACAGCTGGACACTTAATAGACATTTCTACAATAAAATATAGATCAGCTGGTATCAAGTATGCAAGTACCAAAAAATATAACAAAAATTTTAATATATCTAAAAATACGAATGTTTATTTTGTAATCACGTGAGGTCAAGGAAATTAGCGTTTATATTGCTATTACAAATACATCAATTTCGTAATAGATAAATAGAGATATGAAAATTAGATAAAGCAGGTATTTAGAGATATAAAGTTACGATTAGTAATGCTTATCTATTTAAGTAGATAGGTATTACCGAAACTGTCTACGTCACTTTTGAAATCCGGCAACAGTCATAAATAGATACATAGGTACTCATAGTAGTTTAGGTTTATTTCTGGTAATTATGAAATTCTGTAATTTTTTGCCCTGATATTAAACTACCCGATTTGTATAATTCATTAAGGTTCAGTTATCGTAATTAGCCGAAATCTCCAGAGATGAAAAAATATTAAAACATAGGTATTTAACGCGAAACGGACCCGAAAGCCACAAGTCACCGAGATTTCGAAATAATATATATTCATAGTACTCCACAATATTATAGGTATTACTTTCTTGAAGTACCTTATATTTTTACTATAATTAACAAGGTAGGCGTGGTCACAATCTGACCTCAAATATGTAAAGCCTGTATCATTTCAGCAACTTTTGTTGCCATGTCATGAAACATAACCGCGTATTTCCTCTTAAAAATATAGTAGGTATAGGTATGGAAACAGTTGGGAGTCCTGGGGTATCCTTCCGAGGACTTACCCGGGGCTCCCAACCGTAGACTGTTAGGTAGGATACGTGTGGTTTTTAGTCGGTAGGAGTCCGGCCTAGCATCCATGTAGAATTTTCCTGACGTTAAAAAAAATAAGGTATGGAACGCAATAGTTTTATAGTTTCTACTTTCTAGAAAGGTCTACATACCTGCCCATGAAGTTTTTCTGCTTTCCTTTATCCCATAGCGATATAAGAAGCGATCTGTCACCGTTGCCATTTAATTTGAAACGTTCTTTCCATTGAGGGTACCGTGTAGTTGGCGCTGACTTTGATTTAAATGTGTGGGATCCCAACCTGTTATAAAAAAGATTTTATTGTAATATTTTTACCAGCTAGTAAGAAAGAACAAGAACCATTCTTGACGTAGGTTCCCTGCGAGGAGGTGTAAACTACTTAAAGTAAAGGGTTCTAAGGTCAGAGGTTCTGGGTTCGATTCCCGGGTCGGTCCAAATATTTGTGTGATCCACAAATATTTGTTTCGGAGTTTGGGTGTTTTCTATGTATAATATTTATGTATTTAGAAATATATAAGTATGTACCTATATCAACAGTCTAGAACCCATAGCAAAAGCTTATATTAGCCTAATTTGGGCTATTTCCACAAATACATATTTTAATTAATTTCTTTAATTACATCTCACTGGCTCGTAGACATAGGTTTCCTGCGAGAACTTGCAACCTACTTGAAGTCTTCGCTCCGATAATAAGAGGGAATTCATTTCTATTAGGTTAGAGGTGGTGGTGGTAGATAAGGTGGGCATATAATATGCCTCTGCCTGCCCTTTCGGGAATGAAAGGCGTGATCATATGTATGTATCATTTCTATTACAGCCATAATCATAATCTAAACCTATTACAGTGGCATAACTAACAGTGGCATAGACTTTTTTTTTTTTTTTATTTAATTTAGGTAAATAAACAATGCCACAATACATAATGGTAATAAATTTGTTAACATTAAAATATTGGTAATTGTGACACCAACAACATTTACCACATATTAACTAGTAAATTATTTGTACAGTTAGGTCTAAAGAGATAGGTAAGATTACAATTCTCCGTGTTGCTAACTTATTGCATGCATATTATACAAAGTGCGTAATATATATAAAAAATATACAGAAATTGGTAAAGAAATCTTTTAATTTTTTTTTTTTCTACTCTTTAAGTGAGGCTATTTTAGCTGACAATAATTTCTTAAAAATGCCGGGACGCGTTGCCATTATATCGATACAATTAAAGTGAGCATTATATGACGTAACTAGGCGATGCATTGGTGAGCGTCTTCCAGCATTAGTTAGGCATCTAGTTGTTGCGAAAATCTTTTGTGAATTACGGCTATGAGCTCCAATGGGAACACTATAACATAGCTTTCTCGTGAGTGGAATACAGTCGTAATGGTTGTGGCAGATATCGTACAGTAACTTACACTTCCAAGAGCTTATGCCAGGCTTCGTACCTATTAAGGAGTTTCAACATAATAACAAACGGCACATAACGTCACATAACAAACGTCATAAAATGACCGTCATAATAACATTAGTCCTGATACTGCTAAAATCCTAATATTTCGGACGGGCTTTGAATCCCAAAAACCTTGGGGAGGGCTTTTGGGATCAAATTCCCCCAGCTACGGATGTGAACCTCCATATTATCACAACACACTTTCAGTCTTGTATAGCCCAGCCCACAACACAACCAGTATTCAACACCAATTTGGGTGTACCTACACTATTATTATTTTATTTTTGTTTAAGTATATATTATATTTTAGTAAAATGTATTTTTTTGTTTGGTTGTATTTGTGCTGTGCCTATCGGGCGTAAAATAAATGATTTTTCTTTCTTTCTCTTTTATTCTTCCACAGCCTTTAATATAGTATCATAATGCTACTAAGTAAGTAAAATAGCTCATACCGAAATTTGCAATAAATCCCATGAGTTAGTCCATCATCAGGCACATCAGGGAGTCCCTTAGCTTCCACCAATACTATATTTATGATGGTATTCCTCTTCGATTTGTCCTTGGACGATCTTGTTGAGTCTTTACGTTTTAGCTGCATGAAACAAACAATTGAATAGAATAGTATATCGTGTGATAAAGGTAATCTACCTTGCATCCTGAAACATTTATTGTAAGAGATAAGACCTAGTATGAAGTACTTTTGTACCTAGGTACATAACTTTATCAAATTTTCGTCAATTATTTTGACTTAAATACTACTTCCTTATATTTTATTAAATGCGTAAAACTTTTTGCTTACGCGCTGTGTCTTATCACAATGATTTTTTCTAGTAAAGCAGCATAGCATCAATGACTATCTTAACGAAAACATATTTCAACCACTTAATTTGGTGTAGGTATGTGTGAGCCAATAGAAATTCTGAGTAGCTGATAGGTATCCGGTTTAGATTAAAAATCTAGAGATCAACTATTCACATAACATGATGTAATTATGAAAAACACGAAAATTTAACCACATCAAAAAATATTTTTATAAATATTTCAATTTATTATTATGACAGTGTATTGATGTTTGATGACTTAAAAACTGCCAAAACCTTCAAATATGAGCATAGGCAGATCCATAAATACTTAGTTAGATATCTATAAAAGGCCAAGTTGAAGGCTTTATTTCAATAGCAGGCAGTCACAACCTACGCCTGTCCATTTAAACAGGACGATACGGCTCACTCACGTGGGACAAATTATAAAAAGGTGAAATGTGGGCATATAATATGCCTCTGCCTACCCCTTCGGGGATAAAAGGCGTGACCATATGTATGTATGTAGATATCTATGAAAAGGGATTCGAATGTGTGAATACAGAATAAAGGCATTACTTTTGATAGTCCCAAGATTGGTATCCATATATTTAGAATTTTTCGCTACTTAAATCTATGTTTGCATCAATGTCTACGAAACCGTGTAATAATAGAAAAATGTTGATTTAGTCGTGTTTTCTGTTACTGTCGTCTTTGTTAAACCGGAGATCATACGAACGTGGGCCTGATTCTCTTTCTTTTCTTTCTGCCAGTAAAATGGCAGTCGTTAAGTCAAGTTAAAGGCCTTTATGGGCGGCTTTTAAAATTTCAACAGCAGGCAGTCACAACCTGCGCCTGTCAATTTCAACACGGCAATACGGCTCACCACTATTTCGTGGGACAAAATCTCAAAGGTGAAATGTGGGCTTATAATATGCCTCTGCCTACCCCACTTGGGCATAAAAGTGATCATATGTATGGTGTATTTTATTTAGCCAATTCGAGCCGAACTGTCCATCTCATTGTTAGCTTTCGATGAGGTGATATCAGCCGAGGGTTCTTAAAAATAAAGAAAATGCACTACCTTTTCATTACTCGATGAAGCAACTGGTGACTCAGGTGGCGTGACTGGCTCGGTTTTGTTCCTTGCTGTTGGTATCGACTCGAGTACAGGAGCACTTCTCCTTATGATATCATTTACGACATTCACTATGCAGTTTGGTCTCCAACTGCGGACAAATAAAACGTCATTTTGTACTATATTTTATACGGACCATTTTGATACGATACATATTTTAAACTAATAAAAATCTAAAAATAGCCGTGACGGAATATAGAGATAATGTGAAAATATTCGATAACTCTAATCAACTATTTATGGGATTCTGAGTCGAGGAAATCAAGTCATAAGATGCATAATGTGTCTATTCCGAACAAATACGTAAAATGGTTTATTCGGGGTAGAAAAAAAAAACATTCAGTTTAACCTTAAAATTTTAACCCCCGACTAAAAACAATGAATGCTATACTATAAGTTTGATCTGTTTTTTTGTGCATCTGTGTCGCTCTGTGTGTCCGTCTGTGGAATATTAGCTATTAATTGAAGACCATCACCTCTTACTGAGTGATGAAAGGGTTTTACAAAAATTCACAGGTAAAATTCATCGGAAATTTGGTATACCTACTGATATTTCTTTAAATGCTTTCTTTATTTCTTTATATATATACCTACTGATATGTCCACGCTAGGATTACCTGTAACTGGTGGACACATCAAGTAGTCTGAGGGTTACTTCTCCGATATTAACAGGACTATAATATTTGGGCTTATTAAACAGTCTCAAAGTCGGAATTATTTAATTTAATTTTCATATTTGCGTTTTCTACTACTTCTTCATACGCTTTTTTTCTCAGCTTAAATGCTGCTACATGAATCATAAAAATTTGGAGCGGAAACGTAGATAAACTTTGAACTTTGATTACATACGTGTGGTGCGCTATCTGTTGAAGAGGTCAGCGTAAAAAAATTGAAACTAAAGTTACAAGATGTCTGTGGGATAGCCAAATTTCACTCCTTTTTTTTAACGTGTTGGAAAATCCTCGTAGGATGCTATGCCGGACTCTTACCGACTAAAAAACCTCACGTAACGCCCAACAGCCTATGGTTGAGAGCCCCGAGTAAGCCCTCAGCAAGGATGTCCCGTGACTCCCAACAGACCCACGGCCGCCAATGCGGCCTCGCCCAAATTTCACTCCTTAGTTTTTAAGTCTACACATAAGCTTTTAGCTCTGCTTTTAATGTCCAAGCGTTTCTGTTTAATTAAATGCTATTTCAATACGCTACACTGCTATCTCTACCGATAGAGACAATTGTAAAAGTCTTTAAAGCATTTGATTTCATCCACAGAAATATGAAAACAGATTTCATCACTAACTCATGCCACTACGTGTAAAAAAAATTGAAATAATTTGTCGGTCTACTTCATAGTTAGATAGTCAAAGACTTCATGTCATCTGATAGCGTCTTGCCGATGGCATCTAAACCCTGCATCTATAAAACACAAACAGCGCTTTACTGCTTGCTTGTAAAAGTCTTTAAAGTTTAAAGCATTTGATTTCATCCACAGAAATCTGAAAACAGATTTCATCACTAACTCATGCCGCCACGTGTAAAAAAAATCGAAATAATTTGTCGGTCTACTTCAGGTCATCTGATAGCGTCTTTCCTATGGCATCTAAACCCTGCATCTATAAAACACAAACATCGCTTTACTGCTTGCTAGCGCCACCAATGTTCGGTAATTTTGTGACCAAGTTCATCATAGGTACCTTCCACTACTAAGGGTGTTTACGACATTTACTGTAATGCTAGACGGAAGGAGCATTCCTAGAGTTGCAAATGATGTACCTGCTGAATGCTGATGACTTTTTTTTTTATTCGAGGGAAAATCCTCAGAGGATGTTATGCCGGACTCTTACCGACTAAAAGACCTCACGCATCGCCCAACAGCCTGTGGTTGGGAGCCCCGGGTAAGCCCTCGGAAGGATGTCCCGGGACTCACAACAGACCTACGGCCGCCACTGCGGCCTCGCCCAGGGTGTGGTTCGGGTGCTATCCCGCGCCTTTAGGGGGTTTCGGGTGTGATCCCGCTTCTAAGGGGGGGCATGCGTGAGTTGCTCACGTCACGCTATTAAATGGTTACTATCGGATCGGAGATCGCAATAGGGACCTAGTTAGATTGACAGACTACATGAATTTTGTTAAGGTATTTTTGGCGCAAGCTGAAAACTTGTTAGAAACTTCTTCTATCTTAACCCAACATGAAACTGCAGACCTGGCTGGTGAGAGGAGAGACGTAACCAGCCCATTAATTTTAAAAAATACCTATTATTTTTTATAGTAGGTATTGTATACACCAACCATCCTAGTACGGCCAATTTACTATGTTAAGATTTGCGACCAGGGGCTTTAAAAGAAGAACAATCGAACTACCTACAGGGATATTAAGAATGTAGGTATGAAATTTCTGACTACCAAAGCCCAACGGTTGAAGACAAGATTGTCTGGTCGAGGGAGTCTTCCTATTTAAGTCGGAGAAATATCTTACTTCTTCTTTTTTACTCCACATTACAAAACGAATTGCAATTATATACTGAATCACTTCAACGCCAGAATAATATTATCACATTAATCTTTTATAGTCATAATGATTACTCTTAGATTATAAATTTTTCTTTGTCTTTAAAAGATTGAGAACAAAGGCTTACGAGAATCCTGCATTATTCCGAACTGCGACAGTGTTGTTTTCGGAACTCTCAATATTTTCCGTTACATTTTCTGTTTCATTTACAGTTCCATTCTCCGTTCCATTCTCCGTTCCATTCTCAGTTCCATTTTCTAATTTATTTTCTGTTTTATTTTCTGGTTCCACTTCCATTTTTTTAAATGAGTTTTAATTAATTGATTCGGCACACACAATTGACACTACAATATAATTAATAGCGCGGAGATGTAGTCACTTCTGTACAGCTGTTGTAATATTCTACATGTGTCTGATAACACAATAATCATATTTATAATTACAAGATAAAACGTTCATAAATATGTATAGTATCAAATGTTATCGTTCAATTCTGATTATTGTTTCGTAATTTTTATAACCCTTAGCATATTCGTGCATATAATTAGAAAGTTATCAAAAAAATCGAATAGTATTTTTTGTCTTTTTCTTTAGCAATACGAGTATTTTTTTAGCAAAAAGTCATCCAGCTATTGTGTAGCTTGAAAGGTTGATAGAATAGAAGGTCCGGTAGATCACATATTTAGGTAGCTAGGGTACACTTTCTATAAATGTTTAAGTCAATAAAGATTACTTACTTACTTACTTACAAATATTTTTAAAAAGTATTACCGCATTTCTTCTTCTTCGGTTATAATTGCAGTCGAATTTTTATTTTTTACCTTAGGTACTCCAAGGTACAAGCTCCCTGTAGTATCTAAGTGCTATAAAAAACATCGAAATAATTTTTCAAATCGGTTCAGTAGTTTCGGAGTCTATTCTTTGCAAAGAAACAAACAAGCAAACCTTTCCTCTTTGTAATATTAGTATAGACAAATGCTACCATTTTATAAGAAAAAAAAAGTTCAATCCTTAGACAAACTTAGTTTAATTAAGGGTTAATTAGTCATCACGAGAAACACAATAATTTGACTCACTATATCACATGATTCAAGCGCATTATAGAAACACCAGCTAAGTGTTCTGTACCAGATCATCGTGTTGAGCTCCTTGTGGACAATTGTGATAATATCTATGCGCAAGCAGGCACGTTCAGTCGACGATCCCAGGTGTCAGTAAGAGACCTTATTCTTAGCATTTCATGAATTCACCGTAAGGGCGCCGTGTCAGGGGGGAACACCCCGACGCGACAGCGGCGTGTGAGACTTGCGACCCATTTGAGTAGGTTTAGAGTGGCCACCTTTCTATGCACGTAAACGCTCACCTTCCACCGTCAGCAATGTTCCCTCTCCTGCCCAACCAGATTTGATAAGATCCTATCATTGCCGCTTTGGATATTTGTTTTAGTAAAGAGTTTACTGAAACTCTTGGCAATACAAGGTCTTTAAATAAATTATACAGGGATTTAGCTGGAATTCCACTTGCTCCTATTTCTACGGCATAGAATTAAACCACATTACTTAGCTATTTTTGGTTAATATATTGGTTAAGTCAAAGTATTTAATTATCTTCATAGCGTGGTCCTTAATAATAATAAAATAATAATAATAATAAAAAAAAAACCTGGTGACAGATACACGTCAATATTTTTGCTCCACAAGTTTTTATTACATTTTTATTGTAAACAAATAATTACCCAGTTTTTACACATATTAAGGAAATAATAATATTTATGATACTAAAAATGCATAAATTCCGACGAAAAATGTTTAAAACATTTTACAGAAGATCTCATATTTTTTTTTTTTTTTTTTTTTTTTTATACCACTAAGGTGCAGACAAGCATACGGCCCACCAGAAGGACCGGTGGTCACCGCAGCCTATGAACGTTTGCAACACCAGAGGTGCCACACTCGCGCTGCCGACCCTGTAAAAACCTTCTAAGACCCCCTTTGAAGAACCCCATACTGTAGGCGTTTGGGAAAACCGAGGCAGGGAGGTCATTCCACAACCTAAGCGTGCGCGGAAGAAAACACCTATCGGATCTAACCGTGCTGGAACGCACCGGACGCAAAGTGTGAGGATGAACTCCCTGTCTGTGGCGAGCGGTGCGATGATAGAACGTAGCCGTGGGCATCATATCAAACAATTCCTCAGAGCACATACCATTGTACAGGCGGTAGAACACGCATAAGGAGGCAAAGTCTCTCCTGTCGCGAAGAGGTTCCACACCAGCTGTAAGTACAGGATCGTTGACAATTCTTACATCAAGAAGTGTTTGACAAATGTCATTTGACACGGCATGAATAATGCAAAATATTATTCATGTACATACATAAATTGTGAAAATGTTGACCAGAGCCAGGACACAACGAGCACAGCCAACATCTCCGGACTCATCACTCCGCTCCGCCTCTCTTCTTCGCGAAAATACACCTAACGTAGAGGCGTCGAGCTCAACATCGAGTGATGAGTATTTCTCTCCGCCGACGTCGCCAACGCCTGTACGTCGGCCGGGGAGAGGCCGGCCACCGTCTCGCTTGGGACCCCGAGACCCACCGGCCTCGAACAGGGCCCCCGCTTCCGGTGGTAATGTGCACCGCATGCGATGGACTAATACCATTAATGAGAACGTCATGCGGGCATATTATGCGGCAACAGAGGGGGGAACTATTCGCACTGCGTATCGTGACCGTATGCTGCACTTGTTTCGTGAACTTGAACCAGCTGTCGACGTTTCCGCTCAAAGATTATCGGATCAAGTACGTGCTATTCAACGTAATCGTATGTTGGATAGTAACGTACTTGAAAGACTACGCTTAGAGTATCTACGGAATGACCATGTTATCTACAATCCGCCGCTACGGGAAGAAGCAAGTATCCCAATTAATGTTGTGGTTAGTCAAAATACAGTAGTAGATGACATGGTTATATCAACAGATACTAGGTACAATGAGGAGATACTGGTGGCTTTGGAGTGTGCGATTGGGGAATATCGGAATGCGCCCATTAATATTAGGCCACGTCTACCTCGATTGCCCATGCATAGAAAAAACTTGGCACTGGTGAGTACTGTTGATTCACTATTATCTATGTATTTAGAAAATAGTGAAACTCTTAGTGATACTCATTCAATCCTGTACTGCGCTGCTATGGCAACATGTCGTGTAGCAGGTGTTCCACCTTTGGTGTAAAACCATGATACACGACCGACAAGACCTACCGTGGCGGGGTGGCAGCGCAGGATTGAACGACGTATCACTGAGACAAGAGTACTCATCAGCAAGTTATTTTGCTTCAGATCTGGTAATACTAGACCGAAGGTGATGCGCTTTGTGAACCGAGCATTTTCAGGAACTGGTATCAGTTCAAATGAATATGTATCTCGGGTCACAGAGCGCATTGACTTCCTGAAGCAAAAAGTATATGCATGGGCACATCGAATACGTAGATACAAAAAACGCGTAGACCGATATACCATTAATCGCAGATTCGAAAGCGACCAGAGATGGGTCTATAGAAATTGGAAACGATCTGATAAAGGTGTGAGTGACGGACATTTACCGGATGCTGAAGATACAAATACATTTTGGCAGAGTATCTGGTCGGTACCCGTCAGTCACACTGAGGGGGATTGGATGTGTGATGTCAAGCGCGCATGTGACAAAATTCAAAGCATGGAAGAAGTCATTATAGATAGCTCTGATGTAGCTAGTGCAGTCCGTCCGTTATCTAATTGGAAATCTCCAGGTCCGGACGGACTGCACAATTTTTGGCTTAAATGGCTACGCAGTTCACATGCTCGACTGGCATCTCATTTCCAATCTGCTCTTGAATCTGGATCGTTACCAATTTTTATGACAACTGGTGTGACTCATCTGCTCCATAAATCAGGAAGTACCTCGAACCCCAACAATTACAGACCTATCACGTGTCTGCCATCGATTTATAAACTTCTAACATCCATTTTGAGAGATAAGATAAATAAACATATTAATGTGAATAATATTATGAGTTGCTCTCAAAATGGATGTAGAAGTAGGGCTCGAGGTACTAAGGAGCTTCTCCTCATTGATATGACCATTAGCCAACAAGTTCGTCGTAACCGTAAGAATCTGTCGACATGCTGGATAGATTATAAGAAGGCGTTTGATTCTGTACCTCATACGTGGCTCTTAAGGGTGCTGGAGTTGTACAAAGTTGATACAACTCTATGCACCTTTTTAAAGTCATGTATGGGGCAATGGAGGACTCTTCTTACTTATCCAGGGTGTCGAGGGTTCTGCGGTGGCGGCGAGCCGATTAGGATCGAGCGGGGCATCTTTCAAGGTGACAGTTTGAGTCCTCTTTGGTTTTGCTTGGCACTGAACCCTCTTAGTACATTACTAGAGAGTTCAGGGCTAGGTTACAGACTACGAGGAGGAGGTCAGGTCATATCTCACTTGCTTTTCATGGATGACTTAAAGCTATTTGCCACAACTAATTCTCATTTGATTGACTTACTAAAGATAACTGAAAACTTTAGTAATTCAATCAAAATGGAATTCGGTGTGGATAAATGTGCAGTTATGCATGTTAAGCGAGGACGGATGGTGGAATCGGAAGGTATTCAGCTTTCTGATTCCATTCACCTGAAGTCGCTTCTCGTATCTGACACCTATAGGTACTTGGGTATGTCACAAGCGTTGGGCATCAATGAAGCTGACATGAAACAGTCGTTACGAGAGCGTTTCCTTTCTCGTCTGAGAAAAGTCCTAAATAGTCTTTTATCAGGCGGGAACAAGGTGCGTGCTTATAACGGCTGGGTCATTCCACTCTTGGTGTACTCCTTTGGCATACTCAAGTGGACTCAAACTGAACTAGATGCCTTGGACAGAAGAGTTCGTACACTATTGACATCATACCGAATGCATCATCCGCGTTCATCGGTGATGAGGATGTACATCCCGCGGAAATGTGGTGGTCGAGGCTTCCTGAATGCTAAAACCCTACATAACCGCGAGGTGTACAACCTTAGAGAATACTTTCTACACATGAATGCGGATGTGCATCGGGATGTTGTCAAAGTGGATACTGGACTCACCCCGCTTGCCTTGGCTAAAGAGAACTGGCACAAACCTGTAATAATGGGAATCGATGACCGGCAGGAGATATGGAAGAGCAAGGAGCTCCACGGTAGGTTCTATAAGGCTTTGCATGGATCTCATGTAGACCTTATAGCCTCTGTGGCCTGGCTACGGTTCGGTGATCTCTTTGGAGAGACCGAGGGCTTTGTCTGTGCAATTGCAGATGAAGTTATCATGACGAACAACTACCGGAAATATATACTGAGGTATGGTACGATTGATGTATGTCGAGCGTGTCATCATCCTGGTGAGTCCCTCAGGCATATTATCTCTGGTTGTTCTCGTCTTGCTAACGGCGAGTACTTGCACAGACACAACCTAGTAGCCAGGATCATCCATCAGCAACTTGCTCTGAAGTATCGCCTGGTGGATATCGAGGTTCCATATTACAGGTATGTAGCTGAGCCAGTTCTCGAAAATGGTCATATCACATTGTACTGGGATCGATCTATATCACAGACAGGTCTGTTGTTGCCAACAAACCTGATATTGTGGTCATAGATCGATCTGAGCGGCGAGCAATGATTGTTGACGTCACAATCCCACATGACGAGAATCTTGTGAAAGCTGAGAGTGATAAAAAAATAAAATATATTGACTTAGCTCGCGAGATTGTCGACATGTGGGAAGTTGATGCAGCAATCATTGTTCCTATAGTCATTTCCGTTAATGGTCTTATAGCTAAGAGCCTCGACCAACACCTTCAGAGGCCCGCGTTGGGCAGCTGGATCAAGGGCGTGATGCAGAAGGCAGTGCTACTGGACACGGCACGCATTGTGCGGAGGTTCCTGTCTCTGGAGCCCTGACCACCGGTAGCTTGGTCCCTGTACCCGATGCCGGTGGGATACTATATTTTATATTTTAAAATGTATTTTCTTTTTATATCTATATTTAAAAATGTAATTTATAAGGTCATTAATTAAATAAAGAGAATAATAATAATAAAAATGTTTATTCATTCCACAAATAATTTACAATGATTGCTTTCATTCATGCTACACCATATATATTTACAAGTAAAGGATGTTCTGACTCCCAAACTAGGCTGGAGCCTGTATTTTGGGAGTCAGTGCCCAGTCGAGCTGAGTACGATCAGCTAAGAAATAGCTTTAACAGTTTGTTTGTTTGTACCTCATGTGAAATCTCATGTTACCAAAAACATCAATCATAAGTAGGTACATTATTAATTATCATTAGTAATTAAATTAAAGTGAAATATTTGTATTGAAAAAATAAAAATAACAACATTAAGAATCAAATTTTGAATTAAATTGATAAAGGTTGTGGCATGCAAATTATTTTATAAACATTATTTATTAAATATTAATAAATTAAAATTGTATGTGTGTGTATATAGTGGTGTGTGTGTGTGTGTGTGTGTGTGTTTGTTTGTGTGTGTGTGTGTGTGTGTGTGTGTGTGTGTGTGTGTGTGTGTGTGTGTGTGTGTGTGTGTGTGTGTGTTTGTTTGTGTGTATGTGCGCGCGCGTGCGTGTGTAAGAGTGTGAGTGAGTGCATCAGTCTAAGTATCTCAGCAGCTCCTCTGTACCCTCATAGTCTAACTGGAGAAGCCAGCTAGTAGCCCTCCTTTTGATTTCATGGGCATTTAGTCCAGCACAATTATGTAGTTTGTGTAATGAGTTATAAAGTTTGCTACTTAGGCTTTTAAACTGACGCCTTGCGAAGCCAGTCTTGCATCGGAAGACAGGACAAACAGGTTGTTTCTTACGTTTCCTGGAGTCCGGGAGAGTCACATTTGGATGGATTTTCAGGATTGTTCTTAGAACATATAGTTGTCTTACAGTCAGGACCTGGTTATCGGTGTACAGTTGCGCAGAGGGATATCTAATAGGTTTTTTATTCATGACCTTGAGAATTGCCCTCTGCGCCCTTTCCAACGCCAGCAGGTTTGTTTTTATGGCTCCACCCCAGACCGGGATGCAGTACTGGATCACAGCCTGACATAATGAGAGATAGACCATTCTCAGCTGTGTAGGACTCATCGATTCTCGTAGGGTTTTAAAAATATGTAGCAACTTTCTTGTCCTAGATTTTACAGTGTATATATGGACATCCCAAGCCATTTTTCTGTCAATGTGCACGCCAAGGTATTTTACGTTTTCAGCACGAGTGATTCCAGGGCAGGTGCAACCGTCATCCAGGACCTCGCAGATGTGGGCTTTGATAGAGAAATCATTAGGTGCTGTATTAATTTTGGATAGAGAGAAGGGAACGTACACTGTTTTTTTTCACATTTAGCGTCAATAAATTATTAGAGAGCCAGTTCATAATTTGTCTTAGGGAGTGCTCCGCACGCTCCCTCACTGCTGTCCATGTTGGACCCTCCACAAAAACTGCAGTGTCGTCTGCATACGTAAATATGTTGGTATAGGGGAGGGAAGCAGTACATAGATCGTTTATGTATAGTTGGAAGAGCGTGGGACCTAGGATACTCCCCTGCGGGACACCGTAGGAGAGCTCGACCTCATCACTCATCCACTCTCCGATTTTTACCCTTTGCCTTCTGTTAGTGAGATAATCCTTGAACAGATCGTGGACATGTCCCCTTATTCCCAGTAGCTCCAACTTATTCTGTAGGAGTGGTACAGAGACTGTGTCAAAGGCCTTTGAGAGATCGAGAAATATGCACAAACATCTATTGTGGCTATCCAAGCTTTTTACAACAGCGCTCGTTAGGTCAATCACGGCATCCTCTATAGAGAGATCCCGTCTGAACCCATACTGATTTTTTGCAAGAATATTATTTCTGTCAATATACTTTTTGAGTGTATTATTTAAAATTTTCTCCAAAATTTTTGACAGTGCTGAGAGCACTGAAATGGGCCGATAATTGTTGACACAATCTCTGTCGCCACTCTTGTGGATTGGATGAACAAGCGCCCTTTTTAAAGCGTCAGGAAAAACTCCATTGTCTATAGCCAAATTGCAAATGTGAGTTACAGCAGGGGTCAATGGTGCGCGTGATATTTTCAAAATGTGAGATGATATCCCGTCCCAACCCACGGCACAGTCCGATCGGAGCCGTGCGATTATAGTATCCACTTCAGCCTCAGTCACTCTCAGTACAACCATAGACTGCAAATACGAAATCGACGAGGGGACCAACGACGATGCCCGAGTATGATTTTCAGGAGTATTTGTGTTAATCTTTTCAGCTAAGTTTTTCCCAATGGAAGAGAAGAAGTTACAAGCGTTGTTTATTGATTGCCTAGGGTCACTGGTAGTCCTCAGCAATTCCATGGGGCTATCAAAGCTCCTCTGAGAGTTTGTAACGTTTTTGATGGCCTTCCAGAGAGCTTTCGGGTCAGATCCAGCATCATCTATAAGTTTCTTGTGGTATTGTACTTTTAATTTACGTAGAAGCTGATTGCAAAAATTTCGGTATCGGGTGAAGGTTTACTCTTAACATCATATTATCGGGCGCTTTTCTTGAGTTTGAGTGTAGCCTATCGCGGTTCCTAATGCATCGAACAAGACCCGGGGTCATCCATGGTTTCAGAACCCGGCTCCTACTCGACACTTTTGCAGTCGATGTGTTTATATTTATGATGTTCGATAGAATGTTGATAAGGCAATTTATCGCTTCATTTGGATCCCTCATTTTCAAAATATGTGAGAAGTCTATATTATCGATATCTTGTTTTACTTTTTGATAATTAATGCTCGATTTTGTGTAACGATGACTACTTTTAGAATTGAATTGATTCAAGAAAAATACTAAGGGTCTATGGTCAGTCAAATAAGGTTTCAACACCACAGTCGTGGAGTTGAGGTCTGTCTTACTAAAGATATGGTCAACACATCTACCACTTACTCTTGTGGGGAAACAGTGCGTGGGGAAGTACCCGTGGGTGGCGTTGAGCGTAAGATACTCCTCACTTATGGCATCCGTGTCATCTGGGTTAATGTTAATATTCAAATCACCAACAAGAATCGAGTGCTTCGTCGTCAGGCTATTGTAAATACGGTCCAAACCGTCCACGAACACCCTATAGTCATCCTTAGTTTTTAGCGATGGTGAGCGATAAATCGCCACTATACTAATTTTTTCAGCAATTTGAGCGATCAAGCAGCTAGCACCCTTAAGCTGGGGTTCACTTATTTTACATGCAAGCCTCTTGTTCGCATATATCACTACACCGTCATTTTGATTCAGTAATGTCTTTGTCGAATGTGCCACATAACCTTCAAGTTTAGGTAAATTATTAACTTTGCTTAACCAGCACTCAGTTAGTACAATGACGTCGAACGTGATGTTGGTCACCGATAGCATGAGAAGAAGTTGATCAAAATTTTTGTTAATACTACAGATATTAATGTGAATTACTTTGAGTGAGTTGTTAGGATTTTCAAGATATTTTGCACATTCCTCTGGATAACAGAGGCAAGATTTTGTAGCAGAGTCTCTATCCAAAAAATTGTTAATATCTTTTACATTACCCATTTGGAATGAAAGTTACCACGCTATTTGGGCACTGGAGTGAGATACAAGACTCAGCACCCCCGTATGCAAAAGAAACTAGCGCCAGGCCGACAAAGATCCTATCGGAAAATGGATGGTGAGAATGCTGCACACTTTGTTTCGCATTACTTACTGTTGGCTTAAATAGTTGTTTGGGTTCCATGCCCGGCACCCGGAGCAGCGACCACATCCGCGGCGGGGTTATGCCAGTACTTGGAACATCCCCCAAGACGACAGTGACTGCGAGAAAATTTTTGTACAGGTAAACAGTTAGTGAAGTACATTGAGCATGCGTCAGCTTTGCTTGCTGTACCAAATTAATTAAGCCGTAACCTCGAAAAGTTAATTCTGTACGTCTTCGGGAGGAATGCTCAGGAGTTGATGTTGCTATTTTGATATAAATATAAACTTTCGTATTAATTACTAGCTGGCCCTCGCAACTTCGTTTACGTCACATAATGTGCACGAAAGGAGAGGTAATTCTTCATCAGACTCGTCATGCACCGTGTGAAACGGCCCTGTTTGCTTAATCATAAAAGAGCTTAAAGATTAAGTCGATTCTAAAACAATTCAGTCCACGCCTTCGGCGCGGACTGAATTATTTTACAATAGCCTTAATCATTAAGCTCTTTTATGATTAAGCCAACACGCCCGTTTAGACTCACTTTCAAAAGAAACGTTGAATTCTAGATTTACCGAAAGTTGAGATGCCCCTAATTTCTGAACTACATAACCCTCAATATTGAAAATTGTATGGAATAATGCTTAAAGTACTCCCTTTCAGACACCAAACAAATATTTGAAATCAAACCACGCAGTGAGAAGTTATAGCTAAAAACCTATTTTGCCTTTCATCCCCTCTCCTGAAGGAACCGCGCAAAATATCGGGATCAAAAGTATCTAAGAACCTTCCTCGGACTATAAGCTTAGATCGTACAAAGTATCATTTAAATCGGTTCAGTAGTTTCGGCGTGATACTTAGTCGGGATACAGA
This sequence comes from Miltochrista miniata, assembly GCA_933228765.1. Taxonomy (NCBI): domain Eukaryota; kingdom Metazoa; phylum Arthropoda; class Insecta; order Lepidoptera; family Erebidae; genus Miltochrista; species Miltochrista miniata. The sequence continues at coordinate 20,441,770 of OW121749.1, read as the reverse complement.
CAGACAGACAGACAGACAGACAGACAGACAGACAGACAGACATGAAAATTTTAAATTACATTTTCGGCTTCAGTATCGATTAGAGAACGCCCTACACTTAAAATTTTCAAAATATCTTCCATGTACAGACTCCCGACCCTCTACAGTTTTATTATAAGTATAGATTAAGTTTTTAATGGCTAGGACGACCATGACCACAATGGTTAATACAGGTGAGCTACTGCACAAATGTGTATGTGTATAAATTGCTGTAAATTTTGTGTGGTGTATTGTAAACACTTGTGTTTTGAATGAAATTTCACTGTAGTATGTGTAGGAAGTTATGAAATGTGTTCTGAGATGTTTTATTAACAGAGGATTTTTTATCATATGGTCATATAATATAAAATTATTTCTAATAATCGCCGATAATGCAATCAGGATATTTCTTATCATATAATAATTTAGTACAAACTTAATTCACACAATAATCAACAATTCAGGAAAACTACATGTTTTTACGTATATCGGTAAAACACTTATCAGAGGAGACAAGTATTTGTTTCTCCCCGTCCGACTTTCGAAGAAAAATATTCCCATTTGTAGTCCAACAGTATCTGTAATTATGCTGTTTTGCAAATTCTCGTGCTTGAGGGAATAATTTTTTTGAACTTGCTGGGAGGTAATCCGATACGTATACAGCCAGTTTTTTACCAGGAAACTTTATCAGTTGTGTATTTAGTTTATCTTCAATACTTTTGCCTTTATTGTACTTACGGACCGCTGAGATTGTATCCAACTTCATCTGCACGGTGTTAAACTCTGCGACAATGGGGCGTATAGTTCCAGGTTTCCCAGGGATTCGATATATGTCCCGCAGGTCACATGAGTGGATTTGGGTCATAATAGCATGACCAATTCTACCTAAGGTGTTTTGAAGGTCCATAGTTGTTTCTGTATCTGAGTGTGGTATATTTCTTATTTCCAAATTTGAGGATCTACTTTTCAGCTGAATGTCCTGGACCCGTCTTTCAAGGTTTTCAATACATCTTCTGTGTTCTAGTCTTTCCTTCTGCAGAAACTCTAAGTTTGATTTTAGATCTTCATATTGCTTATTAACAAATGTCATTGATTGTGCGATTTCGTCATTTGACTTTTGTAGGTTAGTATTTTGAGCTTTTAATTCTAATATTTGTGTAGATAGCTTGGACATGAGCGCGCTTTGGTTGTTGTTCATCTCATCAATTTTTGTTTGTCGATTCTAAAACAATTCAGTCCACGCCTTCGGCGCGGACTGAATTATTTTACAATAGCCTTAATCATTAAGCTCTTTTATGATTAAGCCAACACGCCCGTTTAGACTCACTTTCAAAAGAAACGTTGAATTCTAGATTTACCGAAAGTTGAGATGCCCCTAATTTCTGAACTACATAACCCTCAATATTGAAAATTGTATGGAATAATGCTTAAAGTACTCCCTTTCAGACACCAAACAAATATTTGAAATCAAACCACGCAGTGAGAAGTTATAGCTAAAAACCTATTTTGCCTTTCATCCCCTCTCCTGAAGGAACCGCGCAAAATATCGGGATCAAAAGTATCTAAGAACCTTCCTCGGACTATAAGCTTAGATCGTACAAAGTATCATTTAAATCGGTTCAGTAGTTTCGGCGTGATACTTAGTCGGGATACAGACAGACAGACAGACAGACAGACAGACAGACAGACAGACAGACATGAAAATTTTAAATTACATTTTCGGCTTCAGTATCGATTAGAGAACGCCCTACACTTAAAATTTTCAAAATATCTTCCATGTACAGACTCCCGACCCTCTACAGTTTTATTATAAGTATAGATTAAGTTTTTAATGGCTAGGACGACCATGACCACAATGGTTAATACAGGTGAGCTACTGCACAAATGTGTATGTGTATAAATTGCTGTAAATTTTGTGTGGTGTATTGTAAACACTTGTGTTTTGAATGAAATTTCACTGTAGTATGTGTAGGAAGTTATGAAATGTGTTCTGAGATGTTTTATTAACAGAGGATTTTTTATCATATGGTCATATAATATAAAATTATTTCTAATAATCGCCGATAATGCAATCAGGATATTTCTTATCATATAATAATTTAGTACAAACTTAATTCACACAATAATCAACAATTCAGGAAAACTACATGTTTTTACGTATATCGGTAAAACACTTATCAGAGGAGACAAGTATTTGTTTCTCCCCGTCCGACTTTCGAAGAAAAATATTCCCATTTGTAGTCCAACAGTATCTGTAATTATGCTGTTTTGCAAATTCTCGTGCTTGATGGAATAATTTTTTTGAACTTGCTGGGAGGTAATCCGATACGTATACAGCCAGTTTTTTACCAGGAAACTTTATCAGTTGTGTATTTAGTTTATCTTCAATACTTTTGCCTTTATTGTACTTACGGACCGCTGAGATTGTATCCAACTTCATCTGCACGGTGTTAAACTCTGCGACAATGGGGCGTATAGTTCCAGGTTTCCCAGGGATTCGATATATGTCCCGCAGGTCACATGAGTGGATTTGGGTCATAATAGCATGACCAATTCTACCTAAGGTGTTTTGAAGGTCCATAGTTGTTTCTGTATCTGAGTGTGGTATATTTCTTATTTCCAAATTTGAGGATCTACTTTTCAGCTGAATGTCCTGGACCCGTCTTTCAAGGTTTTCAATACATCTTCTGTGTTCTAGTCTTTCCTTCTGCAGAAACTCTAAGTTTGATTTTAGATCTTCATATTGCTTATTAACAAATGTCATTGATTGTGCGATTTCGTCATTTGACTTTTGTAGGTTAGTATTTTGAGCTTTTAATTCTAATATTTGTGTAGATAGCTTGGACATGAGCGCGCTTTGGTTGTTGTTCATCTCATCAATTTTTGTTTGGAGTTCACTCTTCCAACCAAGCAGCAGGTCTTTTATATCTTGATGTTGTTGGTCCGATTTCGAAGGGCTTGGTTGGCTGAGGAGGCGCCGTTTTTGCCGTTTCCCGTTGGTGACTGTGACCTCGTTGAGTTGAAGGGCGTTCAGGTCAGGGTCGGGCAGTTTGCGCTCTTCAGTAGCTGCCGGCGATGCCACGGGTGATCTTCGCACTGACATAATGATTCGAGGTTTAAATGTTGAAAAACACAAATAGATCCAAGTCCTTCACGGTGAATAGTGTGTCACATAAGCGTTCTTTATAATCACTTTACCAATTTTTATTTTCACTTTTGAAACTATTTTGTAGTACCTTCTGATGTCAGTGGTATAACGGTTATTGTGTTGATGTCACTGTAGGTTTATATCTATTTCGTTCTTTATTTACACTAAAAGATATTTTCTTACACTTGATAAACTTGTAGACAAATTTTATAACTTTTAAGAATAGAAATCTGAAATTAGGACCAATTAATGTTGGTCTCCCACGGCACGTGAGCTCCACGCACGAGCATTGCACGCCTATGTATCCTCGAAAACAGGAATATGTCGGGTCTGCGGATGGATCGGAAGGACATATATTGTGTGCTGTTGACATCACTATATGGGATGCTGAAGACTGTACGATGTGGAAGATAAAGTGGACTCCAGCTTGAGGATTGTTAAAGCAGTGACCCTTCAAATGTTTGATGATCATTATCATTACCAGTATTTTTGGTGAACCGTATGCTTGTCTGCCACCTTAGTGGTATAAAAAAATATGATTCAAAGTGATATATAAATAGGTTGTTGCAATTGTTCTTAGGTCCAGATTTTAAGCAAAGGAAAGTATAAATATCTAACGTAAATTTACCCCCTTCTATTTACTCACCGAGCAACGCGATTCTGCGCTTTGCTCTGTGCTACTTTCAAACCAACTACAGAATAACTATACCGTACCTACTAGTACTTAGCTGACCGGCGTAACATGATTTTTTGCGTCACCCAATAGAGAGAGAGAGAGAGAGAGGGACTTGTATTAATTATTTGATTAAGGATAACTCTCCTGACTGTTTTTCCTACTTATATAACTTTAATTATACACTAGCTGACCCTCGCAACTTTGTTTACGCCACATAAGTTGTACGAAAGGACAGGTATTTTTTCAACAGACGCAAGGGAGCGTAAGAAACTGCCCTGTTTGCTTAATCATAAAAGAGCTTAAAGATTAAGTCCATTCTAAAACAATTCAGTCCACGCTATCGCCTCTTTTATGATTAAGCCAACACGCCAGTTTAGATTTACCCTAACATTCAAAGGAACCAGGGCCTGATTTACCCATAAGCTAACTAAGCTGAAGCTTAGGGCGCCAGGATCAAGGGGGCGCCTGGCGTTGGGCTCGGCGCGGGGCTGTGACTTTCGGTGCTCCCAAAAAGGAGCACACAAAACATCTAGCAATTTTTAACAGATTGTAACAACTCCTAACAACACGTAAACTTGTTAGTTAACATTTTGTAACACCAAAGTACATATTACAATATTTGGTAATTTAGTGAAAATACAAATACGTGCGTTAAAATTGAATTCCTGCGCCCATCTCACTGGCAGCGTGGTAGTAAATACGACAGCTCCACCCGTGCCGCGTTCATGGCACCCAGGAACCAAAGTGAATGGGTGTCCAGCTTTTTGGCGGGTAGAAGCATCAGGGCCGTCGATAACTGCAGCTGTTCTGAATGCATGGCCATAAACGCTGGAGTACCACAAGGCTCAGTGTTGTCCCTCACTCTGTTTCTGCTGCATATCAATGACATATATATTGTCTATTGACGGCATTCATTGTTATGCGGACGACACTTGTTACACGGGCCGCACCGGTATCTCTCGGGCTGCAGTGGAAGAAAGCTGTGAACAACTTGTGTCTGAAATCGAGACTACTCGCACTAGAGTGTCCGATTGGGGAAAACAAAATCTTGTTCAATTCAACCCTACTAAGACACAAGTTTGTGTATTCACCGCAAAGAAAACACAATTTACTGTAGCGTCACAATTTCAGGGCACAACTCTCTCCATCTCTGACAGTATAGGTATCCTTGGTGTTGACATCTCCAGTGACGTTGTAATCCGAAATGATTTGGAGAATAAGGCCAAGTTGGCGTCCAAGCCGCTCGGTGTGCTCAACAGGGCGCGGCGGTACTTTACTCCGGCGCAAACACTGCTTCTGTTTAAGTCGCAAGTGCGGCCGCACATGGAGTACAGCTGCCACTGCTGGGTGGGGGCACCTGAATATCAGAATGAATTGACTGAATTCTTCCATTCGACTCGGTGCAGACGCGAGCCATGAGAGTGGTCAACGATCCCATGCTTGCAGGTGGTGTGGAACCTCTTCGCGACAGGAGAGACTTTGCCTCCTTGTGCGTGACCACCGGTACATCTGGTGGGCCGTATGCTTGTCTGCCACCTTGGTGGTATAAAAAAAGTGTGAGACGGTGAAACCGGTCATGGAGGAGTGGCTGCAAAGGCACCATCGTAGCCTCACCTACCGAATGCCACAGATACTTACTGGACACGAGTGCATCAGTAAGTATATGCGGCGGAAGTTAACATCCGAGTGTCAGCACTACGGTGACTGCAGCGAGGATACGCTCGGCATATGCATTGCAGGGTTAGGGGACATTCGTCCCACTATGGAACTGGCCCGAGTACCAGTTGCCCCCTCTCAAAATTTGATAGTGGTTAACTGGGCCCACATCTGTTTTGGTTCCAACCAAGCGAAAGGTGGCTTATAAAGGGTGTTTTTTTTAGAGGTATAGAACTTTGAAATGGAATAAAACGAAGGTGATTGTTTTTATTGATATGAAAATGACTTTATTCAAAAGGAAATCTTCTGGCATTATAATTAAAATATGATTTCTGGCAAATAACCGCCACGGCTGGCTCGGACGTAGTCTAATCTAGAGGTCCAATTTTCGATGACTTTCCCAACATTTTTGGCCGTATATCGACAATAACGCGCCGAATGTTGTCCTCCAAGTGGTCAATCGTTTCGGGCTTATCGGCGTAGACGAGCGACTTCACATATCTCCACAGAAAATAGTCAAGTGGCGTAAAATCGCACGACCCTGGAGGCCAATCCACTTGTCCAAAACGCGAAACTATGCGGTAACCAAACGTTTCCTTCAATAAATCAATTGTGGCACGAGCTATGTGACATGTTGTGCCGTCTTGTTGAAACCACTACTACAGCACATCATGGTTGTTCAATTGATGAACAAAAAAGTCAGTAATCATCGCTCTATAGCAGTCACAATTGACTGTAACGTTCTGGTCAGCATCGTTTCTAAAGAAGTACGGACCAATTATTTAACCAGCCTATAAAGCACACCACACAGTCAGTTTTTCTGGATGTAACGGTGTCTCAACATACACTTGAGGATCATCTTCACCCCAAATATGGCAGTTTTGTTTATTGACGTATCCATTCAACCAAAAGTGAGCGGCACCGCTAAACAAAATTCGCTTATGAAAATCACGATACGCATTACGGACAGAACCAATATTTTCAAAATAAATTTGCACAATTTGGAAGCGTTGTTCAGGCTTCAGTCTATTCATGTTGAAATGCCCAACCAAACTAAACATAAATCACTTTACAGCTGATAATAATACCGCCAGTTAAAACAGTTATGCCAACTTAAAGTTCTATACCTCTAAAAAAAACACCCGTTATATTATATTACTATCTGGTGCCCGCAGCTTCGCCCGCGTAAAATTTGTTCTTCCCGTGGGAACTTATTCTCCGGATAAAAAGTGGCCTATGTGTTATTATCTATGTTATGATATAATAATTACAAGAAGCGCTCGTGGCCTCGCGGACTCAGTGTTCTGTAAACGATCACGGTAGTAAGCAACTTTCACCATGGCCGGTCCATGGATGGGCGACCGGTATACCGGTGGGTTATAAAAAAAATAACCACGAAGGCTAAGGCGGGAGCTCCGCTCCGCTTCGCTCCCACCTTAGCCTTCTAACCTAACCTATCCGAGTCGAGGTACTCTGAGTCGCTGGGTGTTAACCATTCACTTATTGTGGTTAACACCTCGACTCGGATAGGTTAGGTTAGAAGGCTAAGGTGGGAGCGAAGCGGAGCGGAGCTCCCGCCGTAGCCTTCGTGGTTATTTTTTTTTATAACCCACCGGACCCGGTATATATATGGACATTGTGGGATTGAGACATTTTGGGACATGGACAACGTTATGATGAATATTGGACATTTTGCGAACTGGACATTCTGCGCCTAAACGCCCTTCACTTGGTTGGAACCAAAACAGATGTGGGCCCAGTTAACCACTATCAAATTTTGAGAGGGGGCAACTGGTACTCGGGCCAGTTCCATAGTGGGACGAATGTCCCCTAACCCGCATTGCAACCTTGTTGCGGGCCTGGACGTAGATGTTCTCACGCTGGACACCATGGAGAGAGCCGCGGTCTTCAATGGGAGAAAATAGGACGCCACTGAGTCTTTTTGCAAGCAAGTCATGTTTGCGAAAGAGGCAGCGGGATAGGAACTCCCTCCGTAGTTCCGTAGTCGACGGCGGGTTCGTCGCACTCTGCAATACGCAGATCTACCCGCCTCCCAACACGGAGGGCCTGAGAACGGCGAGTTGTTATCTTGGCATTCTTACGATGCAGATCAGGAATATAGCGTCACTTTTCACTCCTCAAAGAAATAGGATAGTACCTATTTCCTTTCCCCCCTACACCCGAATCCCCGCTAGAAATCAGATAAAACCCAAACCCAAGGGAGGAACTGCGATGGCGTATTATACAAAGTCTGTTTCGTAGACTTTGTCCGCCATCGCAATTCCTCGAGCGTAGCAGCCCAACAGATGAGCCAATTTTGCGGTTTTCTATGCTCGAAAGCCAATGTGCCGGGGCCATCCCAGCACATCAGCTTTCGGGCCGTTCTTAGCTATAAATTTTGCATATCATCAGCTCACTTCCTGAGTTATGAAGGGATTTCACTAAGATTCACTGGTTCGATTTATCGGAAACTGGATGTACCTACCGAGGTACTTAGGACTTGTAATTTAATTAGTTGCAGCTGGGGGCGCATATTCATAGCTAGCTTAGGGCGCGTGAAACCCTAAATCAGGCCCTGAAAGGAACCCTTGAATTCTAGGTTTACCGAAAGTTGAGATGCCTCTAAATTCTGAACTACGAAACTCTTAATAATGAAACTTGTGTGGAACAATGCTAAAAACATTCCCTTTCTGACACTAAAAAAATATTTGAAATCAGACCACGCGGTGAGAACTTACAGCTGAAAAACCATTTTATCTTTCATAACCTCTCCCGCAGGAACCGCGCAAAATATCGGGATCAAAAGTATCCAAGAACCTTCCTCGGACTATAAGCTCAAAATCTACCAAGTATCATTCAAATCGGTTTAGTAGTTTCGGCGTGATACTTATTCGGGATACAGACAGACAAACAGACAGACAGACATGAAAATTTTAAATTACATATTCGGCTTCAGAATCGATTATAGAACGCCCTACAATTGAAATTTTCAAAATATCTTCCATGTACAGAATCTCGACCCTCAACAGTTTTATTATAAGTACTAGCTGACCCTCGCAACTTCGTTTACGTCACTTGAGATCTATGCAAGGAGAGGTATTTCTTCATCAGACTCCTAGGAGCGTATAAAACTGCCCTGTTTGCTTAATCATAAAAGAGCTTAAAGATTAAGTCTAACTTTAATTATACACTAGCTGACCCTCGCAACTTCGTTTACGCCACATAAGTTGTACGAAAGGACAGGTCTTTTTTCAACAGACGCAAGGTAGCGTATGAAACTGCCCTGTTTGCTTAATCATAAAAGAGCTTAAAGATTAAGTCCATTCTAAAACAATTCATTTTGATCGGTATGATAAAGCTACAGGGTAATTATTTTTTCTCGTGTAGCGGGTTCGATTCTCGGCTCAACCATGTAATTATTTAAATGTCTATGAATGCAGTTTAAGTTGTTTTTTAAATTAAAATAATATTTTGTTTCAGTAAAATGTTCCATCTACAATAATTAAGGTACTTTTCCTCCATGTGGCATAGCCGTGGGACACCCTGTAGGTATATTAAACGTACTGAAACTTAAAACATAGTTCCGGATTTAATAAATCCTGTCACACCTTTAATAAAAAAATACCCGGAACATAAATTTAATTTTATCCCTATAATTGGCAAGACTATGGTCAAAAATTTTATTTTATCTTTGTGAGTCGTGTTATTCAAGCACTAAAGAGGGGTACAAAAATAAAACAAAAATCTATTTCAGTTTGCAATATGTTTTTTTTAATGAATCCCTGAGTGCACATTGCCTGGTACACAACAATTAACTTTCAAATTTGAGCGTATCTGGAAAGATACATTGCCAAATATACAAACATCCAAATTAAACATAAAACATAACAATTTGTTTCAAAATCAAACAAAATACAATGATTGTTTGCATTATTTCCAAGTAATCACCTAATCGTTGAAAAATAAACATAAATCGCCATCGCCGGGGCATCCGAATTGGTGTGGATCACGAACCATTACTCGTTCTTAGACAAACGATTTAAGTTCGCTCTGCACTTCTGGCCCATTCCAACTTCCAGTAAATAATTCCAAAGCACTTGGCCTTTGGCAACATTCTAGCTTAATATTTTGCCAACTACGTGGGACCGGACAGTATCTGCGGCCGCATTTATGGCGATGTTTGATGTTATTCAGTGTATTACAAATTTGCACCGTACCATAATGAGACAGCATATCCCAACGTGGCAACAAACCATCTTTGGTCGATCTATGGCTGGTGTGCACAGGAGCGAGATGATCTTTTCCTTAAACGGTGCACAAGACTAGAGAGCCACCTGTAAGTGATGAGTTTGCATCAGGCAGCCATTAGGCTTTTTTCTGGTGGTTGAAAGATAGTACCTACGGTGTTCCTACAGATTACCTGACAAAGCTTCTCACGGGCCACAGGCATGGATGTTTTTAGAAATTTCTATGTCAGGTTGTTTTTGCACGACGTAGAGTCGCAAAGTTTCTTCACAGTCTGATGTAGGTTCTGCTATGTCAGACATCGAAAATCCAGTCAGGCCATTGTTTCCAAAGCAATGACAGATATCGACATAAATTTGATGGCTAAGCAGCTGAATTTGATGCTAATTGATAAGAAATTCTTAAATCATAACCGGTATTCGCTGTTGTAGTATCACTTTCTAACTCAGTATCACCTTTAGGCAGACGCTTTAGTTTTTCAATGGAGATCTTCTATCTGAAAATCGACATGATCCTACAGCTCGTTTTCAGAAGACGTACTAATTATAATTTCTGATCTTGCTTATTATCTAGAGATTAGTGCCATTAACATGCGAGGTACCTATATGTTTAGTTGAATATTGAGCTGCAATACCTGAAAATGGAAAACTAAAATATTATTAGCTTTAGTCCACGTGAGGATCGGTAGATATTGCACCTACATTGCATTTCCATGGTAACTTATGATTTTACTCATATTAAAATGAACTAAAACATCGTATTTCTGGTTTCAAGCAAGCATATAAGATAGAAAGAAGGAGTTATTTTTACATAATTTAATACTATGGTAAGTGCGCAATGTACCTCTACAGATACCTAACAAATTATATGTTTATATGCGCCTCTCGGGCAATGTGCATTTATAGATACATACATAAAAACCGTTCCATGAGTTTATTTTTACGGCATCTACATTTACAAAAATTGTATAAAGGAATAGCCAGTATATTTACATTATGAATGATAGTTATCAGTATAATAATTCAATAATAATAGTGAAAACAACAATATTCACCTTGCCATGCACAGGCCAAGTGTTCTGTGGCACAGGCGCTCGGCATTGGTCCGATATTTTACTGCTTACTGCAGATTCAGAGTTGCCAGGAACACCAACATATTTTTTCTCTTAAATTATAGAATATCTTTATTCACAATAACCAAAAATTGTACGTTTTTAATAATTACTTTACTCTCCAGATTTTAACATTGAGGTAGGTGCATAACAATGCACACTGCCAAGAAAAGGGTTATATATGAACACCATCATGACAGTTTTCACTGCAACTAGTGTCATCTAACGATGAATAGGCAAACTAAAACGCTGTCAAAACACTAAATAGCGAGCTCAACAGACTTCGTTCGGAGTTATTTTGTTTTATGATTAAATTAACAGTTAATACTTTAGGTTAATACTGCACTCACTCCTGAATCAGAGGGTTTAGTAACTAGCATTCAGTTTGGTTCCAATAATAATGTTACTACACAAAGACAACTGCATGCCTTACACAAACAATCCTTCCATCATCCTCCGCGGGGAGAGGCTGCGATGTGTAGCTTTCCAAGGTGAAAGAATTTTTTGAAATCGAATCAGTGGTTTTTGAGTTTATTCATTACAGACATCCTTTTTATGATATTAGTGTAGATATAAACACTCGAAAATACATTAATTTTTAAAGCGCGGAAATTATTTGAGATGTGAAAGGTGTAACTTCGCCCTCCTTGGTGATGGTAATGAGTATCTTTTTTAAATATCCATATCAATAAAAATAAAACTTAAGTACAATCGTAGAGTATCAGAATCACGTGTTTAGTAAAGTTATGTATATTGACAATTAGATATTTACATAAAAAAATAAATGTTAGCGCTAACGTTTACATCATAAAATCTCCCCTATTACGCGGCAAAATGCCTTAAGCTGGCACTCATAGGGGGACTTTACTGCAATACCAACATACAGAAAACGATCTGTCAGAGGTAAATAAACTGTGAACGAACTATACGTAGGTAGCCTATATACCATTTTTTTTTACAAGGAGAGCTCCGCTTACGGACTACCCATCCTGGCGAGGCATGGGCTCGTGTGAGGGTCACCCAGCACCTGATCACGATAGCACTGGGAATACTCACTAAAACTCCTTGACACCGATCTGCCCCTGTGGGGGTGTTCTGGGATCTGACTAATTCACCAGAACACCGCCGGGCGGCTCAGGGTAGATGAGCTACTGCGCCGATGGAGGATTACCCCGGTAGGTGCCAAGTAATCCTCAGACGTGGTGGCCTGTGCAATGCACACGTGAGTGCCACTCGACGTGTGCAGGCCAACCCCGGGGTTAAAGACGGTTCGCGGCTAAAGCCGCGAGCCTTCTTCCACCCCTCCGCCTACGCCGGATGGGAGCGGCAAGAGCATCCTCTTCCCGCACCCTCTCCGCAGCCTCCTTCGCCGACATGACCGTGTCGGCGAAGTTATGGTAGCCTGACGGTATAATTCGCATAGGTATGAACTATTTTGATAAATACCTAAAACATTATTGAACAATCATTACATGGACCCTATAAAAAGGGGTCCCGTCTGGTCTAACATCGGCTAGTCCTACATAGGTATATGAGGAGATCAGCGCAAAGGTAGCCAAACCGTCAATCGTTCCGTTTGCACAAAATAATAGCTTAACCTCTGATAGATCGTTTTCTGTGAGTTGGTATTGCAGTAAAGTCACCCTATGAGTGCCAGTTTATGACATTTTGCCGCATACTAGTAGAAATTTAAATTTTAAGAACTAACTTTTGGCACTATGAAATTTTTTTAAATGTAAATATCCATTAGTAAATATACATAATGATATTAGAAAAAGACACTCATTAGTCACTACCATCACCAAGGACGGTGAAATTGCTGCTTCCACAATGATAATATATAACTTTAGGCTTCCACGGCAGCAAAAGATTTCCACTTATGGTTGAAGTAGGTAGATACAAGGGAGAAACAAGACGGTACGAAAATCAAAGAAGCCAATCTCACAGGTAGAGGTAAAATTAACTGTGAACGGACTTTATTGATCGATTAGTTGTATTGATTGAAGCATTGCATTCACGTGCTGCGTCATGCTGCATGATCTGTTGGCGACGGTACGGTAGTAAAGTATAATAGTAGGTACGGCACAGCATAATATTAATAGTGGTTAACCAAAATATCCACGCAGCTAAGGGGAAATGAATTGTTGAATGAAATTCGGGGAGTGAGGTGGGGTGGGGTGGGGTAGTGTGAGGTGGGGTGGTGTGCGGTGCGATGAGGTGAGTAAAGTAAAGTACAGTCACCTCCAATATTGCATGGGCCCCTTAAGATCTATAATCCCATGCACATTTGAGTCCAAACTACAAAAACTCCGCTACATGGCGCATCTTTACTCGAATATAATATTGCATTGACACCTTAGAATCACAAAAAATGTACTAGATATTTACATTACTCAAAAGATTAATGAGTTGCTATTTTGACAATAATCGTTTTCCTGTGTGAGGTATTAAAAAAATCGGTAACGCTAGATACTTGACTTCCAATGTTATCCGATAGATGGCGTCAATTCTCAGTGCAAAGCAATTTCGTTTCGGATTGACCACACATTCTCAAATTCGTCTGTACGCTTACTTTACTCAAAGACTTCTATATAAACTGAATTCTATACACAGTCAGCAGTTTTTCCGTACTTCCACTCCGACCAACTAAACGGATCAACTCAAACGGATCAACTATTTTTATTCCCAACGGTACAACTTTTTTAGTTGGTCCGATAGGAATAAAACGGATCAACTATTTTCTTCTCAACTGAACAACTTGCTAGTTGGTTCGATAGGAATATTTTAATTATTAAAAATTTGTTACCAACTACACAACTTTAAAAAAATCATCTTGTTTTCTTTCTTAACTGAACAAATTTTAGTAACCACGTGTCACGGGAAATTTTGCAATGAAAAACGAAGATCAGTAAAACAAATTAGAAATCGGTAAATCAAATGAAAATTGGTTAAACATAGGAAGATCGGCAAAAATATGAAGAACGGTAAAACAAATGAAGATCTAGAAAATAAATGAAGATCGAGAAAACAAATGAAGATCGAGAAAACAAATGAAGATCAATAAAACAAATGAAGATCAATAAAACAAACAAATGAAGATCGACAAAATAAAATTAATGAAGATTGACAAAACAAATGAAGATCGACAAAACAAATGAATATCGACATAACAAATGAAGATCGACAAAACAAATGAAGATCGACAAAGCAAGTGAAGACCGATCTTTAAAAGATCAATAAAACAAAAGACTATCGGCAAGTTGATACAGTCGAACGTTGCTTGCATTCATTTTTAACCGACTTCATAAAAAGGAGGAGGTTTTCAAATCGACGGATTTTTTTGTTTGTTACCTCATAACTTTTAAATGGGTGGACCGATTTCGATTTTTTTTCCTTTGAATGTTGTCACTCGCCGTTTGGTCCCATTACAAGGAAACCAGGATTTGATGATGGTATCCCAGAAAATTAAAATTTAAAAAATTGTGGCACTCGTGGCACTCGCGCCCAAATGACACCGTGATTCGATGAGCCAAAGGGCGCATCCGCTAAGACAGTATATCCGCGTAGTATAGGCGCGTAGTCAGCAGAAGGTCCAGCAACGACTCTTCTCGTTCTCCCGGTCTGGCATCCTCGTGTGCGACTGGACCAGTGTTCGTGAGCAGTTCTCCCCGCAACGTCAGTTTTCCGAGAACCTAACCAGTCAGCGTGGTGATTGAAGTCCCGCACAATCACTATCTCTACGGAGAGATACTGCTCAATGACTTTGTCGGTCAATTTTTGCAGGTGGTCAAAGAGGCGGACAGTGTCCGCGTCACCGCTATGAGACCTGTAAATGCACGCGTTGATCCGGGTGTGACCCCCGTGATCCACGCGCTCCCATAATGTTGACAGGTCCCTATCTTCCAGGCCTTTGAGACGGCGACAGCAGATATCGTCCCGTACGAACATGCATACCTCGGCTTGAGCCTTGAGGTTAGCCTCAAGCTTATAGCCGGGCGCCATCAAGTAGAGCCGGGTACTCACTAGCGAGCTGTAACCGTAACCGTTGCATGTACTGTAACCAAAAAACATAGTGTGTACGTGGTTCGCAAACCTGCTGCGAGCGGTACGCGTTGCGGCTCGCAGCGAGCCGATGTTTACAACGTACTCATTTCTGAACACGTAACGTTGCATGTAACTGTAACCGTTACTGAAACCAAATACATAGTGTGTACGTGGTTCGCGAGCCTGCAACGAACGCAACACGAGCGGTTCGCAGCGAGCCGATGATTACAACGTACTCATTTACGTTGCATGTAACTGTAACCGTTACTGTAACCAAATACATAGTGTGTACGTGGTTCGCGAGCCTGCAACGAACGCAACACGAGCGGCTCGCAGCGAGCCGACGATTGCCGGTTTTTGGCGCGAATCAAAGGGCGCTCGCAGTGCGCTCGTGGACGTCAACAGAAGTTGTAGTTTGCTGCGAACCAATTCTACTTTCATCTATTGATAAGTATCGTCATGAGTGAGTGGTCTGAAGAAAAATGTATTTTGCTGATAGACGCCTACAGGGAGAATAGTGTTCTTTGGAACCCTAAGGACAAAGACTATTACAAAAAACATTTGAAAGAAGATGCTTGGATTAAAATCGGATGTATATTAGATGAAAGTGGGGAAACATGTAAACAAAAAATGATTAATCTATTGGCTTCGTACAGAAGGGAGCGAATGAAAATTAAGAAATCAGTGGGAACGGGAAAAGGTATTTACTCTCAAACCAATTAAATTATTTATTTATTGTTGTTTGGTTATTAACTTGCCCCGTGTGGCGACGGGGTCCCGTGTTGTGAGGGGCAAGAGTACAAAATGTCGCCACCTCAATACATCCCGAGAGTGTCGTAAGAGGCGCCTAAGGGAACACTTTCGCACAAGATCTATTGCGTAGAGAAGGAAACTCGAAATGAAACCCGGTTGTTAGTAAAATGACAATCGTTAAGCCAAGTTGAAGACCTTATGAACGGCATGAAAAATTTTAACTGTGGGTCACGGCGACCTGCGCCTGTCCATTTCAATACGGCAATAGGCTCACCACCTACGTGAGACATAAAACTATAAGGTGAAATGTGGGTGTATACTATGCCTCTGCCTACATCTGCGGGGATAAAGGCGTGACTATATGTGTGTATGAAAGTTGGACTCATTCTCGTGAAATTTTTGTAATGACCACTAATTGCTAGATTTTTCAACATGAAAAGTAGATCACTTCTATCCCGATACATTCTATGAATCCTCTTCGTGGCCTTTTATCATCTTCGAGTAAAGCGTCTATTAAAATGTATGCTGCACAAGCGAGAGACACTTCGTCCGACATCGTGGAGTTACAAACCAACACTGTGGTAGATCCGGCTCGCAGTAGCGTTCACACTAGAACCCCGTTCGGGCGAACCAGTACCTGGCTTAACAAGCGTACACACTAGAACCTGGTTACTGTATCCTGCACGTTACAGTTACGGTTCGCTAGTGAGTACAAGGCTTAGGATGTATCGTCCGGGCATGAAAAATCTTCGTCTCCGTCAGGAAAAACTAATTTGGCTTTTTAAGTGCTTGTGGATTTCGTTTATGTTGGAGTGCGTTCCTCTGACGTTGCATAAGTCCACAAGAAGCGTGGACGTCGACGAAGCCGCTCTGGATACCTTTTATTTTCCTTGCCATGATTTTGTTAAATAAAAGGGGATATAAGAAGGTAAGGGGTGCTTAGGTACCGGTGGCGCAAGAGACTAAGCGAGACTCATGTTTTCCAAAGGCAGGTACAGGTAGTGCGGTGTATTGGCACGGCGTACGGAAGGGCCCGTGGTCCCCCCCTGATGCAATGGTCGCGTCCACTCCGGTAACCTCCTCCGGCACGACCACAGGGACTTTTCACAGGCTGCTGCCTCAGATCAGCCTCCTGGGGCGGAGATTAAGTAATCCCCAGGTTCGGGTCCCGTACAGCCCATTGAGCTCTGGAGCCCTGCTCACCGACGGAGAACATAACCCAGCACAGAGCCAGGTTACTATTACCGCGGTCTTCTGCAGGGCTGAGGTAGGTACTGCCCCAGGCGGGTTGCTCAAAGAACGGGATGCCGTTATACCCTTCCTCCTAATGTAGGCTCTTTTGTCCGAAGACCCCTAAGATATTGGATCTTAGGAGTCATATTGAATAAGTCAGATTCATTGTGTAATTTATTTTAAATAGGTGCCTACGTTAATTGACTTGAATATAATAATGAAGACAAATTTTTGTCTTTTACACCATGCAAATTAAATGAATTTGTGATCACCATGTGATAAAGCAAAATCACAAAATCAAAATAATGCGTGGCACCCAAGTGTCGCCATGATTGAACCGGGTTGCCACTTGCCTGTATTAACTTTGGTTGGTTTAACGTAACTAGTTGATATTAATAGATAAACTAAGTATGGAAATATATGCCTACTTATTATTAACGCATCATCTAGAAAGTAAAAAATACCCTTCCTACTCCTACTTCCATGTACCCGCAAAAAAAAAAAGACAAATTTTATGTCATTAGTAGGTATTTGCACGTACTAAATATTTTTTCTACTTTCATCGTCAACATATTTCTTTAAAAAGTGAACGACGCTTACAGTTATAGATTACTAAAAGGGAGGTGTAATATTTCATAAAATGGTATTTTTTTTCAAATAAAAAAAGTAAGAGTTCTTATTTATGATTATTCTTCAATTTAAGAAATTTACGTACAAACACCGGCGCGTTACGATTTTATTACCTACATGTTTGTAGTAGACGTAACGTTTATAAATGACATCATTCAAATGTCATGGATTATTCCGGTAATCCACCCCAAAAAATCCACCCAATGGGGTGGATAACCGGAGTTACATGTTATGGTATGTCCGGAATTCCACCCAAGGGGTGGATTTCCGGATCTATTCATGATAAATAAAAAAGATAAAAAAAAAACAAATGAAGATCGAAAAAACAAATGAAGATCGGCAAAACAAATGAAGATCGTCAAAACAAATGACGGTCGAAAAAACAAATGGAGATCGGCAGAACAAATGAAGATTGTCAAAACAAATGACGGTAAAAAAACAAATGAAGATCAGCAGAACAAATGAAGATCGTCAAAACAAATGACGGTCGGATAAACAAATGACGATCGAAAAAACAAATGAAGATCTGCAAAATAAATGAAGATAGTCAAAACAAATGACGGTCGGATAAACAAATGACGATCGAAAAATCAAGTGAAGATCGGCAAAACAAATGAAGATCGTCAAAACAAATGACGGTCGAATAAACAAATGATCGTCATTTGTTTATTCGATTCGAGCAAAAACAAATGAAGATTGGCAAAACAAATAACGATCACAAAAAGGAAAATAGAATAATAAATATATATAAAACTAACCGACCCGCGCAACTTCGTTTGCGTGATAAATGAAGAACCGCTTGACCGATTTTGTGCAAACTTCACATAAACCATCTACTAAACAGTCCGAACAAAGCCTAAACATTTGGTTTGGATAGGTGAGCCCGTTCTTGAGTTATAAAATTACAACGAAAAGTGGCATTGATTTTTATATATATAGATATAGATAGATAGAAGAAATCTAGCTGGGTTTGCCATTGAAAAAAATAGGTGCTAGCAATTCTTGATCTTATGAACATGCATAATATTTATTTATTTTTTACATAGTCATGATCAGTGATGTCTGTTAACGCCTAAAAGAACATTTTTAGAGAATTAAGGTCGAGATTTGCTTGCACCTATTTTTTTGAATGGCACGCGTATCTAGATAACAAAGTAATTTTTGACCCTCAAAAATCAACAAGGCTGGAAGCTCAAAAGTCAGAACTCAGAACTCAAAACCCAAAACACAAAACTCAACGCTCATACTTAGGTCTTTTGTTTTATTAATTTGCATATTATTATGTTTTATCGGTTTTCATTTGTTTTCGATCTTCATTTATTTTGATGATCTTCATTTGTTTTTGCGATCGTTATTTGTTTATCTGACCGTCATGTATTTTCTCGATCTTCATTTGTTTATCCGACTGTCATTTGTTTCGTCGATCTTCATTTGTTTTGTCGATCTTCATTTGTTTTGTCAATCTTCATTTGTTTATCCGACCGTTATTTGTTTTGTCGATCTTCACTTGTTTTTTCGATCGTCATTTGTTTATTCAACCGTAATTTGTTTTGACGATCTTCATTTGTTTTGCCGGTCTTCATTTGATTTTCGATCGTCATTTGTTTATCCGACCGTCATTTGTTTTGACGATCTTCATTTGTTTCTTTCGATTCATCTGTTTTGCTGATCTCCATGTGTTTTGTCCATCTTCGAAATCCACCCATTTCATGGGTGGATTAACGGATTAATTGGATTAATAATATATAATTCCGGAAATCCACCCCTTGAGTGGATTTTCGTGGGTGGATTACCGGACTATTTTGATTAATAATATATCATTCCGGAAATCCACCCAAGGGGTGGATTTTTATGGGTGGATTAACGGACTAATCCATCAAAATGTTGAAAAAAAAATGGTGAACAAAGAGTTCATAAGCTCTTTTGAAAATTCGTACTGTACTTTACAGGATCGTTATGAGGATAACTGGATAGTAAACAACCACTACAGAGCGATACGTGAACTACTGCAACTAGAGGGTTCCGTCCGCGTGTAGACGTGTTGCTCTGTGACAACTACCACATTTACTATTCACGGGCACGACAAACACGTTCAGCTGGAGCTAGAGATCCCGAGATAGTACGGCGAAGTAGCCTGTAAATCGTGCCGTACCTATCCCTAAACTGGGAAATGAACGCAAAGAAGGCAAGGCCGCTCCAGAATGGGGAGAGGGCGAGGAGAGCGTACCGGACAGATAACACGCAAGTATAGCGCGTAAATCAGCCAAGAGGCTGGTAAGACTATGGGTTGGTGAAGGGGACTATACCACATTTACTATGACTCAATTATTTTCGACGGGTGGTATAATGCTAAATACCATCACAAAGAACTAGCGGCGCTGCAGAGAAACTAACATAATCTACGCCCTATCTCCTCCGCAAAACGCTTCGCCTTTAAACTCCTGCAACCAGAAGTCCATCCCGAAATGCCCCACATTCTAGCAGCTATCCACTGCCGTGCTGCTGACAAGGCCGTATGTATGACTGAGGTGCCAGCTTCCTGCCCGGTTGATGAGTCCGCACGTCCAGCATCATCTAGGTACCATAAATAGGTATACCGTAAAAGACAAAGTGCCAAATCAGGTTTACGTTATGTAAAACTATCAGTGTCAGTTATACTGACAGTCCCAAACATTGTTTGTTTATGTAGTCTTGTCTGACGATCTATGTATTAATGTAATGCATTTATTGTAAATTTCCTACAAATTAACGAAAATTGTTACATTTATTACGATGTTAGCAAACCATTTTAGATATCAGGATGAAAGATGGAAGCGGTGAATATCTCCAGGTGCTACAATGGATTTCAAGTGCTCGTGTAGTTCTTTGATCAGCACAATCGTCGTGATTTCCTTCTGCATTTGAGGTAGGTATGGCATGAAAAGCAATATTTTACGGCGTGATCTCGCGGATTCTGCTAAGACTATTATTTTTGGTCTACTATGACCTGCAGTGAGGCTCGCTTATAAAATTTTTTTCATTTAAATTAAGTTCTGCTGCATATGCAGTTAAAACAATTACTATGACCTGCAGTGAGGCTCGCTTATAAATTTTTTTTCAGTTAAATTAAGTTCTGCTGCATATGCAGTTAAAACAATTAAACGGATTACTGATGTTGAAATGGCTAGAATAGACTACTTCAGTGATTTCCATAATGTTATATCATTCTTCAGAAGATACCCACAGAACATAGTTATTTTTACCACAAAAGAAAGCTTCAAGAACTTTATACCATCCTGGTCCCAGAGTAAGAGCCACAACCATCAAAGTTTATTGGCCATGTCATGAATCTTCTAATTTTATAACCTAGCAATACCAAAATGTAATAACTTGTATTAACTAGCTAATTAATATATAGTTTTTACAAGTCACCTGAATACTATACCTACTTAAAGCGTGAAATAAAGATCTACAATTATCTTAACTTGTCCTTCTTATTTACACACTACCACCTAATTTACTAACACAGTCAAGGAATGTACATCTCATCATCAGTTTACGGTTTGCAGTTTGCAGCTACAACAAAAGGACCACAATTAAATACAATTCAAGCTTGGACAGACAATATCCTTTTATTATAAACTAGCTGACGCGTACAACTACATTTGCCTTACGTGGGAGAGAGAAAAAGAGAGCTGTGTTACTCATATTTAAGTAATATAATATTTCCCGTCGAATTGACTTCCGTCGCGTTCAACTGTATCTCGAATATTATACTGGTTTTTTCGTTTGTTTGACATCTTGCATATATATTTCGATATCAACGGTAATATTTAATAATCGTAGTAATATTACGTTCTTATTTAAACATTTATTAAGTGCAGAATGGAAAGACTCTAGATTTCTAGAACATTATTCGTTCGATGGCGGAGGCGCTGCTTTTTTACCTTTTGGCGATCCCAATTTCCGCCAAAGACTCAGTGTGTAATGGTAAGTGTTTATGCGGTCCACACATAAATAGGATCAAGTGTGAGTGGGGGGACAAGGTAAAAGAGAAATAGGTAAAATCTGATGTTATTGTGAAACTTTTAAAATAAATGTCCTACAATACGCCTTAAATTTGCAATTTTTTGATCAATGCTGTCATGTTCCGGTTCCAATTGAATGTTTTGCCAACCTGCCACTATTAATTCTTTAGGTAAAAGCGTGCTCGTAGCCTCGGTGTTCTGTAACGATATCACTGCATTAAGCAACTTTCGCTATGGCCAGTCCTCGGATGGGTGACCACCCATGTGACCACTTTATGACATTTGTTGTGACAAATGTTGTGGAATAGTACAAGTGCCGTTATTCAATATGTGCAGCAGGTCCCACCAAGTGCTCTCAATCAACAGTAGGTATGAATAATTTGTGACATTTATTTGAGCGTTTTCGTGCTTCGGAAGGCACGTTAAGAACGTCCAGGTTGCCAGTAAATTGGCAGTCGTTAAGCGACGTTGAAGACTTTTAGGCGGCTTGAAAAAATTCAACAGCAAGCAGTCACAGTCCATCTCAACACGGCAATACGGGTACGCCACCTATTACGTGGGACAAATTCTAAAAAGGTGAAATATGGACATATAATATATGTATGCCTCTGCCTACCCTTTGGGAATAAAAGGCGTGACCATGTGTATGTATGTATGTAAAAGTGGTAAAGTTGCACTGACTCCCATAATTCTTATTCAAATATATACCTAATCAAATCACAATCAATTTAGGAGCCTGTTCGATGCAAACAAAAAATCAAGTGTTCTATCTAAACCACAGAGATCAGAAAAAATATCTTTTCTGATATTCGTATCTGTGATCTAAACACTTGATTGTTTGTTTGCATCGCATAGTCTCCGAAACTAGAATCTATTCCATACAAACAATTAAGTATGTAGATATGTAGTGGGGGAGAATCTAATTCTCGCCCCTCTAGTTTTAACAGAAAGACGGACAGGGAAGTCCTCGCCATCACCACTAATGAAACAAATTGTCAGACCACAAGGAAACAGACACATTTGAATCCCACAATAACCCTCTCTTTACACGGAACCATACTTTAATGAAAAAGGTCTAATACCTACTCACGCTTTGATAGGTAGGTACATTAGGTACCAAAGTGACAAACTTTGGTTGCGGATAAGAATAAAATAATAGGTCTTTACCTTATGTAATTGCCGTTTTGCAGTACTGGCCATTTCAAATCAATTTTTTTTTTTAATCAGAATTCTAATTTGAAATTAATTTTATTTTAAACAAGAAGTCACCTGACTGCCCCTCTCTAAAACGTTACTGTGAAAGTTCAATCCAATTGACGTTGTAAATTTTGTTTTATTTTAAACTTTGAACAGATGATCCACTTTGAACAGTGACGTTGTTTAATGCAACAGAGTCACAGACTACAGACAAAGTCTCGCCATAAGCCCTTCTGCACTCTATTTTATAGAGAGGGGCTAAAATATGGAATTCATTTTCCAAAAGTAGACATTTGTTTATTGATTAGTGTAACGTTTTCATCGCATTTCAATCTTTACCGTCATCATGGATACGTTAAAAATTCGAATAATTATGGAATATGAGTACCTACCTATCGTCGTGGCAGCAACGCGGCACAAGCGGCACGCAACATCAACGACGACGTTTACGGTACCAACACTACAAACCAACGCACCGCCTGTAATTGGATTGGTCGCTTCCGTTCTGGAAATTTTGACCTGAAACATGAACCTCGCGGTCGTCCGAAGACTTTGGTCGACAATGACGAATTAAAGGCGATTGTGGAAGCCGATGATACACAATCTACGGTTGAATTAGCAGCAGCTTTCGAAGTTAGCGTCAAAACAATATTGGTCCATTTGCGTAAAATTGGCAAGGTAAAAAAGCTTGACAAATGAGTGCTCCATTGCTAAACAGACACACAAATGAAGGAATTCTTAACCGCATTGTTACTTGCGATGAAAAATGGATTCTGTTTGATAACTGCAAGCGCTCAGCAAGTTGGTTAGATCCTGGTTCAGCACCTAAACAATGCCCTAAAAGAAAACTTACCCCTAGAAAAGTGATGGTCACTGTTTGGTGGTCTAGCGCCGGTGTGAGGTATCACAGCTTTTTACGAAACGGGGTGAGCATTGCTACAAATGTGTACCTACTGTGAAGAACTGAACACAATGATGGAGAAGCTGGCACATCTCCAACCAGTATTGGTCAATCGCTCGTCTCCACTGCTCCTGCACCCCTTCTTACCCACCACACTACCAAGCCACACTACCGGTAGTGTCGCTAGTGTCGGTAGTGCCGCTGTGTCGAAGGGCTCCTGCACGACAATGCGCGACCTCATACTGCACAGCAGACGGTCTCCAAGTTGCAAGAACTGGGGTTGGAAGCTCTCCGTCAACCGCGATACCTGGTGAGTATCGCCGACCTTGCGCCTACAGACTACTACTTTTCCAGAATTTGTATAACTTCTTGGCGGCAAAGAAATTCAATACCCGAGAGGCAGTACAAAGTGCCTTTGAAGAATTTGTCGGCTCCCGTGCAGCTGATGTCTTTAAGAAGGGCATCAATAAACTGCCGCTGCTTTGGCAAAGATGCATTGATTGCATGGGTGATTACTTCGATTAATGCAAATAAAAAATAGATGAAAAAAAATCGTTTAATTTTTTTTCATAGATAACTGTAATTTCATAGGTAAAGACCTAATATAAATCAATACAATATTCCTATCAAACAACTATAAGAAGTATGTATAGGTGAAAAAGAAAATCGTTGATCCGTTTCAGTTGGTATTGCAGTTGGTCCGAGTGGAACATTTTTTCATAAATTAACATCTGTCATCAACCAGTTGGTCCGATAGGAATAAAGTCCCTTATTGAGTTCCATTCCGAACAACGGTTGGTCGGTTTAGTTGGTCGGAGTGGAAAGACAGCTCTCCTCCCTTCTCAGTTTATATAGAAGTCTTTGACTTTACTTTGTTGAACATAGGCCTAAAAGTATGCCTTTGTTGTAATAATTATAATAGCATAAGTTAATAAATATGCTATAAAAATAGCTGTACCGCGGCAGTCCCCGAGTGCCACACATATATCAGACTCACGGAGCGATTGAAACTGCCCTATTTGCTGGCTTAAAGATTCAGTCCATTCTTAAAAAATCTGCTCACAAATCTCCTTTATGATTAAGCTAACACACCAGTTTAGATTTACCCTTACATTCAAAGGAACCCTTGAATTCTAGGTTTCAAAATGCCACTCGTTGACCATCGTGACAGATGGCGCCCTCATGCCCTAAGTCCTCTGGTCGGAGCCCAGATGGACACCCCCCAGCAAAGCTGGGTCAAATACTGCTGAAGCAATACGGCATCATGAGTCAGAAAATATTTTTTTCTTTTCAAATTATCACTGTAATTACCTACATGAAAATTTATACGAAGATTAGGTATAAAGTATAGCTTCAGTGAGTATTATTAAAATAATTGGAATCAGTCTAGTTTTTCAATAATATTATTTTTTCTTAATTTCGGACCTGAAAAAACGTGAAGTTTGAGATTTTTTTCAAAAATAATAGAACTCGTATCGACGCGGGAGTTTCACTCTGATGTTTCATAAGATATTGACTACAGTATTCAAGAAGAAAACGGAGATGAAACAAAATCGGCTGTTTTGAAACTTAGTGCACTGGAACGCTCAAATATGTGGTTAGTAAGGTAACTGCGATAATCACAAAACCACCACCAGCACCCCATGTAGGGTTCCAGGATTAATAAATGCTAGTTTTTTTAAATACAATGTTTAATTCTAAATATTGTTTAAATGTCCATCTAGCGGCGAATAGCAATAAGCCGTTGGTTCCATCTAGCTACCGATAGAGGCGCTGCTCTACGGCGTCTATCCGCGTCAAGTGGCGCTAGTGTCAGTACAAAACGCTATGAAACATGAAATAATCGTTTATTCGTTTGTGCTTTGTGAACTGTGAATGTGTGAATCTGTATGTACAGTTGTAAAGAGGTTATGGATTAATATTTTAGTTTTTGTGTAGTTTTGTCAATTCTATTTAAGATGGAGCGTAGAAAAGATAATTTAATTGTCTTAAAACTTTGTCGTTTTTGTTTATCTCAAGATGAAACACTTACAACTCTCTATGACAGTAATCGAACGCCTAGAAATTCGGTTCCTCTTGGGCTAAAAATACTGTCTTGCGTCTCAATTGAGGTAAATATACTATTGAATATTTTTATAGTTATCATATAGCCCTGTTTTACTTCTTATGAAGTGAAAACTCTCAAAACCTAATACAATTTGTATACGTATGGCATAATGGCGCCTAAAATGTATTAGGAACAAATTGTTGTTGTTTACTTTCTTCCCTTTACCAATAATAGTTAAAATTATTTGTCTTCGAGCTGCTATATATTATCTTATTGTCATAATCAATACATAATGGACAGAATTCCAAATACAAGTCTTTATCATTTTGTTGTAATTTTCTTGGAAGCGCCACCTACTGGCTTGTTATGACAAATTTCAGTGTTTATTTTGAACTGAGCATGTATTATTTAGGATAAGTAATGTAATATTCAATGCTTTCATTTCAGGTGTTCCCGTCAGATAAAATGCTATCTTATATCTGCAGCCGTTGCAAATTTTTCATGGATATCTGTTATGATTTTAAGCAGATGTGTAGACAAGCTGATGAAAATGTGATACAATACATTCAAACTGGCAATGATTTAAATACTGTAACCTGTCCCTCTAGCCTTCAGAAAGTAAGCTAATAACACCACTTACTGAGTAGGTACAATAAGCTAACAATATATTGTTAATAACAATTACAAAAATTCATTACTTCACAAATTAAATGTGATTTTTTTTTTGTCTCGAGGAGGAAAGGAACCCGCTGAACTACATTACTTACTCTTCATTGTTTTTATTTGTTTAAAAGAGATATTTTGTAGATTTAGATAAAAGAACCACATGTCTATCAAAAGCACAGAGAATAAATTTTATTATTCCATGATTAAAAGCATATTTTATATGACAGGAATTAAGGTTTTTAAAAAAATACCTCCACAACTATATATAGAAGCTTATTCATTAATTAAGTGAGTTTTGACTTTACCACAAAGAACTGTTGTAATACTAGATTACCTATTTATCTCTATATTTTTCATTTAAGTTCATGTATCAAATTTACTTTATTGCATATATCTTAAAATCTGCTGACAGTGTTTTAGCCGAACAGATTAAACCCCCAGGGTTAAAAATTAAATCCCTGCAACACGTAAACCACACCTTCACCCAAGTGGTGAACTTTTGCTACTCTTCACCATTATTATTTTCTTGTGGGGGTCGCCGGCCAACACTGAGCGAAATATCTGACTGCCTGTTCTGCTGCCTATTTTGTCCCATTTCCCCAGTCACCTCTCTGGGATTGGACTGGTTTGACTCTTCAGCATGACTATGTGTGTAAGGTAGCACATAATCTACATTTTTTTACAATTCATTGCAGTTATTTCGTGCGGCAAGGATATCTACACCAGGGCTGACTGTTATGAAGACGGTTGTAGAGGGAGGTGCTACTGTCCAAGTGACTGCACAGGGCAGTGACAGTGAAGAGGATGATGATGAAAATGTTTATAATGTCAAGGTAATTTTTTTAAAACCGTCATAGTATTCAACACATTGACTTGAACTGTCATACAATACTGACACATGACATGACAAATCGCTGGCCCAAGGCATTGGCCTAATGTGTACTACCCGGCGGAAATATCTGTGAACCTGACTCTCCCCGCGCTTCCCTGCACCACTCCCCGTTTTCGCCTATCCAGTATAACCCGCGTGCGATTGAAATATACTTGTAATCTGCATTTTCCATTGACTGTGACAAGGTTTAGCACATTCTCCTTGCGCTTGAATAATACCATACAGTTTGCATGATGTCATTATGACAGGTACGCAGATATTTCCGCTGGGCTGTGCAACAGTTTAGGAAGTAACTGAGGAGATGTTAAGATGAAGATGAATAAGGCATGTTGTAGAATAGACACTTGGAATGTTGTGCCAGCTTTTTGTAGAACACAAGTTTGACAGAATTTTTTGATTTCCGAATGACCTAAGATTAATTGACATATTTTTTGTTTTCATCATGTTTTCAAGCAATCATTTTTAGCTAGCATGAAAACACTCATGATGTGTTTCTGTTGCCGCTACAACAAAGTCTGTTAATGCAGTAAGAGAGAGAGAGAGAGATAGAGAGTCTCAAAAAGTTATGAATGATCTCCTAGGAATGTTTGCTAACTGTACCAGTTAAGGTACCTGACTTAACTGACCCATTTCTAAAATCTGTATAGTCCTTTGTACTTAATACATTTTATCTTTCAATAGATTGGTGATGGATCAGAGGGTCCGAAAAGTGCTCGTGTGAAAGTTGTATCAAACAGCAAGCAAAACAAGGGGAAGGCTAAAGAAGGGAAAGGTAATAAAACGAAATTATTATTATTATTATTATAGTATTAATTTATGTTTGTGCTTGTTTTAGAATATAAGGGTTATTTTTATGTTGATTTTGAGTGTGTTCATAGCTTATATTATATACTTTTATTTGTGCATGGTTTTGATACTTTACATATTTACTTTTGATTTTTTGTTATATTACAGGGTCTAGGTACTTGTTTTCTTTTTTTTTTTTCATTATGAATATGATACATGTGGGAAATCGTTCTTGCTCAATATAATTTTGTGGGTTTACAGGCAATAATGTAGCCAAGCATGTCATGAGCTGGGGTCATGTGTCATAGGACTGTTTTCAACAAACTTTCATAGGACTGAATGATTTTGTGTTTTATTGTTAGTGTCTTAGGTCTCCAATAAGGCAGAGAATTATGATTGTACTAGCTGACCCGCGCAACTTCGTTTGCGTAAGAGAGAGAGAAATAGAAAGGTCCCCCGTCGCGTGGTTTTCTGTCGCGTGTATTCCCGTTGTATTATTTTGGCACAAATTGGATTTTCATTAAAATGGTTATTGTAACCGAACCTAATTCGAAGCACTATCAGTAGGGTTACGGGATATTTTACTTTCCCGTGACTCTACTGAATGCCAAGGGATATATGGGTCGACATGAAGCAGCGCCACTGGTGTTGCAAACGTTCACTATGCGAATTAGTCCACTACAGTAACCAACCATCAGGTGGACCATAAGCTTGCCTGCCATCTTAGTAGTATAAAAAACTGGCCAAGTGCGAAGCGGACTTGCTCACAGAGGAAATAAATAAAGAATAAAGCATAGATAGGATTAAAGTCCCTTAATGAGTTCCATTCCGAACAACGGTTGGCCGGTTTAGTTGGTCGTAGTGAAAAGACAGAGGGTTCCGTACCAAAAAAACAGCAAAGCATCACGTTTGTTGGATGGAAGCCCCCTTAATCCCCGCCCCCCTTTTCTGACGTTAGTATTTGTTGTCATAGTGGCTACAGAAATATATCATCTGAAAATTTCCCCTTTATCCTCGTCGTGCCACCAACTTGTCAGCTCTCTAGTTATCACGATTCCTGAGATACAGCCTCATGACGGTCAGATAGACAGACGGACAGCGAAGTCTCATAAATAGTGTCCCGTTTAAGGGCACGAACCCTAAAAATCGTTTCTTTGTGCGCAACTATGCCATAAATCTAATTTCAACGTTCTAGATCTCGATCAGGTAACATCAAATCAACATGTACGCTCCTGGACGTAGGCCTCTCCTAATTTACGTCCTGCGCCTTCAGCATCCAGCCTGCGACCTCTTCTAGGTCTTCGGTCCATCTAGCGGGTGGACCAAGTCGCAATGCCCGCTTTGGAACTCGTTTGCTCCATCTGCCGTCGTCTTTCGTCTTCTGTGGCCAGCCCGCGGCACTCTCTGTAGAGTGCCGCGGGCTGGCCACAGAAGTACAGTACTGTTACTGTTTTTATATGTATAGATATAATTCTGACTAAATAAATCAAAATACGTATCTACTAACATAGAGTTATATATATTATCATTAGAGAGGCAAGCACGAACATCGCGTCTCGACAAAAGCACGGCTACTTATGAGCTGAGAAGACGCAACTATGAAACTTTTTAAGCAGTGATGGTAAATATATGTCTGTCTCATTCTCACGCGTACGGTGAACACCGCCGCCGCTGCGATTAGACAGAGACAAAAACATAAACATGACGATCGTGGGCCAGTGTTGACTACTGTATGAAATTTTTACCCACTATATTATAGAATTACTAAACAAATTTAAAATTATTATGTACCTATTTCATTTATTATTTTATTTTGGTTGAAACCGAAACTCACGTGTTCATATTTAAAAATAAACCGGCCAAGTGCGAGTAGAATTTAAGCACAGAGGGTCCAAATACAAAAACGGCAATTTACGTTGGTTGTATGGGGTCTTTTTCTGCTTTTAGTAGGTATTTTTTGTTATGGCGGCAGAAACATACATCGCCTGTAAAAAAAAATGCTCTATCTGCCACGGTTCCTGCGATACAGCCTAGTGACTAACAGACAGACGGACGGCAAAGCCTCATGTTTCGTTCAGAGAGTCTCGCGTTTACCCCTCCGTGCGCGAATCCGACTCACACCTGGCCGGTTTTGTTTGCAATATGTGCAGCAAGTTTCACCAAGTGCCATTAATCAACGGTAGATATAAATCTTCTCAGGTGTCCATTTTAGAAAATTCTCTACCTTAAGACGGGTTTCTCTCTTTTATGGCTGAAATTACGCATGGCATCCATTGCGAACGCCTACTGACTAAAACCACACTGCGCCCTGCTACTGCCTACGAAGGGTGTCCCGGCTGGCATTTATTCGAGCGTATCCGACGTTTCCGTGCTTCGGAAGGCACGTTAAGCTGTTGGTCCCGGTTGCCAGTAAAATGGCAGTAGTTAAGCCAAGTTGAAGGACTTGACCAAGGTTGAAAAGTTTCAACAGCAATACGGCAGCGGCAGTACGTCTCGCCACATATGACGTGGGTTATATTCTTATAAAAAAAGGTGAATTTTAGGCATTTATTATGCCTCTGCCTACCTCTTCGGGGATAAAGGCGTGACCATATAACTTCGCATTCCGATAGACCTTGGCTAACACTGCCGTCTCGCATAGGGGTCCTATCCCGCGTTTTTAGGGTTGGTTCCCGGTGTACTAAACAAACTCTCTCCGAAACTACTGGACCGATTTGAAAAATTATTTTACTGTTAGGAAGCTACACTCTTCCGGGTGAACATAAGGTATATTTTATTCCCGGATTCCCACGGGAACGGGAACTACGCGGCTGAAACCGCGTGACGTCCGCTAGTATTCTATATAGACCATTAAAAAGGCACTTGCAAAACGTCTAACCCTTTCATTTAATACCAAACAGGATATTTTTTCCTAAATGTATTTTATGGCCGCTAGAGGGCGCACCATTACATTCGGGTATACTACGCCAAATCGAATGCCAAATAATCGAACATCCAAATACTCAAACGTTCAAAATATCGAACGTTTAGGTAATATATCGAACATTGATATTCTAATCTTCGATATTTTGAACGTTCGATATATTGTACGTTCGATATTTTGAACGTTCGATTATTTGGCATTCGATTTGGCGTAGTATACCCATTAAATTCAGTGACACGATATATAGCTTATAACGTCAAGGCGCTTCTAACAATATCTCATTAGTCCAGTTCTAATAAGTACCTAGATGAGGAGCTCTGAGGAATACATGAACATTCAAACATACGTATATAGCCTGTCAAAATCATAACCCTGCCTTAGTCGGGTAATATTATTAATGTATCTTACATAGGTAATTAATTACTAATTCTCCCACTGTTGTGGGTAAACCAAACTGATATTTTAGTGGTAACACTGAATGGCAATCACAAATTTTATTTTCAAAATTCGATTATAGCGGTATTTACGCTGATATCAATGCGTTAATAGTATAATTACGTGTGAAAAGTAATTCTACATGACTAATTGTGTTTTAATGTTTTAGAATCGCCATCTTTTACTGTGTATTTGACCATTTTGTCGCTCGGTTCAATTTGTACGTACGATTGGCGTAACGGCGTCAGACTGAACTGACGTTTGGCTCACCTAAGCCTGTGGGCTTACGTTAGGTAGGCTTGATGTTGGCGCGGTCGTTAGTCATCTAGTCTTATCTATATCGATGTCTACTAATGTCTTTGTTAATTGGTTTAGAGAGCATTCTCTGCTTTTGCTAAAGAATTGATATCTTAACTTCTTTCTTTCTCGTATTTCTGGATTGTGTAGGTCTACAGACTTGAGGCTGACGCAACCCGTACTAATACAATTTCTACTATTGTGACCAGACATTTACTGTAGATTTCATCTGCTAAATGTTCATCTATAACGCCTCTGATCGTTTGTATTATCCCTGTATAAGTGTATATAATATGAAAGTAAGCGAAGATAGTAATAAATACTCTGTATTATTCGGATGAACCGTGTACACACGTGTACACCTTACCTAGAATTGTTTTTTCATGATTCCTAGCCAGCCATGTACAGGTTTTCATTCTCACAAGTGTATTTTTGTATACAAAATATGAAGGCAATTTCGCATATGGAAGGGCAAAAATCAATAAAAATATGCAGTTTTAATAAAATTATTATTAGATTTTTTGTCATTTATCAAAAATAGCACCATCTTTTTTAAATCGAATTGAGCTGTCAAACATGACAATGTGTCAAAAAAAAAAAAAAAAAGTACCGACTACGGAGTATCAATATGAACTATGAGGCAAATGCCCCCAAATTTTTTTGCTAACCCATTTTAAACATGATATATGATAAATTTAAATAAAATAAAATACTCGTCCCCCATCAATTCGGTTAAAGATGTTTTATGCCAAATTTGAAGAAAATCGGACCAAGGAATCACGTAGTCCCATACAAACTTTGCAACCCTTGTTTACCCCCTTAGGAGTTGAATTTTCAAAAATCCCTTCTTATTGCTCGCCTACGTGATATAAGGAGCATTTGTGCGAAATTTCATGGTTCTAGACCCAGCGGTTTAGGCTGTGCGTTGATCGTCAGTCAGTCAGTTCTTGTTTTTATATATATAGATAGGTATGTATATCTTATTTCCTGTCGTTGGCGTAATAAAACACTTATTTTCTTCACCTTTTAATTAATCATTTCTTTATATCATCACGCAGAACTTACTAAATAGCAGAACAACTTCGTAAAACTGCTTTTAGAAAAGATGAATAGTGTGATGCTCAAGGTTCAATAAATAGGTATATTTAATCAATATTATCGTAAACATAATTATGTAGGTACTATAAAAAGATTGGTATAAAATTCTTGATCAATTACCTATACTAAAAAAATCATTAAAGAAATGTACATTACATATTTTTACATACATACATACAATAGTCACGCCTTTATCCCCGAAGGGGTAGGCAGAGGCATAGTATACGCCCACATTTCAACTTATAGTTCTATGTCCCATATAATAGGTGGTGAGCATATTGCAGTGTTGAAATGGATAGGCGCAGGTCGCCGCGACCCGCAGTTGAAATTTTCCAAGCTGCCCATAAGGCCTTGGCTAAACTAAACAAATGCATGAATTTGATATATATTTTTGTTAATATTGATGAATTACAAAACTACAGTTGTTATATTATCATCCCGCGCTTTTCAAATGTAAGTACACCTGTATAGTGAAATCGTATATTATTTCCAATTGACTTGACAAAACTGTTTTGAAACGGAACAAACATTTCTGTATGCTGGCTACATTGTCAAAACGCCATTTATGTCAGTGAATAAATGCAGTAGGTACGACGATTCAATACAGAAAACAGGAAAAAAACAATACAATTGTTTCTAATGGGTTGTTATCTAAAGTTTAAACGTTTCAAATTGCGGGCGCCACTGTGCTGTTTAGATTCAAAACAGCACAGTGGCGCCCCCAATTTGAAACCTTTTTTTGATCTTGTAACTAGGTAGGTATATATTTTTGAATGGTGACTCCTGGAGTTTTAGTAGTGTAGAAATTTATTATTATTTTTGGTTGCATTTCTTTGATTTGCAGAAGCATGCTGATTTTATACATTTAGTACCTATCTATGCAATGACCGATCTTTTGGAGAACTTACCAAAAACTTTTCCAAAAAAATAGTGAATTAATATGAGGTAATAATATTTATTATCATGCTACCTACTTTGTAATATTACTAGATGAAAATAAAAATTCAATGAGTCACACTGTAACTTGTTGCGAGTATTTTGCTCAACCAGTCACGGTGTGACTCATTGACTATAAAAGTTATAGGGTTGCGGGTCAGGTCACGGTGTTGGGGGTCAACACCCGAAAATAATTAGATAAATCACAGCGGCCCCCAGTAGTTTAATAAAGCCAAGTTCCAAATCCAGATAAGGTTTGGAAGCAACCAATCTTCTACGGACTTAACCTATGTTGATCAATATTACAAACATACTGAGCCTTTCAAAGTGTCTAGTCTTATATGGTTAACTATTAGAGGTGAGTAGCTGGAGTGACTTGTGATACAGATTCAGGGGATGAGAGTGACCAAGGAGCGCATTCTTCGCGGGAGGATCGCTCGCATTCACCAAAGGGCTTGTGGACTGAGCTAAAGGAAGATTCGGACAGCAAGGCTGAACTCACACCGTTGCAAGATGGACGGTGGGCTTGTGACGAATGCGATTGTACGTACCCGTTGCAGCAACTGTTGCAGTTGCACAAGACGCACAAGCATAGAGAAAGGAGCGTTCAGTGCGATCAATGTGACGTGTAAGTTATTTATTTATTTATTTTTATTTAGGAAATACTTTATTGTACTAAAATAATACACCATTGATATACAAAAAAAACCAAGATACACATTCAGTGTCTGAATACCGTCCGCAAGAAATGAGTGCATTATTTCAAATAAGGCACTCATTTCGACTACATCTTATTTTGTAAATACAATTTTATGTCATACGCGTAATGTTGAATTTGTAAAAAAATACGTGTACGTCATTACTATACCTAATTACGTATGTATAATTGTTGACACTTTTAGATGTTCTTTTTGTTTGGAATTGTGCATCTAGGTATTTTCGTAGATTAATGACTTACACCAAGAAATTATATAAATAGAGTAAAAATATGTTACAAAAATAGCAGTATAATTGGCGGCCTTCTGAAAAAAATATAGTTGGTGAATGGTAGTTGTTGACGTTCAAATTTATATCTTACTTTATATAGTACTAGAGACGACCGCAGCTCCGCCCTCGTGGAATATTGTTCTCATTCCTGCTTCCCATAGGAACTTATATTCATCGTATAAAAAGTATCCTATGTGTTATTTCAGACTAATTTATCCCCGTACCGAACAGCCAAATCCGTGTGAAAGAGTAACAGACATTCGGAAATCCTCACAAAGCTTTGCGATTTTAATATTAGTAATACTGTCGAAACATAACATAAGAATTTAAGTGTCTATTTATAATGTCCAAGAACAGCTTGTTTATCTATTATCAAACTAAATATCACATTTCTCAAATGGCAGACAAATGTAAAATACATAGATATATTTTACTCTATCATTGCATATCAATAGCAATGTACGATTAGAAATATAAGGGGGATTTATTTGATTAATCCCAAAGTGTGATTGGTATCATTTTTCAGAAAATTCTTCAATAAATACGATTTGGAGACGCATCAGTTGCGACACGCCACCAATGACTTGATATTTAAATGCGCCGCTTGTGGCAAAAAGTTTAAACGACACATTCTACTTAAGAGACATGAAAAGGTATAAAAGCTTTTTGCCACTTTAGTATTAAAACTTTTTGGCATGCTTCGTTTTAGTTTGCACGTAGCTAGGACTAATGCGAATATTCGCTTGAATTAATTCAGAAACTTTAATGACCAATCATTTATGAATGGTGATCGTAAAATAATCATTTTTTGGTCAAAAATACTAGAGAATGAGTTTTAAATATTCTGCATCATTCAGAAATTGGATAAAATAGTGTAAAAAAATCACCTAGCTTTTATCATAAACTTGTGAATATTTGAATCGAAATTATCTCCAAAATCTAATGTCTTTTCAGAAAGTACATGCAGATCTAGCCCAGCTAGCATGCCTTTCGCGTCCAGCCCCAATTTTTTCGCAGCAAGAACTAGAGCAACACAATGAAAAACATGTTCTCGATAAAGAACGACGATTTGTTTGTGACATATGTGATAAAAGGTGCGATTACTTTCTTTATATTTCGTTCTGACAAGATAACATACTAATTATATTATGTTAAAAATTACCAATGAAAAGTGTCATTCTGGCTACATTGAGTAAACAGATTTCAGTTGTGTTTTCAATTTTATTGTAATCTACATCACTCAGCTTAGGTTCCACTAATCTTAAAACGCAACGCCTATTTTGGAGCGTGCATATTGAATAAGATTTTTCTGGGAATCCAGGGACATCCTTCCGAGGGCTTACCCGGGACTCTCAGTCGTAGGGCACCGTGTGGTTTAGCCGGCAGAACTCCGGCATAGCATCCATGATGTTTTCTATTTCTATACTAATATTATAAAGAGGATAGATTTGTTTTTTGTTCGTTTGTAACAAATAGGCTCCGGAACTACTGGACCGATTTGAAAAATTCTTTCACTGTTGGAAAGCTACACTCTTGGTGGGTAACATAGGCTATATTTTATTCCCATATTCCCACGGGAACGGGAACTACGCGGGTGAAACCGCGTGACGTCCGCTAGTCTTCAATATAGTAAAACAATTGCTTGTCTGACTGATGGTGAGGGCAAAATGTTGTAGACACATACTATGAAAGAATTTAAATCCTCATTACATACATACACACATATGGTCACGCCTTTATCCCCGAAGGGGTAGGCAGAGGCGTATTATATGCCCACATTTCACCTTTTTAGAAATTTATGCCACGTAATAGGTGGTGAGCCGTATTGCCGTGTTGAAATGGACAGGCGCAGGTTGTGACTGCCTGCTGTTGAAATTTTCAAACCGCCTATAAAGGCCTTCAACTTGGCTTAACGACTGACATTTTACTGGCAACCGGGACCAACGGCTTAACGTGCCTTCCGAAGCACGGAAACGCTCAAATAAATGTCACAAGTACCGACCATAGTGAAAGTTGCTTTCTGCAGTGATCGTGTACAGAACACTGAGGCCGCGGGGCCACGAGTGCTTCTTAAAACCTTATTAAACGAGTATAACAAGAGTTAAAGTCCATACTTTGGCTGGGTGCTGACGAAGCTGTTGAACTTACACAAATACTAAATATAATATTAGTATAAATAAAGCATTATTAATATAAACACAAGTATTTTGTTTACAGATTTCTGGAGAAAGCATCGCTACAAAGGCACAGGAACAATGTTCATATGAAAGAGGCAGCTTTCGCATGCATATATTGCCCTGAGCGTGAGTCCACGCCACTATACACCACATTTCACCTACCGATATAATATAAGCTATGAACATACGTAACTTTAATTCTTTCTAAGTGATAGTTTCGTTTCATTCAATAATCATTTTTGTAGAGTTTATATGGCTCACAAAAATAAATTGAATAAAAGAAACTATTCAATTCCGTTTCTTTGTTCATCTATGGTGCTATTTACAGGATTTACAACAGCACAGAAATTAACAAAGCATGTTCGAGGGCATGCAGGAGATAGGGCATACCCGTGTAAATTCTGCGACAAAAGTTTTATCAAATCTCATCATTATACAAGGTATGAACAGATAGAGACATATTATAGATAATAAACATAATAAAAATTCAATAATCAAATTTAAAATCGTAGCTGTGAAATAAAAAATCATTTATGATTTGATCTTTTATCCCATTGTTACAATATGGTGACTTATTTGTTACTAAAAGCTCTTTGAATAAATAACAACTTACTTTTTCATTGAGGTCTTTATAAAATATGTCACGATATAACAAATTGCTATACTTATAGATTGTCACAAAAGAGTAGGAAATAATGGAGGCGCCACTGCTATTAATATGGCAACCCTTTAGAAAGAACCACCAATCAGCATCCAATTGCCAATGAACGTGATAAAAACCACCAATCAAATCATTCACTGACATATGACGTTATTGACAGCATTATGACAATGTAGCCAGCATGCAAAATATTAGTTGCGTTTCTAGACTTTTCTACCAAACTACTACTAACATTTTGTACGGCAGGCATCTTCGTGTAAAACACCGAGAAGCAATACGGACCGCTAGAGGTCCCTTCGGCGAGTCGACTTCCAAGGAACAATTCCGATGCGAACAGTGCGAGGATATGTTCGCGACACAAGATGAACTAATATACCATTCGGCTATACATGCCACCCAGAATCTCGTCTGCCCACTGTGTCAAGAGAAATTTGAAGATGTCGATGCTGTTACGTCACATATCAAATCTCATGTCAATGGTATGTTGTGGTTGGAGTAATGCATGTTCTTTTTCTGTGCTGAAAACGGCTTGGCATAATGTATAATTTTTGTAATAAATGTTGAGTTGTATTGTATTGCTTGCATTATTGTAACAGTTCACGTCTATGAATTATGTTTTTTTTTTCGATAAGTATATCGAATCGAATCGAATAACCACGCATAACTAACATTCAGGGTCATAAAATATGTTATTGGAAATAATATATGCATCTATTTATGTAATAGGTGGCGGTAGCTTTGACATCTAAACAGCTTTTTACTTATAATATTTTTGTATCACACAACACCCTAGCAGTCCCAATATTATCATGACATCGTACAGGTACGGAGTTCATGTGCGATCTGTGTGAGCTGGTCTTCACAACGAAAGAGAAGTTGGACAACCATATCAATAATGCGCACGGGGATGAACTGCGGGAAGAAGAGGTACGTGTTCGTTACTATTACCTAATTAGCGTTGCCAATGGTTTATTATAGGATATGAAAATGTCATTTATTTTTCGATTAACATTCGTTATCAGATCGAAATCTTATAGCGGGGTAAAAATATTCTAAAGTTTCTTTTAAGACGGTGTCTAACTGTAGGTACCTATACCACATTTCAGCGAAATCTCTTTACCTTATGCTCAAATATACTGCTATAATAATACTATTTTACAAATCCTACAATTTGATTGTTAGTGGATAAGCTTTAGAATTAACTTAGGTCGTCTTTACAATTTAAATGTATTTGTTCATGATCATTCCATGTCCGTCTGACCATTGTCGTATAATAGTCAAAGTGAACTGTAATCTAAGCCAGCAAAGAACTCAAGAACTGTCGTATCCAAAGACTCGTCGCTCTATCTTTCACACCCATAGCAAAGATCTTCG
Source organism: Miltochrista miniata (assembly GCA_933228765.1). Lineage (NCBI taxonomy): Eukaryota > Metazoa > Arthropoda > Insecta > Lepidoptera > Erebidae > Miltochrista > Miltochrista miniata. Next base: position 20,402,872 of record OW121749.1, on the reverse strand, counting down.
CTTTCTCGCTTCGCTCTTCGCTCTCCCAAACGGTTTTCTACGTAGAACGCATTCTATCTGTCCTAAGACACTTTATAATGATACTAGCTGTTCCCCGCGGCTTCGTTCGCATAGAAGTCGTTATCGCGTAAAATCATTACCCTCCTTTTGCGCAGTCAGTTAAAAAGTAGACAATGTCCTTCCCTTGGACTCAAACTATTTATATACCAAATTTCATCAAAATCGGTTCAGCTATTTAGGCGTGAAAACGCAACAGACATACAGAGTTACTTTATACTCGTACGCAACAGACAGAAAAAATATAGCATTTTGCTTAGGTTACGTCCGCACAGGCAGGCGGCTTGCTTGGTGCCTAGCGCCTAGCGAGTCACCTAGCGAGTCGCTTAGTAAAACGAACATACTTGAATGTTCGCGACCGGCCGCACTGCGCGCTTGGCGCCTAGCGAGTAGCTTAGCGTGTATCCAAGTAAACAAACATGTTGGTTTTTTGTCGCCAGGCGCGAGGCATTTTGAAGAAAAAAATATACGAAATATTAATCGCATCCATACATACAAATAAATTCAATTGGAGTGTCTGTTTGTAATATTAAAATAACCGCTTTCTACTGCATGCATATGAATGTATTACGGTACACATACCAAAATATATACTTTTAAAATTTTTGTCTGTCTGTTTGTTCTGGCCTCCGGCAAATCTCTGGAACGGCTGGACCGATTTGGACAGGACTTTCACTGGCAGATAGCTTATGTAATAAGTAGTAACTTAGGCTACTTTTATTTTAGAAAAAATCTTTTATTTTAGAAAAAAAACTAAATAAACTAAATTTTTTCATTACATTCTACGCGGACGAAGTCGCGGACACAGCTAGTCATAAATAGATGAGTATCCGAATGAGTTAATTTTCCTTTAACTTTACTGAGAAGTAGATCAAATGTGTCTCTGGCCATACGCAAATCTTCGTAATTTTTTAGTGAAAATTATGCAATTGCTTATATAGAACAAAAAAATCCCCATGACTTGACCGTGTCTTATTTATGTCATGAACCCAATATGAAGCGCTCGTGGCCCCGCGGACTCAGTGTTGTGTAAACGATCACTGTAGTAAGCAACATTTACTGTGGCCGTTCATGGATGGGTGACCGTCTCGTGACCACTGTGTGACATTTATTTTCCGTGCTTCGAAAAGTCCTTGGTCCCGGTTGCCAGTAAAATAGCAGTCGAGGCAGTAGGTACCTAAGCCAAGTTTAGGGCCTTTTTAGGCGGCTTGAACATTTTTAACAGCTGGCACTGCTGGCAGTCCTTGCCTGCGCCTGTCTATATCAACATGGCAATACGGCTCACCACCTATTACGTGGGACAAAATCTCAAAGGTGAAATGTGGGCATCTAAAATGCCTCTGTCTACCCCTTCGTGGATAAAAGGCGTGATCATATGTATGAACCCAATATAGAGCAGTATATAGCTATTTTTGAAAGTGAAATCTCTTCAACGTGCCGACAAGCAAGTGACCAAGGCACCTAGCGACCCACCACGCAAACCACCTTTCAGTGCGGCCACCATGTATCCTAGCAAGTAGCCAGGATGCAAGCCGCTAGGCGCTAGGCGCCAAGCAAGCCGCCTGCCTGTGCGGACGTAGCCTTACGGATTCCATCACCAAACCAAAGAGACGCTTGTTTTGTCTATTACTATTGTATATTAATGCATTGAGGTTATATTACCATTTATTATTCACTCTGTAGTATTGATAAAACCAAAACGTGAACAAAACGTAACCATCTAGATTCAATAAATACATATTACTTAGTGTTGATGTCATATCTTTAGGGTCAGGACGAATCTTCACTAGAAGCAGACGAAGCAGAAGAGGATGAGGATGAATCTGCCATAAATAGTAAGTATGGAATTAATTAAAAACACCTGACGTCACTCGATTTCACCCGCATAGTTCCCGTTCCCAGTGGATTACGGGAATAAAATTATAGCCTGTGTCATCGAATGATAGTGTAGCTTACGAACAGTGAAATATTTTTTTAAAACGGTTCAGTAGTTTCGGAGCCTATTCGATGCAAACAAACAATCAAATCTTTTCTCTTTATAATATTTGCATAGATATAGAAAATCGACTCATCCATAGAATAAAGTCCGATCTGTAGAAATGATTACTACTGGGAAATTAGACTAGTTGCCAACTTGTAGATACCTAAAACTCTTAATAGTGAGGGTTGTAATTTTGATTTCTTTGGATATTGTAACAATACTGTAGCGTAGAAAAATGCTATATCAACCCATTATCGGATTTTGTTATAGGAATGAATCACAACACTAGCTAGTTTTAAGTGTTCTTTGATCTTATTACCTAAAATTATTTTCTTATTCCAGTAAAAGAAGAGGATGGAAACATGGTAGTGGAAATAAAGAAGGCTGACGAATTTATGGTAAATGTAAACATAATTATTATAATTTTTATTAAATTTGTAATATAATACTAAATTATTCTGTCGATTTTACAGCTACCAAATTTACAAAGTACTGTATTGAAGGGTCAGCACACCAATTTTGAAGGTAAGATATTTTTAGAGTGTGCTTTGCAATGGATTTCTTTTCATGAATTTTGCATGTGGCATATTTTAAATTGTAGTTCGGCTTTTCATTCAAGCATGTTCCGCACCTAAGTATGATCCTTTTAGAATTGCCTAAGACTTATTTATTCAGAGATTACCGCAAAAGTAAGTTAACTAAAAATGTATCACTTGTCTCATATTTAAAAGTGGCAAATTATGAAACGAAAAACATTCTAACAATAAATTTTCATCTCCGCTTTTAAGTTGTTGGTAGGAGAGTAAGAGGCCAGGTAAAACAACAGCAGTTCCCTCAAAGAATGCTAAGAAAAGTAAGTTAACGTGTCAGCCCTCACCGTATACGGCCTGAAACTGGACGTCAGCGGTTTGACGGCGACAGCTGCGGTACGGGCGTGTCGACCTGTGCCCGAACTTAGAGATGACTTGTGTCGTGACGACAAATGTTTAATGTTGATTCTGGGTACTTTTTAGGGTACCGTACCCAAAAAGCAAGAACGTCCGTCTATCTGTCCGTCCGTCACGGGACTGTATCTTAGGAACCGTGATAGCTAGAGAGCTGAAATTTTCACAGATATTTCTGTTGCGCTATAAACACAAACACTAAAATGAGAAAAAGGGTTTTTTTACGGTAGGGAAAATCCTCATGGATGCTATGCCGGACTTATACCGACTAAAAAACCTTACGTATCCTGCCTAACAGCCTACGGTTGAAAGCCCTGGGTAAGCCGTCGGAAATATACCCCAGGACAGAAAAAAAGAGGTTATAAACGGGACTCCCATTCAAGGAACGTAATATTTTCCGATTTTTGTTAAATAACCCTCTGTGCACGAGTCTGACCCACGTACATTTGTAAGTGGTTTTACCACGGCGGAAACTCCATACAAAAATGTTCGTTTTCACCCACACTAATACACACGTAATGTGAATCCTTGAATCAAGCTAGAATGTGTGTGTGAATATACTAGGGACACTAGCTATAGAAACAAAATAATAAGGAACAGAACGCAATGTCATGTATGTAGGTACTTTTTTTTCAAATCTACCCTCGGCTAAACACAAATTAAACCAAAGCAATAGCACAAATTACGTAGGTAGTAATACGTAATGCAACGCAGTGATACTCTCTCAAGTACTGACACGGCAATAGACCTTAGACCATATATCACGGGACTAGCCTTTGCGAACCACCGCATACAAAAATATTCTGCCAGTTTTCATACAAATGAAGGGGGAAACACAAAGACATATAAAATTTCATTGCATTTAAAAATGTATTAATCGACAAACGCGTAATGGCTGTTGTGTGTTAATTGTTATTGTACAGTCAACTACAATGAAATCTACTAGTTTAATCATATAAAATGATGTATTGATATACAGTGCCTTTATAAAGCCAAAAGACCAAATGGTCATGTGCAATGGCAGAAAACAATGCTTAAGTAAGGCGCATCCTGTGGTTAGATGATCTAAGCAATAGACACATCAACTTTGGTGGGGGGATGGGGAAGCTTACTCAGTGGGAGGCAGGGAGTTGCTGATCTGTATGTAATACTATTATATTATTTTTGGTTTTACGATGTAAATGTGTAGGAAAAAATCTAAATGCAAAGAAGAACGAGAGTATAATAGTCGATACTACGCCGACTCATCGCTCGGGCACCGCTGTCCGCGCCGCCACCGTCGCGCTGTCAGCCAGTTCACTTCAATAGACTATGCGTTGATCGCGCCGTTCTCGCACCACTTTCACCGTAGCCCTGCTGACATTCAGTTTGGGATCTAATAGGTCTTCCACATTCTCGCGAGAATATCACCAAACTTCTATTGGATCAGTATTCGGAGAACAAGACGATAACACAGCGAGTACTATGTGAATCGGCTCGCTCCACACTCTCGTTTCTCGTGTTTTTCTCGTGTTCTCATGAAAATGTGGAGCGCGAATAAAAGTTATACAAGTTAGCGATTTGTCAAAGCGTTATCAACCCTACAGATCGAACTTTATTCTACGGATAAGTCGCAATACAGATCAAAGTGTACTAAAAACTTATTATCCAAAAAAAAATTTTCTAATTCCAGTAAAAGAAGAGGATGAAAAGATGGTTGTTGAAATAAAAAAGGCTAACGAATTTATGGTAAATGTCAATATAAATTTGGTTATTGTCTTTGTAATATTACGTCAATAATGATTTACATACATTATATTATTATGTTTATTGCACAGCTACCAAATTCACAAAGTACTGCATCGAAGGGTGAGCACGCTATTTCTGAAGGTAAAATATTTATTTTGAGTGCTTTGCAATGTTTTTCATGGATTTTGCATGTTGAATATTTTGGTTTAACGGTGAACGGATATTCAAGCACGTTGTGACCTATTATTTTTATTTTAGACTAATAACGTTCATTGTTAGTTGTAAGTTGCGTCTGATTATTGACTACTGAATTCTGATATGTAAAATTAATTTTAGATTATTAAAATCGATGAAGTAGTTCTATGTTATGAATAGAACACATGTCTTATGATGTATAAATATTATGTCATATGAGGTTATACATATCATGTAACTTTAGGCTCGTAGAATGTTTTTGGACTTCTTCTGAACAGTTGGTTGGTTTCGAGACGGATCCTGAATAGTATGATTCACAATTGGGTCTAGTAGCAGAGCCTTTTTTGTGTGGGAATTGACTTCTACCAACTAAAAGCACACGGTGCCTTGTCATTTGCCTATGACTGGAAGTACTGGGTACTCCGTCGGAAGGATAACCCCCAGGACTCCCGACACCCAGGTAGCAGGGCTAAGCAATCGAGTTGCAAGTTCGAACGGAACAACATTCACGAGAATTGCAACTATGGGAATAAAATCTACGTACAAAATACAACCTCTATAATATTACTCAAGTCAAAAACTTGTCTTGTAAAATATCAACAGGATGGCACGTTAAGCTGTTTGTCCCAGTTTCCAATAGAATGCAACTCGTTAAGCTTATGGGTGGCTTGATAAAATCAACAGCTGGTAGTCACAACCCGTATCTCTCCATTTCAACACGGCAATAAGCTACTATTACGTGGGATAAAATGTGGAATTTAATCACCACGTGCCGTTCATAAAAAAAAATGTTTATACAAGGTTCCAAGAAAGTGAACAAACACTCGAGAAGATAATTTGACTTTATAATATAGGTGACACACTTGTTTACTTACAGAGATGTTTTTTATTTCCAGAAAGTGATTCTGAAATGACATTCGCGGATTTGGCGACTCTCGATACATTGACAGTAAGTAGAGCAGATGCGATGAAAACGGCGGCTGAAAAGACTATTGCTGCCACCCCTGGGGGAGCTGTTCTAATGAAAACAACAGCAGTACCCGCAAAGAACGCTGAGAAAAGTAATATTTCGGTAAGCATTGTACATATCTTGTATCTAGTCATTCCTTGTGACCTCGATCGTTGGTCTATATTGGTCAGTTAAGAAGAATAGTATAAAAATTTAATATGCATGAATCACAGACACATTATCATATCATTTATATTTGAACTTCGTTTCGATTCAAAATCAAATGAGGTTTTTTAGTCGATAAGAGTCCGGCATAACATTCTCTGAGGATTTTCCCTCACGTAAAAAAAAACCCTAAATTACCAAAGCGGTCCAGCTGTTCTCGAGTTTTGGAACAAAGATTTTCAGAGCCCAAGGCACCACCGTGCAGCACTGTTGACTGGCAGATGAGGCGCCTACAAAGGGGTCAGGAGTTCATGGCTTTTAAACAAATCTAAGAAAACGTGTTATCTTTGCATAGTATAAAGTGAATACGGTTTTTCTGTCTTGTGCCCTTAGATATTTTAAACTATTCAACGGATTTAAATGCAGTTTTCAGCAATAGATAGACTGATTCAAGAGTTAGGTTTATATGCCTAATACATACATATTATAAGTACACAAAAGCCGAGCTGTAACGAAAAGGAAATTGCTCGAGTCCGGCTAGTTCCATTTCAAAATTAATTGCACTCGGGTTATAAAATCGCTATTCCCGTCAAGAAATTTCTGAACTCCCTCATGTCTAACAAGAAGCCGTGAGACGTCTCACCCGACTGCCCCTCTCTAAAACGTTTATTGTGAAAGTGAAAGTTCAATCCGATTGACGTTGTCATTTTTGTTTTATTTTAAACTTTGAACAGATGATCCACGTGACCTAGTTTCGTAGTTTAATGCAAAGTCACAGACTACAGACACAAGTCTCGCCATAAGCCCCTCTGCAATCTATTTTATAGAGAGGGGCTAAAATTATCTTTTTTTTTACATCTATGTACATCCATATTTTTTTATAACAGACAGCCTCTATATTGCGGAGAGCGGAGGAGGTGAAACGGAAAGCACAATCGACTAGTGATCCCGTTCCCGAAAAGAAGTCCGCTAAAGTTGAGAGCAACAACACAGGCGCTAGTGATAAGTCGTTACGCTTATTAGAAAAAGAACTACAGGAATTAAAAAGAGTAAGTTATTTAGACGAGTTTAATTTTAAATGTGAAACGAACCACCTTCAAAATGTAGCCTACAAAAATGTATTGATTTATTACAGACTAATACTCGTAGTGAGGTAGCGAAGACGCCAGCAAAACCTGTTGAAACGTTACGGAGCAAGCGACCTCAGATACACACATCCACCCCTAAGTTAAGGTGAGACAACACATATGCTAGCATTTATATCAATTTTACAACAACTTTTTGATAAAACCTGTGTAGACATTTATGAATAATGTTCCTACCCTTGGGTTGTAGCATCATGATACCCATTCAATAAATACGCTGATGAAAATAATAAACTAGACCACAATCTCATGTATGTACTTTTTTTTTCAAACCTACCCTCGTCTACGCACACTCGCGCACACACCACTGTCGGAATTACTATAGATATCCTTTGATCTCGTATCCGTGAAGTGTCTACGAGTATGTATGTGTAGCCCGAGCACTTTGTATGTAGATTCTTCTGTACATTATTATTTTGTGTTAGTAGTTTCTGAGATTGGCGCGTTCAAACGTGATAATATTATCCCTTTCGTATGACCTTCATTTCTTACTATCTTGAAATACCACATTACAGAGCTACAGCAGTTGAAGAAAAGAAACCTCAAGTACCTGCGAAAGCTCCAGTAGTAGAAAAGAAACGCATAGTAACCAAAGAGAATAAGGAACCGAAAGATGCAAAAGAAGTCAAGGGCAATAATGGGAATGGTAAAGAAGAAGTGAAAGAAAAGGAAAAAGATGTAAAAGAAAGGGAAAAAGATGTAAAAGAAAAGGAAAAGGAGGTAAAAGAAAAGGAAAAAGATGTAAAAGAAAAGGAAAAAGATGTGAAAGAAAAGGAAAAAGATGTGAAAGAAAAGGAAAAAGATGTGAAAGAAAAAGAAACTCCTAAAGTAAGTTCAAACTTCCATGTTTTATGTTATCTTGGTATTTCGAATGATGGGAAATTCGCCTACAGTCTTCAATCACTTGTTTAGTAAGAACTTATCGATGCTGATAAGAGTACAATAACCGACTTTATTTGAAAGACCTTCATTACGTAGTTACTGATTTACATAAACAACATTATAATTATTTAGAAAGAAGATCTCATTTCCGGCAATATGTCCTTTACGACAAAAAAAAATCCGGTATCGATGAATCTCTTAATGCATTCCTCAATCGTATTGACAAAACCATAAAAATCTTATAGTCAAAAACTGAAATACAAAATCTTTTTGTTATTTATGTTATTAATTCATTGCTGTAGACAATCTACTATGAAGAAAACCTGTTATAGGAATATGCTAACCTTTCAGGTAACTTATTCAAAAGGTCACATTTCAGAATAGCATAAAAAACGGCACCACAGAAAAATCTCCGGCGGACGAAGGCATCCGCCGTTCAACGAGGCCTTCCAAGATCAAAGACTACGCGAAAATGATCCGTGACAGGTAACAAATAAACCAATAACATACATTATTAGTTTAATGGACTAAAGGGGGCTGCATAACGACCCAATATTCATATTCCTTTTGAATTTTCGTCTCTGCTGTCGTCTAGGATTGGCAGCGCGAGTGTGGCGCCTCTGGTGTTGCAAAGGTCTATAGTGTTTATCTTTCTATCAAGTGGGCCGTAAGCTTGTCTACCACCTTAGTAGTATAAAAAGAACCGTTATTTCTATAGGGAATTAGATGATGCCCGCGGCTTCGCCCGCTTGAAATTCGGTACCTGTTCCCGCTCCCCGTGGGAACATATTTTCGGGATGAAAAGTATCATATGTGTTATTCCTGACCATAAGCTGTCTCTGTCCTAAATTTCAGCTCAAGCCGTTTGAGCGTGATTAAGGAACAAACATCCAAACATCTTCACAAACTTTTGGAGTATTCTTTTCTTTGCAATTAGTACCTACCTATACTTATTGTAATTATGCCAGAAACTGATTAATGTACACATTGTCTTCATTATGTTCTAGAAAGCAATCAATTACATTTAATATTTTCCTTTCTTGCAGAGCGCAAGAGTCTGATAACGAAGATGATTCAGATGAAGCCGAAGAGGAGTACAAAGCAGTTGACAAAACTATAGAGGTAAGGCTAAGATTATTATTATATGTATTTATGAACATAACATCGCTATATAGCACCCACGACAATGGTCAGGTTTCGATAGATTCGTAGTTCACAAAAACATCTTTGGGTGTCATCATATTAAACAGACAAAAAGGAAGTAATCTTCGATTAAAGGCACCGAACGCGTTTGCGTGTGCGCGAGCGCAGTTCCAACGCGCACATTTGGACCAAAGTACTGTACTGAAATAGTAGTTTTCGATACAAGTGTGGGATAGCTGTTATTACGAGTTACGACAGGTGTTGACCCGAGCCGAAGGCGAGGGTACACAGTCGGAACGAGTTTAAATAACAGTCCCACACGTTGTATTGAACAACTATTTTTAATACAGTTGCGAAAAAAATTAAGCAATTTTATAAAATAATAAAATCACAATAAACCTGAATATCCAAAATGGCGCCAACCGTAAAAGAATATATACCTTCCTAAGCAGAGACTATGGCAATGCACTTCATACAGCCAACTTTTTTTATATTTATAAATTTAATTTGGCCGATACTTAAATTAATTTATGCTTAAATTTTAATTAAAATTACTTTTAATCTGATATTGAAACAAGTTAGTATCTTTTTTTAGAAATATTTGCATGAATCACAGACATTATTTTGACAATTGGGAAAGAAAACGCACGAGTGCGGGAATGGTAAAGAAAAAGCACGAGTGTGTAATAGCTCTCATCCCGAACGCTAAACGTCCCTGTAATACTCCACTTTTTGAGCAACTGTATTAAAAAAATTATTTCCAAAATTGACGTTCAGAAAGTGTCTCCGCAAAGTAGGTAGATGATCTAATAGCATATGCACAAACGCGCGAATCGGTTGCCCTACTACAAGCAGACCGGTTATGTGTGTGCGTGTTTACTGGCCGCTCGTCGCATACGCGGCGAGACCACGTGTGTGCCAGTCTCGCTGCGTACTTAACGAGTGGCCAGTAGACACGTTCTACGTGCTTATAGTGGTGCACTCGATTCGTGCATTTATAAAGAGTAGCACATGCGCAAACGTGCGAATCAGTTGCCCTACTACAAGCAGACCGGTTATGTGTGTACGTGTCAACTGGCCACTCGTCGCATTGGCGGTGAGACCAATGTGTGCCAGTCTCGCCGCATACTCAACGAGTGGTCAGTAGACACGTTCTACGTACTTATAGTGGTGCACTCGATTCGCGTTTTTGTATAGAGCTTTGCCACTGTCGTTTATTTCTTCGTCTTCTCAGTCGTTACACTCTTAACAAATTGGTCGTGGTCAATATGTTGAATTTTTTGTGGCAGATGTAACTCGCCTCACGATCTCTCGCCATTTCTTCCTTTATTTACTCATGTCACAAATTAGAGATAGTACAGATGGAAATCTACATACAAAATTCGCTGAGGCTACGCACACAGACAACGCTTTTACAGACACGAGGTCAGGCGGTTTCAACCGAATTTTCGATACTGATTTGGGCGCGAGTGTGTGTAGCAGAGGGTAGGTGTGAAAAAAAAGTACATAGGTACATGAGATTTCCATCTGTACTATCTCTAATTTGTGCTCATGTGCTAATAGGTCACATCAGCTTGCTGGAAGCAATCCTCTGTTTTACAAGGTCTCATATTAATTATGCTGTTTTGTTCCCAGAAGAGAAAGTCCCGTAGAAGCGCAGTAAAACCGTCGCCGAAAGCAGCGACGCCTGCCCCAGTTGTCGCGGTCGCAGCTACACCCACGCCGAGGAAGAGAGGCCGTCCGCGGAAGGACGCGGAAGTGGCCACGCCGACGTTAGTATTTTTACACCGTATTGTAGAATAAGCTGTTTTATATTGGGATAGATTTATGAAAAAATTTGAAAATTGATTGGTGTTAATCAAAAAACCAGTCTGATTGAAACTCACGAAATGCGAGTCGGACTCGCTCATGGGGGATACCAAAAAACTGCAAAAATTGCGTTTGTTATTATGGGAGCCTACTTGATTTTATTTTTCTGATTTAAGTATTTCTTGTTATAGCGGCAACAGAAATCTGAAAAATTATTAATTAATCATCATCTGAAAATGTTCAGCTTTCTAGCTATCACGGTTTTTGAGGTACAGCTTCGAGAGACTGACAAACGAACGGCAAGTGTCATGAAGGATCCCGTTTTTACTCTTTCGGTATGAAACCCTAAAAACTAAAGGTGAAATAAAGCTCTGCTTAAGCCTTCGGGGATAAAGGCGGGGTGCATGTATGTTACACCACTAATGACATCTAGCGTCAGAGTAAGCAAAGGTTGATTAATTGTCGATGAAACGCATTGCAATTTCTTTTATAAGTATAAATTAGACTGTGTTACCCTCCTGATATAAGATATTATGCCATGGTGTCCCACAACCACAGAATCAAGCATCGTGTAACATAATCCTTTATATTCGATGAAGGAAGGACACTAGTCCCACATGCTCACTGTCAATCTCATCAAAAGTTCACTTTTGGTTATGTGATTCCTTCTTCACTACGGAACCACATAATTCTACAGATAACAAATATGTTCCAGGCCCAGTAAAGTAAAGAAAGAAGACAAGGGTGAAGACGATAGCGATAATGAGACGAAGCCCAAAGACAATTCGACGCCCAGCGGAAAGAACAGTGAAAGTACTACGGATAATGGCAGTTTAGTGAGTATCTTAGTTGTTAAACATTTGTATACTACCAATGAATATACACGTACATAGAAGAGTACTTTCTAAGGCCGCTCTGAAGACAAACATTCTGTGTCACAAACTGCCGCTTGGCGCCGCGCGGCGTGGATGTCGCAGTGCGGCAGCCATTTTTTATTTTTATTTACTTAGGCATATACAGATGCACTTGTAAACGTCACTTATATAAATCAAAGAGTTACCACCAGTTCACAACACGACCCAACTGAGAAGAACTGGCAAGAAACTCAGTGCGTTTTTCTTTTAAATGCTCTATTTACAATATGTATTAATGAATCTAAAAACTATGCATCGTAAGCGTTTTTTGAGAATCCAGCAGAGCAGGTCATTTCCAGGCTTCCTTATCCATCAAATAATCACCAACTGTATAGTAGCCCTTGCAGTATAATTTACCTTTAACAAACTTTTTGAATTTATTTATGGACATACCTACTTTTAATTTCGTTAGGTCACCTGTTGTAAACGCGTATACTAAGCGAAACAATAAGATAAATCAGTCCAAATATCTATAGATGTATTATGGTTTAAATATAATGGACGTTAAATAATTTTTAATAAATAATCCCCGAATATAGCCCATTAAAAACTTTGCCTACTAGTTTTTGACATTGAACTGCGACAGTGAAATGCGCCGACAGCGCCGCCAACTGGGAACTACACGAGTTGGGGGCATGCCCCCAATTCAAATTGGCACAAAAGTAGCTAGTAGTTAGTTACTATTTAAATCGCATCTTGGTATTGTTCCAGGATAAGGGAAGCAAATCACCTTCAGAAGGGAAAGCTGCCCCTGGACTCGTGATGTCGCCTACTGGACAGACCTTGAAAAAAGTTAGTCTTCCCTTCTCTAATCCCTAATAATATTATAAATGTGAAAGTACTACCGTGAGCGAACTCTAAGTTTGTCGCTGGCGTAGAGGCGTATACCTGAATTTTTAATTAGACGAAGTAAATTGACAGTAGCTAATGTCACTTCGTCATAGAAAATAAGCAACATTGTATGAAGAAGTGACATTAGTTGCAGTCAATTTACTTCGTCTAATTAAAAATTTGACTTTAGTATGGAGCCGAGCGGCAAACTTAGAGCGAACGAGCAGTAACTCTGTCTGTCTGTCTGTCTGTTACGCTTTCACGCCTAAACCGCTGTACCGATTTTGTTGAAATTTGGTATAGAGATAGTTTAAGTCCAAGGGAAGAACATAGGCTACTTTTTAACTGACTGCGCAAAGGGGGGTTATGATTTTACGCAATAACGACTTCTATGCGGTCGAAGACGCGGGGAACAGCTAGTAGTAAATAAATGCAACAGTAATTCTTTATGTGATATGCTTTCAAATCATAACCACCGAATCCATTCTTGCATGCTACTTATTTTTATCTCGGGAAGAAGTTTCTTTGGGTAAAGGGGTATGGAAATTCTCACTACACTAGGGGGAGCCACATGCATTAAAAAGTCTAAAGTTATCTATACATAGTGGATGTGTCCCTACAACAATGGCTTTGTTATACTCTTGTAAAAGAGACTTTCATCATCATCCTCCGAGCAAAGACTTCTATATAAACTGAGGTAGACGCGCCGTACTCTAACAAACGAGATTTCAAAAGCAATCCTCAAACACACACATTGCTAAGACTACACTCACTAATAAATATTTTTTTACGTAATTGTCGCCACACACAATAGCAATATACGAATAGAACAAGAGTAAAAGAGAAGGCGTATGGACTCCGATTGCAAGCCAAGTACCTACTTTCGAAATTTTGACTCACTACAGTGCGAGCAACGCTGCTAATTAGCTCAGTTTATAGGTTTCAAAAATCGGTGCGTAGGGCATGTCTACCTCAGTTTATATAGAAGTCTTTGCCTCCGAGTCGGTCAGAACAGGGAAAAACATGGCTTTGTAGGAGTTTTTGCTTCAGAATAATATAAAGCTAATAATCGTCTGGTTCATTCTAAAAGAAAAAAAAAACATAGGTCTAGTGTCCTATAATACTAACCATTACATTCGAAATTATACTTTCTTGATAAGCTTATAGGGGTCAATATTAACACATGAAATAATTTTATCTTTTCAGGTACCAGTGAAAGCGTTACCACCGGGAATAAAACCACTACCGTTACCAGCGAGAAGTGAGTATTCTTTTTTCTCCGTTTTTACATTTGAAAAGCGTCATATTATAGCAATTTGATTTTACTAATCAAAGACATTAGGTACCGATTTAAAAGCAAGGCACGCAACGAAAGTGTCTAAAGATTGTAGTAATTATTCACGTTGCATTAGTTCCAATACGCGCCCCCCAAGCAACAAGCCTTAATGACGCAGACTAGTTGCGGGTCTATGGTCTGGCCAGAGAGTGATAGAAGATGGCAGACGGCTAGAATAAGCTATCGCAACGAGATTGTAAAACTTGATCATGTTATAGAATCGAACATTAAACTTATTAAACAAGTTTTGGAGCGTTATTATTACACATAGATGGTAAGCAGAAACAATCACAACCACCTATAATGTCGTTATCGAACAATGCCACAATATGCTTGGGCATATCGTGTCGGCATCTTTCGGAACCCCTAGATTGCTAAAAATCTTCGAAAACAGCATCCACCGGTATTTTTTGTATTGCCTTTGCGGCGAAAAACGCTTCGTTATGTTAAAGGACATCGCGGTATACTTTAGTATGCCACTGCAGAGTTATCGCCATTATGCTCTTACAGTTAGGGTTGCTAATGGATCGCTGCCTAGCTGCCCATCGATGCCGGGCGTATGTTACTTTGAATTCTAAAACTGCTACTCATACTTTTTAATATACGTATACATTTTAAGTAACCCATATTTAAAGAAACATAATTTTATCCTTTTTAGCCATGGCTGGTGGAGAAGTCTGTGAAATGCAGATTGGCAAGAAAGTTGTGAAAGTTCAGAAAATCGTCATGACCAAAGCTGAAGTTGAAGCTATGGCTAAAAGGGGACTTGTGGAAATGAAGGTCAGTATAATATATAATATACAGAATCAAAACTCCCTCTTACAGTGAAAAAAAAATAGACTTTTATTAATTAGAATATTCGTGAACAAACGGCAAAATTGATCAGCGTCAAAATATCCTAGGCATAAAAAACACGTTGGAAATCACATGGCTGCAATGAGTTCCAACATTATAGTGGATGTGTAAAAGACTTGCTTATCTCACCGGTAGCCCTGGTTCGGTTCGTAAACTGGTTCTTCACTTAAAAAGACCGTATTCGTCAAGATTTCGATATTAAAGTAAATTCAATTTATTTTCTTCGTCGTCCTTTTTGTAGGTATACTGTATTTCAATAGCTTTGCCCAAAAATGTAAACAAATACATTTGATCCTATATTTCCATAGGTACTTGCAATTGAATATTCACCCTCCATTTTTTTTGGATTATATTCCAGTATCCAGGAGTCATACAGTGTTCTTACAATCATTTCGACACCAAATAACTTCTTCATGATAGTTTATTTTCATTTAGTCACTCAGGATAGTAAAAAAATCAATGATTTGTCATACTATATTTTTCTTCTCATCTGTCATAGACAACCATTGTCAAAACATTAATGCCAGATCGGGCCGGATTGGACTATATCTATATTTATAGGTACAAATAGTGGTTCATAGAAATTAAATAAATATCCCAAAAATTTGAGAAACCCTGATGTAAACATGATTTGACTGCCTCTGTGGCGTAGTCGGTAGTGTGCCGCGAGCGAGGTCCTGGGTTCGGTTCCCGGGTCGGTCCAAATATTTGTGTGATCCACCAATGTTTGTTTCGGAGGGGAACACCCAAAAATTCCGAAATATGTTTTTCCGAATTTCAATATTCCGATGTTCAAAATTCCGAAAATTATAATTCCTAAGAAACAAAGCTCCGAATATTCAAAAGGATGATATTCATTTATCCGAAAGTCATAAGTACGAATTTTTATTTTTCCTAATTTCATTAGTACGAATAATCAAAATACCGGACTGTTATTTTCCCGAAAAACATTATTCAGAATTTCAAATATCCGAAAATTGACTGTTTAAGTTTTTTTAATAAAGTACGGTCAAGTCTAACTACCGAAGATATTATTTCCAAGTGAGTGGAAGGCAAACGACAAAACAAAAAAAAATAACCACGATGGCTAAGGCCGGAGCTCCGCTCCGCTTTGCTATCGCCTTAGCCTTCTAATCACTCTAAATCAAATAATTCACTTGAAAATAACCTATCCGAGTCGAGGTGTTAACCATAATAAGTGAATGGGTAACACCCCGACTCAGAGTACCCCGACTCGGATAGGTTAGGTTAGAAGGCTAAGGCGGGAGCGAAGCGGAGCGGAGCTCCCGCCTTAGCCTTCGTGGTTATTTTTTTTTTGTTTTGTCGTTTGCCGTCCACTCACTTGGAAATAATATTTTCGGTAGTTAGACTTGACTTTATTAAAAAAACGGGTGGAATCGGGAACATAAATAATCGTCTTTAATGATAAGTTTTCGGGTTAAAATAGGAACGGAACGGGTGGAAATGACATTCATCCTTCGTATTTATGATATTTCGTATTTTCGATAATCGGAGTTCGTATTTATAATATGGCGGATTTTTAATGATTCGGAATTCAACGGTTCGGTTTCTTGAAATTCGGCATTCTGACAGTCGGAATTGTAAACATCCGGAATTTTTAAATTATGACTTTTAATAAAAAGGATTTATGAAACATCGGATTTTTGACTTTCGGGATTTCGAATCATTCGGACTTATGAAATTCGTGATTGTGACTTTCGGAATTAAGTTTTTCGTATTAATGTAGTGTACCCGTTTCGGAGTTTGGGTGTTTTCTGTATAATATGTATGTATTTATATAAGTATGTCTATCAGTTATCTAGATCCCATAGCACAAGCTTATATTAGCTTAATTTGGGCTTGATGATGTTTTATTTATTTTAATTGAATATTTATTTATTTATTGTAATTTCAGGATGGTACAATGGTACTGAAACAAGGAATAAAGCTGCCCACATCAGATCCGTCGGCTATTAAAAATTTAGTCGGAGACGGTTAGTGGCGTTTTTTATTAGTTTTATTACAGTTGAAAAATGTGATTTGTCGTGAAAGGTGCAATCCAAATCCAAGCGTGCGATTATAATCCAAGCGTGCTTACCTGTGAGCCTTTTTCATTCTCCATAACTACTTAATAATATTATAAAGAGGAAAGATTTGTTTTTTGTCTAAAATGACAGATTTCAAGTGTGGCGTTAGCAAAATGGATAACAAGGTTCGGGATTCTACTCGTTGCGCACGGATTATAGTCCCATTTTAACATCATGTCATTCCTATTGCTCCTATATGACTTGAAAGAAAAAGAAACAAAGTTATGAATGTTATTTATATTCATACTTCGGTACAAATCAAGAAAAGTATTATTCAAGTATTTGCATATAAATAGAAAGTCCTAACTTTCGTCAAGAAATACATAGTTGTTTACTTTTTTTTTTTTTTTTTTTTTTATACCACTAAGGTGGCAGACAAGCATACGGCCCACCAGAAGGACCGGTGGTCACCGCAGCCTATGAACGTTTGCAACACCAGAGGTGCCACACTCGCGCTGCCGACCCTGTAAAAACCTTCTAAGACCCCCTTTGAAGAACCCCATACTGTAGGCGTTTGGGAAAACCGAGGCAGGGAGGTCATTCCACAACCTAAGCGTGCGCGGAAGAAAACACCTATCGGATCTAACCGTGCTGGAACGCACCGGACGCAGAGTGTGAGGATGAACTCCCTGTCTGTGGCGAGCGGTGCGATGATAGAACGTAGCCGTGGGCATCATATCAAACAATTCCTCAGAGCACATACCATTGTACAGGCGGTAGAACACGCATAAGGAGGCAAAGTCTCTCCTGTCGCGAAGAGGTTCCACACCAGCTTTAAGTACAGGATCGTTGACAATTCTTACAGCTCGCCTTTGCACCGAGTCAAATGGACGAAGCTGATATTCAGGTGCTCCCGCCCAGAGGTGACAGCAGTACTCTATATGCGGCCGCACTTGCGACTTATAGAGAAGCAGTGTTTGCGCCGCAGTGAAGTACCGCCGCGCCCTGTTGAGCACACCTAGCTTTTTGGACGCCAGCTTAGCCTTGTCCTCCAAATGACTACGGAACTGAACGTCACTGGAGATGTCAACGCCAAGGATCCCTATACTTTTGGAGATGGAAAGAGATGTGCCCTGAAATTGCGGCGCTACAGTAATTGGGGTTTGCTTAGCGGTGAAAAAACACGCTTGTGTCTTGGAAGGGTTGAACTGGACAAGATTTTGTCCACCCCAATCGGACACTCTAGTAAGAGTAGCCTCGATTTCAGACACTAGCTGTTCACGATTTTCCTCCACTGTGTCCCGAGAGATACCGGGGCGGCCCGTGTAACAAGTGTCCCCCGTACTGTCGTCCGCATAACAATGAATGCCGTCAATAGACAACATGTCATTGATATGCAGCAGAAACAGAGTAGGGGACAACACTGAGCCTTGCGGTACTCCAGCGTTTATGGCCATGCAGTCTGAACAGCTGCCGTCAACGACGGCCCTGATGCTTCTACCGGCCAAGAAGCTGGACACCCATCCGCATAATCTCTCGGGTAGTCCATATGAGTGCAGTTTCGTAAGAAGACCACGGTGCCAGACCCGGTCAAAGGCTTTAGAGATGTCGAGGCTCACAGCTAGAGCCTCACCCTTACTCTCGATAGCCGCCGCCCATCAGTGTGTTAGGTACACAAGAAGATCGCCCGTCGAGCGACCGTGACGGAAACCGTACTGCCGGTCGCTGAGCAGGTCGTGTTCCTCAAGGTACCCCAGGAGCTGTGTATTAATTACACGCTCCATCACCTTGGATAAAAGGGAGGTGACGGCTATAGGCCTGTAATTGGCCGGGTCGGTCCTGTCACCCTTCTTGGGTACAGGATGTACATACGCGATCTTCCACGACGCCGGGACTTGTTGCATAGAATAGGAAAGTGTGAAAAGACGTGTAAGTACCGGACACAACTCTGGACCACAATGCTTAAGTACCACCGCGGGAATGCCGTCTGGCCCACTCGACTTATGAACGTCCAGAGATTGAAGCTCCCGCCGGACATTCCGCTGTGTAAATTTAACTTCCGGCATGGAAGTGCCACAACTCGGAATGCCCGGCGGTAAAGCACCCCCGTCGCTCATGGTCGAGTTAGAGGCAAAGAGATTACCCAAAAGGTCGGCTTTCTCCTTGGCACTCTGGGCCAAACTACCGTCGGGTTTAAGCAAGGGTGGTAATCCTGACCGACAGAAGTTTCCCTCGGCAGCTTTGGCAAGCGACCAAAATTCACGACTTCCTGAAGGGTAGCCTGCTAGCCGTTCGCCAATTCTGTCGACGAAATCGAACTTGGCCTTGACAATTGCTCTTTTACTGGACCTCGAGGCGGCATTTAATTTGCGTTTCACCTCAGAGATGTTTGGATCTGAATTTGCACGAGCCGTGGTCCAAGCTCTGTAGGCAGATTCTTTCTGTATTAGAGCTTCTCTGCAGAGCCGATTGAACCACGGTCGCTTTTTTGCACTTCCTAGTTCCTACCATGCCAATTATTAACTCTCTAGTATGTTGATGATTGGTCCTGGGACATCCTTCCGAGGGCTTACCCGGGGCTCCCAACCATAGGTTGTTGGGCGATGCGTGAGGTTTTTTAGTCGGTAGGAGTCCGGCATAGGATCCATGAGGATTTTCTCTCACGTTAAAAAAGAAAATGGTAGGAACTAGGAAGAATCCTTATCCAGAAGAAAATAAAATTTTCATTTTAAACTTCTTTTTACAAAATGTATGTAAATGAGAAGTATTCATGCATATAATATTTCGCGTGAAGTCCCAAATTCTATAAGTATGAAAATGTATTTTTTTTATTACAGAAGCTGCAAAAGAATCTCCAAGTAAGGCCGCGCCTACACGATGCGAAATGGAAGAAGATACTTAAAGTTCTCATGCCCCGCCTGTATATCAATCAGTTTAAAAACCTATCACGATTCAATCGGTCATGCTTTACTAAGAAATAAAGCAATTTTACACCTTGACGCGTTAGCACATATTCAGCAATATGTGGAAGTTGTTTAATGTATTAAGTCATAATAAATAAATATTTTAAATTGTACAATGTGTAGATCAGTTAAACTGATGGTATTGTATGCTTATTCTATTAGTTCCAGCATGTATTTTTTTATATTATTTAATGCAATTTATTGTCGGCTACTTATCTTCTCTCTTCATCATAGCAGTTTCCCTGTTGCTTCTAAATCTTTTGTGGATTTAAGCTCGGGATCTGCTTTTATTGGGTGTACAGCGTAAATTGACTTTTAATTTTGGCATTTTTGGCAGGGATATGCATTTTCGTCTAATCCCGTAAAGATGTTCTACGTCATCGCCTCGTTCACGGTCAGCAGGTACATCACTTGCAAGTGAGGTCGCTTGGGCCCCGGAAATTTTTGTAGGGGCCCCATACACCCAAATAAACTTCTGTTTACTGTCTGTAATAATTGTAAATTAATTATATCATGACGTAATTGCAATCAATAGCTTAGTAAAAGCATTTAGATGTTAAGTAAATAAAAAAGATACAATATAAATAGTTATTGTTTTATTTAATCAATCAAACATTTGAATTATAACAAACGATCTCCCCACCTATTTCGTGGGACAAAATCGCGTGTCAGGTTGGCGTGAGAGGTGTCTGAAACTCTGAATAGTCACAAAATTTGCACCAAATAACTGTACTAAACTGTACCTAGGTTAAAAAAAACTGTACCTCAAGCAATTCAAAATAAATAGAAAATTAGCTTTATTAGCTTGGCGCGCATAGTCGTGTATCGCCCAACGTGTGGAAATTATGTTCTGGAACATATATCGATAAACTGTAGGTACCTAAACTAAAGGCGTCTGTCTATGAATCGATATAATGTTCAGCTATCCATAACATAGACTCAGTCGCCGCCGAGGCCATAACCACCCTAGGAAACAAAACAAAGGGGTTGGTCCCGGGAAGACCCAAGAAGAAGCGGGATCGACCTAACACACAAATACGCGGGACCTTAGCCTTCTAACCTAACTTATTCAAGTCGTATTGCGCGGTATCCTCACAAGAAAAAATTGACCAATCGCGAATTGGACAAATCGCTAATTGGACTGACTGCGAATTGGACTAACCGCGAATTAGGTGGATTGGACCAAACGCGTATTATACCAAACGCGACTAAATCGACTCGGGATAGTGCCCGAACTCTTAGAGATGCCGCGGTGACACTCAAAGTCTGTCACAATCTGGGCACTATGGTATTCGGCATAGCATCAATGAGGGATCTTCACACATACAAAAATAAAGTTTTGACCCAGTTGTGAGACAGGGAGTTGCACACTAGTAAATAAGGCGAATTTTTAAATGAACCAGCAATTGTTTAAACGTGAAAAAGTACTTGGCGAGCGTTTCCGTGCGTCGGAAGGCACGATAAGTTGTTCGTCCCGGTTGTCAGTAAAATGAGTCGTTAAGCCAAAGCCATAGGGCGCCGCCCGGCTTGAAAAATTCAACAGTGGGTCGTCACAACTTGCGCCTGTCCATGTTAACACGGCAATTGGCTTGTCAGCTATCTATAACTTTATACGTAGGACACAAAACTACAAAAGGAAAAGTATACTATACCTGTGCCTACCCCTTCGGGGATAATGGTTTGACTATGTATGTATGCATGCCCCTTATTGCCCGTGTTACAGTAGGCTAGTTCTGTTAAGCGGACAGCGGCCTGCATAACAGAAAACGAGAGGAATAGAGATCTACTGATCAACCGCCTGATGGAAAATATACGTAGAATAATATCCTAAAGATATAGTAAAATTCCATGAAACCTATGAAATTGTGGACCTCCTACTCGTATTATTGCTCCTTCGAATATATCTGTTTATGCTACTTGCTAACAGATGGCGCTGTTCCAGTATATTAAACCGCATACAACAGATGTCGCTAGCATTGATAACTACACCGCTCTTTCTTTCGGGCGCCGTGTTCAAAACATTCAAACGATATCAAAAACGCGTGCCAGGCGGTTGCGGCAGATATACTCTAGTTGAAGTAATAGTTTCGAAACTTCGAATAAAAAAAAATAGTCTGGAATACATTTACATCAGTGTAAGTGTAGTGACTCCTTCGTGCGTGAATACTTCGTGAGTTTTTAGTTAAACCGCAACTTTTCTCTCATCACTAGGTGAGTTTTTATTATTTAAAAAAATATCACATAAAACAATTTGGAAAAATGTGCAAAATAACTATTTATAAATATACCAAATTGAAGTACCTAAATATCTGGATGTAATAAAATAAATACTTAGGTTATTGAATTAAAAATTTTAAGCGTGTGTTTCTAATTTGGTTGCACACAAATCTTACCATTTAAGTTATGGTGCGAAAATAAATTTATATTTCATAATTTTGGAATTATAACTAAATAAAAATATAGGTAGGTACCTACCTACCTATATTTTCTAGGAATAATAAACAAACTTAAACAATGTTTTAAATCTGGAAATAAATAGGTACTTACTCGTATTTATTTAAGTAGATGTATCTTAGTAAAAAATGTGCTGTAAAGCCCGTCAAGTACCAACATATTTTTTTCCACAGAAAGTTTATTTATTATCCAAATCACTCATTAGGGTCGACAAGAGCTAAGTGGTTCCACAAACACTTGACAGTTTTTCACAATTGATAAATAGCTGGGATAAGATAAGATATGAGAATAACCGTAAAGGTGCAATATCAACTTGTTTAATTTGTTTACCAAACACTTGTTAACTATACCAGATTGATGGTACCTATACCAAAACAATGGTGACCTGAAAATAAAGCCATTTTTACCACATTAATACATAAAATATTACACAAAATGTATCTACCTAATAAGCTTAAATTATTTAGATTTATTTCGATGTTTACTGCCTAACTCTTCCAGACACGGAGCAACACGATCTAAGTATGATTTTTGTCTTGTTTGTACTGGACGTTTTCGTGTTTCTCTATGCTACCAGACTACCTTGCTGATCTATGCTACTACTTAGGGGATGCAGGAAAAATTTAATACCGTCCTGACTAGGTAGTATGATGAGTTAGATGAGATGAGCGATAAGATGAGTGACTGAACTTAGGCCTTTCCACAGTGATTGGTATTAGTGTGTATGTAGGTACCGCGCCAGCCATTCAGGAGTTTGTTTAGAGCTTTCCTTCACCATGTCCTTATCCGTTTGCCAGCAAGTGCACCACTTGTTGGTGAGGCTGACATAGGCCGTATGCACCTCACGCTTTAGTACGTACCTAAACCTACCTCTACCTAATCAACATAATATATCTACCTATATATTTTTGCATCATCAAAAGGTCGTCTGGTAGAGCCTGGCATTGATCCCGACATACGACTTAGGCACTTAGATACTCTTTTAAAATTAAATAAAACCTCGACTATGACTTGAATTTAGCTAGTAGGTGCCTCTTTAGATAATAATGTTCCTGAAATCCCGAGTCCATCTCTTTTCCGTAGTAGTCAATCTATGGGTTTCCGTTATACCTACAAAGGACAGCGAATCGGACCCACTAAAACTCTCCCACCAGTAATTTCCACGAATAAATTCCTAGGACCCCGTTGCTTGGCAGAATGTACTAAATTAATAGGTAGTTCTACTAAGTAACTCACCCTACCACAAAAAAAAATGACATAAGACCTAAGTGAATGTAGGTATTTACTACTCTGTCAAGTAACTACCGGAAAACGATCAATAAAATTATAAAATACATAAAATGTTAGTAATTCATCCAAATTTATTACGCTACTTCAGAAAGAATCCAATAACGCCATCAAATAATTCAATCATCAAAACATTTTTAAGACTTTAATGCGATGGGGCTAGCTAAGCGGTAACATGGCTTTTATTCAAGTACAAACAAATTAAATTTGAAATCCTAAACAAGTCGACTATTCCCATCTATTTTCAGTAGGTAGGCACTACCCTGCAAATACTATTGTGTAAATAGTCTTTGTTAATATAAATACACTTAGAAAAATGTGCTATAAGTAGGTACCTACTTACCAAAAGGGTTAAATAAACGAAAGAGAGCGTAATCTACTATTAATTTATTTAAACTGCTAGCGATACCTCTGGCTGGGGAAGCCAGTACCTATCTCCTAGTTGCAAAAACTGGCATAACCCGGGCTTTCAAGTAGGAAAGAAAACCGATTTTCGGGCAGTGGTTTTTTAATGTTTTATGAGAATCACTATATCTAGTCATGCAACTGTCAAGATAGTCTTGTGAACTATACGATTGATCCCCAGCTTACTCGTACAATTCGTCATTTGTTTGAGCTACCTAAATAAAAAAATATGCTGAAATGATCTTTGACATGAAAATTGCTTTGGGATGTTTTTTTTAAACTATCACGGTTTTTTACACACACACTTATCTATAGAATTCGGAACTTCACGCGAAAGTTTAAATTACATTTATTTATACAAAACTATAGGATAGGTAATAGGTCCCCTGTCAGATGGACCAACGACCTGAAAAAGGTTGCAGAGGGGGGACTGGATGCGCAGGGCCGTGTATTGTGGCATAATTTACGAGAGACCTACGTAGAGGTGGACTACCATAAGCTGATTTGAATTTGATTTTATGCCTTCCTTTATAAGAATTAATTACCACAGCTTTACAGAATAACAATCTATCGCAATTAACATTGAAATGTTCCTGATACATATTACGATACTAATTGTTATGCAGATCCGACAGTCAAGCCCCGAGTGGTTTATATACATAGTTACGTAAATTATGTATACTTGTATAGGTAAACCATCCCTAATGGATTAAGTATGTTGAGTCTAATGCGTTAACGTTCTCGTAAACTTCCGCATCTTACATTTTTATATGGGACGGGAACCGAGTTTTGAAATTGTCTAATCTTAGTAATACATTATTTAAAAGTAAAGATAACTTTAACTTTATTACTTTATATTACTTTTAGTTTATAAGAATAACGGGCTAGAATTTATCGAATAGGTACTTAGGTACTTTTATATTACATAGGTATCTGAAATCTACATCTATGTTTGACACATGAAGTAGGTACCTTACTATGTATCTAATTGTAGGTGTCGCGAGAGCTACTTTGGACTTGGGACAACCACAAAATATTATGGTGGACAACCCCCAGTCGACTGAAGTCGTCCTTAATAAGAATAGGTTGTTAAATAAAACCACTATGCTCTGTAATCCCGATCTTGATAGAGAAATATGTATATTATAATAACTTAATATACGGAATCGTTCGAAAAAAGGACTAATTAATCTAGGAACACCAGTTCGCCATATTTTCAGACTATTTTCTTCCCAGAATGAGAAAGCCTTCTAATAGAGGGGTACCTATATGTCCAAAAATAAGTAACATTTTTTAGAGATTCTATATGTGGGTAGATGTGTTAGATACTATCGTGTGGTGTCATCAATTTAGGAACGCGAGAGTAAATCGCCCACACAGCTACAAGCTCGGACCATTTCAATCAACTTGTTTAAACTACTACTACTTATATCCGTATCACGCATACGGCTATTTACTCTGCCAAAAGAAACAAGATACAATTTTATTTCTGTTCAAAAATTATGTAAACGCAATGTGTTCTGACTCATTGGTTTTCTTGTACTTTACTGTCTACAAATACTCCACATATTTAGAGCTATCGGTACCTACCTACCTACCTACCAGAAACAAAGGAGTATATTTTTATTCTCTTGTAGAGTCAACAGCGGACTGTTCGAGATCCGTTGCATTTGTTCTTCATCTCATTGGCATCTGTGGTCTGCTGTCGATTGCCTACATATTATGTGATTTAGGGTGAGGCGTTGAAGGAAGTGCTACTTAGTGTAGGTATTATTATAACCTATCTATACACAATCCCCCTAACTTTACCTAAAAGCCCTACCAAGATCTTTACAGGGTGGTACAGTAAGGTCAGCCACCCTCTCATAGTGACGGGTGAAAATAAGGAGAGTCCTACATCTAGTATATGTATAGTGAACTGCAGTAAAAAGATTTGACACATTGATTGACTTAAAATAACTATTTTATTTCTTCTGAGGAAATCCTTCATGGATTCTATGGACTAAAACCACACGGTGCCCTACCCCTACCACTGTCTACGGCTAGGCGTCCTGGGCAAGCCTTTGGAAGGATATCCCAGTATTCCAGACAGACTTGGCTACCACCGTTGCATCACCTAGAGGTTCAGGTACTATCCCGCGTCTATGGGGGTTGCTTCGGGTGTTATTCCGCTTCTTGGGGGTATCGTCACGCTGTCGTCTTGAAAATACCTTTTAGTTACGCAATGCACCTCTGAAAGTTTCTGAAAATTACTTATGAACAATGTGCAATTTAAGTAGAACCTTCTTTGACATTGAGACACGAAAATCATGAGATAATTGACAACGAAATATATAGTGCAAACATGGTCATTTATCATAGTCGTGTTACATAGGTACTGTGACCAAAACTCGCTAAACGATTCGACATGGTTTACAAGCAGGAAGCCACTGACTTGTCGCTTATTCCTATTATATAGATAGGTACCTACCTACGTTTGTTGAAGCACGTTTTCGGTACTTATCAGGCCTTTCACAATATACCTAGCTACCAGTTTAAAATAGATAACAAGATCAGCCAAATAATGACTCTCAATAGCTATATAAATTTGATACCACGGTGGTGTAGAGGCATTGTATCCGACTGCTGGTTCCGAGGTCTCGAGTCTTTTTTTTTTTTTTTTTTTTTTTTTCTGGCTTCTTGCATTGCAGTTGGCCACAAACAAGTTAGGGAAACGAATCATTATAATTTAAGGCTAATCGGTATAATTTGGAAGGAAAAGGATTGTATAGGATGGGCTACATTATTACTACACTTTATCTACATTTTAATCATATTTAATTCTATGAAGGAAGCTAATACATTATATACATTAGGATTACATAAATATAATAAACACTGAATTGATGTAGGGAAGGGTACATGAATCTTAGACAGATTTAGGAAAAATTCGGAACGATCATACAAAGTACAGGAAAAGAAAATATGGTTCACATCTCCATATTCTCCACAAGGGCAAAGTGGACTATCAATAATATGAAATTTATACAGATTAGCAGGAGTGCAAACATGTCCCAATCTAAGTCTACAAATGATGGTAGTAGTCCATTTGTTGTAATATATTTTAGCAAACCATGGTTTTGCTGGTATACTTGTCTGAATGGAACGGAAGAACTTCCCCTTATTATTGTCAGCTATCCAGGATTGACACCAAGTTTCAAATAAGTAGGATCTGGGTAAAGACATCAAGTCACGCCAGTAATTCATATACGGAAAAATGTCTCCATCTACGATTGCTTCTTTGGCAAGTTGGTCAGCCTTCTCGTTACCGAAAATACCGACATGACTTGGTATCCAGCTAAAAACTACACTATATCCTAGGTTATTACATTGTGTTAGAAGTTGGCGTATTTCAAAAATGAGTGGTGCTTGATTATGAGGTTTAAAGGGAGAGCGAGATAGAGCTTGTAAGGCGCTCAATGAGTCGCTGAAAACAATTGTATCTCGTAATTTCAAGAGAATAATATATTCCATAGCTTTTAAAATGCCCATGCATTCACCGGTATAAACGGAGGATTCAGGTGGCAGTTTAATTTTTTGAATAATATTGTACTGTGAATGGTAGACTCCCACACCCACGCAGCTATTGTTGGAGTATTTAGATGCGTCTGTGAATATTTGATGCCAATGTTTCCAAGTTTTATCTATAATTTCATTAAACTTTGTATTCTGATTACTATTGCTTTGTTTTATGCCTATATTAAAATGGATCTGCGGTTGGACAACAAGAGAGGTGTACGAATGTTTAAACAATGGTAAACGATCCCATTGATGTGTTTTTGCTTCGAAACTTTGAGATTTTTTAAAGCTCTTTATTAGGCCGGGAGTTTCCTTATGTGTCCAGTACTCAGAAATGCCTATCATCATCGAAAGTTGTTCTATTTTTTTATGTAAGTGATGGTTTTTGAGCTGTATGTTGCGAAAATAGAACCTATCACAAATGTATTGTCTTCGAAACTTGAGGGGGGGATCACAACATTCAACTTGTAAACAATTAATCGGACTGGATTTCATACTGCCTGTAATAATCCTTAGGGCCTTTGATTGGACGTTGTCTAATTTTTGCAGAGCTCCTGCATTACATGGCTCTAATAAAAAGGTTCCATAATCTAGAACACTCCTTATTAAGGCATTATATATTAATCTCATAGTGAAGGGGTGGGCGCCCCATCGTACCGCCGAAAGGCATCTTATAATATTGAGATTACGTTCACACCTTGCTGCAACGTAATTACAGTGAGGTAGACCAGTGAGTTTTGAGTCTAAAATTAATCCTAAAAATTTTACCTGATCCTTTACAGGTAATGGTATATTATTGTACAAAGCATTAATGGGTGGCAAGACCCGTTTTCCACTGAACAGAACTACGGTACTTTTTTGAGGTGATAAAGTTAGACCATTCCCATCAAGCCATATCATCAGGGCATTCAATGCTGTGGATAGAGAATAATCAAGGTCTGTTATGGAGCACCCTGTGACATAGAGAAGTAAATCATCTTTGTATTGTGATACATTAGCACTACTATTTTTTCTAACATATGAATCTAAATCTGAGGAATATATATTATACAGTAATGGACTCAAGACGGAGCCTTGGGGTAAACCTTTCCATACCGTTCTACATATAGTTTTAGTATTTACATTAGGTGAATACTGGAGAAATCTTTCTGACAACATATTTATAATAAAGTTAGCTAAAAACACGGGTACATTTAATTCAGCCAATTTCAATTTTAAAATATTTACATTAACATTATCATAGGCTGCGGTAATATCAAG
Organism: Miltochrista miniata; assembly: GCA_933228765.1. NCBI lineage: Eukaryota > Metazoa > Arthropoda > Insecta > Lepidoptera > Erebidae > Miltochrista > Miltochrista miniata. The sequence goes on along the minus strand of OW121749.1, from coordinate 20,373,984 downwards.
AAAAGCTGCTAAAATTGACTCATTATTCGTAAACGCTAACCTAATGTCGGTGATAAAAGTACCTAAGCTGTCAATAGTAGATTTGCCTTTTCTAAAGCCGTGTTGATTATCTGATAGCAAGCTATTGGATTCCAAAAACCATTCGATTCGATTTTTAACAAGATGTTCAGCTATTTTAACTAGAACAGAGGTCAGTGCTATTGGACGATATGATGTAGGGTCTGTTCTAACTTTATTTGGTTTTAAAAATAATAAAACATTTTGAGTCCTCCATGATAAAGGGATATGACCTGAGATCATTACAGTATTTATGATTGCCAGGTAATAATTTAGGCTGTCGCTATTGAGGTGTGTGATGAAAGAATAAGGAATGCTATCTTCCCCTGGGGCTGAGTCTTTTAGGTTGGCTAATACGTGTTTTAACTCGATGAAGGTGAAAGGGGAATTTAAATCTTCAAAATTGCTGTTATGTGGTATGCTTAATGTGTAAGAAAGGCCTACATGATAGTCGGGAACGGATGGGGGAGCCAGTCTATCCATTATCTGCTCAACTAGGTCTGGGCTAATGGTTTGATTTGCATCATTATTGTAGCAGGATCTATATTTTCTAATATTTTGCCAGACAATGGATGGACTGACTTCTGGGCTCAAGGATGAGCAGAAGTTTTTCCAGCCATCAGTTTTTTTGTTTCTGAGAAATGCTTGTGTTTCCTTGGCTACCTGTATATAGTTATTATAGTTTTCTTTAGTCATAGAAACACAATACTGCCTCTCTGCCTTTTTTCTGTTTTTGATTGCTACTGTGCATTCTTCATCCCACCATGGTGGAGATGGTATTTTATTAGAGCCTGAAGATTTTAATGGAAATACCTCATCAGCTACTTGAACTAGCAATTTTGCAAATAGGTCACAACTTGTTAAAATGTTGGAGGATGAGATGTTGGGTAACTCAGATATCTTTTGCTCCACTGTGGATTTATATAAGTCCCAGTTTGCATTGTATAACTTATGTTTTATCCGTGGATTTTTGTTTTGTTTCAGAGGTTTACTGAATGGCAAAGTAATCATAATTACAAAATGGTCACTACCATGAGTTGATTCTGTAGTGTTCCATTCTAAGTAGGATGCAAGATCAGGGGTGCAGATAGTTAGGTCTGGAGCTGTAGGAGGATCATCAAGACGAGTTGGAGAACCTGTATTTAATATACACAAATTTTGATCTTCAATTATTTCTAGTAGCTTATTTCCATAAAAGTTTGTCATAGGAGAGCCCCAAGACTGGTGATGTGAGTTAAAATCACCAAAACAAATGAAAGGTTTAGGTAGAAAATTTAATAAACTATTGATTTCATTAAAAATATGTAGACTAGGACGAGAAAAATATGTACATACATAACAAATATTACTTACAGTAATAGCAATGACAGAAAGTTCATCACTATATGAAGGAAGGGAAAGGATAGAATAATTTACAGTGTTTCTAATGAGTATGGCATGGCAACTCCACCATATTCATCAGATCTGTCACTTCTCAAGCAAGAGAAGCCAGGAATTTTGAAAATGGAGTCCTGCTTTAGCCAGGTCTCCTGAAGGCAAATTACAAAGGGATCATATTTATTAATTATATGAATTAATTCATGTTTTTTGGGCACTGCACTGCGACAATTCCATTGAATTGCTACTGATCTGTGATCCATTATCATTAGATATTTTATAAAGAGTTTCAAGTATTATGGCAACGTTGGACGGTGAAATTGTGGTATTTGATTGTGATAGAAGTTGAAATAAAGTTTTAATCATATCAGCTGTATTATTATTATCATATTTATTATTCCTAAAAACAGGGCCAGGTGTAGATATGGGATCTTTTATATTTTCATTATGAGCAGCATGATCATAACCCTTAGAGAATCGTGGAAGGGTTCTGGGTTTTAAAAAGACAGTTTTTTTGTAGGATGGGCTACTATTAATTGGTTTATTGTTATCATTATCAGGTGTGTTATGCGTGGTTAAAAATGCTTCAGCATATGATTTTTTAGTGATGGGGGGATGTAACTTTACAGCCTCCATATAAGAAATACAGGTTTTACTCATAGTTTCTTTTATCCCTTTTTGCCTATCAAACTCCAGGCATTTCTTGGAGTTAGCTTGATGTGAGCCTTTACAGAGAACACACCATAGTTCATCTTCGTCTACATTGCATGTATCACCTGAATGTCCTCTACCACATTTATAACACCTACTTTCAGATCGACATTGGCTCTTAACATGTCCATACCTACAGCAGTTGTAGCATTGTACAGTTGGGTAAATATACAAGTCCACGGATAGTGCTGTGTAACACATAAATACTCTTTTGGGGAGTACCTGTCCATCAAAGGTTAGTACTACAGTACCGGTGTTTTCAAAATTGTTAATATTATTTAAAGAAACTTTTCTACGGATTCGTCTAATTTTGACGATTGGTCCACAACCAATAGGGACAGATAAGTTAGTAAGAACTTCCTCATCTGTCCAATCGGTTGGAACCCCTCTAATAACACCCATACGGGTTATATTATATGTTGGTATGAAAGCATTAAATTTTTCTAAGATCAAGCACCTATTTGATATAAAGTTATTGGCATCAATATAGTTAACAAATGTAACACTGACTTTGTTACGTCCAATTCGTTTAAGACTACCATTCACAATCCCGTGGATATTATTCTTTTTAAGAAATCTACCAAACTCTACAGGATGTAAATACGTACGGCTATTTTCAGCTGTTTCTTTTTGTATATTTACAACAAATGGAGCTACATCAGTACTGTTGTAGTTAAGGCGACCAATATTAGTACGTGTCGTGTTTTTGTTGTCCTGGTCTTGAAGCAAAGGTTGAGATTGTGGGGTTTGTGGAATAGCATCTAATTCACATTTGCAATCTGTACTTCTTTGCATTATCGAGCCCTCTTTCCATTTAGGCTTTTTTTTGTTGCAACTTATGCAAACTACTCGTGAGGCGAGTCGTTTGCGTTTTGTGTGATCAGGTTCAGTAGATAGAGAGCAGTCAGATGACTCTATTAAATTAAATGTTGTTGGACTTGGACTACTAATTTTGGCGCCAGACCCCCCACCGGGGTCGGCCGGCTCGTCCATGGGTGAAGGACGACAATTACATATAATACAGAAAAAACTTACCCTAAATCAGTTGAAATACTAATCTATATATACAAACTACTAAAAATAACAAAAAACTACTATTTTACACAATCCTTTTTACACAAATAGAAAATATTATCAATTTTTAATAAAAGACGCGTCCTCTTCGTTCAAAGTTTCCCGCGCTTTTTTCTCGAGTCTTTGTATTTGCTATGCTTATGTTACAGATAAAAAAAAACCTACCTAAGAAGGTATTAACAAAACAGAATATTAGCGTCGGTCTAAAATGTTGTCTTGAATCCTTTTTCCTGCAATAAACTTTCCATTTTACATGATCTTCATCATCCTCTTCACTATTGAGACCAGTGACATACACTTGAATATCTAAATAAATTTAGTTATTCTGCATTCTCCAGCTAGGACTCTGTAGAACCACCGCGTAGCCAGGCATGGCATTAGCTACCTATGCTTTGGAATTTACAATCACCACATTCCTACTTATTTATGTATAGTACCTACAAGACCTACAACAAATAATTATACATAATCCCAAAGTCATGAGATGAATCATTTGTATGAAATTAAAATAATAGATAAACCTGTGACTAATACCTATTTACCTCGTAAATAACACATGCTAGAAACATTTCAGCGGGAAGTAATTAAAAAATAAAAATGTTAAGGTTTTTGTTTCACTATAATATATCGACTCATCCATTACCTATATTTAGATTAAGTATATTGTGTAGATTGTACCTAATGTTTACACTGAAACATTCTATAAGCACTTAGATTATAGGTAAACACTTAGTATACGTGAACATAATCTAAGATTCTATATCATTGATTTGCTTATTATTGTGATTGATCGACATTAAAATTTATAGATACTAATTATGTGTTTCATGAAAAAAATATTTCATCTTCAGTGCTTCACCCAGAAGGCCTGTCTATAGCCAGATATCTTCTTATCCATGTAGCTGAAAAAGTTATCCGTAAAACCGTAAAATGTAATCGTAGTTATGAAGTCGACATCTTAAAAAGGTAATAATTTGAATCTCTAATGTGTTGCTGAAAATATCTTGATTGACGAAATTGATGCGGTATATTTTTGCTGTCAAATATTTTCGCTTGAAACTGGGGAAAGAATTTTTAGGAAGAGAACAATTGGAACAATGTAAGTGAATCACGAAGGCGAATAATACCGAAAATGGGGCAGAAATCAATAAGTAGGTACATTACTGTAAAATTAATAAACATAGTGTCATGGGATGCAACAGGTTTGGAAGTAATTCACATGTGAAACCGCGGAGCTGAGCAAGTTAAAAATAAATTACCATATAGGCACACCCCTCCCTACTGTAAGAAAAACATAAGGCTATCTCCATCAGTCATTAAAACTATCTACTGAAGTCTATAAACCAAACAATAAAATCCTTTTTTAAACAACGAATAATAAAGCTCAGCTTGACATTTTGATGTCACATGAATAAACAAACCGTTAAACCAGGTTAAACATCTGTCTTGAATGATGCCCATATGAGTGAAGCTGGCGACGACTGACGACGGCCATGGCACGCATAAGTATACCATACCTCCATAAGATATCTACTTGAAACCTCATCGTGATGTGACAACTATGACGAACAGCGTGCGATCTGACTGAATTCGTCAACGCGTCTTACGACAGCCGTGGTGAATGAGCTATTCAAGAATATCACGCTTCAGTCACTTCTTCTCAATGATTACAATGCCGAATGACGATTGTCTTTCTAATTTACATTTCTAGTACCAGGCTTATACTTTTGTGTACACTACCCACGTTCTCTACATAGCTGCTTTATGTAGGCATCGATCAAAGTAGCTAAATGTTCTAAGATCAAAAGGCTGATCGAAGTCAAAAGGCTAGAAAATTAATAGGTAGATTAAAGCCCTGCAAAAAATTGGTAAATTGTTACTGTTGTTTTTTTTGCAATTAAATGGGATAAGTGTTACTTTCGTCTGCAATCTATCATTCTCTACATCTCGCTAGTTGTAGAGGTACTTCTAAAATCACCGAGAGATCAGTTCCTATTAATTTTACAAAATCTAAACTTATCAAATTGTCTGGTTTTCTTGACTGATTCATAAATACACAGCCTAAACCGCTGACTCTAACTTTTTCATGTGACCGCAGAATTACTTTTTAATTTGAGGGTAGCAAGCATTGTTTTTAGGTTTTAGGGCGTTCGTTTCCTGGGCCGGGCCTTGGGCGATGCGAAACACGAAAGTGGGCCGCCTCAAGGCAGCATCAGAGCCACTAGGGCCAACAAAAACTACTACCTACGTATCTCGTCTAAAATAATTTTCGAAAAGAGACGATACGAAAGAAAAATATACGAAAGGCATGAGGTGAAATTCTCCATGAACAAAAAAACTTGATCATAATAGAATCGACCAATTGTATCATGACATCTATTGTACAATGTCAAAAGCACCGCTATGTCAACGCTTCCGTCTTTACAAACAACAAGTTGCTATGTCACCATGACTATCACAGATTTATTATTATAAAACATGACTAAACTAAATGTTGTTATAATTAACTCGCTTTTCAACGCAGCTTCAATTGCTTCAACTTTATATAGATTTTCTGATTAGTTTACACAAATATAAGTAGGTAAGGTACCTACAGCTTTGCATAGTAGGTTGGAAGGACAAATGCCAGTTGATTTCAAAAATGTGATGACAAAATTTAAAATAAATAAAATTGATAAAACAGACATGATTTTAAAGCTCCAACATTTGCTACTAACGAGACCATCTCTCAGAGACGAAATTGAAATGTCAAAAAAACAGATGAATTTAGCTTTCCAATCTAAGCTCTTGTTTACTTTTGTACCAAAGTTATTCACAATATATTCAGTGCATCAAATCTATTTTGGTGTGACGTAATCGACAGATTGATTCACCTTCGCGTTTATATATTAACAGGGATTTACCAGTCATCAAATCCAAGCTAGTAATAACTTAATTAGGGATAGATATACTGAGTAGAAATATCCTCAATTATTTGTAATTACAACCCACAAAACCATAGATTACCTAATAACATAAAATGGTCTACATATTACAAGACCTTTTAATGTGGACAGTGTCCATCAGAATGTTGGTATCTTCTACATAGGTGATGATAGGTGACAGATGCTATGCATACAAATATTGGCTCACACTGTTTATATGACATGGCGGCTTATAAAGATTACGATATTTACTACAGCCTGCTAGTAATGCTGGTAGGTATCAATCGTTTTACCGCCTCGTTCATCATAATTATTGCACAATACGACGTACGAGTAAATATTACGTGTATCTATGTAACATTTTGACTGTATTTTTATCTAACATATACTTAAGTAATATATTACACGAACATTTTATGAACTAGGTTCGAGGAAGAACCCTAACTGAACATACTGTTTTTGCAAAAGAACCAAACTTGCATGTCCTTTCCCAAGCTCTAAGTATTATATCTTTGTATCATTTTATAAAAATCGGCTCAGTGGTTCAGATGTTAAAGCTTAACAGATAGATAATTTTATTTTGAACTAAGATACACCGTAAAATTGCATAGCATTGTGGTACATATTTGTAAGATTTTGTGTGCATGAATTTGGTCAATAATAGTATTTATGCAAATCTATGCGGGGTACTAGCAGGGTGAGTGTAGCACGCTATAGTATAAGTATTAGGGCAATGCGGGCCGGATGTCCGGTTTAAGCATACCTACATAACCCTAACTACACGATACATTATAAATTGCATGGTGTTAAGTACTATTAATAGACTCATAACCTTGAACTTGCAGAAAAGCATTGTGGCTATTTCTTTTTACAGGAAATTAAAAAGGCTTGACATTTCCTATGCATATAGTTATACTTTAGTTCAAGTATTCGTAATATTTTTCTTTATTTCATAGGAACGGTAGTTTTTATACATTGAGCAGCTTTCATATAAATCTATCCAACGCTGCTATCACTTTCGTCTTTGGGGGTTTTTCGGGTGTTATCGCGCGTCTTATGGGGGGAACTGTATCTTGGGCTACCTTTTTTGAAAAGATCTGGCGCACAATAAAGGATATGAATAAAGAAGTAGTATTTAACAATAATGGACTAAACACTATATGATTCAGAGTTGCAATGTTTTCTATGTATGCCACAGATAGAAAACATTCCAACTCCGAATCACACATTGAGGATCATACAAATATCTATTGCCAACCTGGAACTCTACTAATAGCACAAACTGAGCTAAATTAATTACGCTTTTAAAAAACTAGGAGTAATTTTGCTAAAACGTCTAATCATGGTACAATAGGCAGTGTTGCCCGTGAACAAAGTCCCTCCATTAAATTATTAGACCAAGAATAACTATTTCATCGCTAATACAAGTAGGATATAAATCACTTGGCTAATTTTCATTAGCGAAAATGTATTTCAGACAGCATAATATTTTTTTCTTTAGAAGGTAGATAATCAGATATAATGGGAGCCGGCACGCAACTGCCAAATGATAGGCAGGAAATAATTGCCACCACAGGCGGATATGATGCCAACCTTTGTCAATTTTATTCAAAGAAGAAAAAAATACTAATTAGTGATATTGCCTGAATGAAGTAGATTGATTAAACCATTATACTAAAAGATAGACATATCTAGTAGCTGATGCTGGGTACGTATATTTATTTACATAATAAATACGCTGACTGTAGGTACCTATACCGATGGAAGATTACAAAACAATTAGTTTTTAATTACCATTGAGATATATATCAATAAAGTTAATCCATCAACGTACTAGATATATCTATGGAATGAACTAATATTACATATTCAAATTCACTTTATTCAGATATAATTACATCGATGTAATTGAAAAAAGCTATTGCTTCATTACATTACACATCACGCGACAGATCCCTGCTGATGATAAGTTTTTGAAGCGTTTGTAGCCTCACGACCTCATGTAAGTGATAACTGATTGTCAGTTCCGAGTTTCTGAGCTGAGTGTCCGTAAAGCTTCGATGACACGAAGCGAGTTTAGAAGCTACGTGTCAGCGAGTCCTTGAGCAGCTTGTTACTCGCGCTTCTTTATAATCTGCTTTTTTTGAAACTATTCTTCTGCTCACTAGTTACCTTTTAAACTGGCTTGTCCTGAGGTATCCTTCCGAGGGCTTACCCGGGGCTCCCAACCGTAGGCTGTTAGGTTAGGTTAGCTAAAAACCTCACGTATCCTAACGTGAGGTTTTTAGTCGGTAGGAGTCCGGCATAGCATCTCTGAAGGATTTTCCTCACGTTACAAAAAAGCTTTTAAACTAGCCAACTAGCAGCTTGCAAACTCGCTCCGTGTCATCAGGACTTTAGTAGCATTTCCATTAGTAAGCGCTTCCGTGCTTCGGAAAGCACGTTCCCGGTTGCCAGTAACATGGTAGTCATTGCCAAGCCAATTTTTAAACAATTTCTAAATGAATAAAACAATTTTATTTCTGATCGACATTTTTATTTAAATTGTTCTCTTTATAAAATCTTTCCATGCATAAAGTGAATATTTGAAAGTAAAAATTTGCAGGATCTGTCGAGTCGTGGTCTTGCGCTAAGCAACACATTAGAGATTCTTTTTTAATTATTTAACTAGTAACTGTGCCGCTGATCTCACATTAGGTATACATGAGTAAGTATACATTTTTAAGCACTTATACCAGCTTATACCTTACTAATTTTTAATATAATAATACCCGCATATATTTACTTAGGTATGTACTTTATTTTTACAAAAGGGCTCGCGTTTGACCGTGTCCAGCATGGAGACATTCGACTATAAAAAAACCTGTTTACTCTAAATTTGAATGAACAGTCAAGTGCTCCTTATCTATGACCAATAAATTCTCGCTAATCAAAGAAACAAGGTCATCAAGTGTTTCAACTCGTTTTCAAACCTAATAGGGCGATCTAGGGGGTTTTCGGTCACTTAAGCAAAGTTTTGACTTCTAGACAATGTTTTAGATGGTGCGGTGTACTAGCAAAAATTTGTCATTAAAAAAATTGTAATTCGAAAATCAATAGAGTTTTCAAATATTTTATCAGTTTCCAGGAAATTACATATATTGATTTGTAAAAAAGTTCGCTAGTTTCCGGACACCACATTGCAAAATGACTTTTATGATTGTCTTTTTGTATAGAAACCTGTTTTTACTTCCTGTAAGCTTGCCCAAAGCAATTTATGGTTTTCCTTGCATTTATGTATCAGAATGTATAAACAGGAGTAAAAGTAGGTATAAACCAGCGCCATTTTTTCTTTTAATTACATCACAATTTATCACTTTAAAACTTAGACCATATAACACGGGACTAGCCTTTGCGAACCACCGCATACAAAAATATTCTGCCAGTTTTCATACAAGTGAAGGGGGAAACACAAAGACATATAAAATTTCATTGCATTTAAATATGTATTTATCGACAAACGCGTAATGGCTGTTGTGTCTTAATTGTTATTGTACAGTCAACTACAATGTAATGTACTAGTTTAATCATATAAAATGATTTACTGATGTACGCGCTTTTCATAAAGCCAAAAGACCAAATGGTCATGTGCAATGGCAGAAAACAATGCTTAAGTAAGGCGCATCCTGTGGTTAGATGATCTAAGCTTTAAAAGGATCTAGCTTAGCCATCTTGTCTGTGGTGACCGAGAAACTAACTCTTTGCGTGTTATCTTTCGACTGCTATTGATTTATTCAATACAACGCATTTACTGAGATGAAAATTTCACAAGTTTACTTAAGGTCTGTCTTTTAACTAATTGTTTGAAAATCAATATAATCAGATGAGCATATTTTAGTTTATTTACTACAATTAGGTTCGTTGGCTAAAACCAATACAAAAATTCTTTAATTTTGGCCATATCCATATTTAATAGGTCGAAATATAAATGAACTTTTTCATACCATTTTCAGCCATGAAATAATAATATTTTAAAAATCCTTCTTTGAAATTCAAGAATGAGTAGAAACTAAAATATTGCATTTAGTTATCCGACCACCTGATTTATAAAATACTATGATAAATATTAAATTCAATTCGATAGAAATTACATTAGTTAAACTTCTCTATTACCCACAGATTTAATATCTACACTTTCGAAACAATAAATAGCACTAAATCTCTTCACACAATATTATTACTCACTATTTTTTTTACACCATATCACTGTTGAATTTCGGAAGAGTACTGTTGAAGCAATTGAAGCATGATAAAGCTACAAATTTTACGTGTTTTAGCTTATCTTTAAAACCATAAGATCGCATAGTAATTTTAAATGAACGACCTATAGTTTTCTTATTATTACAGTATAACCTCGTAGTGGCCGAAAACTAGAGGGGGCCAATGAACTAGCGAAGTTACCCTATGGCGTTATGTATTGATGATGATTATTTTACGTAAATTTTATGTGCTTATGGTGACATCTACGTCCGCTTGATTGTATAAAAACGTTAATTACGTCATAATTTTAAATAAATTATTTAGTTGTAGCTGTATGTAGGTACCTACATGTGGAACCCTCATGCTGCCGTGGTACTTATAGCTAAAATGCCGTTATTTAGAGGAATTTCCTTTGGGATTCACGTGGGCTGACAATGTAGCTAACTGTTAATGAGTGCAACCGACTCGAACCGTCTAAACCTCCTGGAGCTCTTCCGCTGCTTTGAGTGACCGGAGTCCTGGTACCTACATCCTCCAAAAGAGGTCCTGACCAGCGTTGGTTGTTTGGTGAACATTTACTTCATCCGAATATTTCACACAACTAGGTACACCGCCTCCGCGGCTAGCATAAAATAACATTTGTAACCTTCTTGGATGACAGCCATAGTCCGGACTTGTCCGGAGGTTAAGCAGGTTTAGACTCGCAGATCACAAAAGTTCATAAAACTATTCACCGATAGTCCAAACCATAGATTTAGAACTTTTCGCTACTCTCCAAACCAATAGTGGCGCACCAAATAGCTATCATAAAAAATATGCGTTAACAGATTAAATTATTAGGTATCGAATATTCTTTTTTTATAATCATTATTGACATAATAAAGGTAGGTACATTATTTTATTTTGAATAATATGACTCCTGCGCTAGTTCGAAACAGTGCCTTCCCCTCAATAACAACGGGCATCGTAATGTCGAACGTCGTCGTTATCCTGAAGGTTTATACCTTTTTCAAACACGGGGTGTTCTAGTGACTTTAAAAAGAGGAACAAAATCACGAAATACCAGGATCAGCCTCAGCCTCACCTGTACTTAATGGTGCGATGCGATTACTGCGGAATGGTCAAAGTTATTCAAGAAAAGGAAAATTCCAAACTTAACCTTTTAGCCAACTCTGCTTGGTACAACCGCTCAATCCCGCCGGTGGCGTGGTCACGCCGGCGTATCCATAGGCGGTGCCCACGCCTTTGGTGGGAGCGGCGGCTGCACGCCGGACGTCACACAATATATCCTTATTTCTTTTACAGGAGTCGTACTACATAAATACTTACTGTTTCATCATGCTGGATAACTGACGAAAATAACTACACTAAATCCGAGAACACCCCATGTGTAATGGATTTATGATATTTGGCCGAAAATTAGGATGGGGAAAATGAAGGAGTACTCTCAGATTTTACCATGTAATTCAAAATAAAAAGCAGTTTTCTGACATAAATTATTTTATTTACAAAATATACACATCAACAATTCACTTTCACCAAAAAAATAATAATCTGTAGATATAAAATCTCCGAAAATAAAATAAAATATTACTGCCTATTTATTTGTTTATTTTTTTGTTTATTTTGGGGATATCGAGGCTATGTAGTTAATCTTAAATTATTAAAAAAAAAACCCCCCCATTTTTATTATTGATTTTCACAAAAATTATTCATATGTTAAATGTTAAATGGTATTTTGACAAAAGATTATAGTTTCTATTGAGAAAATCTCAACAAATATCGGTTAAATACGAGCACTGCACAACAAAAACAACAACAAAAAATAATGGTGACCTTCGCGTGTTATTTTATCAAATTTTACAAATTTAACTTCGAATTACACTGAAAATATTTATCACAGCTGTTAAACAACATGACAGGATACTTTTAAATGCAAAACAACAATATTTGAAACAGAATAAACGAAAATATTCAAAAATTAATCGTATTAATACTTTCTATGAACGGCGCCAAACATACAATAAATAATGACAGCGATCAAATCGTGATTTCGACTTTTTTTTTCATTACATTCACTCGGCAAGCTATCTCATTCAGTACCATAACCAATTCTACACATTAATTTATACAGAAAGACTTAGACCCGCGACCATACAACCATAGATATCGAAAAATGTGCGAGGAGAACCAAACGAAAAAAGTTGGCCGCCATGGTTGCCAAAGCAATCGACTGTTCGGGAGATTGGCAACTCGGGTTTCATGCGGCATTCAACGGGTAAGGACCAAGGCCTCTTCATTCATTGATTGAACAAAAACAGATACAGAAAAGTAATAACGCAGATCACAAGGTATTAAAGAGATCTAAACCATTTACCACAAGTACGACGTAGGTATTAGAGACGCTATTTCAAGCGGGTCCAATATCGCACCTTTACGACCTAAGTAATTGAGCCGTAAAATTCTCGGATACTTAAGCAAACCATCCTGTCCGTCTACGGACTATATATCACCAGTCTGTGCCCCAGTAGGTACGCGTCATGAGAACAATACTTGCCTACCTATGTAGGGGTTGACTAGGGGAGACGCGAGTCTTAGAATATCTATATAATTAAAACCTTGTACTGATAGCTCCCCAGCTAGGGGGGACAACAAGACTGGGAAATTCCTGATAGGAGTCATCAGGTCACTCCGCCGCTATTCCAAACGTGTTTGACAAAGTGTCAAGGTGATGTAAAGGCCAAAACATACTCAATTTCATTTTATTCTTACATAAATTAATTAATAACACATCTTATTAGGCAGGTACCTACCTACTTATAGGTTTTGTACTAGCTAAATATCCTCCATCAACACAATAATTTCACTGACGCATGAGTACAATGTGCTACAGATACAGTAGGTAAATAAAAACTCCCGAACACAGATACCGATAGCTTTAAATTATCCAAATAAATAACAAATTTTTCAAACGGAGCACCCGTCCATTTTATTTATTTGTATCAGTCCCTGTTTGTATCATGTTTTTATTTTTTTCCGTTCCACTCTGCTGCCTCTTGTATTACAAACGCGTACTCGGATCACGTCACGTGTAGTAGGTACCTTTCTTACCTATATATATCGTTGAATCGAAATCAAGTTTAAGATAATTTTATTCTTATTTTATTTGGTCGAAGTTTCGATTGTCACACTCTGACGGCCGAGGTAAAGCAGGATTGCCGCAGAGTAAAGCCTATTGTACATTGCAGCGTAACTACATAAATATGCTTTCAACCAAAACATAGCTCGCCGGTAGGCAGTTTAGAGTACTGTACTCTATTCGAAGAAGTGTAACGTTTTTAAAGATTTCACTTGGCTTCTCTCAATGCAACAATTCTAGTTCACCAGGGCGTTTAATGTGGTATACGGCCAGCGTCTTACAACTCCTCTCGATAAAAAGATTCAAAGTTTTCTACAAGTTTTGAATGTAAAGTAGATATTCGTAGACGAATACGTGCCGTAGATGCCGCGCTACGCAATGGGTAGTAGGCATTACTTCTACGTTACGTGTTTAAACCTTGACATTGGAAATGAAACCAGTTTATTGAGACCGAGAGGCTTGCTACAAAAACCGAGACTTGTAATTACAGTATGCATGAATCACACTGACAGCCTCTTTATCTAGTGTCTGTAGTACCTATACATCTGTGAAATGTTCACATTAATAATCAAGTAAAGTTAGACGACAGGAAATATAGACTAAAATGAAGTACCTACCTAATGATCTAAATGAAATTTGTAGAATACAGACATTGGTTTGATATTGAATGGTGTGTTCTTCTTACCTAAGTTTTTATGAATTACATATGTCGAAGATACGGTAGATACTTTTACCAAGACCAAAGACTTTTCGAAAGCGCCCAGTTGAGTCGACTGACCCGAAGGGCACGTTTTGGCAGTTTTCTCTCAGCGAATAGGTAGAAATTGCTATTCAAAGAGATTAAATAGAATAGCAATTTCTACCAGTCTTTTGGGCACAACGCCACGGCGGCCGTATTTAAGTTTACTTTAGATTTTTAACAATAATTAATGTTTTCTACTTACTAAAAAAATAAAGTAAATATTTCCCTGACAACACACTGCCGTTGTAATCAGTTCAAGTCCGACAGTCGCATTTCACCGTTAATTCCTTAGGGTCTTTTAATAGGAGCTTCCACAGGTAACAAGAAATTGTTAATATTTTCATTTTTGATCTGCCAAGCCTATAGCCTCCTGCTTACCGCTCTAAGATATATGATTACTCTGTGGCGTAGTCGGTAGTGATACCTACTGCCGCGCTGGAGGTCCTGGGTTCAATTCCCGGGTCGGTCCAAATATTTGGTGATTCACAAATGTTTGTTTCGGCGTTTGGGTGTTTTCTATGTATAATATGTATAGTATTTAGAAATATATAAGTATGTACCTATGTCAGTCGTCTTGATCCCATAGCACAAGCTTAATTAGCTTAATTTGGGCTAGATGATGTTGTGTGTGTGTGTGAATGTCCACAAATATTACTAAATTCCAAACGAACATTTCCTTGCTTCGGAAAGCTCGCTAAGCCGTTGATTTCGACTGTCAGTAGCAGGGTAATAATTGAGCTACATTGAGCCTGGCTGTATATGCAGGCTCGAAAAGAATTATCAGCCGTTCATCACCATGGCAATATGCTCATCACGTATGATCAGCAAGTTCCATTTTAGGATTTGTTGATGTCGTTGATGACAATACAATTGGAAAACGGCGAGTTATTTGTCGAAAACACCATGAATAATGATTTTCTGTACAAATATACACGGCTGTATATACCTGCCCACAACAAGACGATATGTAACGTTTCAAAATTAAATCGTAATATGCCTTGGATAGGCATCTACTTGGTCAAAAATCTACTAAAACTAGTAAGCAAGAAGTGTATGGTGGTACTGAACACAACCGAAACTAACCCTCGACATGAATCAATATCTACTTATATTAATATCTTAGAACTTTATTATTTTGAATGATTACAAATCGTTTTTAAAGGCAATGAAGGGAACCATTTGTCTCATGGTTGTTTATGGGCCACCAAATAATTGGTGTAGTTAATACTTTTTGTCATGTGTGTTTGTGTGCTCAAAGCTAAACTGTCATTATTGGACTTGTGGAAACGCTAGTAGTAGGTAGTAGTTTCGCTTCCAAAATTACGGATTTATTAACTACGTAACTATGCAGTAACGTAATTCCAGTTCCGTAGTGACTTTTATAACAACGAAAAATTCTTTTCATTTCTCATGCTCGGAAAATAGTGTTTTCTTGATCTGTCTATTGGGTGGAAAATGCTGTTTCCCTCCCTAGGGAGGGAAAAACTCATACAGATTACTTCCCACCCAAGGGCCGGAATGAACTTTAAAAATAGAACTGCTGACAGGTCAGCTGTGATAGTGAAGAGATTTGTGTAAAAAAAAAATTAAAAAAATGCTGCGGCCATGCGACTTTCCAAACAGCCAGTGTGAACTTAGCGAAAATTTCTTCCGGCCCCATACACGTACAATAATATTGATCAATATAGCAATAAATTGACCCTATATGGGTAATATTGAGGTTTGAACAGACTATATCCGGATGGAAATAAATATTGTGGCAATATTATTGAGTCAATAATATTGTACGTGTATGGGGCCGGTAATCTCTGCAACAATTACGCGGTGAGTTCCATATTTAAAATTTAAAAAAGTCGACATAATGTAGTTGTTATTTATCTGTAACAGAATTCGAAACAATTGGTAATAATCTTTTATGGTAAGGTTTGAATATTATTATTAGTTTTATTTTCCTCGTATTTGAAATGAAAAGTAGAGTGTTTAACTCGGGTAAAAGAATCAATTCCGACTCGGACTATAGTCTAAATACCTCGGGAATTGATTCTTTCCACCCTCGGTTAACAATCTACTATTGTTTTTCAAGTACCAAATCTACTAATTTTTTGAAGAAGTACTTAATTAGGTAAATAAAAACAGCTTTTTTTAACGTGAGGGAAAATCCTTCTACCGACTAAAAAAACCTCACGTTACGCCCAACAGCCTATGGTTGTGGGAGCCCCGGGTAAGCCCTCGGAAGGATGTCCCAGGACTCCCAAAAGACCTACGGCTACCACTGCGGCCTCGCCTAGGGGGTGTTTCGGGTGAAAACAGAGCTACTCAGAAACAGGTACTCATAATCTGACATTGCAGGTAAATAAATCGAATTTTAACAAACTATGCAAGAATTAAGAAAATGTGTTATTTATGAGATCAAATTTATGAATAGTCGCTGCATACGTCGTCATCAAAAGGTTAAATAATGAAATCAATGTCAATCACGATACTGACAATAATGATGGATATTATTAGGCCAGTCATAGCGTAGACTCAAGAAACAAACAACTACTTAAATCAATTAATTAAATAAAACATGACAAATATTATTTATACTGTTGTTTGATGGCACTTGGTGGAACCTGCTTCACATATTGAATAACACCACTTGTACTGTTCCACAACATTTATATATTTTACACCTGACAGGTTTCGCCTCTCGGCATTCTCCTGGCAGTTTTATCTTTGAGAATGCCGAGAGGCGAAACTAATCAGGTGTAAAAGTAAATACATGTTGTGGAACAGTACAAGTGGTGTTATTCAATACATGACAAATAATCTAAAATCTAGGTATCTATCTTCTTCTATAATATAAAAATAAATCGCTGACTGTGTACGCTAACAACTGGTCATGTTTTTAACCATATGGACACTTTTTTCAATTCTGCCGTTAGATTGAGAGTAATTAGGAAAAATCGTAATATGACGGAACGCCCATTAATTGCTAAATATTCTAAATTACCTAGAACCGTATGCTGACCCATTATCCGTTAGAATTCTTCCGTATCATAAAATTTTACTCTCAAAAAATCAATTACCTACATACAACATTATCTTTAGTAAGTACTAGCGGACGTCACGCGGTTTCACCCGCGTAGTTCCCGTTCCCGTGGGAATAAAATATGTTCACTGCAAAGAGTGTTGCTTCCCAACAGTGAAAGATTTTTTCAAATCGGTCCAGAAGTTCCGGAGCCTATTCGTTACAAACAAACAAACAAACAAAAAAACAAATCTTTCCTCTTTATAATATTAGTATAGATTCTCTAGAAGCGTATGCTGACCCGTTATCCGATAAGAATTCCTCCGTATCATAAAATTTTACTCTCAAAAAAATCTTTTACCTACAACATAATTTTTGGTAAGTATAAGGCCCACTGAAAAAGTACATTTTTATTTTAACTTTAAATTCTGAAATTACATTGGTAGTATACCTTTGAACTTTAAATTCTGAATTACATAGGTACTTACGGGTAATTTCAGAATTTAAAACTCAACCCGGTAAGTCCCGGTTTAGCTTTAGTGTATTAGGTCAAGGAACCCTACCTATACATCGCTAGAGGCTCCAACACGCACATTGCCGGTATTTTTAGGGCTCCGCACCCAAAGGGTAAAAACCGGGACCCTATTCATGAGACTTCGCCGTCCGTCTGTCTGTCTGTCCGTCGCGAGGCTGTATCTCAGGAACCGTGATAGCTAGAGAGCTGAAATTTTGACAGATATTTCTGTTGACGCTTTAACAACTACTACTACTAAAACTAGAAAAAAGGGGGATTAAGGAGGGCTCCCATACAACAAACGTGATTTTTATCAGTTTTTGGTACGGAGCCCTCAGTGGGCGAGTCCGACTCGCACTTGGCCTTTTTTTAAACTTCCATGAATTTTAAAGTCGTAAAATTAATCTAAGTACTTACCTGCTTATTATTATGTTCGTAATTTAGTGAAAAGAAAACATTTTTAAACATTGTCAGAGATAAGCTAGTCAAACATTAATTGATAAAGTGTTACAGATACTGAAGGTAATTATTTACACGGCCATGTGTGACGTTCACTTGCTTCACACATACTTATGTACAATGCGATGTGTAATTTGACTCACTATGGCTACTTATTACTCGGAGAAAAATTTTAATGCAATTTTTCGGGGATGTATTTATTACTTACTAGAGGACGTCACGCGGTTTCACCCACATAGTTCCCGTTCCCGTGGGAATACAATATTTTTTCTTCCATAAGAACCTTCTCCTGACAATACCTTACACAACAAAAAAAGAATTAGTGAAATCGGTCCACCCGTTCTAAAGTTATGCGCTTTTATATACCTATAAGAAATATAAAATGTATACATTTTTATATATAAGAAAGACTAGCTGATGCCCGCAGCTTCCCCGTTCGTTCCCGTATCCCGTGGGAACTTATTCCCGGGATAAAAGTAGCCTATGTGTTATTCCAGACTATAATGTATCCCTGTACAAAATTTCAGCCAGATCCGTTCAGCCGTTCGAGCGTGAAAGAGTACCTAACAAACATCCACACATCCACACTCACAAACTTTCACATTTATAATATTAGTAAGATAAGCAAATAGGTACTAGCTAACCTCTGCAACGAACAAGAGAGAGAAAGAAACAGATGAATGATGATCGTTAGACTCAAAGGAGCTATAACACAGACCCTCAGGTACATTCTAAGGAACCCTTGATTTCTAGGTATAGCGAGTTCATTTGACATGTATTACTGAAAACACAGATAACAAACAATATACCTCTGTTGAATAAATAATTTCTAAATGCTGTTTTGTGAAATAAGCCCTGAAAAAATTACTTAGAATATTAAGAGCGTCAAAGGCTCTCAGCGCCTCTCATGTACCTATAGGTACCAATTTAATAAATCCAATTGGATGGATGTTAAAACACTTCTCTTTGTTTTATTTCGACTCTCAAAATATACCTTACAGAAAAATAACCAAAATGCCATAAATACTTACCTACTTATTTAATTTATATAGGCTTCATCAATGCCCTCATTAGCTACATAATCTATATTTGCTAAAAACCTAATAACAACATAATATTTGATCTACGGTCGAAGCCACAGTCATACCACAGATTATATAATATATTCTATAGTCATACACTAGTACAGGTAGTAAGTACACAACAAAACATCCATTTATGTTAATGTATTACAGACCTTATCATAGATGTAGTTACTTTACAAATTCCATTACGGCAATAGAGAAAAGTTTTGATGGTATCTATAAAAACCAAAATATTTCATCTTGTACGGAGCTGCGGTAACAATCAGACCGTGGTTGAACAACAAAAAATGATAATGGATATTGAACTCAATACTCTGTCCCGCTCAGACCATCGTAGTTGGAAAGAGAAGTGCTGTTTCAAAAAGTTGTTTAAACTTTTTTACTCAAAATAACTGCGTCATGGGGCCTTACGATGCGTAACCCCATCGTTTGCCTCCTCAGTTCCTGGGATGCAATTAGGGACGGACGCCAAGGTTATTATTATCTGAGAATCAAAAATACAAAAGTATGCGCACCTAGCTACTATAGATAATTGTGATTGCCTCGCGGTCGCGGCACATATGCAGCAGACGTATTAACAAATAGACATGGAACTGCGTGTCATAAATTATGATATTCATATTAATAAATAAATATTCACGGACATTTCACACAATGCTATCTGATCCCAAAGTAAGCTAGGAATAACCTCCTTGTGTTATGGGTATCAGACCACGGATATTAATACTTATATACATTTTAAATACATACATATTATACATAGATATTCTAACGATAGGTACTTCTTATTGGGCAAAAGTTCAATAGATCAAATTAAATATCAACTTTTTTGAACGTGAGGAAAATCCTACAGGGATGCCGGAACCGACTAAAAACCACACGTATCCTACCTAACAGCCTACGGTTGGGAGCTTCGAGTAAGCCCTCGGAAGGATGTCTCCAAGACATGTAATCAAATATCACCCAATTTAAAGATATGCTAAAGTTGGATCTACTGGCTGTTTGAATACGTGTAAGCCTCTGGAAGACTGTGGACATAACCTTAGCCTCCGTGTCAGCTACACATACTTATCTACAAGCTGACAATTTTAAAGTGCCTTTTGGGTTTGGATTTTCCCCTTTCCTAACTTAGGTTTATTACCTGTATCCAGCAGTTCTGGAGCGTCCAGCATTTACTAGTTGGCCAGACACTTACTGATCACTAGCAGTGACATCTACTTTACTTCTCAGTCCTCAAATCAATATTATTTTTAATTTATCAATAATATTGTACGTTTTATTCCATATATAGTATCCTAATCGGACAGATAAAATCTATGCGACAGATATCTAAATGTTACCTACATTCCTCTGAAAACAATGCACCATAATTTTATTTATTACTAGCGGACCTCACGCGGTTTCACCCGCGTAGTTCCCGTTCCCGTGGGAATACGGGAATGAAATAATTATAGCCTATGTTCACCACAAAGAGTGTAGCTTCCCAACAGTGAAAGAATTTTTCAAATCGGTCCAGTAGTTCCGGATAGGCTCCGGAACTACTGGACCGATTTGATTCGTTACAAACAAACAAACAAACAAAACAACAAATCTTTCCTCTTTATAATATTAGTATAGACTAGCCTTGCCCGACGACTTCGCCCGTTATTTTCTTCATTCCACCAGCTAAATGAACCGACTACCTACTGGTCGCCGACTGGGACTGAATCTGAACATTAGGGCAGGATTATGTCCAGCAGTTACACTGTCATAGGCTGATCGAAATATTGATATTATAATATCGATATTTCACATTCTTTTTTGCAGGTTGTCGTGGGGGCAATACATGAAATGTTTTCTCTCTAATAACAGTCTTGAACGGTTTACAAAAACTATTGAGTTAAAACATTTTTGTTTTAAATACTTTTAGACCTAGTCTAATAGATTCATAATGTTCTACAACAAACTTTCCGGCGCGGCGCGTCTCGAACTTGTGCTCCAGGTGTCATTCTAGTCGTTTTTTATTTAGTTTAAAAAGTATCCCCGCTTGCTCAGTACTCTGTTAACGATCACTGCGTTAAACATCTTACGATACTGAGATCGTAAGATGGAGTCCTGAGATAACTGACCGTGTGTGGCACCATCCATTTACGCGGGCTCCCGTACTTCAAAATTATGCACGTTAAGATCCCGATTGTAGTAATTCTAAAATAGGAGTGTCGCTTAGATAGAGTAAACTCCGGATTCCTCTAACAAGCTTCTTTTTTTAATCTTGATGTCTTCTCTAAAGATTTTTCTGTCGTTCATAGTTTATCTTCTTACTTCATTCTTTTAGTAACTTCCTCCTTAAAAGTATCTTTTAACTTTCTCAGTCTTACTACTCTCTCCATTCCTTTTCTTCAACATTTTCTTCGGTTTTTTTTCTGTAGATAAATCTTCTTTCTAAAATCTTGTCTCTTCAATAATGAAATTTTCGATAAAGCACTTAACTTCCGAGAATTCATATCAGTTGGTTTAGATTCTGCGAAACGATCGCTAAATTCGATATTATTCACGATTGTGTGATATCCGAATTTCAGAAGTTATCGATCATTTCCTTACCTATGACCTAATAATCTATGTATAGATACGTATATCTAAAAATAAGCTATTGTATTTCACTAAAGTACGTGATCTAGATCCGAGGGCTGATTCCATGCAAGGCCACATACACATAGTTATCAATATTGATATAACTGATATTTGACGGAACATGTGGGCTATACCCAGTATCGATAGATATTATCATGTTTGATACTGATAATACGTAAATAATTACGGATTTATTGGGTTCAATAAAACTTTCCTTTTGCAGCCAAGGACAAAATGTTCCATGTATGTATTATGTTCCCGAGGGAATATCTGGGAATAAAATATAGCTTATGTTCATTGGGAATAGTGTAACTTCCCGACAGTGAAATAATTTATCAAATCGGTTCAGTAGTTTCGGAGCCTATTCGATGCAAACAAACAATGAAATCTTTTCTCTTTATAATATTAGTATAGATAGATAGAAGTATAGATTACCTATGGGGATATTTTAAATGCACATCTGTTTAATTTTTCAGCACGCTAGGTAACTTTAACTGAATGCAAACCAGAAAATTGAATACCTACTGTGCAAAAAAAACTAACTTTCACACCTTGAAGCCCCCCCCCCCCCCCTTATTAAGAAAATTGCGACAAAACAGAAAAGGTTCAGTCAAGTATTTCCTATTCATAATTCTGTGATTCGGTAATGAACTTATGAGTTACCAGTAATGCCTATAATATAAATGAGTTTAGTCATATAATCTCGTAGATTAATTGGACAAACTTAAACTTTGCACCTACCATTATTTATTGTGATTAGGTTAATAGGTATAAGAACGATATCGTTTTAACATAGTTGACACTCCTAATATGTAGCTATTCTGTGCCCACACCAGTTTGGTACATTTGTGCATCTTTCACCTCTTGCAAGATTGACTTGGGCTTTAAGACAGTTGGTGTCGTTTCCTCCTGGATCTACTCCTTGATCTCTACTCTAGTGACTGCCTTTGTTATTGTGAACTGAGACTTGGTGTCTCTTATCTCACCTCGTAATCTGATGATGAGCTATACTTATGCCAGATTTATTGACATTTGTTATTACTTTACCGTAATTATGAGAAAAAGTTGCTTTTTGTGAAGGAATTTTTAAAATCTGTTGAGGGAGACTTATCGATTTGAAACAAACAAAATATCCTCTGTATATACATAAAAAACATAGGTATTAGTTATCCGACTTCCTACTAATATTATAAATGTGAAAGTTTGTGAAGATGTTTGGATGTTTGTTACTCAATAACGCTCCAACGGCTGAACGGATCGGGCTGAAATTTGGTACCGGGATAGATTATAATCTAGAATAACACATAGGCTTTTCATTCCGGGAATTTGTTCCCATGGGAAGCGGGAACGAGAACTAAATTTCACGCGGGCGTAGCCGCGAGCAGCAACTATTAACATATACAAATAAAATAGTATTAGGAATTTCACGAACACCGATAATAAGAAACGCTACTAATTAGTTTACATCGATACTTTTTCCACGAAAACTATTTACATTTTTCTTATTAATTCTAATGATCCTGCAAACGCAACACATTATCGGTGTGCTTTTTTGGTTAGGTTAGGCGCTGTGCTTTTTAGGGTTTCGTAGCCAAATGGCAAAAACGGAACCCTTATAGATTCGTCATGTCTGTCTGTCTGTCTGTCTGTCTGTCCGTCCGTGTGTCACAGTCACTTTTCTCCGAAACTATAAGGCCTATGCTATTGAAACTTGGTAACTAGATGTATTCTGTGAACCGCATTAAGATTCTTATATAAAAGTACAGAAAAAGCAGTAAATTTTGGGGTTCCCCATACTCAGAACTGAAACTCAACATTTTTTTTTTCATCAAGCCCATTCGTGTGGGGTATCTATAGATAAGTCTTCAAAAATGCTATTGAGGTACCTAATTTTTTTCTTAAGTGAATAGTTTGCGCAAGAGACACTTCCAAAGTGGAAAAATGTGTCCCCCCCCCCCCCCTCTAACTTCTAAACTAAGAGAATGATAAATCTAAAAAAAATATATGATGTACATTGTCATAAAAACTACAAACGAAAATTGATTTGAACGAGATAGAGCTGGTAGTTTTTTTTTAATACGTCATAAACCGCAATTTTCGGTTAGAAAATCACTACCACTGCGAACGTGTTATAACATCAATCAAAGTTACAACGAACTATTAGAACTTTTATATTATGTTATTTGCTGCTACGAAACCCTTCATGGGCGAGTCCAACTCGCACTTGGCTGGTTTATTTGGTTAGAGGTTAGGTTTTACCTAATAAGAGTCGATAACCTCATTTTTTTAAATATTGTAACGTAGTAAGTACTATTAGTTATTCTCTTTGAATAAAAGAGTCTATACCTATTTTCTAAGGTTATTCTCGATCTTGCCTGTGATAGAAGTGATAAAGAGATACTTAGTAATCACGAATGGGAACTTTCTTACACTCTATCCATCAATTAACAATGCAGAAAGCTCAGCGCCTGGTCATGAAAGATTAGCGATTTAGCGATGACTGTTCCTTTCATTATAAGGACAAGCATAGGTAGGTAGTCCTGCGGGGCAACATTATAGGTGAATGTTTTGAGCAAGGTGACAAACTCTTGTCAACTCGGTAAAAGGAAGTACCTAACTAGTATTGGTCCAACATATAATTATGGTCATAGATGCAAATATCTAATATTTAAATGATTAGAAGTTCCTGCAATGAAGTTACAATCTTCTAATCCGTCAGTCAAATCAGCCTATCACAGTCAACTACTACCTTAATTTTTGACCATTCCCAATTTAATTTAAGGGCTGGCAGAAGGTTTTATATCGAGTTTTCCGACGCTTTACATGTCCAACTCTTGCTGGTGAGACTGACTTGGGCCCCAAGGATCTCAATAGGCCCATCGCACTAAATCACAGATATTAGAAAAAAATACTTTTTTCTGATTTCTGTGCACTCAATCAATATTTCCTATACCTAGCTATTATAAGTCGGTAGCGCATTCAGTGGTGGTATCGACTTGCGTGCTTTGAGGTCCTGGGTTCGATTTCCGGGTCTCGGTCCAAATATTTGTGTGATCTGCAAATGTTTGTATCGGAGTTTGGGTGTTTTCTATGTATTATAATGTATTTACAAATATATAAGAATGTCTATCAGTCGCCTAGACTCTACAGCATAAGCATATATAAGCTTCATTTGGGCTAGATGACGTTGTGTGAAAATGTCCACAAATATTTATTTATTTAAGTATTTATTTTATTATTATCTCGAAACACCTAGGTACCTTATAAGATTCGAAATGTGATTTTGTTCAACATAATTATGAGGAAAGTCAAATCACCTTTCCTCTCGCCAGGCAAACCAAGGCTTTTACAAGGTAAATACCCACTTAATACCTAAAAATTCCCAAAATATCGATCTGAGTTCCGGTTACAAGGAAACCGCAACCTTGGTTACGATCATGACCTTAAATTTCAGTTGCTGATGAAAAAATGGTATTGTAGCCAATTATACTTTGCAACTTGAGCAAAAAATAGTTATGATCTTGAATACAGATGCATGTAGGTAATTTCGAACCGAACACTTTTTAAAACGTAACCATCCTTGTACGACATATAAGACCTATTGCTTGTGGCCTTAATACTAAATAAATAAACTATAAATTAAATAAATAAATAAACTATATATAAAATAAATAAATAAACTATAAATAAAATAAATAAATAAACTATAAATAAAATAAATAAATAAACTATAAATAAAATAAATAAATAAACTATAAATAAAATAAATAAATAAACTTTAAATAAAATAAATAAATAAACTATAAATAAATAAACTTATTATTGTGGTAGGGAACGATTTTGCGATACAGAATTTCCCACTTTCTTTATTAAATGGCCTGACGCAGTGTAGTATAGGAAACGTGCATGTTGGTCACCTTTACTTTATACTTTATAGGGATGCAGAAGGTCTTGTTAAGTGGATGCGGAAGGGTGAAACGGATTTTCAGACAACCTCTCTGTTATTGAGACTCGGTTGCTGAAAAAAGATTTATAATTAGATACTTAAATTCATTGTGACTTTCGGGACCTTTTGCTGATTTTTGTGGTTTTGCGTCTAATTAATTTTTTTTCGCGACTGCGAATAGCTAAATTCATTATGTATTAAGGGGTCTCAGAAGGTTTTTACAGGGTCGGCAGCGCGAGTGTGGCGCCTCTGGTGTTACAAACGTTCATAGGATGCGGTGACCGCCAGTCCTTCTGGTGGGCCTTATGCTTGTCTGCCACCTTAGTGGTATAAAAAAAGGTATCATACAAATCAACGTATGAGTCAAACAAACCGTAGTTTAATATTTTACACTAGAAAGAAAGCTTGAGGACCATCTCGCTTTAATTTTGATAATGGTGCATTGTCAATCTTCAGACCTATGTTAAACTATTCCCTATTCTAAATTACGTTTTGGAAAATGTAAGAATGTAGTTACAAACAACGACACAAGTACCTCGTTTTCAAGTAGCTATGTCAAGATTTACCGTGATCACTGGCGACAACCAATGTCAACACTTGTGTAACTAATTCTTTGTGTACACATTCCATAACTTTACTGTTAAATAAGAAAGAAGACTAAAAGGCATTCGGCCCTAGTCTTACAATAGTTTACTAAACGGCTCACTTTCAATGGAACACCGTAACCGTGTGGTAGTTAAGAAATGCTTGCTTACGTTATTTATTTTTGGTACCTACTCTATGTCCGTTCGTACAAAATGATACTCAATAAAAAACATACATAATTACAATAGACATAATCGTTACTTAGTAAGAAACCTTAAGGCACAAATAGAAATACTTAAGGCACAAAACATAAAGGTAAGGTTAGTTTTCTCTTTATAAAACTACCCATATGCGTTTCTTTAATATTAAGAAGCGTTCTGTAAAGCTTACTGCGCTTTTACGAGCGTATTGAACAGAATCACAGGGAAATTATTTCGTCGATTTAGAAGCAATTGGTGGTATATTTATGTACCTTTAAGTTACTAGATTACAGATATAATTAAGTAATTAATTTGTTTATTAATTGGTTTTTATTAATCATACATTTAATTTATTAGTAAATTAAATATGAATTGGATTTCTGTATTCAATTAAGTATCATTGCCTATACATTGAGGAAGCATAGTCGTAAAAGGTTTTATGAGCAATATGACAATCGTAATGTCGGTAGGTATGTTAAAAACCTGCAAACAGTGCTATGTTCTGAAGTCATAGATTGTGTTGCTATATGACTCTGTATGATCTACGTCGTAGGACTTAAGCATAGATAATTACAATTGCACAAAAAGATTTACAAGTAAAGAAACTATGAAAATCCCAAATTTCATTGACGTAAGGCCGAGGCCGCACTTGCGGTTATCGCGGCGGTTTCTAACGTCAAAATGTCAAAACATTGACTTGTATTTCATTGATTTAGACAGTTTGATGACATTTTGAGGTTAGAAACCGCCGCGGAAAAACGCAGATGCGGCCTCGCACTAAGGACCATTTGAATACCTACGCGTCACAGATAATAATTACTTCATATTGTACCTACATATTGTTATTGTATAGAATAAGAAGGTAGCTTGCTTGCTCTCAAGAGACAAGGCTGTGGCCGTGCGTAGAGAATCAAGTTACATGATTGTGGTACATTATTAACTAGCCCTACAATCCCTACATATTTGTTTTGTTTTCACATCTGCTTAATATTTTCAGTGCGTTTTCGGTTCTTCTATCCGTAATCCGTTAGCCTACGGCCGCGTTTGCAGATGCGTTTTCTAACCTCGAAATGTCAAATTCAAACCTCAAAATGTCAAAAACCAATAAAATCGAGTCTATGATTTTGAGGTTTGATTATGACATTTTGAGGTTAAACCGCAACCGCAACCGCAGATGCGGCCTCAGCCTTAACTTTTAAGCTTTTTCAGCCTGCTTCTTCAAAGTTGTTTTAGAAAGTTTCAAAGAGTCAATAATACGAATGTGTTGCTGACTATATTGGTAGAACCTATGGTGTAACAAAATGTACATACGGTGATTACTTTCTTGTCTCGTTGTTTACTACATATTTAGCTCTATGAATTTAAGACAGAAAACAAAAAGTAGGTACCTACTTTTCTGACTTAATTACTAAATGAATTGTCAAAAGTATCGAGTAGTAGATGAAATGACCGTTTTCATTGTGTACGCTTGTTGGCATTAAATTTAAAGAGACATTAATAAAGACGAAGGACGATTCGTACCAGCCAGTGTCAGACCCTAAAATATGACCCAGAACCTAATATGTAGGTAGGTACCTACCTATTTCTGTGCTTATAATGAACGGAATTGTTTACAACTCCATTCTGATGCAGAATCATTTAGAATAGGCATCACTGCCTTACTACAAAAAACTTCTTAGATCACACATCAGTAGAACATTCTGCTAAACGATATAAAACTGGTCTTAACAATTACAAAATACTACGTACCTAATCACTTAAATTAAATACATTAAATCTGTTATATTAATAACACACTAAAAAATAATATTGTTATACTAGGTGATGTTCCTGCGTGCGCCTGCGTGGAATTCAATCGTTTATCGACAAAGGATTCATTCGACCTGTTATAAATAGATAAATAATATAAATAATAATGTTATCATAGATTAATGGTTAATTCAACCAAACTGCTAGGGCTGAATCGTTCCTTGGGCCGATTATCGAATGGGCTATGGTTCTTTCGGGGAGCGGTTGATCGACCAGATTATTTTACCACCAGTAGGGGTCATTCGACCTGTTATAAATAGATCCTACTAATATTATAAATGTGAAAGTTTGTGAAGATGTTTGGATGTTTGGATGTTTGGATGTTTGTTACTCAATCACGCCCTAACGACTGAACGGATCTGCATGAAATTTGGTACACAGATAGATTACAGTCTGGAATAACACATAGGCTACTTTTTATCCCTGGAATGGGTTCCCATGGGTTTCGGGAACGGGAACAAAATTTCTTGCTAGCGGCGCGGATTTCATCACAAACTATTGAACATATTAGTTTGAAAATGGGCATATAGGTAAACCGGTTCCTGTACTAACATATAGCATACTTTTGTTCCCAGTAGTATATTCCCTTGGGATAAATGTTTCAACTTTGTCGTTATCAATTTCGCACGGCTGAACGGCTCTGGCTGAAATTTGGTACTCAGATAGATTACAGTCTGGAATAACACATACTTTAGGCTACTTTTTAATCCTGGAATATGTTCCCATGGGTTGCAATAACGGGAACAATTTTTTTTGCTTACGGCGCGGTTATCAGCATAAACTACCTATTAAACAGATACCAATTAAAATTGGCGCGTAGGGAGATCAATTCCTTGATTAAAATATACGTACAGTAGGATGCTTTTCGTCTCCATAGTGTGTTCCCTTGGGATAGGTAGCATCACATGGGAACGTATTTCAAGGATAAAATGTTACAATGTGCTATTCCAGGGTATAGTCTATTCCTGTACTAGATTTTAGCCAGCACCGTGTAGCAGTTAGAGCGTGATTGAATTAGGTACCAACCATCCAAATTCATAAGTTTCCTATTAATAATATTAGTAGAATTTCCTGGATTAACCCAAAGGATACTTTTATCCCATGTTGTATTTTCCCCTGAGGTAAATTCTAATTTATTTTAATATAACGTTTTTTAATAAAACGAACGAAAATTTTTTATAACACGAAAATCGAATTTATCTCAATCTTCTAAAAAAGCTTGAGCTATGAAGGTAGCTAGAAATCACGAGTCTTCCCCTCAATCGGAGTTAAGGACGATTGAGCAAGCAAGGCGTCAAGCGGCTCTCAACATGGCTGAAACGCCGGAGCAGGCGCATGATCGTCGTCAAAATCATGTTGAATATTTAATCTCTGAACGGGCTGCTGAGACGCTGGAACAATTGCAAGCTCGGCGCGCGGAGCAAGCTGAGCGTCAAGCCAACATGAGGGGAGTCGAAACTCCGGAACATGCCAATCTTCGTCGTCAACAGCATGTTGAATATTTGACCTCCCAGCGGGCTGCTGAGGAGGTGGAACGAGCGCAAGCTCGACGCGCGGAGCAAGCTGAGCGTCAAGCCAGTATGAGGGCAGCCGAAACGCTGGAGCAATCAAACTATCGGCGTCATCAACACGTTGAATATTTAAACTCCCAGCGGGCAGCTGAAACCCTGGAACAATCGCAATCTTGACGCGTAGAGCAAGCTGAGCGTCAAGCCAGCATGAGAGCAGCCGAACAACTTGAGCAAGGCAATCATCGGCGTCAATAGCATGTTGAATATTTAAGCTCCCAGCGGGCTGCTGAGAAGCCAGAACAATTGCAAGCTCGACGCCAACAGCACGCCATTTATGTTGCGTCACAGCAGTCAACAGAGACTGAGGCGGAAGCAGAAATGCGCAGACGTTCCTTTGCTCAAAGCTTAAAGAAAGCTGCATTTGAGTACTTGAGGAGTCTGCGTCTTACTGTCTGAAGGCGTCGCCACTGTGAGCTAAGGTGGAAAAACTTCATCTTACGTGCAACATGCGTGTACAGCTTTTAATGACCAAGAGTGTGGTGCTTATGCAAATAAACTGCTGGAAATAGGAAACTGATCCATATGGCAAATGCCTTTCAGTTTACAAATGAATTTTGCCATCCAGTCGCAATTTAAGATGAGCTAATTTTAAATGTTTTTCCAAATTTACAATCTTTTTTTTTAACGTGAGGGAAAATCCTCATGGATGTTGTGCCGGACTCCTACCGACTAAAAACCTCACGTTACGCCCAACAGCCTATGGTTGGGAGTCCCGGGTAAACCCTCGGAAGGATGTCCCAGGACTCCCAACAGACCCACGGTCACCACTGCGGCCTCGCCTAGGGGGTGGTTCGAGTGCTATCCCGCGTCTGCGTCTTGGGGGGGGGGGGGGGGTTTCGGGTGTGATCCCGCTTCTATGGGGGAGCGTGCGTGAATTCCTCACGTCACGCTGCCGTCATGGGCCTGCTTCTGTAAGGACGGTGAGCGACCCTCTCACCATCCTCAGGCCCCCGGTCAAGGAGGCCGATAGTCCTCGGTGAAGACACGTCGACGGCGCCCAAGCCGCCGACTGCGGAACTCGGGTGGGAGAGTTCTCTTCCGTTCCCGCCCCGATGTCTCCTTCACGAGCATGACCTGCTCGCAGAAAGAGGCGGCGCAGTCCCACTTACTCCCGCTGGAGAGCATGACTCGCACCATGGTCTCGAGCGAGAGAGTATCCACATCCAGACCTACTACGAGGACCTGGCGCTGTTGCGCTCAAGCCGTG
This sequence comes from Miltochrista miniata, assembly GCA_933228765.1. Lineage (NCBI taxonomy): Eukaryota > Metazoa > Arthropoda > Insecta > Lepidoptera > Erebidae > Miltochrista > Miltochrista miniata. The sequence goes on along the minus strand of OW121749.1, from coordinate 20,342,722 downwards.
CACTCCACCAGCGTGTGGAGTGCTGCGCGCGCATAATATTTCTCCCTAGCGCCAGAGCACATCCAGAGGATCAGTGATCACTATAGATCAGAACAGTGGTTATTACTGGATCAGCCAAAGGAGAGTGCGTTTTAATTCCCCCCATTCCGATAATTCCCGACAATTTGCCATACCTGTTCAAAAGGTTGCAATTTCCCCTAAAATTAGCTTTTACAATGACAATTATTAAATCACAGGGTCAAACATTGAAAGTGGCAGGAATTCACCTGGGCACTCCTTGCTTTCCACATGGTCAGCTATATTTATCTCGGTTGTTCAAGAGTATCGAGTGCCCAAAACTTACATGTACTGGCTGAAAACGATAGATCGTATAATGTAGTCTACAGATACGTTTTACAATAAACTTTCCCTATCAACTTTAGTTTGGACATCAAAAGTGAATTACACGTATTTTACGGCGCTGTTGTTGTTTAAAGATATTCAGACTTTGTACGCAATGTAATGTCTATTCCTCTTATTCAGAACTAGCCGATCCTCGCAACTGCGTTTACGCCTACGTATTATACATACTTTTAATCTCCTTTTAATTGACGACCTAAAATAAATAGGGCACAGGAACAGTTACTAAAATGGCAGGCTTAAGCTACTTAATTCTTTTCAAAATGTAATCTTTTTTATAGTGTACAATAAAGAATATTTATTATTATTATTACTTTACTTATAATTGAGTGTTTTTTGCATAGACGCATCAGAAATCGAACAGTCTCATTATTCTGCAGCCCGAGGGAAACACCAAACATGAGGTTCACAAAGAGGTGTTAACAATTCCTTTCATTTAACCACCTATTTATCTAATCTATATTAACAAAATAACTGGCCAGCTCAGTCACCTATCAACACCCAACCGAAATTCTTAAACCCTGAGTCCTGAAATGTTCATGGCCAATCTACCCCTATAATGTAAGGATTCATTAGAAACCATTTAATCAAAATCTAGCCCTAATGGGATACACAGGACCTAAAGGTTTATCGAAATGTATCCCGGGCGAAGCCGGGGGCCACAGCTAGTAAATAATATAAATAAGAATGTTATCATAGATTAATGGTTAATTCAACCAAACTGCCAGGGCTCAATCGTTCCTTCGGCCGATTATCGATTGGGCTATGGTTCTTTCGGGGGGCGGTTGATCGACCAGATTATTTGACCACCAGTAGGGGTCATTCGACCTGTTATAAATAGATAAATAATATAAATAATAATGTTATCATAGATTAATGGTTAATTCAACCAAACTGCTAGGGCTGAATCGTTCCTTCGAACGTTTATCGAATAGGCTATGGTTCTTTCGGGGGGCGGTTGATCGACCAGATTATTTGACCACCAGTAGGGGTCATTCGACCTGTTATAAATAGATAAATAATATAAATAATAATGTTATCATAGATTAATGGTTAATTCAACCAAACTGCCAGGGCTTAATCGTTCCTTGGGCCGATTATCGAATGGGCTATGGTTCTTTCGGGGGGCGGTTGATCGACCAGATTATTTGACCACCAATAGGGGACTCAAAAAGAGTAGATTTGCATTTCAGCCAATTATTTTTTGTATATGGAGTCCCGGGGTTGACCGGGCAGTATACCGTATACCTATGTGCTGAGCGCTGTATTTTAGGATAATTCTCAATATTTTAAAAATGCATTCAAAATATTTTTAACTGAGGTAACCAAACTGTATACCTACACGTGGCACGCCTTCTTGCAATACTGTAATGGCACAGACAGTATAATGCTCCGACAACCTTCTAAGAAACAAAGCGTATTAAAATAACTACACGCCAACAGGCTTGGCCCTCCCAGGGGGAAGCCGGCGATTACTTCATTGCCATTTGTAAAGCTAGACTACATTGCTATTACGAACTAGATAACTGGGTGTGTCTTCACGCTCTCCCCTGATGGGTATTTAATGGTACCTATTCTTCAAAGCTATCATGCAACAAAAGAAATAATTACGGATTCGAAATACCTACCTAAGTGCTTTTAATAATAGTAATTGAAAAGATATGGTAACAGGAGTTTAAAAAAGTTTGAATACTCGTAACAGATTTTAAACGACGACTTAAGTATCTACAACGTGTAATGATTTCTTGGTAAATTACAATCAAATGTTTTATTCTTAAGAAAGTCAAATAATCACTCTTGACCAATTTTTCGAAGCTACTTATTTTGCAATTCCGTTGGCATAGGGTTCAGACTTATCAAGATATTGTTTAAGAATGCCTGTTACCAGAACAGAACCGTAGGTATTAATCATTAATCACATGTCATTACTACTTTTTCTGCATATACCTTATACCTTGTCTATCACAGTTTCTCAAATAATTTGCGGTTTTACTCGTAGACAGGTGTCGTTGGTTTTTACGGTGATTATGCTGACTCAAGGCAGGGCAATTTCACCCAAGACTGCCTAAAATCCCCGCTGCCAAAAACCGGCGTAGCAGTTACAAAATAGCAATCTCAATTTTCTAGAATTACATCTGAATCAGCAATATTCTGCAGAACAAAAGATTTTTTGAGTTTAAACTTCCATGTTTCAAAGAATAATTCTATCCCAGACATTAATTAATGACATCCGTTTAATTCATAAACAATATATTAAACGTTAATGGTACCGGTTCTGATATAATCAAGTTTTAAATAACCCGTAAATGACGCAAGTCTTTCTGGTTTTAGCGTGAGCACCCGGTTAAAACTAAAATCTTCACTTTCCCCAGGAATCTCATTTAAATGGAAGTTTATTAAATAACTACAACTTTACCAACATTATCTGCTTTTTGTAGGAACAGCTTGTATAAGAAAACATCATTCTCTTAAAGTTATTTCATACCTCCTCACGGTATCAACTTTTTCTGGATTTTCATACACATTTTAAAATCAAATTGATCCAGCTCTATTTGGGTTATAAGGAAACAAACAAACATAAGGTAGGTCCCTTATTAATCTGTATATAAACAGGTTTATACAATATTGACATTGACACTTTCATATACCAAACAAAACACAAAAAAATGAACCGGCTACGCACACGTGCTCTCTGGCTGGACATAAGAAGATTGACAAGACAGACTCTTCTAACTACAGGCAATGCTACAGGACTATAACTATCACCTCCCTTCTCTCAAAGGTGACAGAGCGTATTATTAATAAACAGCTCTTGAAGAACAGGACCTGCACAGTGACCGGCAGTACGATGTCCGTCACGGTTGCTCGACTAGCGATCTTCTCATGTACCTCACACACCGCTGAGCAGCGATTATCGACTTTTCTAAGGCCTTTGACAGAGTCTGGTCCTGAGATGTTCTATCAAAGTACTTTTCTACTTTTCAAGGGACTCTGTAGTTGGACTTTCTGTCCAACTGTAGCATTAAGGTCGTCATAATGCTGGGGTCTCACAAGGCCCGGTGTTGTCCCCAACCCTATTTTACCACATATCATCAATGAAATATTTTCTACCGACATCATCCTTGCAATGAGGATGATTCGATCCCTTTCTTCTATGCATGTCCTGAACGTCACCAATGCAAATATTACTAATCAATATTTTGTTAAACTGCCATGTAAGTAACTGCAGAAATGACCATGCAGGTACTTTATGGAGCACAAGGATGTTATTAAATATTATCTACACCTAATAACTTGATTGTTATCATTTTGACATAGATAACACTATATAGGTTTATTATTATGAAACATTTGATATCAGTAGCGACGTGAGAATATACATTCAGGGTAATTAATTCTTTGTCCGTTATGACCTGGGAACGCACTGACATCCCTATAGTTAACATACACATTGAAAACTGACCTCATCGTGAAGAATGCTAAATAAAACTTCATACAATACAACTATTTACCTAATAATAAACGCTATGACAACTATATACTGGAAATGGGCAATTTTCAAATCAACCATGTTCGCGTACCACACAGTTCCTGAATAGAATTTGACACCCACATTCAGCGCCCACTATTGAGCTCGTCGTATCCAAATATCAAGCAGCACAGGAAATGTTACTCCTCCGAAAGTGATCACTAACAGGATAATAAGGTTCGAGAATAAGATGTCTAATCATAAATTCTATGAAATCATGATATATGACGTCACTAAATAATTATCTTATGGATTAATCTTGTGGTATGCAACTTGGAACTGATCTGACACAACTTCCCTTCAACATAAGTAATTAAAATATTCGCAATTGACATGATTCATGAATGATGATGGAAGCTGTAAGCTATTATGTCTCCAAGTAGGTACTTATTAAGTTGCTATTGAGTCTTTTAATCATTATTATAATACTACTATTTCCTTTGTTCATGTTTTTGCGTCCGGCGTGTGTCAGAATCGACTTTTTTGCCATCTATGCGGGTTTTTCTCATTAAAATAAATCATGTTTGGAATAATTAAGTGGTACTAGTAATGATTGCATACGGGTAAAGGCCGTTGTGTCTACACCAGATACTATTACGGTAACACGAAGGTCCTCATCAATCCTCATCAATCCATCCTTTGGGACAAGTAGCATTGCGTTCAGATTATAGAATTACTTGTGACATTCTTCATACCTAATTGGTTTTGAACAAAAACCAAGGCAAAACTATGGCTGTTGGGAGTCTTGGGACATCCTTCCGAGGGCTTACCCGGGGCTCCCAACCGTAGGCTGCTGGGCGTTACGTGAGGTTTTTTAGTCGGTAGGCCGGCATAGCATCCATGACGATTTTGCCTCACGTTAAAAAAAACAAAGGCAAAACTACCAAGTAACATTCCTACAAGAAAATAAAACCAATTAAAGATCCAGCTTTCACTCAACTATTATAAAGCGTTTAGTGAACAATTTGACCATGAAACTACTTGCATTACTGATACCATGATAATGTTTTTATTACGGGTAAATTTATAAAACTACGAGTATAATGCAATAAATATGTCTAATAAAGCCACACCTACGGATACGATCTACGTCAAAGACTTTAATAGCCTTTTCTTCAAACAAATTCCTCTTGATAACGTTTTGATATAGTAGTGATAAGTTATTATGATGTATGCATTCGTTTCCATCATCCAAATTAACGTGCTAAGATACCGTGAAGATCATCTCAATATCAAAAGTGTCATTTCGGTCTAATCCGTACGTTTTATTTTTAAATTTATCTAAAACTAGCTGTTCCCCGCGGCTTCCTCCGCGTAGAAGTCCTCATCGCGTGACACCATTACCCTCCTTTTGCGCAGTCAGCTAAAAAGTAGCCTATGTCCTTCCCTTGGACTCTCAAACTATCTCTTTACCAATTTCATCAAAATCGGATCAGCGGTTTAGGCGCGAAAACGTAACAGACAGTGTTACTTTCGCATTTATACCTATTATTAGTAGGTATTTTCAATAACCTTTGTGACATTATCAAAATACAAGGTTCTATTTACTTAAACGATACATCATGTAGGTAGTTATCACTGACCAAGCAGTAATCCTCCTCTAGTTATCGTCACGCGTCCAAGTTGATATCAGAGATTGTAAAATCAAATCAAATAATGTTGCTGAAGAAATGGCTGGTTTGAATGAAGCCTGAACAGCGTGAGATGGTTCAGACTCTATTCAAAGCCCCAACCTTCATTGTGAGATATTGGTAGTTCTCTCAGCCTCACTTCAGTAAGATGTTCGACGAGGTATTGTCCAATTTATCGACAACACACTGGGGACCCAGAGTGTTCTCGACAATCTAGAACTGTACCTAGTGTAGGACGTGTACTGACACGAATCCTTTATTCGGATTTTCTTTTATATTTAGCACGCCAAATTGACGTCGCCACCAGCCTGATGGAAAGCCGTGGCGCATCTAGCGATTGGGGACCACTTTTGACAGTGGTCCTCAAGTTGGTGGCCCTGTGATGTGCCTCTTCATTTCAAGCTGAAACAGAAACGATTTCTTGTAATAAAAGTGATTTTTTATCTTCTTCTTCTCAATTGACAAGATTCAAACTGGAAACAAATATCCTAAATTCCTCAGTATCAGCAACTGATGACGAATTTATATTACTGTTACTTATTATTTTTACTTTTCGTCTGCTAGTTTCTTTCGAACTGGTACTTAATGGTAATTTTAAAATAATTTTAATACACAAACGATAAATTTATTAAACGAGCACGAGCAACCATTAAGAATGGAGTCACGCCTTTTCCTTGTTAACATCTGTCATGTAAATATGCTCAAACAAGCTGAAACTAATAATGATTTCTTGTTAGAAACATAAATCGGAATAGAGGAATGTTTTTAGTACTTATATAAAAATCAGTTTTGGCATTAGCTAGCAGCAATGAACACAAGTAATAAACATTAAAGAGTAAATAAATATTAGTTGTTGTGGATGCTTGAGTAAATACTAGGTACTCGTTCCCGCTTTTACGCGTATCGTAAACTTGTGTAACCATGTACCCACGCTTATTGGCACCGTATTCTCTCTGTAACTCAATTTGTAAAGTAAAACTAAAAGGACTAGTGACAAACCCCAGTTTTTAGTGTTTTCCTTTATATATTTTCAATGTCTATGTCAAGATCATGTTACGTTATGGCTGGGCCTGAAATGAGTTAGGGTTCTGGGTGACCACTTTTATGAGCGTTTCCGAGTTTCAACAGCATATCAGTAAAAAGGCAGTCGTTAAGCTAAGTAAAAAGTTCAACAGCAGGTAGCCCCACCTTGCGCCTGTCTTCCCACACAGCAATGGGCTCGTCAGCACCTACTTATAGATAGATAGATAGATAGATATTGCTTTATTGTACACCATTACATAAAGTATTTTTAAAGATAACTTAATAACTATGAATGAAGAGTACAATGGGCGGTCTTATCGCTAAAAGCGATCTCTTCCAGACAACCTTGGTATGGAGAGAGAAAATCAAGGAATAAATGGTAGTTGATGGCGCACTTATGTGGGACAAAATGAAAATTTCTCTATTCTCCTTCAGGAATATAGGCGCGATCATTGTGTACGAGAAGTACCTTTTATTATTAAAATATCTAAAAATAGCAACATTATTATTTGATAGTGCAGTGTATGTTGGTATTTTATATATTAGTCACGTAAACCTAACGTTCAGAACAAGGTGAGGCGAATATTGACCTCAGAACTGCAGAGGCGTGTGCTTTATAAGGTGCAGTTATTTCTTCAGTAGGAACTTTAGACTTTACCGCCATTTACTTTCCATGCAAAACGACACTATACTCATATCGTTGAAATAGAATCTCCTTTCGTTAGAGCAGACTGTATTATGTTATATTTGCTCAATGGTATATGTAAGTATGGTAAATTATATAGGCACCTACCTTAGGGTTCTATTAGAGACTTTAACCTACAAATCTAGGTCTAAATAAAAATTGATATTCCATACTTACATAATTTTATCGTACAATTCAAACCCAATGTCTGCCAAGTGATGGAGATTTTTCTGCAATTATATAAGTATTAAACTCTATACCAACTCTTCATACTATTCTAATAAAAAAAAGTCTCAATGTCACGACTCACGACATTGTATGTGTTGAGACAATTGTCATGATGAAGCGTAGGGGACACGGGGAAGAGATAAAAATTGTGCTATAAATTTACAATATAAAACCTATTTGTACCCATGTTCGCAAAATAAATGATTGATTGATTGATTGAATTGTTAGTTACCTAAATAACTCAGTATGCAGTATACAAGTGCACTTGCGTTAGGTCATTCATCCCAGTTTGACGGAGGAGTATTTATTTTCCTTAACGCCCAGCCCGTTACATAGCTGTTTCAGCTTGCCGAAAACCTGTTGTGATAACCATCTAGCAGCAGGTACCTATTTAATGGACTGAATGTTAAAGCCACAGATTATATAATATAAGCTACAAAATTTTAAGACAGATTAACTCAAAATTCGTCTAACTAAACCTACCATTTTTTTATAAGCGCTTTCCAAATTAATAGTTCTTTATGTTATAAGTCTTTAACTTGAGACCATAGTGCGTACTTTCAATATTTAAATTTTAATACTCTCTTGTGTGAATTTTCGATATCTGATATATACCTAACAAGATGCACATGTTTTACGACTGTAGAAAACTTGCGAAGTTAGGTAAGTATAAAAACAAGTGTATTCCCATCACGAACAATCAGATTCAAAATAAAAAAATATTATAATCAAACCAAACGCATAGAATACAGATACGGACTAGGAATTACAAAATATTTTACACTTACATAATATTGCAAATATTACTATTTCAACCGGTCTATTAGGATATAGGTACCGCTTGTGGTTTCCCTTGCGTAAACGATATGGCTTCCGTTCCTCCCAGATTATCTGCATTGAATTTATGAAAGCATCGCGCAAAGCAAGTGTTATTTGACCGTTAAATACGCAAATCTGATCATGCCACAAATTTTGTTAACAGTTTCATGAATGAATATTTTGTTTATTTTTAGACAGTAAACTAGGTATTTTAACTAGAAAATTTATTGATATGGATAGGTAAAATCAGTTGAAGTATGTCTTTCGCTATAGGGATATAATAAGACGGGTCGGTACATGAATTTGTCGCCACTACCTCGTCCGTTTGTCAGCACATGCAGCTCTCACAGGTGATGCTGTCTTGGGTCAGAATATCTCGATATGGCCCCATCGCAATTCATAATAATAATAGATTTATAGATCTAATATGCAGAATTAAGATTTTCAATAGGTACCCACATAACATTATATCTATTTCGTTGTTTAAAGATATGATGTAGTTATGTGTAATGACGGCAATGTGAAACGGTTTCGGCATCACGAAGGTATCTTACAACAATTTCATTTGCAGACATGCAGTTCTTGTAAGACAACTTAAATTGAAACCCAGAGATCCACCTTCTTGTAGTATGAAACTCCATCCGAATCGCTTGAAGGTTGTAGTTTTCATATTACTTATATGCTAAAGCTAAATATAATGTGCGTAACTTGCAAAGTATGTCCATTCTCAAGTATTGTATTAAGAATATCAATGAAATGTTTAAAAGTAATCAAATTCAATTCACGATTCGTATAAATAAATGGCTAGTAATGCAGTTGCTTCATTATTAAACTGTGTAATAATAAGTAGCTGAATGAAATTACAATTACTTAGGTCTTTGTTACTGTTTAATTTAGATTCATAGATAGTGTAGACGAAGATTATTAGCGCGAGAATAGCGTTGAAGTATTTACTTAGGTGCAAGTAGGTATTGTAGGTAAATCTATAGTAACATGCTTTTAACTAGATTTACAGTAGGTTCTCTATACCTCTACGTGGTGGGTAACTGGGTACCAAAAAACAAACAATTACCAAAACGTATCTTTGTACTTCGGAAGGCATGGAAAGCCTTTGGTCGGGTGTTAGTTTGTACCTAGTACTCTTAAAGACGAGTTGAAGGCGTTATGGACGGGTTGAAAGATTTCAACAGCAACTAGTCACATCACATACTGTCCAAGTGTTCATACTCGTTTCAATACGCTGCCCGTGAGTGTAGCACCTTTGCTCTGTTATAGCAAAGACCATGGTGACCACTTTTGATCAAGTGGGCCGTATATTTTCTGCCCACATCAGAAGCATAAAAAATGACAATTAATGTTTGCTTGTCTTCTCCTTCATACAGCCTGTTTTATCTTCTTATAACCTTCTTCTTCTTACAACCTGTTTGACAATCATGTCTTTAAGGGAGCATGAAGAGGTAAATCATAGGGCTGCTAACTTGCCACTAGCCTTTTTGACTGTGACAGTAGCCCCAAAATCAGTAGATATCGCCATGGCTTTTCATCAGGCGGGCGGTGCCATTTTGACGAGTCAAATATAATTAAAGAATGTAATAGTTATGAACAATTTCATTAGGTACAACAAATTATTTAAATAAATGACTATAGAACTACAAAACAACGAAAATATAAGACTTAATAGCTGAGCAGCATGAGATCTGATTAGGTAAGTTTCAAGGTAAACGAAAGCACCCACTGAACTTCCTTTTTATTACATAAATGAATGAAAACCTGAAGAAAAGTTTTGGTAATAAGCGATCGATGAGTTTGAGTACCTATGTATAATTATTTAAACTCATACATTAAAACACTCACTCTAATCAACAACGATTACACTTTCATAGTGAAGGATCAGCGTTTTAGTAAGCTGCTGTAGCTGACCACTGGTTCAGAGTGTTGCTCAAAAATCTCCACAATAGGTATAAAGTACCAGACGTCAGGAGTTATTACAGTCTTAACTATCTAAAACTAGATAATATGATTTGAAAACGTAGATAAAATTATCTGGTGAAATGTTTTTTGCCTCTTTTTTTTCTAATGTGATACTTGTTGTACGATCCACAATTGGCGCTAGAAACATCACATCGGTTTTGATCGACATGTGACCGAATTTAAAGAACTAATTAAAAAGGAAAATATTGATCATATCTCCGTTACAAATACTATCATATGAAGATAACAATGAAGTATGTATATGATACACATACAGATGTACTGTACTGACATAGATATCATTTATCATATTAAACACATGTCTTGTGCGTAATCACGTTCACGCGCTCACCATGACCTCATTCAGTTTCCAGTAGCCTTTTCCACTTACAACTTTATCGTTAGTTTTTCCTTTTCAGTAGGTACTGATTTCTTTTCACACAACTTATCTGTCTACATACTTTTATTTGGATGTAAATGTTATATGACTGCAAATGTCTTCATTCTTTCTATTTTCTTCAAACAGGTTGTCTCAAATGTAAGATGAGCTACCAGTCTCAAACTCTTGAAGTTTGAAATAGTTAGATATGGAATTATATTAAGACGATCACATTATGAAGATTAGGAATAAAAAGTGCAGAATGTATACGCTCTTGTTTAGTTTATTATTATAAGAATATGGATCATTTCGCTTAAATGGCTTGTTATTTGTGGATTGCGGCTCTTGCAATCGATATGCCCATCAATATTAATAGTTATTAACGGAAAAAATGTTTCTTGATATCGATATAACTATCCGTGACAACTAAACATTGCTTTGCTTGAAAATGTGTTTTAAATAAATTGATGATATCTGCATACAGTGTCGCAGTGACAAAACTTTGGGTATATCCTACGGCTCTATGGAGGCATGGTGATTTAGTGGATAGTCTGGCTAGCCCCTCACTATTGATAATCCACTATTCATCCCCCACAGCAGGATATCGAAGTCCCTAAATGCAGTCCTCCACGTACAAAAAATCTTAATATCTAAAATGTCTAAGTAGTATCAGCAGAAAATCGATAATATTATAATTTAACACATCGTAAGAATCATTGTTTCGGCTTGTTCTGAAGCCCTAATGAATGTTTTAGACATATAATATTCGGGACTAGATACTCAAAACCACATAAATCTAGAACTAACAAAAAATATAAATCTTCAAGTGTCCTAATGTTATATCAATATTCTGACGTCACTGAAATAATCTACCACCGCTTTGACTGAAAGGATTGTCAGCCTTTGTATGTACATTTATTATTTAGGCAAAGGTTTCGTTTGCATAGACTACTTATGAGTTTTATGAGTCAATATCATTAGATACGTTACTCGGTACACAAATTACTGGTAAAAATGTCGTTTATTTGTAAATGTGCTTAGATACCAAGACTGGTTTTTGTTTCACTGTAAACTTGAACTGCAATCCTGAAATAACCTTGTGAATAAAGTATTAGTAAATTGTGTTTGTGCAAACAGGCACAGACATAGGTAAAGCCACTTTGGCTATCAATACTATTGAAGTATACATTTTGTTGACTGTCACCAAGACTCACTTTCAATTCAACCAGCCTCACTCCGCTCCTGTTGTCTGCGACTGTCTGTTACGGAAATTCGGCCCGATCCCAAGTGAGGTAGACTTTGCTTAATATCACAATTATATACGAAGATAATGTCGATCCGTGACAAAACTTTTAGTAAAAGGATATCTGAAACCGGAAGTAAGTTTTAAGCATGTGTAATTTTGTAGGAACTTATTCATAAAACTTAAAAAAAGCTTATGATAATGTATACCTGTGTGACGCTGATACCCTAACCAAGGTATGGTTAGGGTATCAGCGTTCCGAATTCCAAATTTCAGTCAAATTGTATCAGAGGTGAGAGTGTGGTTAAGTAACAGATATTTTCACAAACTTTCACACTTAGTGGATATAGGTACACTGGTATGGATAGGATTCTATGAATCATGTACTGAAATTTTATAAATGGGACCCGTTATTATCTTAAGCTCCTACGTTCTCCTATTTGTCGATATTTGGATAAATCATTACATTTTATGCACTATAGCGTCCGCAAAAAAAAACAATTCGTATTCAAAAAATGAAGGTAATTGAACCTGATTGTGGAAGCAAAAAATGTGCAAAACGACGGGCTATAGCGTTACATCCACATCCTTATAAAGGCAACTTAGCAGTTTCGTTCTTCCTACTTAGGTACAAGCATCCTGTCTATTAATAAATAAAAATAACACAAAGAATATCTTATTTAGTCCCAGTTGCATCCAACATATCTTTAGATTCAGAATGCTATTTCAAGACTTCCCTAGCACGAAACCTGGCAGGAAACTGGCTGGCCAGTCAGCAGGTGCATGTCATCGGCAGTTATGATGCGATGGGGCTCCAGTAATCTTGGTAGGGCCCTTAGACCGTTAAAATGCGTCCCTGTGTCTTTCCTGTAGAGTGTCCTTGTGTCACTGTGATGAAAAAACTATGTAACCCTTGTGAAAAAGAAAACGCATGAAAATTCACACAGCTAAAATGGAGATAGTGGAGATTCAAAAAACTGCTACATTTTTTAACAAGCAAACATCACGCGGTTTCACCCGCGTAGTTTCCGTTCCCATGAGAATATGGAAATAAACTATAGCCTATGTTACTCGGGCGAATGTAGCTTTCCAATGGTGGAAGAAGTTTTGAAATCGGCAGTCGTTTTTGAATTTATTAATTACAAACATACACACACACAAAAATACAAATCTTTCCACTTTATGAGGGTACTAGCTGATGCGCGCGGCTTCGCCCGCGTGAAATTTGGTCCCCGTTCCCGCTTCCCGTGGGAACATTTTCCCGGGATAATAAGTAGCCTATGTGTTATTCCAGACTATACTCTATCCCTGTACCAAATTTCAGCCAGATCCATTCAGTCGTTAGAGCGTGATTGAGTAACAAACATCCAAACATCTAAACATCCAAACATCTTCACAAACTTTCACATTTATAATATTAGTAGGATAGTAGGATATTACTCATCTACACTATTATTATAAATAGGAAAAATGTTTGTATGGAAATACAAAATTTTCCTGTTGTTTGTAGCAGTGGCGAATTTCGTTAGCTAACGAGTCTCCAATCTACATTTAGTCGTTGGTCACACTCAGAGATCATGATAAACACAAAACTATGAATATATATTCATATGCTAATAGCTAAAATTGTTTACGTAGATATTTGACACCGTTTTACTATAGTATCTATAGGGCCTAGTACAAGTGCCCCCTCATCAGTAACGGGAATCAACAATGGCATTTATAACCCTAGTCATCAAAGCATGACTCGGTGTCAAGCAATTATAACACCTGTGCGCGTTTGCCGGTGATTCCGGCTCGGCTCCAGCGAAGAGTGGCGGAAACACAATCTACGTTGATTAGAATATGCATGTTCCTACATTCCACTGCATTACTCACTATGTTATTCAAATAGGGTTAAAATATTGCTGTTTAAACAAAGAACCTGATATAACTCTCCACGGTGTCATGGTTTTTAGTATTATGGATTGTTCCTGTGCTGTTTAGGGGTTCAGTGCGGATTCGGTAGAAGCATGCTTGCAGGTGGATTAAAATATTTAGTCGTGGGTTTTGTCCTGCATCTAGTTTTAACATGATGGTAATTGCATTACCTAGTACCTACTGAAGTTTATAAGACTCTTTTCGCTAGATGGGCTTACAAGGCTGCCTCATATCTACGTACAAATATTTTGGATTTGAATCCAGACTTCGGTAAAAAACCGGCCTAATGCGAATCGGATAGTGTGAAAATTTCAGTTCTCTAGCCCTATTCAGAAATCCAGGTCCCTGAAGTTGTCACTAATGTAGACAACGTAGAGATCTAACATCGATACCATCTCATTGATAGAGGCAATAGACGCACAACGACCTTAACTAGACACATGTCTCTCTCAATGAAAAATATAAAGTTATAAGTCCTAGTAACCTATATTTTCGGATAAATCTAGGCAATTTTATCAAAAATCCGCAAATAAATATGCCTTCTCAAGGAAAGCATAATAAATGGTGTTATCACACCTAATACTACGTCAATATCACCTCAGCTCCTCACATTGTTATCACAAAGTATTAACACGTTCACCAGCAGCTAAGACTAAGTCTTCTGCAAACAGTCTTATTACATCTACCCTAAGTACATAATGTTTGTGCACACATATTCTTAACATCGCTCGGTAGTTAAAATATTTAGCTTGTCATTTAACTTATTGGTTATTAATGCAATTTTGAGTTAGGACCACTCTTTGAAAATACCTATATTCAGCGTCTAATAGGTTTTCTGCCTATATAATATTAAGTACGGCATCATCAAACTCATCGACTACAATTTTACAATAGGTTTTAAGAGTCGAGGCGTTCATGCTACTGCGCCTCCTCCTCTCCTGCGACATTATGCCTAAAATTTTCACCTGTTTCTGTGAACTTTAAAATGGGGAGGACTGTTTGGCTACTCTCTGTAACAATTTTCACCCCACTTGTTTCGTGCACACATCTCCACTTAACCATGTTACTGACAGTCCATCCAGACTTTGTTTAGAGTGCCTTCTCGCGCGCGTGATCTCTTATATGGGGAACCACTACTCACTACTTATATAGGATCTCTTATACCAACATCATGAGTTCATGACTAACCTTCGTTCAAAACTGCTCGTTTACAGAACACACAGGAAATAACAAGAGCTTTAGTCGAAGTAGATTTTTCAACAAAACAGTCACTCCTCTATTCCCTAGGGGTACCGGGTACAGACCCTTTCTATTCGCTTACCATTTAAAGAGTTTCAAGTTGAACACAGATATCAGAAAAAGAGCTTTCTGGTTTCTATGGGTTTAATATGCGTAAAAATTTTATCTTACTACCAAGATTACTTAGCTATCAACTTGGTAAGTATTTAAGTTCATGGTTGGCTTTGTATGGTCAATCAGTACCCAGCAAGTTGTGCAGTAGCGGTCATGGTAAACGGCTTGTACCATCTAGAATATAGCCCTTGGACCTTGTCAACTCTCGAAAGGGATATTTAAACGAGTGTGAATTTAAAGGGCACAGAAATGTCAAGATTGGCAAGCACTTACAATTAAAATTAAGTAATAGGTACCTAAGTGGACAGAAATTTAAATATCTGTTATTTACACGATAATGAGTTGATATGTTAAGATTTTCGAAAATACAGCCGACATTCAGAAGAAAGCACCACTCGTTAATATGTATCCTGGTTAAAAATTAGTCCAAACTAGCTGCTGGCTAGAGCCAGCAGCTAGTTTGGTAGACCTCATCATAGGTGGAGGTAGACCTCATTATAAAAAGCCTTCTTAAGAGAGGTTTTTTTTTAAGAATACAAGCAATTGTAGGTATATTCACTATCGGTTTGTTAAGATTATGTTCATTTCGCTTTTTACTCAATACAATCTAAATTAAAAAAGCGAGTCAAGTAAAAAAAGCGATATAAAACTATAGAAACTAATTCAACCCATTAACTGCTGTACGGTCCGGTCCGTTTTTCACAGCTTGACCCCATAAAACACTGTCCGGAAACAATATCAAAATGACAAAATAATGACCCACAATAATTAAGTAGGTAGATAAAAATAAAATTCTCCGACAAAAGTAATTGACGCTTTTTATCCAGTGTGCGGAAGAGCACTTTCCCAATTTCCTGTGAATTGTTCCATTGAAACCAGCCGCAGTGTGATGACTGGATGCTCCAGTACCCTATGGTTAATTAGAATAATTTACGTCCGGTACCACAAGAGTGGTTATTTATTACCCGTTCATAAAACCTAGATGCGTGACAGTACCTATACAAGGAAACAGAAAAAATATATGAAGAGGCCTTTAAATCAAACTCGGAAAATTTCATTTCATTTCTACATACTAAGAGCAATATCAATCCTGTTCTTATAATAGGTATATGCAGTTTTGCATACCTCTAAATTAAAATATTACTAGTAAGTACTTACATATTACCAATACTAAGGGCTAACTAAGGGCCAGCCCGTGATCATTGACTATGTAGCAAATGCAGGCGTTACAATCTGGTCGAAACAACGAGTCACAAGGGTAGTTTTCTTACGAGTGGAAAGAATTCCCTCATGGACTTTATGTCGGACTTCGGTGCCCCACCGCCTACCCCTGCCTACGGGTACGCCCTCGGAAGGGTGTCCCAAATTTTATCCAGCGGTTTATCCTCGTAAAATTAAATTATAATTCTATTAAGTTTTCGGAAGTCTAAGGCGCTAGACAGACGACGGGGCGGGCCGGGCTTTTTGCCCGCGACGTAATAAAGACCGCGTCTGTCCGCCGATGCCCGCGACTGCCCGCCCCGCGAACGCAACGCACACGACGGCGACGGGCGGGCAGTTAGTTCACTACGTTCGTTCTAGTGAAGAGCGCGTCAGTGAAAATGGATACCCAGAGAATTCGAGTCGTTGCTTATTTAATGTACAAAAAAAGAAGGAGACGCAATCGTAATATAGTCCATTGAAATGTTACATGAGCTTTGCATTTATTAGAGGACGCAATTTTATTTTCGGGACATATGTGGGGGGTCAATAGAAGCTTAACCTCAAGTTTGTGGGGTCGCCACCCTTGTCCCCCGGCCGCCATCTTGAAAAAAATTGGGGAAAAAAACACTTTTTTCGCAACATTTCGGAAACTATGAGTCTTACAAAAAAATTGTAGAAGCATAATTTGTAGCATATTGTGTTGCCTACAAATGTGTATATAACTTAACAAAAAATTTTGAATTTTTTTATAAAAAATTTCTTTTTTGCTCTTTAACTTTTTTTATACATTTTACAAAAATAATACCTCAGACTAATCTTGTAGATGATCTTTAAAGAGAAATTAAAAAAAAAATGCCACAGAGCAAAAAAGAAAATTTTTATAATTTTATTTTCAATTTTTTGTTTATAATTTTTAATTTAGGACAAAAATTTGTTTGACATATTTGTAGGCAAAACAATTTGCTACAAATTAAGTTTTCTCAATTTTTTTGTAAGACTCATAGTTTCCGAGATATTGAGGAAAAAGTGTTTTCACCCCTTTTTAAGATTGCGGCCGGGGGACAAGGGTGGCAACCCCATAAACTTGAGGTTAAGCTTCTACTGACCCCCCACACATGTCCCAAAAATAAAATTGCGTCCTCTAACAAATGCAATATTCGGTCCTTAAATTGTAACATTTCAATGGACTAATAGGGAGTACTGGGTACTCGATGACAACTCATCCCATACTGCAGGCGTATATATTGCCTGGCATATTTGGTTCCATAGCTTCCTCTTTTCATTTACATCGTGATATTCTTTTAATGCCGTATTATAAATCGGCGATCTTTTTTCGACTTGAGAAATTAAATTTTCGACGTCGAAGGCGTCCATCACTAGAAAACGTGCGGCGAGGACTGAGCCTGGCCGGCCCGCGCCGCCCCGCGCCGCCCCGCGCCGCCCCGCGCCGCCCCGTCTGCGTTACTTCATACAAACTGGTTTGTGTGATTCATGGCGGCGAGCCACGGACATGCCGCGCCGCCAGTGCCCGGCGGACAGCGGCGGCGCGGTCTTTTTGCCCTTCGTGTGCGTTGGTAGTATAGGATTCCTTTAGCGCTATCGTTCGCGGCGAAATTGACCGGCC
Organism: Miltochrista miniata; assembly: GCA_933228765.1. NCBI lineage: Eukaryota > Metazoa > Arthropoda > Insecta > Lepidoptera > Erebidae > Miltochrista > Miltochrista miniata. The sequence goes on along the minus strand of OW121749.1, from coordinate 20,324,715 downwards.
CGGCCCGCCCCGTCGTCTGTTTTACGCCTAAAACACCTTCAGCGGCTTCAGCACCGCAACACCTATTTACTTATACATATACGACTATACGTAGGTATTTACGTATTACATAAAAATAACGTAACAATAACAATGTGGACTGCTTGAATAATCGTCAAAGTATGCTAATCTATTAATCACCGTACAAATCTACGGGGCACTGGTTTTATTCATCGCCACTAAGTTCATTGTAAAGCTAATTTATATTCGACATTGGGCTTCAACTGTGCCCAGTTTTTCCCAAATTATAACAAGATCTGAATCTAATAGGTAACATTAATTAAAAATGTAAATCGGCTAACGGTAATTGTTGTGTTATCAGATCAAGAGGGCTAACGGGCTAACTATGCGCATCGTACCTAAGGCTTCGTAATTAGTTTAATTCACAATTTACCCAATATCTACTCGCGATGTGTACGCTTTACAGAGCTATATTCGTATTGATAATATTATTTCTATAACTTAAAGCACAGTATATATATGTTGTTTAACCTTAAAGTGATAATTTAGAAAATATCAGAAGATATCTAACCTAAATATATAACCTAATTTAATAAGTTCGTACATCCAAATCCAAAGGTTAACATACTTCAATTATCAAAGTGAAAATCTACTAACATCCAAAATTGTCCTAATTATCCAACCCGTGGCTTAGGGTTTATGTGAGCTGCTATCAGATTAAGCTCTGAAAACGGAACACCCCATATATAGGTCCGTTGGATTGGACGAATTGAAGCGCTCGTGGCCCCGCGGACTCAGTGTTCTGTAAACGATCAGTGCAGTAAGCAACTTTCACTATGGCCGGTCCATGGATCACATTGTGACATTTATTTGAGCGTTTCCGTGCCTCGGAAGGCACGTTAAGCCGTTGGTCCCGGTTGCCAGTCGTTAAGCTAAGTTGAAGGCTTTATTTCAACAGCAGGCAGTCACAACCTGCGCCTGTCCATTTAAACACGGCAATACGGCTCACCACCTATTACGTGGGACAAATTATACAAAGGTGAAATGTGGGCATATAATATGCCTCTGCCTACCCCTTCGGGGATAAAGGCGTGACCATATGTATATATAATATGTATGGTTTGGACCAAACCTTGTTCAAGTATAACAAATAAATTACATTTTGGCTTTGATCGAACTGTAGAGATCGCATTTGTGGAAGAAGACTGTCCAGGCTTTTTTTTGTTTTTACGTGAGGGAAATCCTCAGAGGATGTTATGCCGGACTCTTACCGACTAAAAAACCTCACGCAACGCCCAACAGCCTGTGGTCGGGAGTCCCGGGTAAGCCCTCGGAAGGATGTCCCAGGACATGACTGTCCAGGCTATGGGAATTTTGTGTTGGATTATAGAATAGATATATTGTCTACGAAAAATACGTCTGTTACATAACGGCAATGGGCTTGTCTTTTATTACGTGGGCCCAGTAAATGCCTTAGCGTGGGTTTTCTCCTCTGCCTACACCTTCGGTGACATAGGCGTATTGCATAATATGGTGGGTACTTTAATAAGACATTAAATTAACCATACTGTCCTCTTTCCAGAACCATGGGCGAACTCAGCGCAAGACTCGGCCTCCACGAGCTGACTGGTGGCGCGGCAAGTATCGGCCGGTCAGTTTTGGCAGAATTTATAGGTAAGTAGCAACCAGACATTACACATAAATATCCAAATACAGCAGTATGTTAGTTTTCCATAAAAGGCAGAACTTAGTAGGTAAGAATAAATGTCATGATTTTATATTTACAATGAACTCTATAAAAGGAGTGATCTAATTAATGACCTTCTGTAAGAGTTGACATCCGTGGTGATCAATGCATACATCATACCTGCTAATGTATATGGGTTAGGTTCGGAGGACTTGATTGTAAAACGTCTGACTTAGCTAAATGTCCGTATTGAAAATGGTCTATGACATAGATTTATTGCAGGAGGATTTTTTTTATATACAGGATCTGTCGTAAATAATGATGAACTCGTTGAGGAGTTAGAACATTCATTAGGTTAATTAACATTTCATCAAAATTATTTTAAAATACTCTTGAACACTTGCAATGTTTTATTTTTTCATTAATCATATCCATCATTGGTAGATGATATCTGATATTTGTGTTTACCAATTAAGCTTTAAACACCGGCGCCCAGGTCGGCGGTTACCTATCATAATAACTAAAGTTGTTTCAACTATTTTCAAAACAACTACGGTCAAAATAACTACTGATTAAAACACCTAAAGATCGTTTCACCTATTTTTGTTATAACTACTGGTCGAAACAAATAATGGACGATTCACCTACGATTTATTCAACTACAATTAACTGTGCTAAGATTGATTGAACTATGTATGAAATACATAATAATCAATTCGCCTACGAGTTTATTGTACGATTACGAGTCTCAGTACTCAGGGGTACGTATCATAATGCATAAGTTTAAAATCTATAAAACAAAAAAAATAACCACTTCTAACCTAACCTATCCGAGTCGAGGTGTTAACCATTATAAGTGAATGGTTAACACCCTGACTCAGAGTACCCCGACTCGGATAGGTTAGGTTAGAAGGCTAAGGCGGGAGCGAAGCGGAGCGGAGCTCTCGCCTTAGCCTTCGTGGTTATTTTTTTTGTTTTGTAGTTTGCCTTCCACTCACTTGGAAATAATATTTTCGGTAGTTAGACTTGATTATACTTTACTAGCTGACCCGCGCAACTTCGTATGCGTCACATAAGAGAGTAAATCACCCGTTCCCGTCGCATTTACTCCCGTCAGAATAATTTCGTTAACGATAAATGTTTCCCGTCGTATTATTGTAGAAATTGCGCATATTCATGCATAGGACGTGGACTACCGGTGTAAGTCGCCAGCAGAATAGTGATCGGCCAAAAAAAGCGAAAAAAAGCGAGGTAATAAGTATCCTATGTCCGTCTCCTGGTTCTAAGCTACCTCTCCACCAATTTTCAGCCAAATCTGTACGGCCGTTCTTGAGTTATAAATGTTGTAACAAACCCGTCTTTGTTTTATATATTAAGATTAAAAAAACCGGTGGAATCGGGAACATAAATAATCGTCTTTAGCATTAGGTATTTCAAACGTAGTCAACATGTCCAATATCTTAAATGAACATTATATTAATCGTCCATTAGTTCAAATAGGTAATTATAGTTTATTCGAAATTATGTGAATTAACGAGTAGTCGAGTCGACCAATATGCGAAATGAACATAGGCGAATCAACCGTAGTTGTTTTGAAAATAGTTGAAACAACTTTAGTTATTATGATAGGTAACCAGGTCGGCAGTGCGTTTGTAGCGCCTCTGGTGTTGCAAACGTCCATAGGTTACGGTAACCAACCTTTCGGTGGGTCGTGAGCTTGTCTGCCACCTAAATAGTTTAAAAAAAAATGCATCGTACAAAGTGCTATCGCGCCTTAGCTCCCAGGGATATATCAAATTCCCTGATCACATAGTCACAATAGTCACGAGTCATTTCATCAGTCTTTGAGAGAGCACCTTCAAGTACCTACCAGTCCCGATTATCCATGACGTTAGCTCCGATGTCACGAAGCCAATGGTGGATACCATTGGCTTCGCCACGAAAGTTCGTGGTTGTCGACTTTCAAAATATTATAGCAGACCACCTGATCGAAAGTGGTCACCCGAGCCTATAGATGTTTGTTACATCAGAGACCCTGCAAACACCTTTTAAGACCCTTTTTAAAGAACCCATACTGTAGAGGTACGATTCCGTTTCATATTTAGTAATATTGGTTCCTTGATTGTGCAGGTACCCTTTTACTGAGTCTCTTCGGCTGCGGAGCATGCATCAACATTGCTCAGGGACCAACCGCTCCCCCGGACATCGTCCTCTTCGCGCTATCCTTCGGCTTAGCTGTATTTGCCGCCGTTTCTGTAAGTGAAAACTACTTTTCTTTATAAGTGAGACTTAAGTATTATACATTTTACACTGGTAAAGAAGTGTGTAAAATGTCATGTTGAAATACTGATTCTGATTCCAGAAGCGACAGAACAGCGGCTGTATTATCGTTATGGCACCAATTACTATACACTTTCTAATCTCGTATCCGCTAGGTACATTATAGCCACCTTTTTCCTACGACTTCGTGAAGACGGCCCATTAAACTCCTACCGACTAAAAAAAAACCTCACGTAACGCCCAACAGCCTACGGTTGGGTCCCCCGGGTAAGCCTTCGGAAGGATGTCCCAGGACTCCCAACTGTCCAGGACTCCCAACTGTCCAGGACTCCCAACAGCCCAGGACTCCCAACAGTCATAATTTGTCACCTTTGCTCATTATTTGTAAATTAATTCTGCTAAATATACATGCAACATTAACCCTAGAACATCGTTTTCACCAGGCAATTGGTCACATATCAGGCGGTCACATCAACCCCGCTGTGACCGTAGGACTCGCATCTACCGGACGGGTTAAGCCCATTAGAGCAGTCCTCTACATAATCGCCCAGTGCGCGGGCGCTGCTGCCGGCTCCGGACTGCTAAAAGCCTTGACTCCAGACCGTGCGGCTGGTAAACTCGGCGTCACCGGGTTGGGAACTGACGTCACGCAGCTGCAAGGCTTCGGTATCGAGTTCTTCCTTGGTTTTGTGCTGATCTTCGTGGTTTGTGGGGTGAGTCGTAGTTTTCTTTAACTTATCGTATGTGGGTAATGAACCTACAGCATAAAAGTCCGAAGGTTAACCTCATACCGCTAGTTTACTAGGTATTTATATATTAAATACGTAGGTACTTAATATCTAAGGAGCCCTTATTGTTTTGGAATGTCCGATCGTCCTTCTTTCCGCTAACTAGCTGAAATACCTGAAATTAGGCTTAGATAATAGAGTAACATATTCTTAGGTTCCTACCGTATACTTAGTGCAGAACTCCCCCTTTTGAGGGGTTAGGTTCGGAAGGATGTGATTGTAAAACGTCTGAGTTAGCTAAATGTCCAGGTTGAAAAAGTCTTTTAGTAGGTACCTAGCTTTGTCTTTAAAACAAAAAATATTTTTACTAACATCCTTTATCGAATAAGGGATTCGTTGTGCAGATAATTATCATTCTCCGTCGCACCCGAAAGCTGAACGGTTATTACCGGACATAATATGAAAAAAATTACTGTACTATGGGACATATCGCGAAGTTGTAAGGAAAAACTTTCCCCCGTTCCCAACCGACCACCTGAGCTATCCACCTGGTTGGTCAGTTAGGAATAAAAGTTCCTAACCACCTTGTGCACCTGACTTCCTAGAAGCCGATGATGCTGTAGCTCGTTTTTCATTCATTCAAGGCCTTAACGTAATTAAGTAGACGCACCTACCTACAGACGTAGCACAGTGCACAGTAGCATAATCTAAGACTGTGATTGAGTAGGTATGTACTGAGAAACAATTATTTTTCCAGAACAAATCTTGCTTGTGGCAAAACTTGTCATGTATCGTGACGCAGCTTTATTAACGGAAACGATTATCTGCGTTTTTGTAATGAATTTTTTTAAAAAATCTTCACAAGTAGTTATAATTAGCCACAATAAACTAAGTTTATAGAAGTCAAGTAGGTCATTACCGTCACTTTAAATAAATCTATTGTTAAACGGAAAATCCTAGCTGATTGTCTTTAACCACAAAATTAATATAATGCAATGAATGTATTTTATACTATAACTAGTGTAATTCTATAGCTAAAGCTAATTTAAGAACCTATTTGACAATAGCGTTGGGCTGGATTTTCCTTAGAATTCAAGTAAGTAGTTAATACCACAGAGAATACCTAGGTAAGTATATGTATAAAATACTAGCTGACCCGCACAACTTCGTTTGTGTGATAAATAAAGAACCGCTCGACCGATTTTGTGCAAGCTTCACATTAACCATCTTCTAAATAGTCCGAATAAAGCGTAAACATTTGGTTTGGATAGGTGAGCCCGATCTCGAGTTATAAAATTACAAAGAAAAGTGGCATTGATTTTTATATATATAGATATAACAGTAGATCAAAAAATATTTTTTCCCCGCGTAACCCCTCATCAGACTCTTACCTAAATTATATAGACGTTTCTAAAATCGGACTATTTTATAATCTTCGCAGATTATATTTGTTTTAATAATGTTGAATTATTATATTATTTACAACTTATATTATAATTTATTTACAACTATTATAATAAAATATCTACAAAAGGCTAAAACAAACAATTTAAAAAAGTACTAAGAATTTTATTATACATACCTACATACATGCGTCGTAGTATTCCTCCACATCATCGTTCACTGGAAACGTTCCCAGAAGACTGGCAGCATTGCCACGTTGAATGGCAATGCTTATCCTTTGTGCAAGGAAATAGCCAGCCTTCTGGTCCCGTGAAGTGTCGACTAACCGCTTTGCCAAATCTTTATACAAAAAGCGGGCACTTGGACCCCAAGGCCCCAACGTTTCAACCCCAAACGGCTCAAACATATAATTACCTATTAAATTACAGTATTTGCGCCGTTTGAGGTTTTCCGCAGAAGCAGCAGCAGCACCTGCACAACCTGCTGTGCTTGGAAGATGTGACGGCGCAAGGGTGTCAACGCATGTCGCGTCCCACACCAAAGGTCGACCCATCTTCCAAGGCAACAATGACATACCGTCGGGCCTCTTGCCATCGTCACGCACCAGTCCGTTTGGTTCTAAAACGGCGGGTACGCCCGCGGTGACAAGAGCCCGACGTATTATGTCATTCAGGTTGGCGTGGCGAGAAATGCGGCCGGCACTTCTGCTGCACGAGAGGCCATGACGTCCAAGATTGTCGACAACTTCTCCACAGTGACAATAATGCGGAGAAACACACGGCGCACCTAGACGGAGACATGTGGCAAGGCGAAAGGTAGTATCATCTAACATAGTACCTATGTTGGATGATGGAAGCGCTTGAATCCATAGACCCGACTCCCACTCTCCCACAGCTAGCAAACGCGCACGCTCTGCAATATTGGAAGAATTATTGATTAAATTAGCTCTTACCAAGTTACAGAGCGGCACATCCCACAGTCTCTGAGAGGATAGGTTGTCGGGCAACGGAGTATTGGGGCAGGCCATCTTCCAAGCATTTATGGCGTCAGTCTTACACGACACCTCAGAATCAACCTGTGTGTTAATTAAAATTTTTCTGGTTAAATCTTCAGTGCCGTGAACTGACGACAAAAATGCTGGCAGACTGATGTTAGAAATTTTGCGAATACCGAGACCACCCAAGCGCACTGGAAGAGACGCTTGGAGCCAGGCTCGGTCGTTCAAGGCCACATTTAAAATTTTGCATAAGGTGTGCTGAATCGTAGTATCTATATTTTCCAAAAGTGGCATAAATTTCCAAAATTGTGATGAACGAATGGCATGAGTAAATTTTGGAACGAAAAGGCAAAACCGGAGTATAGTGAAAGCTGAATGAACACTAATTTTAAGTAATCGATCAGAAATAATATCGAAATTTTGTAGCTTTTCTTCTAAAAAGGGTTGAAACCCTTCTTCTAAAACCGGGGAACCCAGGAGGCGAAGAGATTTGCTATCTAAAATTTTTATGTTAGGAGCCAAAGAATTAAATTTGTGTATTGTGGAAAGACTGTCTACCTTTTCAGTAATAAAAAGTTCACATTTATCCGAATTTAAATTCAGACCAATGGAATTAAATTTATTTATTATTAATTGTAGGTCTTCTAATACTGTTTTTACATCGCCTCCTAGAGTCCCGTCGTCTAGGTACCATATGTTGAATTTAGAATTTATTTCCCTAATAATAGGATGTATAGCGAGAGAAAAGATGACAGGCCCCAGTGGGTCACCTTGTTGACAACCAACAGCTGATTCCAAAAGGTGGTTTTTATATACTAATTTTGTAGGAAATCTGTAACATTGCCAAAGGAATTTAAAAATTTTAGGAGTTTCTAATTTTGCTTGGGTCAACAAGGTGTCTCTGTTTAATGAATTGAAGGCATTCCTCAGGTCAAACTTCAGGATGACCTCACCTTCACCACTGCCAAGATATGTGGAGAGAGCGTGTAAGGCTGCCTCGCACCCTCCTTTGGAGCCGAAACCAAGTTGTAAGGGCTGAAATTTTTCGGCAAGTTCTGTATTATAAAACTTACAACAAAGTTTGGCTACCAAACGTCTTAAGACGCTTCCTACGGCAATGGGACGAATGCCACCATCTTTCTTGCGTAAGGCACACAAATTGGCCCCGTACAAGATAGCGATGATGCCATCATCCACATTGCCGGAGAGCATTAAATTTATGAGAGCCGTTAGCTCCTTCAGCAGAGCATCGCCAGCCTCACCTGTGTTTTGACACAACAAATCCTTGAGGTGTTGTGGTGTCAGACCGTCAAGACCGCCCGCAGATCCACTGCGGAAGGAGCAAACGGCTGCAAGTACGTCCTTGGCAGTGACACTGAGACACTCAAAGTCATCACTGGGTGGTTCAGGAAAAGTGAGATCAGCTGACGGCGGTGGATGCTTATCCTGCAAACACGCGAGCGTGTCTGCAGAATTAGTCGCCACCACATCGCTACTAAAAAGTAACCTCGACGCTCCCCTTATGTCACCTTCCCTTACTTTATTTTCTATATACTTAAATTGGTTTGTACTAACTGTATTATTATGTGTGATTGGCAAAATAGATTGAAAGATGGAAGTGGAATTAGAACTATGGCAATTTTCTTTAATAAGGGTAGTCAAAAAAAAAAAAAAAAAAAAAAAAAAATGTTGAAACATATAATCTCCACGAAGGAAACGGAATCGGGTCAACGATATTAAACGCAGAATAGGTGTCACCAAAATGGCGTAAACGGCAGCGAAACGAATGCGTTATAATCTCTTTCTGTAAATATTTGAAAGACTGAACAGGAAAGACCTGGAAATGCTTGCACCATATGGCTACTCTACCAATACATATATTGTTACTAACTTTAAGTACTTTTTATAAATATGTGGCAAAAAACAATCACTTCGATAGATTTAAATTATTAGTTCCTAACTAGCAGTTCCCCGTGGCTTCGACCGCGTAGAAGTCGTTGTAGCGTAAAATCATAACCCTCCTTTTCCACAGTCGGTTAAAAAGTATCCTATGCCCTTCCCAGGGCCTCGAACTATCCCTATACCAAATTTCATCTCAATTACTACAACTGTTTAGGCGTAACAGACAGACAGACAGACAGAGCTGCTTTCGCATTTATAATATTAAGTAGTAGGAATATAGAATATAGAAATAGGAAGAGAATAAGTAGAAGTAGCCTGCTTAGACCCCAAAGATACAGAAATGCTTTTAAGATTTCTGCCCTTTTGTATACAATTCGAACACAAGAAAACTATAAACATATGCAAAGGTCATCCCCACATTGAATTATGATGCGTATTGTTTCCGAATGCTCAGTCAAGATCACATACATATACAATTAAGACATCTTACATTACCATACACATAAATTACCCATATAAACCTGTATTTATTGCCGATAAAGGCTCGACATAATTCAGAGTCACCATGTCCTTATGCTTGCCGCATAAATACGGGCCGATCTGTCCTACAATATGACGTGGACGTTTTTGTAACATGATCGTATTCAGTTTGCAAAGAAATCACTTCGTTGTGATACCATAATCGAATTTGGAAATTCCAAAAGACAATGAAAAGTGGGAACAAGTATGTAAATCGATTTTTCAAAGTAAACAAGTATCCCTTATAAATTCGCTATGTCCGTCTGTCTGTTCGGAATCAAATAGCTCAGAGACCTAGAACTAGAAATCTGTGATTTATAATAACTCATTGTTCATGATAAAATGATACGTAAAGTGGTGTTTGAAGTTATGATTGAAGTTATGTTGAAAATGTTTAATTTGGCAAAGTTTGGTGTGCTTCTCAAAGATAAATAAACATAAATAAAAAATAAAAATAAAATAATGAAGCCTTTTATTATTCCATGCTACAAGATTTTACAGGACAGTTTTTTTATAAAAAAAAGGTACATTCCTTGTTAGTATAAATTAGATTTTAATTAAATTTTGTTACATTATTGATAAATAACTTTTTCACTTCTTATGCTCGTAAAGTTCTTGTTTATGCTGGGTGTATGCGGACTAAAACAACATTTTATGCTCTAGTGCATAAAGTTCTTTTTCTTCTTCTAAAACAATATGGCCATACTAGACCGTAGAGACGGTACCATGAAGATCGTGTTACTATATGAACCAAACATAATAAAACGCTATTAAATAACTTGTTTTTTTTTGTTACATTTAATTTGTACTTTCTGTGTTCTATATAAATTAAGAAACATTAAAAATCAGATAGTATTATGAGTGAAAAAAATTTAATTAAAGACTTTTATTTACAATATCACTGTTTCATTTCCTTGCAATCGAAGTGAAAAGCAGAGTGTATAACTCGATCATAAAACCCATTTTATCCTCGACTTAATATCCACCCTCGCCTTTGGCTCGGGCGGATAAACGTCTCATATAAAATGGCTTCTTTTATGCACTTGTAGTACAATCTACTATAGTTTAAGGTGTATACCACAATACAAAATATATTCAATTTTAGTTACATATTTAATTCAATACCAATACCTACATGCATTAATTTGATTGATACAATACAAAAGGTGACTGTTACCAGTTACTGACTGCAGATAGTAACAGCAATACTTAGATATTCAAAAAATATGAATTCGTGGTAAACATATACTATTAATAGTACCTACGCCTTAAGTTATTAATATAATCATATCTGTAGCTTAGAATCAGCAAAATGTCGGTAATAAATTCCATCACCACCTTTATCTGGAATTACAATCAATATTTTGTGTGGCACAGCGAATACGTAATTAAGCCAAAAAGGAAGTTGACGTATTTTATACAGAATCTTAAAAATTCGGACAAGACTGAGTTGGGCTCGCCCACCGAGGATTCTGTAAATTTTTTTGCGTAGATACAAGTAGTTGAGGAAAGTCACGAAATTTTTGATAACGTACTTTAAAAACAGTATTTTTAGTGGTTCGTTTTTTCTTTTGAGGTACGAATCCCTAAAAAACCTCCCAAAGTCCGTGAAAAAGGATCGCGTGCTGACTCGCAGTATATTTCTTCGCGAAATATTACCTAACCTCTGTCTAAGGTTCATTAACATAAATCAATAAGTAACGCAATCGTTTAGAACACGACTTTGATTCATTCATACAATTTCGTATAATTTGTTATGAAAATACAAAGATTAATGTGCCTACTGAAAGACACTTCCGTTTCCTCCTTTGTGAAGTTCTAACCGAGATAAAATCTATGGTTGTCGCCAGACATAAAGTAGGCACATATCTATTTATATTATTTTTAAATCTTATGGTGCCTTTAAATATGTGTGTAATAAAAATGTGAAATCACCCTGACTACTATTTCTCTGCTCTGCCGCAAATTATCCGTCAGTTCGATTGCTGTAAAGTATACCCAACTAATTTTGGATAAACAGTAACTTCCTGTTTTTTGGAAATAAACAGAGCCTTATATACCTACATAGGTACTCTGATCTGATATATGATGAATCTGATCATGACTAGGATCTGTGGAGATATTTTTACAAAAAAAAAAAAAAAGTAGTCATCACTACAAAACCTATACCTACCTACCTAGTGCAAACAAATCGTCAATGTCATTTATCCTTTTCGTGGGTAGATTAAAATCGCCTACGCGTACTCTGTGGCACGTAAGTTTAACGACGAAATTTTTTGAATTTCTTTTTCTAGAAAATTCTCAGTAGCACTACTTTTTCAAATGCAATGTCACATTTTTGCCTACATTTTCAACAAAATATATGAATATGGATATGAAATAAGGAAACCAATTGTCAAGATCATTGGATCTACCTGCCATTATATTAATATAATAATGTGCATGCCTAGTCACAGAATCACGTCACCTCTCGTGGTCTAGATTGACATCATGACGTGATGCCTTTAGAAATATCCACTTATTCAATAATCTATATTATCTACCCACACGCACATATCTACGTTATGGAGGTATCTTTATCAAAAGCAAGTGTGACAACATTGTTCATACGTAGTAGATATAAAAAACCTTTTGTGGGTCATTGCCATGGCAAGAAGACATGTGTTAGCACGAGTCTTTATAACCATGACTATTTGGTAACTGAATTATAATTATATAGTTTTCTCATCCACTAAGAAATGCTTTTCAAAAAGTAGTTTTCATGACGTTGCCATTCATCCAGAATTGTTTTTGAAACTCTCTCTTCGAGGGGTCGTAAGGGGGGATTTGATGTCCAAAGAGGAGGCACGGGGTTTTCCTCATCAGACAATGAAACAAGGCATCTTCAAGATGCAGACAACAAAACGAATCCTAACCCTTTGCAATGGGTTACGCCTGCCTTTATCATCGTTCTACTACGACTTCGACCAAGTCATTACTTGGTCGAAGTTCTACGATGAATATCGTCCATGTAACGCCTGATTTCTTTAAATTAGTTAGATGTCTTTGAGTCAAATGCAAAACGATGAAAATAAGCTGGTTCAGAGCTACTGTACCGTGATTTTGCAGGGATTGTGCGCTTTAGTGAGAGATGATGTAGGTAGCAAACCGTGGAAGTCATGACACAAAATAAAAAGTACCTTATTTTGTGGCTATGACAATGGAATACCAAAGTCAAAATACATAGGTATAGCCCGTTCGCTCTGAATTTGCCGCTGGCATAGAGGCGTAGTATGGGAGGCGACCGGCAAACTTAGAGCGAACGGGTAGTAGGTACCTACCTAAATTAATAGAAAAATGTTATGGTGGAAAAAGTGCTTGCGTAGAAAAGGCTTTTACTGCTGTATGTACCATATCTATTATCTAATCTCTACACTATTAGCTCATCTAATAGACTACCTATCTAAATTGTTGGTTACTATCGTTGCTGGTAAATAGTGACCGAAACAAAGTAGTGTGTGTAGTTTTTAAGTGGTGGTACAAAAATAACAAATAGCAATGTTTGAAAGAACCGACAATTTTCATGTTTAAAAAGATAACTTCCGCCATCTAGTAGCCAGTAGATACACTAAAAGTTCTATAGACGAGGAGGTCTACTTTTAGATTTATGTGTACGATTTTTTAAAACTTTCTTTGATGTTTTAGGTGTGCGACAACAACAAACCCGACTCCAAGTCTACCGCTCCCCTGGCCATCGGCCTCACCGTGACACTGGGCCACCTACTCGCCGTAGACTACACCGGCTCTGCCATGAACCCTGCCCGCTCCTTCGGCTCAGCACTTGTGGCCAATGAATGGGCTGATCACTGGGTAAGTTGCTCTACTAAATATTAGTGTCAACCATTAATATATCGAAAACCATGAATTATATTTGTAGCTCTTATTTATAACACTGAAAGCTTAGATTATAGACTCTACAATCTAAGACTGAAAGGTTTGTAGAGTCTATAATCTAAAACTGAAAGGTTTGTAATCACAGTAAGGCCAGTAATGTTTTTACTAGGTATGATTATTGATATTAACTTCTATAATTTAAGGATCATAGAGTAATGGATCATGAATTTGAATTTACCTTCCTACGCCTTGTAATTTGATTCTTGTGCTATTATAATAATAGGGTCTTTATTGCTATGTACGCTATGTGGATATAAGCCAATGTAGGACAAAGACGTGAAATATCTATTATTGTCGTTTGATATTTTGTACTTTCGCATCAGTAGTTTGGCACATTATTTATGTACATACCTACTTCTTAACTGCTCGAGGTCGTAATTTTATGTTGGTTTAATTTTAGAAAGGTAGTAGCTACCCAAGTGCTGCACTTGTAAATACGAGTATAATCATTTCTTCTATTAGTATCTAGCAACTATCTGAAGGCAGGAAAATGTAAAGAACTAAGACAGTTGATAGAGACCATATAAGGGTAAGTAGTTATGTGCTCACGGAGCAATAAATAAATTTCCAATTATATTTAAGGGCTCGTAGATCCACTAGCTCAATATTATGCAGGTTTGTCCTCAAATAGGTAGGTACAACCCTGTGTATCTAGTATTTCCAATTTTCTATTTACGGGCACGTTAACCCGTTGGTGGAAAATTTTAACGGCTGGTAGCCTTTCCCTGTCCGTTTCAACACAGCAATAGGGTCGATAGCGTGACCTCCGTTATAATGTTGTAAACGCCACTTTCGATCAGGGAGACCAGCCTCCCATGCTGGCTCAGTAGTAGTTATACGTAAAATCTGCTAACACTACTAAATATATCATCCATCAGGTGTACTGGGCCGGGCCGATCGCTGGAGGTATCGCAGCCGCCCTGCTGTACGTGCACGGCTTCTCTGCCCCTCCCGTCGAGGCCATCACTCCACCCAGCTACCGCGCCGTCGCCGGAGACGAGAAAGAGGTAATTTCAATCAATCTTATAGGACATTTTTTTTAACGTGATAAAAATGCCGGACTCCTACCGACTAAAAAACCACACGTTCTCTAACTAATGCCTACGGTTGGGAACCCCCGGGTAAGTCGTCGAAAGTATGACCCCAGGAAATCTTATACTTAGGACTTACAGATCTATTTGAATGTTGATGATGATGAACAAATGTCAGGCTGGATTTGGCAGAGAATTTGATGTCGTTACCTGGAGTGGCGATCGCCATTATGTTAAGAACGATTGTATTACGGAGTCGATACCGTTATTTTGGGAGAACATCTCCATTGTTTCCTCCGTAGTGGAATAGAAAGAAGTAATTTATTGGGTACCTTACCCCAGTTGCCTATGAAGCTACGGCACTTACGAACAAGGTTATTCCTCCACCTACAATCAATGCAACCCACCCACCTGCCTTGTGTCTTTGATTGAATACCTTAATTTCATATTACTACCCGTTCGCTCTAAGTTTGCCGGTCGTTTTCCATACTAAGCCTCTACACCAGCCTCTACGCCAGCTGCAAATTTAGAGCGAACGGGATATATATTATTTTCTGTGGGTCTCGGGATACCTATTATTAGAGTTAACGAGATATTTACCATGAAAGTTTAAATACCTATACTCGGGATACCTACCTACTTATTTTATTCGGTCTAAATACCTAAGTCTTATTTCATTTGTTTTAATGAATATTTCCTTCCAAGCGTACTGGACGTACGACTACTACTGCTTGGACCGTGGAACAGAGCGTGAGTACCTATTTGACGACCGAGTAGACTGACACGAACTCATAGAATTTTGTGAGGTTGCTGACCCAATTCAGCCTATGGCTAAGACTCCCATAGACTGAATAGTGGCTGGTTGGCTAAATTTTCGAGAAAAATATTTGATGTAAGCAGTAGGTACTTGAAGTAAACTCAGAAACAACTGAACTGATTGAAAATTATTTCAAAAATTATTATAAAATAACACGGGCAATGTATCATCATATTATTCATCATATTACTACTTACCCATAAAAGCGGAGCAGTAATAATAAATGTCAAATAATATGGCGTGTAATATTACCGTTGTAAGTACTTACGTGCATACATGAATGGGATATCTGGGTGCTACGGCCGCTACGAGGTTCGTAGTATGTCACAAAAAAGCATATTTTACATCTGTAGATATTTTACAGGTTAGCATTTGCATGGTTTTGAATACCGACTGAGTAAAAATAAATAACGTCACAAGTTTTAAAACAACATTTAGGTATAATTACCAATTGGACACTGGACACCCTATAGGTTATAAAAAGGGGCTGTCCTGTAAGGTCGATTTTTGGACGATAATGTTATGTGTCTTATGAAATTATAATCGTAATCGGGCAATGGAGTGGAAGAGAGATAGATGCGTCACAAGCCGAACGCTTATGCCGATTGTGCCTCTCTATTACTTGTACCGCGCTCTTGCTTGCACTCTTAGCTTAGTCGGAACGTGACACTATTTCGTGCGCGCAGCTGACGCTGAGTGTTCATCGCTTGTATGATGTTATCACGTCATATCACTATAAATTACTTATAAAGAACATTTTTCCTCTAGCTGCGGAGATTGGACGGCAAGACCGACGACCTCGCTTGAAAGCGCCATCTAGCGGCGGCGCCCGTCACCGGCACGCCGCACCTCCCCCCCGGGGCGCTCCCACCACGACACACGATATGATTCCATAGGTATACGACAGCTTTAACTCACACTGTGGAACCTCACGACATTATCTATGTAGCTGAAAAGCGATCTCAAGGCGTAGCAGAAAAATAAATAAGTTAACAAGCATAGAAATCATAGAAATCATTAACATTGAGGTATATTTCTTTTTTTTTTTAAGTGTCATTTTAGGCCTGCGCCATGTCAATGAATCGAAAAGAACGTAGGTAGGTACCTAGAGCATACTATCAACGGAAATAATTTCCGTAGATCTATGAATAATCACTCAAATCTCTTTTAATATTGTTTACCCAAAGCAGCTGCTACGCCTGAAGATGGTGCGATGAAATTGAAATAAAAATAAACTAAATAGAACAACCGTCGAATACCATTCACTTTGCTCTGCGGAGTACGTACAGTAGAGTGGTTACAGACATTGTAATGATAAGCACTATCAGGGGACTTGGAAAACCAATCTAGGGATGTGTACCTAGGAATACCTACTTGCTGTGTTTGTATCAGATGAGAATGAAATATAAAAAATACTTACACGTCAATAAAAAAAGTAAACAGCTTAATTCTGGAAAAAAATTAAAAAGCCTTGTAAGAGTAATGGTTTGACAAGGAGTACCTATAGGTACCATTTAAATTCTATGCCAGTTGATATTCCTCGATATGCCATAGACATTGAATTGAATTTTCCAGTGCTAGACTATTGTTTCCTAAAATTACAACGCACGAACTCTACCTCGATTGGAACGTTCCTGATGTGTTCATATCAAACAAGTTGTTCGACTCTTTCATTATAACGAGATGTTACAGATTAAATAAGACATTCATATTTCTTCTACAGAGGTCCACATACTTTAAAATATTTTAAATAATGTTATTATTATGATAAAATAAAGCACCTTTGTAAATACAAATAAAATTTTATTTACGCAAGTTCATACACTTATGAGTAGGTATATAACTTTTTATATTCGCCCCATATTGTAAAACAAGTAAACAACATTTTATTAATGATCTAAAAGCGTTCAAAAGTTTATTAGATAATAGAATATTAAGATTACATTTTTTATACAATTTGATATTTTTGAAATTCTATAATAATAAATTATGCATTAATTAGGATATATTTATAATTAATATAAGAAGATTTTTATGAAATATTATTATATTTTTTTATTAATCTCGCTTGATTCAACTCATTTCTTTTGTAGCTTTTAATATTATATAGGAATAGAAATAGATAAAATATATTTTAGTACAATGTAAATCAAAAATACCTTCAAATTAAATATCAAAATAATAAGTACATATTATGTAACAGTTGTAAACCTAACGTGTTCATAAAAGTAACATACAACATGAGGATTTGAGCGAATATCTAACTTTAGTTTTGATTGTTAAAGATTTTGTCTCCTGCATGATTATTATAATAAATTAAAAATTATAGTAATACCGTGTTTCATTTCTATATCCTACCAAAAGCATGAGAAGTACCTAATATACTATGTAATCGTACCGTAATCTTCCCTGGTAGGAAGATTATACTTTTACGGTAACATTATGACTTATGACGCATACCCAGACATAGAACTACTGCGTTTAGAGGTTGATTTCGGTACAATGCTACGAAATGCTGGAATATCATCCCTCCACCACAACGAAATATAGGGTCACTTAATATATTTACCTAAGTCTAAACTAAAATTGATTATTTTGGAAGCGCTGAAAACCGGCACTCCAAGTTAGCATGTTCATTATTGCAACATTATGCGTTGTATACCTAGTTATGTAGGTACGTATTTAATTATATTGGGTGTAACAAAATTACCTATCCAAATTTCGTCACGTGACGTGGTATCAGTCAAGAAACATTACAAAAATGAAGAAAAAAAAAACACATGAATACTTTAACCGTAAAGCCGTTTTAAAGGTCCTATTTTATCCTATTTTCACCCTTTCTATCGCTACTGAGCGGCAGTAGAAAGCGACAACGACAGCCAGACGGGTGCTCTGTGTTAGTTTTGCCACGGCGACCATGTTACCTCGAATTGCCGCGGTAAAAAATGAATTCTTAATGTGCGACAAAAAAATGTAAAAAAAATGAAAAAATTTACCCCCCTTTTTTATTAAATATTTGTATTTGATTTCCGATGCCAAGTCATCTCATGAAATTTGGAGAGGTAATTTTGTTACACCCAGTATATACTTTATTTTACTATGTCTATCAGTCGTATATATATTATCCCATACCACAACCTTACTTTTGGCTAGATGAGAGAGAGAACTGGGGGATTACAGCTGACAATCGACGCCGCCGTGGTCACCTGCAGCATTTATGCTGAGCTGTAGTCTATTATTGCTGTAGAATTTTCATTATTATCTGATCTATACTAATATTATAAAGAGGAAAGATTTGATTGTTTGCTTGCATCGAATAGGCTCCGAAACTACCGAACCGATTTGAAAAATTCTTTTAATGTTGGGAAGCTACACTCTTTGCGGTGAACACAGGCTATATCTTATTCCCGTATTCCCACGGGAACGGGAATTACGCGGGTGAAACCGCGTGACGTCCGCTAAAGTCTAGCGGCGAATAACAAGTAGGTACCTTAAGTTTTCTAGTGAAAAATTACCATTTAAAGTAGATACCTACTCGCATTTTAAAGTCACGTCTTGGTATATTTCGTCTTTTCTTTTAAGTAAATAGTAATTGCAATACACCATGTTAGTTTAAAATCATATATATCTAGTAATTGCAATGTTACATAACAAGGCGAATTAAGTGGTCTGTCTTTTCGCTGGCATATCAGGCCAAGAAAATGTTTCTCTATGTTCACAGACCCTCACCTACATTATCCTATGGACTTACTTATTTGCGGAAGAAATGGATTGAAATAAATGCCAAATTAATGTCTCTTATAACATAATTTACCTGTCTTGACCTACTTTCTGAAACATCAATGCACGGCCTGAAATACTGAAACTACGAAATAGTTAAACAAGTATTGATAGGTTTGAAATTCAAACCCACATTCAACTTGATTCAACCAAATAAAAAGTGTACGCTGTGTACAGCGTACACTTTTTATTCGGAAGCTGTACAGTACATTAAAGTACATTAAAAAGCTGTACAGTACATTACTGTACTGTACTGTAGTACAGTACAGTAATGTACTGTACAGCTTTTTTTTTTTTTTTTTTTACGTGAGGGAAAATCCTCATGGATGTTATGCCGGACTCCTAAAGACTAAAAAACCTCACGCAACGCCCAACAGCCTATAGTTGTGAGCCCCGGGTAAGCCCTCGGAAGGATGTCCCAGGACTCCCAACAGACCTACAGCCGGCTCTGCAGCCGCGCCCAGGGGGTGGTTCGGGTGCTAATCCTCGTCTTTGGGGGTGGGTTTCGGGTGTGATCCCGCTTCTAAGGGGGGTCGTGCGTGAGTTCCTCACGTCACGCTGCCGTCATGGGCCTGCTTCTGTAAGGACGGTGAGCGACTCTCTCACCGTCCTCAGACCCCCGGTCATGGAGGCCGATAGTCCTCGGCGAAGACACGTCGGCGGCGTCCAGGCCGCCGACTGCGGAACTCGGGGGGAAGAGTTCTCTCCCGTACCCGCCCCGCCGCCTCTTTCACGAGCATGACCTGCTCGCAGAAAGAGGCGGCGCAGTCCCACTTACTCCCGCTGGAGAGCATGGCTCGCACCATGGTCTCGAGCGAGAGAGTGTCCTCGTCCAGACCCACTACGAGGACCTGGCGCTGTTGCGCCCATGCTGTGCACTCCACCAGCGTATGGAGCGCTGTGTCATCGCTGCGGTCCTCGCAGTGCTGACACTCGGCCGTGGTTTCCCGGTGTCTTCGCCACAGATACCTACCGAAGCTACCGTGCCCGGTTAGTATCTGTGACAGCCGGTAGGAGAGAGCACCGTGTCTCCTCTCCAGCCACTCGTCCATGACCGGTCTGACGGCCGCGATTGTGGCGAATCCCCCCTTTGGTTGCTCAAGTCGCACCTTCCATGTCTCGACGGTTTCCTGGTAGAGCAGGGACCGCTGGGCCTCGATTTCTCGAGGCGCAGGCCTTTGGCCCCGATCCAGTGCCTCCTTGCGCCATCTAAACAGTGACGCAAGGACTCTCGCTTCCAGGTCCCATGGAGGGGTCCCGGCTAGGAGACATGCCGCCTCACCGGAGATCGTGCGGTATCCCCTTATCACCCTGATGGCCATCGTCCTCTGCGGACTCAGCAGTCTGGCCACATTACTGGCCGACAGGGTCTCCGCCCATACGGGGGCCCCATTATAGGGCCATACTTCGCACGATCCCCAGGTATAGTCTCCTGTAGGGAGCGTTGGGTCCCCTGATGTTGGGCATCAGCCGCGCTAGTGCGGCTGATGCCCCCCTCAGTTTTGGGACCAAACTTCGGAAGTGATGTCCGAAGTTCCACCGGCCATCGAGTACGAGCCCCAGATACTTCATCGAGGGCTCGATGCCGATGCTGACGCCCCCTACCCACAGGCTGGATCCCGCAGGTGGCCCCTTCCGAGGTCCGTGGAAGCACAGAGCCTCGGATTTGTGAAGGGCGACCTCGAGACCCAGCCGCCAAATTCGACCCACGACTTGAGCAACCCCTGCCGTGGCCTTTAGTGCTGCATCACGGTGCGTTGCTCCCCGCGCCGTAACGAGGGTGTCGTCAGCGTAACAAGTTACGCTGACCCCTCGGAGCAACGGACCACGCAGCACCCAGTCGTAACCGATGTTCCACAGGAGCGGCCCTAATACCGATCCCTGTGGAACACCGCACGACACATCTCGCCGACCCGGCCCTAGCCAGCTCGGGTAAGTTATGGCCCTCTCGGAGAGATAGGCCCCGACAATTCGACGGAGGTAGGGTGGCACTCCATGGTAGATAAGTGCCTCCCTAACGCAGCCCCAGGGCAAGGTGTTGAAGGCGTTGGCGATGTCAAGAGACACCGCCACCACCACCTCACCCCGTGAGACTGCTTCCTCCGTCAGGCCTTTAATGCGCATGATCGCGTCCACGGTGGAACGTCCCTGACGGAAGCCAAACTGGCTATCCGCCAGATCAGGCCCCACGCGTGTGAGGTGCCCGACGAGGCGTTGTGCAATAATACGCTCAAAGAGCTTGCACACCTCGTCGAGCAACACGATCGGCCGGTACCCTGATGGGGAGTTTGCCGGCCGCCCCGCCTTTCGGATCAAGACCAGTTTCCCTGTCTTCCAGACCTTGGGAAACTGGCCTTTTTCGAGGCATGCGCTAAAAAGACCTACAAGTCGAGGCCCAAGCTCCTCGAGAGCCAGGACCCATGCTCGGCCTGGAATGCCGTCGGGTCCAGGGGCGGTGTTTCTGCGGGACTTAAGCCGCAGTACAGCCGCCCCTAACTCACCCTCGGTGACTACGGGCACGTCGTTCTCGCTGCCTTCCGCGTTGGGTGCCTGAGACGGAGCCATGCGCGGAGGAAGGTGTTCCTCCGCTCTCGTCGGGAACAAGGAATCCAGGACCCTCTCCAGCCGCTGCGGCTGGAGACTCTGGGTTAGGGGGGGCGCCTTGGGGCGTAATTTGCTCCTTACCTTTTTTTTTTTTTTTTTTTCTATGTAAAAGTACTGTACAGCTTAATTGCACGGTCATTCTGTTGACATGATAGGTACACGAAAATATCATTTAGGTTTTACCTATGTTTTTTCTGGGACTAAAATTGACGCTATAATATGTGCAGGCACTCAAACTATAATTGAATGCTTTAGAAACATTTTGGGGCAGCACGGTCAGTCAGACAGACAAAAATTATGTAAATCTCATATTTGGCATCAATAAATATAGGAATTTTAATACTAGCTGATGCCCGCAGCTTCTCCCGCGTAAAATTTGCTCCCATTCCGTTCATAAAAAGTAGCCTATGTGTTATTCCAGGCTATATTGTATCCCTGTACCAAATTTCAGCCAGATCCGTTCAGCCGTTCGAGCGTGAAAGAGTAACAAACATCCACACTCACAAACTTTCGCATTTATAACATACGTATAGTCTATCATCAATTATTTAAAGCTAATGCGAACTGCGCGGAGTGTGGTTACAGAATTAGAAATACATTCCACTCCTCATATCTTTCGAATGGCTAAACCTATTATCATAAAACTAGCGGTATCGTGATGTATAAGTTATGACCTTTCATTTGATACCGAACACGGCTATATTTGAACACATTCAAATTTTCGTCACCACTTTCACCCCTCATAGCTTTGAAATTACTTAACCAATTTTTATGAAACATAGCTAAGAACACTCTAATCTAACCCATCTTTCAAACACTTAAGAAGTAAGATTCCTTTTTTTAAAAAAAACAAGATCATCAATAAGATTCTCTTTTTATAAGTTAGATTCTACACATAAAAAAAACAATTTATCATGTATAGAATTTATCTCTGATTCTCGATAGAATTTTGTAGGTAAAAATTACATTTTATTGAAATACAATCGCTTTCATTAACGATACAAATTTTATTCTGTCGTTTGCGACAACCACCTGATTATTAAAGCGAATGCAGCACAATAGTCGCGACTAGACTTTGATTACATAAAGTCGACTAGAGCATAAAAGCTCTTACAGCGTTGAAAAGTTTCTTGTAAAAGCTTTCTGATCTTAGAACTGATCTAATTGCATTGTAGAAGAATTCAATGGTAGTTTTATCGTATAATAAGGCTTTGCATAAAACATTACAGACCTTTCGGAGTAATAAAGTGATTGACTAAACAATTTGCCAACGTATGCGATTCAAATTATAGCATTGTTAGCAAGGTAGTTACTTGAATGAATTCAGTCTGATAATGTCATTGCTAAATAACAAAGTAATGTTGACATTCGGCGTGTCATAAAAATAAATGGATATCACATTGGTAAAGATACGGATTTTCATTCTTTTGTGTTGACTACAGTAAAGAAATATTTATTGTCAGGTAGGTATAATTCTTTGCAAAATAGTTTTCACGTCAAAAAATGAAGAAGACTAAAAACACTAGACTGCAGAAAATAAACAAAAGGACAGATTTTGATTATATCTGTGGAGGGTAGGAAAAAGGGGATGAGTCAATAATTCTCACTTTTCAGTCCGGCTAGAAAACTGCTTTATCCTTTTTCAGACATCACTATTGATTCAATAATGTTGGTGAAACTGTAAAGGTTTATACATATAGAACCCTTAAGGCCGCGTGGGTCAGATTTTGAGTATTTTGAAACAATCCTAGTCAAAAAGTAAAGGGTTTTTACTTCTGATAAATATATATATAATAGTTAAGGATATAAGCTAAACATATTCCGAGCCCGTTACACGATCCAATAAATTTCACTAGATAGAAAAAAATCCCAAAGTTGACTCTCTCAGAAAAGTTTTTTCAATACTGTGGCTAAACTATTAACATTTTATATATTTTTTTTGCACTCAATTAAAGCTATTGAGTTTTTATACACATTTTCCAAGCGTTTTTCTATACACAAGTATTTACATAGTTATCATGTACGAATATCTACCAAACGCAATAGAATTGCGCCGCTGACGGCCGATCACGGCGATCACTCCGATCAGTCTCGCGCTAGCGCTTGTGGAGGCAGGACCTGTGTCAGTGTTTTTCGCAACTATTTCGTAATTATTATGCCAAATTACGTTGAATTCGCGCCACAGTATAAAAATATCAGTAATGGGCAAAATGTAATTAGATTAACCGTTACAAATTATAATTACTTTGTTATGCTTAATTCAATTACTCTGTCACAGATTACTTGAGTAATTAATTACAATGAGTACATACTAGCAGTAACTAATTACTGAGTAATGGAATTACACGTTAATCTAATTACATTGTAACTAGACACTCATTAAT
Source organism: Miltochrista miniata (assembly GCA_933228765.1). Classification (NCBI taxonomy): domain Eukaryota; kingdom Metazoa; phylum Arthropoda; class Insecta; order Lepidoptera; family Erebidae; genus Miltochrista; species Miltochrista miniata. The sequence continues at coordinate 20,300,649 of OW121749.1, read as the reverse complement.
TCAATAACGAACTCTCATAGTTAAAAACTCTGTCCTGTGAATTCGTCACGGCCCAAGGGGTGGATCGATTTTGATGCGGTTTTTTGATCGTAAGTCAATGTATCCATGATAGTACTTAGCTATACATTTTGAAGACCATCAGCTTAATTCCTGAGTGATGAAGGGATTTCACTTAAATTCCCATACGCCACTCATGGCAAATGTGGTGATCTTTGACTTTTTAAGTGTTTTCACGACATGGTAACCAACTACCTAATGCATTACTTGTTACCGTACATATTGAACGGCTTCCCTTCTTCCATTGTTTGCGAGTACCGTAATGATGAGAAATACTCACGTCAACTTAATAATTTAATAAAAAAATATTATAAAGCTAATACGGACTACACATTTATTGCATGTTTATAGTTTTGCTGTGCTTGTTGCGCGGGCACATGCAGTGAGTGATATGTAATGTTTTTGTACAATTATGTAAGTAAATGCTGCTCACACAAAAACCTTACAGTTTAAGCGAGTAGTTACTGTAAAATATACCTGTAATAAATGTATTATGTTGATCATAAATAAATAAATTAAAATGTCAACGAATTACATGATAATTTTGCAATCCAACATGGCGGCCACGCCGTAATCACAAAATTTCATGATGGGTATCGTTTAAGGGGTTTTTTAGTATGCTGAGTACGAAGTACGTGATAATTTTGCAATCCAATATGGCCGCCGCGCTGTAATCACAAAATTTCATGATGGGTATCGTTTAAAGGGTTTTTTCGTATGCTGAGTACGAATCACGTGATAGTTTTGCAATCCAATATGGCCGCCGCGCCGTAATCACAAAATTTCATGATGGGTATCGTTTAAGGGGTTTTTTCGTATGCTGAGTACGAATCAAGTGATAATTTTGCAATCCAATATGGCCGCCACGCCGTAATCACAAAATTTCATGATGGGTATCGTTTAAAGGGTTTTTTTGTATGCTGAGTACGAATCACGTGATAGTTTTGCAATCCAATATGGCCGCCGCGCCGTAATCACAAAATTTCATGATGGGTATCGTTTAACGGGTTTTTTGGTATGCTGAGTACGAATCACGTACTAATTTTGTAATACAAGATTGCCGCCGCGGTATGATCACAAAATTTCATGATGGGTATCGTTTGAAGGGTTTTTTCGTATGCTGAGTACGAATCAAGTGATAATTTTGCAATCCAATATGGCCGCCGCGCCGTAATCACAAAATTTCATGATGGGTATCGTTTAAGGGGTTTTTTGGTATGCTGAGTACGAATCACGTACTAATTTTGCAATAAAAGATGGCCGCTGCGCCGTAATCACAAAATTTTGTGATGGGTATCGTTTAAGGGGTTTTTTGGTATGCTGAGTACGAATCACGGATATTTTTGCAATCCAATATGCCCGCCGCGCCGTAATCACAGAATTTCATGATGGGTATCGTTTATGGGGTTTTATGGTATGCTGAGTACAAATCACGTACTAATTTTGCAATCGAATATGGCCGCCGCGCCATAATCACAAAATTTCATGATGGGTATCGTTTAAGGGATTTTTTGGTATGCTGAGTACGAATCACGGATATGCAATCCAATATTCCCGCCGCGCCGTAATCACAAAATTTCATGATGGGTATCATTTATGGGGTTCTATGGTATGCTGAGTACGAATCACGTACTAATTTTGCAATCCAGCATGGCCGCCCCGCCGTAATCACACAATTTCATGATGGGTATAGTTTAAGGGAATTCTTGGTATGCTAAGTATGAATCACATGATAATTTTGCATTCCAATATGGCCGCCGCGGTGTGATCACAAAATTTCATGATGGGTATCGTTTAAGTGGTTTTTAGGTATGCTGAGTACGAATCACGTGATAATTTTGCAATCCAATATGGGCGCCGCGCCGTAATCACAAAATTGTATGATGGGTATCGTTTAAGGGGTTTCTTAGTATGCTGAGTACGAATCACGTGATAATTTCGCAATCCAAAATGGCCGCCGCGGTGTTATCACAAAATTTCATGATGGGTATCATTTATGGGGTTTTATGGAAGCGCTCGTGGCCCCGCGGACTCAGTGTTCTGTAAACGATAACTGCAGTAAGCAACTTTCACTATGGCCGGTCCATGGATGGGTGACCATCCATGTGATCACTTTGTGACATTAATTTGAGCGTTTCCGTGCTTCGGAAGGCACGTTAAGCCGTTGGTCCCGGTTGGCCAAATTCAATTTCAAAATTATCATGTTATTCGTACTCAGTATTCAAAAAATCCCATTAAATGATATCATCACGAAATTATGTGATTACGGCGCGATGGCCATTTTGGATTGCAAAATTATCATGTGATTCGTACTCAGCATACCAAAAAAACCCTTAAACGATACCCATCATGGATTTTTGCGATTACGGCGTGGCGGCCATATTGGATTGCAAAATTATCCCGTGATTCGTACTCAGCATACCATAAAACCCCATAAACGATACCCATCATGAAATTTGGTGATTACGGCGCGGCGCCCATATTGGATTGCAAAATTATCACGTGATTCGTAGTCAGCATACCTAAAAACCCCTTAAACGATACCCATCATGAAATTTTGTGATCACACCGCGGCGGCCATATTGGAATGCAAAATTATCATGTAATTCATACTTAGCATACCAAGAATTCCCTTAAACTATACCCATCATGAAATTGTGTGATTACGGCGCGGCGGCCATGTTGGATTGCAAAATTAGTACGTGATTCTTACTCAGCATACCAAAAAACCCTTTAAACGATACCCATCATGAAATTATGTTATTACACCGCGGCGGTCATTTTGGATTGCAAAATTATCACGTGATTCGTACTCAGCATACCAAGAAACCCCTTAAACGATACCCATCATGAAATTTTGTGATTACGGCGTGGCGCCCATATTGGATTGCATAATTTTCACGTGATTCGTACTCAGCATACCAAGAAACCCCTTAAACGATACCCATAATGAAATATTGTGATTACGGCGCGGCGCCCATATTGGATTGCAAAATTAGTACGTGATTCGTACTCAGCATACCTAAAAACCCTTAAAACGATACCCATCATGAAATTTTGTGATTACACCGCGGCGGCCATTTTGGATTGCAAAATGATCACGTGATTCATACTTAGCATACCAACTTTAGAAAACTTTAGAAATTTTTATGACCAGCTATTATGTAATTTACATTTTTTGCGCAACTGTAACCGTCTAGCAAACGTACGCGACGGAAACTCTCAAAAGAAATGAAATATCCTAGTTTTCGAAAAATGTTTCGTTGCTGCTCAGCTCTTATTCGCCTTAGCGTGATGTTATATATTTTGTTATTTTTGAAAAATGGACATTCTTTTAAGGCACTTTTGAAATTCAACTTCTAGAGTTCAAACAACTAAACAAATAAACAAACTCTTTAGCTTAAAAATAATAGTATAATATATATAATTAACTCATTTATTTAGGAAACTCTAATAAATCACTACACTTAATAAAGTTAGATGCATGCTAACATTGTTTGGCGTAGTAAATCTACGCCAAACAATGTTAGCATGCTGTACCTATATTTCTACTCTACTGTATACTGTGGCATGAGAGTTCACTGCCGCTGCCGGTGCGCGGTGTGTCTTGCGACCGGGGCGAGGGGAGCGCCAAATGCCTACTTGTGCGCTATAACCGCCCCTTAAGTTGTAATTTGTTTTTCTTCCTATCATGTCATATATATAGAGGTAATAAGTACGTTTGCCTAAACCTCCTGTCTCCTCCATGCCTCGGTGAAATGGGCTTGCCAAATGTTAGGCAGGTGAAAATTGCGCAGGATTTTAGAATTATTCAAACGGACATTTTAAATTGACACTGCAATTTTGTGACTTACCTCAACATATATCTACCTATACGAGCAAAATTTGAGGCCCAGATAATGATTTAACAGGCATGATCTAACGCCTACCTACAACGAAAGGACGGAAGTTCAAACTATTTCAAGTACGCTCATAGCTGCACCTAATTGGAAAATTGGTGAATTGAGATCGGGATTTCGTAGTTCTATTTTGGGCTCGTTTAACATGTGACACTAATCGAATTGCAGGGTCATCTTTCAAACTATTTATTTATTTACAAAAATATTTATTTATTAAATTAAATTAAATACGTATTAGAAAGTACAAACTCTACTTAGGTAGGTACTACTACTATAGCTCGATAGGTATCCTATCCTATATAATACTTCCGGCTGAATGTCAACTTTTACCTGGTAGTACGAGTAGGTGGATGAATGTAAAATTAAACAGCTAACACTTTTTTAAGAAGTATAATAGCTATTTCTTTTTAATGAATTACTGTCGAATTTCGGAATCGACGCACCACAGGCCTACCTGGCCATACTGTGCCACGGGTCAGTGATACATAGAAAAATTCGAAACGAACATTTCCTGATTTTGTGTACAATGTATTTCTTCCGAGCTGGGATTCGATCCGAGATCACAGCATAGTAGTCGCACAGGTAGGTACACTTACCTTACCACTGCGCGTCCAAGGATACTGCGTTGTTCGTCGAGCATGAACCTGCTTAATTTAATCCCAAACTACACACATCTAAGAAGGTACCTATCTACCTATATTACCCGATAAAGCCAGGGCTTCGGTCAAAAATGCAATCGATAAACTGTCGTCTAGTGATTTTGCTAAACAGATTAGGCGGTAATACTACACCAGTACCTAAAGTACCTACCTACGTAGTTAAAGGTCATGATCGACCACATAGACCAACGTAACTACAGAGAACTGTGTAATAGAAGTAGTAAACGACATCACACGCGTCAAATGGTTGCGGTTGCGGTGACAAGTATCCGGTGTTGCCACTGGACTTGGATGTAGGTGTTCACAGCCTTGGAGATTAGCCTCAACCTCCGATAAATAACACCAATACGCAATCATAAGTTACATCTAGTACCATAGCAAGAGTCTTGAAGGGGTTATCATGGGACCACGAGAAACGTACGGTTGAATTGGCTCCCGAACATTTAGGTTTTTGAAGCCACAGTCAATCCACGTGGCATTTCACAAGCAGCTCTTTCAAGAAATGTTCTTTGGATTCAAATTCGAGGGCGGGTGCGATAAGGTCCTACCGACATCCTCTGGGACTAAGCTAGCTTCGGCTGAAAAGAAAGAAAACTTGAAATAAAACCGTTACAAACCTGTCAGGACAGCGTAAACTTGATGGAATTGGAAGAGGCCTGCGCCCTGCAGTCGATTCAAACCAGAGGTATTGATGTTTTTCAAGCGTGCAGCTGTTCATTCTATTGGTAAAACTAATGACACATTATCACAGAACAACGTAAGTATTAATTTGTAATGGACCCGCCACTGCATAGGTACCTATCTACTTGCATCTATAGAATCTACAATTATATGAAAAAGAGGAAGATTTGATTGTTTGACGACTGCCTGTGGCGCAGTCGAAAGACTCGGTAGTGATACCGCCTGCGGCGCTGGAGGTCGTGGGTTCGATTCCCACCGGAGACAAATATTTGTGCGACCCATAAATGTTTGTCTCAAGAGTCTGGGTGTTTCTATGTATAATATGTATGTATTTAAAAAGTATATAAGTATTAATATGCGTAGTTTGATACCCATAACACAAGCAGGTTCTTCCTAGCTTACTTTGGGATCAGAGAGCGTTGTGTGTGAAATGTCAGTGAATATTTATTTATTTATTTATTTGTTTGCATTGAAAAGGCTCCGAAACTACAACTTTGAAACTGAACCGATTTGAAAAAATCTTTTACCGTTGGAAAGCTACAATATCCCCAGATAACATAGGCTTTATCTCCGTATTCTAACGGGCATAAAAGCTGCGCGGGTGAAACCACTTGAAAACGACACCTGTACTGTTCCACAATATTTATTACTAGCTGTTCCCCGCGGCTTACCGCGTAGAAGTCGTTATCGCGTAAAATCATAACCATCCTTTTGCGCAGTCGGTTAAAAAGTAGTCTATGTCCTTCTCAGGGCCTCGAACTATCCCTGTACGAAATTTCATCTCAATCGCTCCAGCCGTTTTTTTTATTTTTTTATACCACTAAGGTGGCAGACAAGCATACGGCCCACCAGAAGGACTGGTGGTCACCGCAGCCTATGAACGTTTGCAACACCAGAGGCGCCACACTCGCGCTGCCGACCCTGTAAAAGGTTTTTACAGGGTCGGCAGCGCGAGTGTAGCGCTTAGACCCCTTTTGAATAACCCCATACTGTAGGCGTTTGGGAAAATCGAGGCAGGAAGATCATTCCACAACCTAAGCGTGCGCGGAAGAAAACCCCTACCGGATCTAACCGTGCTCGAACGCTCCGGACGTAGGGTGTGAGGATGAAATCCCTGTCTATGGCGAGCAGTGCGATGATAGAAGGTAGCCGTAGGCATCATGACAAACAATTCCTCAGAGCACATAGCATTGTACAGGCGGTAGAACACGCATAAGGAGGCAAAGTCTCTCCTGTCGCGAAGAGGTTCAACACCACCTGTCAGTATAGGATCGTTGACAACTCTCACAGCTTGCCTCTGCACCGAGTCAAATGGACGAAGCTGATATTCAGGTGCCCCCGCCCAGAGGTGACAGCAGTACTCCATGTGTGGCCGGACTTGCGACTTATAGAGAAGCAGTGTTTGCGCCGCAGTAAAGTACCGCCGCGCCCTGTTGAGCACACCGAGCTTCTTGGACGCCAGCTTGGCCTTGTCCTCCAAATGAATGCGGAACTGAACGTCACTGGAGATGTCAACACCAAGGATCCCCACTTTTAGAGATGGAAAGAGATGTGCCCTGGAATTGTGGCGCTACAGTAATTGGGGCTTTCTTAGCGGTGAAGAAACACGCCTGTGTCTTGGAGGGGTTGAACTGGACAAGGTTTTGTCTACCCCAAAACGTTTAGGTGAACGCGTAACAGACAGACTGACAGACAGAGTTACTTTCGCAATTATAATATTAGTAGGGAAGTAGGGATAGTAGGGATTTGTGTTGGAGTTTTTTTGAGACAGTACTACCTTGTTCTTTCATCTAGCTACCTTTGAAAATGCCGTGAGGCGATACCGGTCAGTCAGGTTTATAATGATAAATATTGCGGAACAGTCGGAGTTTCGTTTTCAATATGTAGGTAAGTAATATTTGTTGCTTCATCTATACTAATATTATAAAGAAGAATGATTTGTTTGCATCGAATAGGCTCCGAAACTACTGGACCGATTTGAAAAACTGTTGAGAAGGTACACTCTTTGCGGTGACCATAGGCTATATATTATTCCCGTATTCTCACGGGAAACGGACTTACGCGTGTGAAACCGCGTGACGTCCGCTAGTTTAAAATATTAAGGTTCCCGAAAAAAACAACTTATACTTAGCTGAAATCTCTTCACACACTACCGTGTGCTGAATATTTTATTTAAATAAAGCTTGCGAAACTATAAAACAAAAATATATTTATACATAATATTGGGTACATACAAAAGTTAATACATGCATAAACTGAATTAAAAAATATTAAACTTAGGTACAAGGAGCAAACCTATCAGTCTTAAAAATTACAACGCAAAATTCTTTGATTTATAAATAACTTGATCATAATATAATACAATTATAAACTCTGATACAACACTGGGTCGTTGTTCGAAAGATATGAGTATAAAAACGTTTACATATATTTTCATTTACATAATAATATTCGTCAAATTATGCAAAAGATTTTCTATCAACAAAATATAATTATTGTTCAATTCCTTTAATCGTAAGTATAAGAAAAAACTGCATGGTAGTGAAACTCGACGGTCGATATAAAATCAGTGGGCCTGAGTAATGTACGAGAACAGCCCAAAACTACAAATTAGAGATAGTAGGGTAGACTGGGTACGGTTGTGCCAGGGTACGGTAGTGACAGTCGCTGTATTGTCGAAAATATAGGGATTAGCGGGGGGCGTGCAAGGGGAAAGACGGGCACCTTGCACGTCTCAACCTGTGTCATCACAGTGTTGCGTCATCCGACGCGCAGAGTGTACGTGACCAGGAGCACATTTTGATTTTTGAACGCAAAAAGTAAGTATTTTGATTCATTATTATTTCGTAATTGCCATTACATGTATACTGATAGGGTATTGAGTGTTGTTCATTGATATAAATCAAATAGTAGCAGTGTAATATCAGTGGTTACATTTATTGTAGGTTATTTTGTTTTGACGTGGTGGTATTTCTTTTATTAAAACGATCTGTGGGTACAGTTGTGACATTTTTACTGGGTACGGTTGTGACATAAGTAAAAGCGGTTGTTTATTGTTTTAGATGCCTCGAATACGCAAACGAAAGACTACAAGAGCACAGTGCAGCTTGAATCAGTATGAAGATGCTTACAAAGAAACTAAACGCGGGACTTCTTTGCGACAAGCTGCGGAAATGCATGATGTTAATCGCATGTCACTATTAAGGTATGTTCGAAAACGCGATAATGCCAGCACGGGCGATAATGAAAACAATAGCATTAGCATGGGGTATGTTGCTCACAATAAAGTGTTTTCCGAACAACAAGAGCAGCAGTTGTCAAAATATTTACAGCGTTGCGCGGACATTTATTTCGGACTTACTCCAAAAGAGGTGCGGAAGTTGGCTTTTGAGCTTGCAACTCAATATAACCTAAAGCGACCTGCTACTTGGGCTGAGAATGAGATGGCAGGCGAAGAATGGTTCCGTTCATTCCTGAATAGAAATCCTTCTCTATCTGTTCGAGTAGCTCAAGCTACAAGCCTTTCAAGGGCAACTAGTTTTAATAAAACAAATGTGGAAGCTTTTTACGACAACTTGCAAGTTGTTATGGATAGACATCCTTACGAGCCACAGGATATCTACAATGTCGACGAAACAGGCGTCACTACGGTCCAAAAACCTGATAAAGTCATTGCAAGACGTGGTACGCGGCAAGTGGGAGCCGTTACTTCTGCTGAACGGGGCACGTTAGTTACGGTAGCTTTTGCAGTGAACGCCTTGGGAAATACCATGCCTCCGTTTTTTATTTTCCCTCGTGTTCGTTACCACGACCACTTTGTGAGGGACGGACCAGTTGGATCTGTTGGAGCTGCAAACCCTTCCGGCTGGATGCAAGATCTATCCTTCTTAGAATTTCTTAAACATTTTTAGAAATTTTGTAATGCTTCACTAACTCACAAAGTGTTACTCGTGCTTGATAATCATTCATCGCACATTCACATTAATACTTTAGATTATTGTAAAGAAAACGGGATCACTTTACTTTCATTTCCCCCACATTGCTCTCACAAGCTTCAGCCTCTCGACCGGTCTGTCTTCGGACCTTTAAAAAAAGCTATTAACACCGCTTGCGATGGATGGATGCGAAGCCACCCTGGTAAAACGATGACAATATATGATATACCAGGTATCATCAAAATTGCTATGCCTCTGGCTCTTACACAGGCGAACATACAGGCTGGTTTTATGAAAACTGGGATATATCCATACAACCGTAATCTGTTCGGAGATATTGACTTTGCACCCTCTTTCGTAACCGACAGACCAAACCCTGATACTGAAGACAATATTCCTGCAGTACCGTCACCTGGAAGAACTAGACCAAATCCTGACACTGAAAATAATGCTTCTGTAATACCATCTCACACAACAAGCAGAACAGACACTGAAGATATTTCTCCTGCAGCACCATCACCTGTAATAAGCAGACCAATCCCTGACAATCAAGAGGATGCTCCCATAGCACCATTTTTAGTAAATATTGCCAACCTTGACTGTATTCAAGAAGAAAATTTTGTTACTGAGAATTTTGGACCTAATAATAAAAGTCCACCACTTTCACCTTCTATAGACAATACACCAAGCCAAAATTTTAGCAATGTTCAACCATCTACTTCTGCCATACCATCAGTTTTTTCTCCTGAAATTGTTCGGCCTTTTCCAAAAGCTTCCCAAAGAAAAACGCGAGGACCTAGAACCAAGAAGTCTACGATTTACACGGACACGCCTGAAAAAGAGGCAGTCAGGCAAGAATATGAAGCAAAAGAAAAACGACTGAAGGCAAAGGGCATCAAAAAAAATCTCAATGAGCCGAAAGGAAAAGGAAAAGGTAAAGCAACGAAAAGGAAACAATCACCGTCAATATCAGATGAAGAAGAATATTTTTGTTTGGTATGCCTTGGTCCATATTCTGAAAGTAGGCCTGGCGAAAAATGGATTAAATGCCAAGGAAAGTGTAACCTTTGGGCCCATGTAGACTGTACAGATGGTAGTCGGTATTATATTTGTCACAACTGTGATGAGTCGGATTAGATTAGTTGTCAAACTTACTTTTATAAATTTTCACATGCTACATTTCTAAAAAAATATTTGAGTTCCTGTTTAAAAGATTTTGAGCACGTTGTTATGTTGAGTTTAGTTTCAAAATAGAATAGAGTTTAAGTTCTAATGTGATTATGAACATGATTAATATATTTATATTTGTTAAGTCCGCTTTAACTAATTTTAAGTGCAGACTGTTATAATTACTTTAAGGTACTTAAATAGTGGGTATAGATGAAGACTGACTGTACTAATGAAGACTACTGATTGTAACCAAAGATCCTATAGTGCCTTATATGTTGTAAGAAATTAAAATGTTCAAAGATTTTATTTCTTTTGTTAGGAAAGTATAATTTAGTTGATTATTATATAAAAATAAATAAATATTTTTTGCAATTAAAGTGTTTTATTGGCATTTTAGAGTATTTTTATCTTGTTTTGTGATCATATTACAGTATTTTCATCGTGTCACTATTGACCCCCAGTACTGTCACAACCGCCCTTGGGGTGGGTACGGTTGTGACAATATACCTTTTTTTTTAAATTTCATTTTATGAACTAACCATTTGATTTAGACATATACTTTCATGTTTATACGTTAAGCAATGAATAAACTTCATTAGAATACATTTTTTGTTCAGATTAATAGCATAAATAAAAAGCTATAGTCAATCATTTGAAAATTGTCACAACCGTACCCAGTCTACCCTACAGATGGAAACCTACATACTTTATTCGCTGAGGCTACTCACACAAAGACACCGCTCACAGAGTTCACAGACACGAGGTCAGGCGAGGTTTAGGCGAGTTTTCGATACTGATTTGTGCGCGAGTGTGCGTAGCAGAGGGTTGTTGTAAAAAAAAAGTACATACATGAGATTTACATCTGTCTGGCCATAACTGCTGTGCACTCCATGTTGTCGATGATTTTGATCTTGGAGTTATCAGAAGAAAAATTCATCAGTTTTAAAAATGTTAACTGATATCGTAAGATTTGTCCGACGTGTATTAATCGCATGTATACTCCTGCTCTTTTTTCCCCGGCTCCCACCTCGCCGCGCATACCTCAAAGTGTGCACAGCAGTTATGGCCAGACGAGATCTCTAATTTGTGCCAAAACGAACGAGCTGGCAACGTCGCAACTCTTAGAGCGACAGCATAAAATAATAAGGTACAGAACGCAATCTCATGATGTACTTTTTTTTCAAACCTACCCTCGGCTACGCACGAACCAGATTCGAAATTACTATGAACATTCTTTGACTTATGTCCGTGAAATCCATTGAGCTGTGTGTCATGTGTAGCCCGAGCGCACTTTGAATGTAAATTATTATTTTGTGGCGACAGTGTTGCTAGCTTGCAAATATGTTTAATTAGCTCGGAGGTTAGAGGGGGGCAACATGCTTTCGAAGTACGGTCATGAACTTTAATTTCGGACCCAATTAAAATCGTGGGTAACCACGTGTAGCAAACTGAAGTCTTTTCGAGCTAATATTGTTTATACCTACGTGTCAAAATGCTAACTCCAGGTCAGTAACAACTTTTCAACTTTATTGCATTAGGAACATTCCTAATGCAATAAATAAAAATGTTATAACATTATAACATTTCGAGGGGATGGGTCCTAAATTAAAGTTCGTGATCGTACTAAGAAATGGCTTCTGCACAACTACGAAGGAGATTCGTTACTACTTAATGCTTTTCTGTACTTATGCTTTAGTCTACGAATAATGTATTCTATAGAAGTGTAATTCGGCTCAAAAAATGGCTCCACCAAATGGGGACCGCGGAAGGTGGGGCTTAAAACGGGGACCGCGCGACACAGTTAGTCCGCGCTGTCACGCGTAACGTACGGTTGTGTCGCTGGAACCAATCAGTCAGTGATATTAATTGTGTTTTCGCGTTAAATATATCCCAAAAATGCCTTCTTGTATTGTGAATTGGTGCAGAAACCATACGGATATGAAAAACTCTGGAATCACCTTCCATAAGTTAGTAAATATTCATTTTAAAAACACGTACTTGGGGAAGTTGAAAAGTGTTATGCAACATGAACGCAATTCCAAAATTAAATTGTTTTTATGCAGTGTTCATAGTATGTTAAGCGCTGAGGTAATATTGTTAGTAAGATATTATATTAGTAGGATGATATTATGCATAGAAATTAAATTATAATTTTTGTTTGTTTCGGAGTTTGCATGGCGTTGTCAAATATGCTGTATGTGGAACGTCAACTTCCAGAGACAGTTGAGCAAATTGTGGGCTATATTGCAGGGTTCGTAGCAAAAAAAGTTACAAACCAAAATAGAATGTTTGTCCTGCATCAATTTATTACTGGAAACGGAAAAACTTTATTTTCACAAACTAATTTGTCTGAAAGATTTTGGAGGATTAGTTTATCCCTCATTCATTGTTTTCAAAATATGTCTTTGGTCTGAAACATTACTCAGGGTTGTCTTGGGCACACAATTTGAAAATAATGGTAAATAAGTGTTTTGCCAAAATAATAGAAAGAAATGACGTCACGAAACCCCTGAAAGACAGTCATCCTATAGAAAGCAATCACGATGTTATGTTGTTGAAGGCTATAATCGAACAATTTCTAATAATTCGTTTGCATTATATTGCTAAAAACGAGTCCTTATTAAATTCCAACCGCCATAAATTAAATAAACTAATTATTTTTAGAGGTTCATAATTGTGAAAAAAAACAACGTATTTTAATTTGTATTAAAATACGTTACAAAGTAGTTCAATCAATAGAAAAATAATAACAATCCACTTTGATTGAACTTATTCAATAAAAAATAAACACATAAACAAGCTTTCTTATTATTGCATAAAACCATCCACGCTTATCACGTTCGCCGCTTCGGGTGGGGCGCCGAGCCGGCATGACCTTGGCGCGACCAATCGCATGTAAGTATTTAACAATGGATGTGTGAGTGTTATGTTCTATTGCTGTTTTTAGTATGCGTAAGTTACTCCAAGATTACAGCGGTAACTTTATAGGTGTTACATTTCTATAGAATACATTATTCGTAGGCTTTAGTCGTCATAGAACCTACCTAACTCAATTCAGAGTATTTACACTGTGTACTTATATTTATATACATTATGCTTAAACACTTAATGGAGTCTTTAAATGCAAAATGCTTTTCACACTTCATAAAATACACAGTTATCAATAAGTATTGTTAAACAATTGTCTATTGATATAAGTATAAATTATACTGTACAACTGACTGTTCGTGCTGCATAAACTATAGCTTGGTAAAATCGTTTAAAACGGACCCTATATTTGAGTACTGTCATAAATTCAATGCCATTGAATAAATGAAGTACGGTCGTGCACATCATTTTACACAAAGATGGGTTAAGTAATGGAATCAGGCGTTACATGGCGGAAATCCATCTTAGAACGACAATAAAAGAGGAGAGGGAGAGAAACCCACCTCACACCCTCGATTCGTCAATTCTAACATACAACAGTTAAGGAAAACCACAACTAAGGCTACGTTCACATGGCGCACGTTTTTCACGTACACGATTTTTCTGTATACGATGCAATCGTTCACACGGCGACCATTCGTAGCGTTTTTGACGTCACGATAAAATCAAACAAATGGGTGAGTCGTGTGAACAAAACAACGTGAATATTAGCGCCACTACGATTCCTATTCGAGAAAATCGAACTTCGAACTGGCAACTTCGAACGGTATACGGGAAAAACGTGTCTCGAACACGAGGTTTTCCCGTATGGACTCCATGTGAACAGTTTCATATATTGTCTACTGCCACTACTACGTTCGAGAAAATCTCGTATACGGGAAAAACGTGGCCGTGTGAACGTAGCCTAATTGTAAGGGAGGAATGACGAATTCCTCCTTCCGGAAGAAAAGACGAACTTCTCAGGAAAGGAAATTTGGATGTCGGATAGGAAAAACACTTGCACCCTCCAGACTCTACTCTCGGCATTGAGCACTACTCCGACTAACTAGTCGACAAGTCTTCGATTCGTCATTCCTCCCATACAATTAGTTGTGGCTATCCTTAACTGTTGTACGTTAGGATTGAAGAATCGAGTGTGACAGGCGGGTTCCTCGCGCTCCCCTTCTTTATTGTCGTTGTAATAAAAAGAAGGGTTGTCTGTAAAGTAATTTACGGACGATAATTTTACGTGCTCACGTCATAACATAAGCGAAATCGGCCGATGGAGTGGAAGAGAGATAGATGCGTCACAAGCCGAACGTTTAGGTCGATCGTGCCTCTCTATCGCTTGTTCGACGCTCCCGCTTGCACGGTCAGTTCAGGCGGAACGTGACACTTTTTCGTGCGTGCAGCCGGCGTTCATCGATTTATAAGGCGGTTTCACGTCAAATACTACACGATACTAAGTTATTGAGATTGGTGGCATTTTCGTTTGCAAGGGTACCGTAGTTCAGAACTACGGCAGTGCCAGTAACAAAGGCAAGTTGAAGGTATTAAGGGCGGGCTGAAAATGTCTAACAGCATGTAGCCAAAACCTCCTTTTGTCAGTTTCCATGCGTCAATAAGCGCACTGGTGAAATGTGGAAATTAATCATAATGACTGTTTACCCTACTTATAGATAAATTAGTTTTAATGACGAGATTAGGTTCTAAAGTAAATCTTAAGGAGACGGCAGACTATCCGTGATGCACAGTCCTTGAAAAATCTGCGATGCATTATGCGATGTAGACTCTATCGCACAAAAGTCTGTCATCAACGCTGTACCTAAATTAGCTAACCAGTAAGTATTACATTGTACACCTCATAGAATAGAGATGGTATTCTTGCAGAGAGTTCCTGCATGAAATTGTCTAGGTCACATAATATAATAAAGTTAAATGAACTTGAAACACTTTTGTTTGTCGTGTGGTATCCGCGTCTTGAACAGGACGGAGTCGGCGCGGTACTGCGTCGATAGGAGCGGAGTGTAGCCCATTACCTGAAAAAAAGCCATAATGCATGTATTGATAAGGCGGTCCCTTTATTCAAGGGCCCCGTCTCTATTTTATTCCGAGCGTTATCATTTGTTTGTGCGGAGCTCCCAAACGGTTTGACCGATCCAGAAACTGAATATGTGTCCATGCTGCTATACTGCTATTTTTAATATGGCAACATAATCAATCAAGTATGGCAGTCAACTGCTTCGCGACGCCATGACCTCGTCCGTTAGTCACCAGTTGCACTACTTGCAGGAGAAGCTGGTTTTGGGGCCCGGGCTCTTTTTATTTATGACGAATGGATGCGTAACGGGACTCCTGCATCTCCTGACCAACTGACAAGATAAACGAACTGACAACGAATACGCCCATCCGGGGTTTGGAGGTCACACGGCAGTTCATCAAAACGATGTCGGAAATAAAAAGCTAAATCATTACTGCTCCAAGCAGCCAATAAAAGCAGACATCAGTCACTAAATCGAGAATCCAGATAGATAGAGTTTACAAGCAATTACGGAATACGCTAAGGTGGAGAGGAGAAAAACGTGCAATGACGAAATTATCAAAGAAATAATACAAAGAGTATATTTACCTGCGAGAAGAAGTGTATACACTTGTGTCTCTCGTGGAAGTGCGTCTCGTCTGCGGACAGCGTCACCGGACAGCCGGGACAGCGGAACGTCCACCGGGACGTCACCTGGACACACGATTATAAATGTCTATTGTATACCTTTGTGCTTTGGCAACGGGAAGGAGTGCAAAAAGTTACCACCCGAATTCATCCCGAGGTTCTCGTAAGAGAACACTTTCGCAAAACGATCTATTGCGTGGAGAAGGAAAACTCGGAATGAAACCCGGTTGTCTGTAAAATGACGATTGTTAAGGCAAGTTGAAGGCCTTATGGGTGGCTTGAAAATTTTCAACTGCGCGTCGTCACAACCTGCGCCTGTCCATTTCAACACGGCAATCACTACCTATTACGTGGGACATAAAACAATAAGGTGAAATGAATGTGGGCGTATACTATGCCTCTGCCTACCCTTTCGGGGATAAAGGCGTGACTGTATTTGTGTGTATGATTATCTACGAACTGTTAGGAGGCCGACCCAAAATGTTTTTTTTTTTTAAAACTATTTGTTCACCACGAAGTTCTTTTATTGAAGAACACTTACATAGGCTTTGACTACAGAACCTTTAAGTAAATGCAAATGACCTGGCGTATGGAATCTAACTAACTTGAAAAATGGTAAATCAAAATGGAGTATTAATCATAATGTCGACTCTGCACTTTAGCGCGATGTGTGACGTAAATGTCCAGTGTCGACTATGCAATATTTACATGTAAAATAGAGATATAACGCTTAAGCGGTGCCCCGTTCGTAAATAAGGATACGCCAGCTATATTACATGCAAGTAACATATTGTGTACGTACAGAGCGGGGATAGTTTGTGGTGACAAAGGAAATATTGCATAGGCTAATCAAAGTCCAATACCTACATCTACATGAATCTCTCTCAAACGAACCGCGCAAAATATCGGGATCCAAACTATCCTAGATCCTTCCTCGGATCATGAGCTCAGATTGTACCAAGTAGCATTCAAATCGATTCAGTAGTTTTGGCGAGACAGACAATTTTTTTTTATAATACATTTTCGGCCTTAGAACAGATTAGAGAATGCCCTACATTTCTTTTTAATATCTTCAATGTACACATTACCCTCTACAGTTTTATTCTATGCATAGATTATTAAATTTCTCCATACCTTAACCGGTGGTTTCCTAGTGATGTGCGAGACCAAGAAATTCATGGCGATGTCTTCACAGTTCATGTATTCGTCGACATAGTCCCTTATAGCGGCGGGTAAAGTGCGCCAGTACGCCCATAAGTAGTAGCGGTGGACAAACGCAGCGCCCGTCAGTACCATTGATAGCTCACAGCTGGGAGAATAAACAGACATATATGTTTATTCAGATTACATATATTTAAGGAGTAAGGATATTCTAGCAATTTATTCAAATGCAACAGAAAATATGAAACTTCTATCTTCCGAATAGATTTTTTGGCAGTTGACAGATTTATGCTGGTTTCTACTAAAACTGAGATAATGAAGCGAGAAGGAAGCACGAAAATATACGAGATAGTATAGATATTTATTATTTTTTATTTGAACTTTCTGCACAAAAATATGTACAAAGGCGCACTTAATGCCAATGGCATTCTCTACCAGTCAACCTTTTGGTGAGGCTTGTGTTTAAACGCCGTCCAAAAATGTACCTATTTTACTACCAATAAAATTCGAAACGTTTACCAAAATGAATAAATGGTCACCAAATTACGTTTCCTAAAAAATGAAGCAAAAAAACTAACTGTCGACCGTTGTCGACTGTTTAAACTGTCGGATTATCATTCGGTAAGTACCTAGTTGGTAGATTAAGTATAAATCTATCGAAATTACCTTCTAAGTATAAATAGTACCAATAGGTTCTGGCGCTTGGCGGCCGCTGCCGCGGCACGCTCGCTTAGCTCACTCGCCTTTGCGCGTTAATGGTCACAGTTCCAACCTAACGTAACCTTGATGCAAATTACAACTTGAGTTTTTGGTGTCAATTAATTAATCCATTTTGGTGACCATTAATCCGTTTTGGTGACCACTTAAAATGTTTCTTTTTACGAAATAAACACTATCTCAGGGCTTCCCAAAACTTCCTAAAAGTCTGAGAGCATGATGAGGGTGACCTAAGACTGAATGTAGATTCCGTCTTTGAGGAGGTCAATAGCCATTGATGATGATGAGTTATCATCATCAATGGCTATATATTGAGTATTAACATTTTTCGTTTCAGATCTAAAAATCGATAACCAAAAAATCGATAACCAGTTTTTCTTCTAGATATAGACAAACAATAATGGAGTTGCAGAGAACCAATCCCGGAATCAAGTACCTTAGGCTATGGTCTCCTATAAACGCCAGAGGCTGCGTGCAATGTCATGCCGTACGTCGCGTCACTATGCTTACTATGGAAATGTACAGCAGCGGTGCAGATGACGTAGCTGTCATTTCAAAATTCTGCGCCGCGTCTTTAGTTATTTAGAATCATTGTAGCGTCAGCGTCAAGACAAAATGTCAAAATTCAATGAAGAAAAAAGTGAAATATTATTTTATAAATATAACGAAAATAGACGAAGTATTACATTATGATAATAATAACGTTTGAATCTAATTATCTCCTATTTGTTGATCATTGCTATGAACGAGACGTCGCCGTCGTCGTTTATGTATTGACCGCCAACGCTGTGTCTGGCGTACAGACGTTGATCGGGACATTCACGCTGAAGTCGGACGCCGCGTATAGCTTTTAATAGGAGGCCATAGCCTGTCGTTCACAGTTTGGGTAGCTAGACTGACCTGTAGTTGGAATTGTAGAGGAAACCGTTATTGAAGTTGAGGTCCCATGCGTGATACCGCCCTGGGAACCCGACGATACGGTCTCGATGCTCTCGCCACACCCTGTAAACACAAAATGATTAATTTATTTCGCAGACAGTTTCAAAAATAAGTAACTATAACGAAGTCCGAATTACTTGCTAAAGTACTAAAACTACGGAATCGATTTAAAAAAATTCGTTATTCATATCCAAGTTTTCCTGAAGTAACATGAGGCTAAATTTTCATTATCATCGTGCTATATTGTCTTTACCGTAAAGTATGTTAGAATTATTTGTCAGTGGTCATGATTCTATAGCACAAGTTATTAAATATTGCGGGTCCTATTACTTAAAACTTTTTTTTTATATACCACTAAAGTGGCAGACAAGCATACGGCCCCACCAGATGTACCGGTGGTCACCGCAGCCTATGGACGTTTGCAACACCTGAGGCGCCACACTCGCGCTGCCCGCGGTAAAAACCTTCTAAGACCCCTTTTGAAGAACCCCGTACTGTAGGCGTTTGGGAAAACCGAGGCAGGAAGATCATTCCACAACCTACGTGTACGCGGTAGAAAGCCTCCATCGGATCTTACCGTGCTCGAGCGCTCCGTGTCTGTCTGTGTGTCCGTCATGAGGCTGTATCTCGTGAACCGTGATAGCTGGGAAGCTGAATATTCTAAGATTATTAATTCTGATGCCGCTTTATCAACAAACACTAAAAACAAAAACTAATAAAACTATAGAGGGAGCTCCCACATGGCACAACAAACGTTATTTTTTGCCGTTTTTCGAATGCAACCCTCTATGCGCGAATCCAACCAGCACTTGGCTGGTTACACAAATGTTTTTACACATCTAAAAATGTCCCACATGTAGTTATCATGTGAAAAATATTTCTAATTAGAACTGATAGGACAATCAATTCTACATACATACATATAGTCACGCCTTTATCCTCAAAAGAGTAGGCCGAGTATACGCCCACATTTACACTTATAGTTTTATGTCCCACGTAATAAGGTAATGATCCTGTTGCCGTGTTGAAATGGACAGGCGCAGGTTGTGATGACCCACAATTGAAACTTTTCACGCCGCCCATAAGGCCTTAACGTAGCTTAACGATTGTCATTTTACTGACAACCAGGTTTCATTTCGAGTTTTCCTACTCTACGCGATCGTTTTGCGACAGTGTTCCCTTCGTCGCCTCTTACGGCATCCTCGGGATGAGTTGGAATGGCAATATTTTGTACGCTTTCCTTTTTGTTACGTGAGGGAAAATCCTCATGGATGCTATGCCGGACTCTTACCGAGTAAAAAACCTTACGTATCCTGCCCCACAGCCTAAAGTTAGGAGCCCCCAATAGGCTCTCGGAAGGATATCGTCCCCACCGGGAACCAATGCTATTAAAAATAATTTTGCTCTTTGTACGAAACATGGCGCCTATTCTATACGCAGTCAATTATCTGCAAATGAAAGTATAAAACATCTCTTGGCATCTTTTGTACTAACCTAAAAGCGAACACAATTTCATCATGTCTCAGATGCGCGTCGTCGTCCACACACAGTACAGCCTCCGTGTCAATGAGATTGTACGGTAGAAAGCGGTTGTTGAGAGAATTGCGCGTTGCCTTGACCACGGCTATGGGCGCTCCGCTCTCGGGCCAAGTTGCCATAGCCGCTGGGGACGATGGGCCGTTCCATACCACAATGACCTGAAATAGTTAGCCATACTATATCAAGGCAAAAATCGTTCCTAATATTTTTGCTTTTAGTGTCTAGTGCACGTTTTAGCGCCAGCGTCTATCATGGCTCACATTAAAGATAATAATTATGTGAATTAGTACGTAGTCGATGCAATTTCCCGCGTTTACTGCTAGGTGACGCTGTCCGTATTTGTGGTCATGATAGACGTTCGCTAAACTCTGGCTACCTTGTTCAAACGTTATGTCATTGAAGTGACAATAAATGGCAAACATTTTTACGAAACTAAAAATGCAATACTTTCTAACGGGAACCATGAGTGTGTCTCTATTATACAACAGAAATAAGTAAATTCTGTTTTTAAGAACCTATGAACGGTAGTTATAATGTGATGTGCTAAATTTACCTTATTTAAATACGGCAATCCTCGTAGCCTCGCAAGTGCAGCCGCCAAAACCGATTCTCTCTCGTACGTGAGAATCACAATAGTGAACTGTTCCCGCGGACGGTCGCCTCCAAGAGCTTCGCTGAATTCTCGTCCCGAACCCCCGGCACCGGCCCCTACAGGCCTGAATCCCGCCGCAGAACCCATGAACCTCGCCTCTGACGTCACTACGGGATCCCATGGCAACTGAGGGAATAATGCAAACGGTTCTCCCCACTCGTTCCAAAGCTCATATCCGTGCAACAAGGCCACTGAGTAGTTTCTTCTGTAAGCTGGACTGGCATAAGGTGCTTCTAGAGGACCTAAAGTTTCTTCAGGTTCTGCGTCAACGGCCGGTGGTTCTAAGTGTGGTGGGGTGAACGATTCGTTGAAGGCGGGTAGTGCAGGAGTTGGCGTCGCCGGTCGTGGAGGTATATGGAGTCTCGTTCTGAGCGTGGCTAGCAAGGTATCTACAGTTGCTTGTACTGAGCTTATGTAGCGTTCCCATAGCACGCGGCCCTGGCGACGCAATGCCAGAAGATCTGCGTCACCCAGTGCGCGAAGTAAGAAGTGTAATTCGGGCACTCGAGCGCGGGGCAATGATAGTACCGCTTTTCGCCAGTCCAGAACCTAGAAAGTGATGTAAAATGTTGTTTATAAAGCGCCTATTCCTGGCTGCATGGAGAGACTACTCGCGACCCTCATTTACTGTGCTTTAGCTCAACATTCTGAATAACTGTCAAAATTATTTTGGTAGTAATCCTGTAATCTAGGTTTATTGAATGGATTGTGTTTAACTGTACTGTTTCGCATAATGAACGCTACAGTGGATACTCCGGAGTTGGTACGGAGAATAGGACTTTGCGTGCCATCAGCATTTTTACGTAGACCAAACTTGTTGCACACCCCTATAGCACGGACTACATACAGAAAAAAATCGTATGCAATAAGGGCTACTCGCACGTATAATGAGACATGTCGGAGTGCTGATTTTGACCTGTTTGGGGATAGCACTTCAACACTAAAAAAGGTGCTAAGTGATGGCTACTTTAATAAGAGTGACTGAAGTGCTGAAGAGTGGAAATGGTGTATATTTTACTAACCGACATATACCTATTTTACTTTAATCTTTATCCCCTCACAAATAGTTATGGTGTGCTGTCTCATCTAACCATGGCTGTTTGTGAGGATTCTGTTTTAAATTTACCTGTGAAAACTTATAATTGGCCTTCAATCGGTAATTTGTTATATATTAAGAATTATGTTAGCTGTTAGTTTTCCCAAAATATGAAAATAAAAAAATATAAAAATAAAGGCTCAACACTGAAACCATAAAGGCAAATCTAGAGTGTTTCCAAAACAATATAACTTCATAATTTCCACAACAAAAACAAAGCTTACCTCGTCATAGGGTAGCCGTATACGATCACCGCCTAGCACCACAGGGATTGCACCAGACCTTAGGGCTTCATATATTCTAGCCTGGAGTAACGCAGTAGATACATAGGTACGGTCTGCCGGTGCCAACACAAGGGCAAAAGTCGAGTCTCTCAATACGGCGCGACGAGACCTATCAGTGCCACACAAAGCCCAGTCACCAATCAGAAGTATAGCTCGTTTCTCAACAGGCGGGTCACATTCAAACTGCAATAAAAATAAGTCCGGCGCGATGCTGACCATTTTCTGTAACGCCTCAATCAGGGACTTATCGTGGTCCTTGTCTACTCCTTTAGGAGGCGGTTGCGAGCCCTGAAAACTAAACGTAGCTCATGTATTCGTACTTAAAAATAGACCAATTTTAGAGATAATTAGTAAAATATACTTTATTATGGAGGGGATAGATCATATATATAAAAATCAATAACACGCAAATTATTTACCTGAGTAAATATTTGCGTCGGGCAGGTGCCATAGGTGCGCAGTCAGCCCATACATCACCTCCGGGCGGGCCGAGCGCAGGCGGTGTTATTATGTCAAATCCTGGTCGGAACTGTTCGTGTGTAAATGTTGACTGCGCGATCATAGCTCGGCCTGTCGACGCCCCTCCAAAAGCGTCGCCGGAACCCACTGACAAATCCCGCCTCGCCATGTTCAGTAAAATATGATTTCGACCGTCACCACCCCAGTAAGGCAAACTCTTTATAGCAGTCTCGTTTATTAACAATTTATAAGAGTCTGTTATTGCGCTGAAATATAATTGCAAATTAGACATGTTCACTAATTACAAAAGAAAATTACCATATGAATATGAACTTACGCGGTAGCTTTTTCAAAAGGAAACGCTTCACCTACGATGACGAGATAGACACAGGCCTCGTTTGGATTATTTGTTATGTGCGTGTTGTAGTTCAAAGTTTGACGCAAAGTCGTCTTGAGAAAGCCATCGACTTCAGCGCCTGATAGCGGCGCAAAGATGTCAGGATCATAAAGGTAAACAGGAAAACCTGATGTTAAAGAGCAACGAGAGTAGTCAAAGCAGGAGAACATACGGCAATGTACTTCTGAATTTGGACTTACAGGAGGTAGGATGGGAGGTGGCCGTGAAGGTAGGATCTGCATTGGAGGGGCCAGTTCTGGGGAATCTCGACGGATAGCCTCAAGCTGAGCGAGGCGCGCCTGGTCGGCCGATACTCGCAGTCGCTGCAGTTCGGCGGCCGCGCGCGCATGCTCAGCTTTAGCACTATCAGCTTTAGCACTGGCGGAGGCGGCTTCGCGTTGCAGCCGCCCTCGTTTGGCTTCTAATTCACGCAATTCAGTTGACACTGAGGCCTGCCGTAGAAATGCAAAGATTTTAAAATTGTGAAGGTAGGTATCTATCTATTCTATATTTTATAACTCGAGAACGGGCTTACCTATCCAAACCAAATGTTTAGGCTTTGTTCGGACTATTTAGTAGATGGTTTATGAGAAGTTTGCACAAAATCGGTCGAGCGGTTCTTCATTTATCACGCAAACGAAGTTGCGCGGGTCAGCTAGTACCTATATAAAAATCAATGCCACTTTTCGTTGTAATTTTATAACTCAAGAACCAGCTCACCTATCCAAACCAAATGTTTAGGCTTTGTTCGGACTATTTAGTAGATGGTTTATGTGCAGTTTGCAAAAAATCGGGCGAGCGGTTCCTCATTTATCACGCAAACGAAGTTGCGCGGGTCAGCTAGTAATTTATGAAAATATGTCAGTATATTAAGATTTCGGTCCAACCAAATAAAAAGAATTTAGTGGTTTTACTGAAATTTAATTCTGGCATTCTGGCATTCTGACATGTGTGCCGGACGCTCCCGGCACGGAATTGCATAACTTTAATTGTCTCAGATGAACTAACCTTAATCCTCAGCATTTCTTCTATCCTTAGTTTTAGATCAGCAGCATTCAAAGTAGACATATCACCGAGTACTTCCAGAGTATGTCGCATGGGGTTACTCGCTGAGGCACCTGATTCATCGTACTGGAAATAGAAACATTTTTGGGCATTAACTAAAGCTTTGTCTCTATCTGAGTAACCGCGGGTCGAAAGGCCTCTACATGAACAGACGAGTTAAGAAATACAGGTGGCGAAGTTTAGAAGTAAAACGCGTGTAGAGTAACTGGCTTACTTTCATCAACAGGTATTGTTGATCTTCAATCAATTTCAAAATTAAAACACATGTAAAAAAGGGAAAGCTTCGATAATTGATAAAAGAGTTGAAACGCAACAGATAGACTACTATTATTCGTTTCGAACTAGAGTGCACGCACGGCTTATCCTCGTACTGAGGCATTCCAGCATCCAAAACAGTCTCAAGGTGGGGAGGCTCAAATTGAACGCGAAACGAACAGCATGAAACCCGAGACTTTTTTTAATATCGAATAGAGAAACTTCATCGTTCGTCAAATTTCAACATTTTGAGTGTAACAGCGCTCTACACATTGGTGGAGTGCACAGCGTAGGCGCAGCAGCGTCAGGTCCTCCTGGCTAGTCGGTATGTGAACATTCTCTCGCTACAGACCATGGTGCGAAACATGATCTCCAGCAGGAGTGAGTGGGACGTCGACATGCTCGAGAAAGAAGCGGCGGAGAGGCAGCGCTAGAGAACTTTCCCTACCAAATTCCGCACCTAGACTTTTTACAGCAATGCCTGAAGACGAAAAGCTACATGTAAAATACTACTCCTTCTCCTAAACCTTAAAGCAGTGCAACAAGCCATGAAGCAAGCTATGCTTGGGGACTTTGAGGAATAAAATCCGAAACACTGTTATCCGTCAAACAACCAAGTTAGCGCATTAAAGTGGCAAATCAAATCAGCCTAAGGCGGTCCATTCCTAGATGTAGGCCCAATTTACGCCGCAACACACGCTCCCACGCCTTCGGTATCCAGTCCCAGCCTGTAACCTTTTCTAGGTTTTCTGTCCATCTGGCAAAGAGGCATTGGGTAACTCAAACCTGTTCTGGAGTGGAGACTATAACTCGGCAAATGTTAGGTATGATGATTAGGCAGACCTACAACCTGGAAAATGTCGCATGAGGTACTGCATGCGCAAGATGTGGGTCCGTGTTTTGTGGCATGAAAGAGGCACATTCAGCAGTGGACTGCCATATTACTGCATTATGATGACATAAGTAATAAATAGTCATGTTACTTTTTTATTTTATTTCTATGTTTTATGGATGCGAAGTTATAAAATCTTATTAGTGGAATAATGTGCGCGTGTGTGCTGGATTTCTGACATGGTTCAGTTAACTTCAATAATTTTTAGTACTCAATTTGTTATTTATTAGTTACAACTGTGTGAATGGAACTCCAACCAACTATTCCGGCGAATGCAATTTGATGAGGGACTTACTGATAACTGACCAACTGCTTGATCACATATTTTATATTAAGAAAAATTGTTACATTCATACTAACTGAAATATCAATTGAAATGGATCAACTATATTCCTTCTCAACAAGTGAAGATTCATAAAACAAATGAATTGTAAAACATATGAAGAAGTGAGGAGTGGTAAAAGACAATAAAGATCAAAATACATGTTTGTCGATCTTCATTTGTATTACCAGTTTACTAATAAGGGGTGCAGGCAATTTTCAGCCTAATCAACATGCCAACTGTTTTTTGGTTTATTGATCTTAATTTTTTAATGATGTATTTATTTGGTCGTGAGACAAAACATAAACAAAGAAAACGGTAGTTGTCATACTTTTTTAGCTGAGTGGGGTGATAAATGTATTGTATTTTTAATAAAAGTGAAGGTAAAAGAGGACTAAGTAGGCATCTTCGACATCAATTGACATGCCATCTTTATTTAGTTTAGTTTGAAAAGTAATAAAAATATAAAAAAGTAATGAAATCTTGTTTACATTTTGCCTTATGGCCAAGTAAATACAGTCTAAGCTATGGTGATCACTCCTCGGACGGTTCTTGACGGGGCGTGGCCATATCCAACTGCGAAAGTGGGGGGATTGGCAGCGCCGCCCAGGGACTAGCACTCTTCCCATGCTACCGAGCGGGTGGTCAGGTTGCGGATAGACCGCCCCGCGCCCGATACACCGAGCAGGTGTAGAAGGTGCGGGGGATGCCCTTGTTGGGCCCCGGACAAGGGAAGGACGCTCATCTACGGGTCAAGGTAGATGACGTCTACACCCCTACCTAACATCCCGTGCTCCAAACATCCAATCCCTCCGCTCCTATCCTCAACGGTAGTCGCAAGGCTCACCCATCCCATCAAACATCCTTCACAATCCTAAGCTTTACTCCAGAAGCGACACTCCCCACCCATGCCCACCTCCCTCCCCTCCACCAGGAAAGGTGCATTGGCGGACTAGCGGACACTTTGCGGTGAAAGCTGACACGCTGCTGCGCCGGACTGGGTCATCCTTCATCCCCCATACTCCCGTCAATATCCTTCTCCCCACCCATTACCCAACAACCCCTCCCCCCACAAACCGGCAATCCCGGAATTTTTCTTTAAAATGAGCGCGAATGAAAACTTTTCTGTACCACAGGAGGGTACCGGCGGTGCCGGAGAATCCCTCCCCGGGCCATCTAGTGGCTTGGGCAGCTCCTACGTATCTGTGGAGGAGCAAATTGCGCAAAACGAAACCACAGCACGATTAGAAAGCACGCGTGATGGGCGTCCTGGAAGGTCTCTATCGGAGACTCTCGAGGAGGACCTGTCCAAAATGAAGTTGACAGAAGCTGGCTGGATCTCCGCTGCGAAGTGGAAGCGGATGAAGAAAGCCCGTAGGATTAAAAGAAAGAAGGAGCAACGGCTGGCAAATCCCAATGCTGCAACAGTCACTATGACTGGAGCGGTTGAGGGTCAGGCGGGCCCAAGAGCCCAGAAAGTTAGGAGGCAGGGCACTGACCCTGGTGAGCGGTCGCAGCAACTGCCATCGAAGCGCCCGAGATACCACGCTGAGGGGAGCGAGACGACACGAAAGCCAGTATCTGGTCAGAGTGAACTCTCGGTCATCATTCAGCGGGAGGACGGGGCTCCGATGGACGGGGCGACGGCCGCTCAGATCAAACAACGTTTGACCTACCAAATAGAAGAGGCCATTTACGCCGGCTTGCGAAACGTCAGCTTGACCTTCCTGGCCTCTGGCCTGGTAGCAGAAGGATATTACCTTGTGACACCAGGCACAGAGGAATCGATGAGATGGTTGCTGACCTGCGAGTTCGGTGAGCAGG
Organism: Miltochrista miniata; assembly: GCA_933228765.1. NCBI lineage: Eukaryota > Metazoa > Arthropoda > Insecta > Lepidoptera > Erebidae > Miltochrista > Miltochrista miniata. The sequence continues at coordinate 20,273,071 of OW121749.1, read as the reverse complement.
ATGGAGTGCCCCTAAAAGCTCGGAAAGCGGAGAGACACCGGATCCTGATTTGGCTCCCTGGGGACACAGAGGGCAAGTCAATGGAACCACTAGAGTTCATAAAATTCCAGAACGACAACAGGGAAGAGGACCTGAAAATCTCCCAGTGGACATTGCTCCACAAGGAGAGAGTACCTCTGGGAACCCGACTGGTGGTGGGTGTCCCTAAGGAGGCGGTGGCGGTAGGCAACATAAGGCTGAACTACCAAGCCACACAGGTCCTCGCAAGACCGCTTACCAAAAAACCCGAAGAAGGGATGGTAGTGGAAGAAGCACGGGCAATTGAGCTACCGGCCAGCAAAGATTGTACCAACCAGCCTGGTACATCCACTGGGGGTCCTACTAGGGGGGGACGGCTGAGCCGATTAAGTAACACCCTCACAACACCACATCACAACACGGGTAGGGGGGCGTCTCCAGGCGGCGTAGGCGGCAAACCTAAGGACATGACCCAAGCATGTACCTCTGGCAGCCGAGACGCAGCTGAAACCCAGAAGACAACCCCCACCACACGCACACCTGCAAACGTCCCGAGACACCAGCCCCCTGCTTCGGGCAATGACCTAACCCCCCCGAGGAGTGTTGCACTGCTGCAGCCTCCTTGGTGTGGGGAGCGGGTCGTAGACCAGGACAAGAAGTAGGGAGGCACACAATAACACTCACACACACACAATCGCTCAACACATATCAATGAACACACACAGAAACACAACAAAAAAACACAACAAAATAAAAATAGTACAACTCAATCTTCACCACTGCCGCGAAGCCACCAACGAACTTTGCCGATTTGTGGTAGATGAGAATATAGATATCGCCCTACTGCAAGAGCCATATATATGCGGAAATCGCATATCAGGGCTCGGCTCTTTGGGGGGAGACATCTTCTGTCATCAAGAAGGTGAGTCAATCCCAAGAGCATGCATCTATGCTAGCAGTAGGACGAGGACCTTAGGACTAATAAAAGCAGATTGTTACAGTGACCTTGCCAGTGTCGAAATAACTCTGAAGACACACAAGGAGAAAGAAAGGGTGCTGCTGGTCTCAGCTTACTTGCCGAGCGAAAAAGACTTCGAGCCGCCAACGAAAGAGCTTCAGGACGTAGTACGGAAGTACCAAGGTAAGCGCATCCCCATTGTTGTAGCCTGTGATGCTAACGCCCACCATCTGGCATGGGGCAGCACAGACTGCAACAAAAAGGGAGATTTACTTTTAGAATTCTTAAGTACCTCAGAGCTAGGGATACTAAATGTGGGAAACACCCCCACCTTTGTCACAAGCACGAGGAAAGAGGTGTTGGACATTACTGTCGCCAACGACAAGATAAGCCGACACATAAGAAACTGGAGAGTAGACGAAAGAGACTCCATGTCGGACCATAGGAGAATCACTTTCAGTCTGGAGGGAAAGATAGAAAGAATATGGATAAGAAATGCGAGGAAGACTGACTGGGTGAGGTTCGAAAACCAAATAAAGGAAACATGGACTCCCAGTCAGGATAACCCGATCAAAAGCATAGAAGAACTCGAAGGTGAGTCACAAAGGCTGGACAAGACCCTAAAGGAGGCCTACCAAAAGGCATGCCCCCTCAAGGAGATAAAGCCTGGAAAGGGACAACCTTGGTGGACAAAGTCACTAGGAAAGCGAAGGAAAAAAGTACGACGGGCCCTCAGACAGGCGCTTCAGAAGGGAGACGACCAGAGCTGGAGGGCCTACAGGGAAGAAAGGAACGCATTCAAAAAAGAATGCAGGAAAGAGAGTACGAGTAGCTGGAGGGCGTTCTGCGAGGGGATCGAAAAGCACCCGGATGCTGCCCGACTCGTAAAAACGTTATCCAAGACAAACTCGTGCAGACTTGGAAGCATAAAGTATGGGAACGAACTCATCACCGAACCCGCAAAGATCCTGGAGGTGATGCTTGGAGCGCACTTCCCAGACTGCAGGAAATATACAGCTGATGTAGCGCCGGCCAACACAGAAAACACTGATTTCGGAAGGCCGACCACAATCATCACAGAAGAACACATAAGATGGAGTATCCGGTCCTTCCAACCTTACAAGGCGGCCGGACCAGACGGGATATTCCCGAAGATGCTACAAACAGCAATAAGCTACATATCAAAGGACCTGCTGGCATTATTCAACAGCAGTATCAGGTCGGGATACATCCCAAAGAAATGGAGAGAGGTAAGAGCAGTATTCATACCGAAACCTGGGAAGCCTTCATACCAGGAGCCTAAGGCTTTTAGATGCATAAGCCTCTCCTCTTTCCTACTAAAGACACTGGAGAAAATACTAGATAGAATAATAAGAGAACAAATAGGAAAAAGCGTATCCCCCATGCACTCAAACCAACACGCATACATGGAGGGCAAATCAACAGACACTGCCCTCCACAATTTGGTTAACAGGGTGCAGAGATCGCTCGACGCAAAAGAATATGCACTAGGATGCTTCTTCGATGTAGAGGGTGCTTTTGATATGGCTACCCCAGAATCGATAGAAGCTACTCTAAACAGAGAAGGAATCGACAAGCACATATCAGAATGGGTGAAACAAATGTTGAGACACCGACTGATACAGGGAGAGATGGCAGGCACAACTCTTACAGTGAAGGCGAGGAGAGGATTCCCACAGGGTGGATGCCTGTCGCCATTACTGTGGTGTCTGCTAATAGACGAGCTCATCAAGAAAATGAACAGAATGCACATATACACGCAGGCGTACTCCGATGACGGAGTGATCCTTGTGACCGGCAAAGTACTGAGCGTTATATGTGACATCATGAACAGGGGACTGAAGGTAGCCCTGACATGGTGTAAGAGCAAAGGGCTGAACCTAAATCCCGACAAGACTAAAGTAGTGCTATTCACCAACAAGAGAAAGCTGGGGAGAGCTGAACCAGTCAAACTGAATAACCACGAGCTCGAAGTGGTTAGGGAAATAAAGTACCTGGGGGTAACACTGGACAGCAAACTCACTTTCAAGAAGCACATTAAGAATACCTGCACAAAAGCCAAAATGGCACTGATGCAGTGCAAGAACGCAATAGGAAGGACGTGGGGAATGAGACCCGCGACAGTGAGATGGATATACAAAGCTATCATCCTACCAAGAATACTACACGGAGCAATAGTTTGGTGGCACAAAGCTGCAAACACGACCAACAAGACCGAACTGGACAAGGCCCAGAGACTGGCGGTCCTAATGATCACTGGCGCAATGAGGACGACTCCCACAGCCGCGCTAGAGATCATGCTAGGACTGTACCCCTTGGACCTAGAGATAAAAAAGAAAGCACTTGAACAATGGTTTAAACTAAAGAGCATGGGCCTTTGGAGGGCAAACTCAGGAGATGGCGGACATGCAACCATTAGCAAAGATTATGAAGATAAAATGGCAATGATCTTCTCCAATAATGATCTAATCAAAAAGGAGAGGATTTTTGACAAAAAATATAGAATACATATAGGACATAGAGAGAGTTGGCAGATAGACGACTGCAAGGGAGCTATCTGCTACACAGATGGATCAAGGAAAGAGTCCACAAAGCGATCCGGATCCGGTGTCCATATAAAATGCGAGGACGGGACGGAGATAAACAGGGTTATAAGTTTGGGCAAATTCGCTAGCGTCTTTCAAGCAGAAATAAATGCAATTACAGAATGTGCGAGAGTGATGCACCAGCACACAAACGCGAGAAAGGCGACAATATATAGCGATAGCCAGGCAGCATTAAAAGCACTTAGCAAAGAAGAAATAACGTCAGCAATGGTCAAGGAGTGCAGAGAGTCACTTGACCGACTGGCGGAGAAAGCTGAGGTAAGCCTAGCCTGGGTGCCAGGACACGAGGGAGTACCGGGTAACGAAGAGGCAGATAGGCTAGCTCGAGAAGGAGCGGATGAACACCTGGTGGGACCTGAGCCAGGGCTCCCTATTGCTCACAAAATCACCAAGGGTGTAATCAACAAAAGAATAACGGTAGAAACCAACCGAAGATGGAGATCATCAACTGGAATGAGACAGTCAAAGATCTTCATCAAAGGAATGGATGCGAAGCGTACTAGCCGACTGGTAAAACTAAACAGAGGAAACATGAGGCTAGTCATAGAGATTATAACAGGACACTGTCGCCTAAACAGGCATCTCACAGTGCTAGGAGTGAAGAACGACCCAACATGCCCAGAATGCCTGGAAGAAGAGGAAACCAGCATCCACCTTTTGGCTGAGTGTCCAATGTACTCGCTAGGCAGATGGGAAATCATGGGAACAGATAGAATCGAACAAGAGGACCTGAAGAATCTGAAGGTGGATCAGATAATAAGCCTATGCAAGAGAACTGGAAGATTCAATGGGACGCCGTGAAGATTGCTGGGATACCCAAACATATCCCTTGGAGACGTTCTGGGGAAATGGACGAAATAGGCAGCAACAAGGCGGTCGGATCGCCCGCCCGGCGGTGCCGGCGTCCCCACAAGAAAATAATAATAATGGTGATCACTCAGAAAGGTTAATTCCAAAATTAATAAATTATGAACTAAAATTGTAATGGAGAAGCCGTACAGCTAATTGTAAAATTTTGTCATTCAATACTTATTATAAATATGTTATAAATTTAATAATTTATACTTGAAATGAAAGTTTGCTCAGTCTGAGAGATCTGAAATAACGTATATTTTGAGGCCGCGATTGACTTTACTTTTATATGATGATAGAAACACAAAGCCAAGTTTAAACTAGAAAATGCGATTTGATTAACGATGCAAGAATTTGAAAACAACTCGTATGAGTTTCTAAATGCATGCATTAAGTAAAAATGTTACCTTGGATAAATAGTAGTGAGTAAACAAGGGCACTATAAATAATATAATTGTCACTAATAATATAACACGAGACAATTTCAAATGTCCTAACCACTGGCAAAAACGTTCGTGAAAATACATTTTAACTTATAATGTTTTGCTAAAAGTGAAATACAAAACTTATTCCATCATTAAACATTTCTGATATGATAACAAATCAAAAAGTAATGTATTTATAACAAACTGTGTATGTAATAGAGAGCTAAAAATTTAAAAATAACACAATACAAATTGAACAAATTTCATTCTTTCCAGTGCAAAATTACAACTAGAAATAGAAAACAAAACAAATAAAATTGATGGATTAATATCATGTCAACTGTCAAAGTCAAGGCTTTGTCAGATAGGTCAGATCAGAGATTTTTTTATTGAAGTGAAACTTCTTTATCGGCGTTGGAAAAAAATTTGCGTCACGTCACGTCACGATTTTTGGTTACGCGCCATCTTTGTTCTGTTCCCCACCAAGGTGGATTCGAATTAAGAGTACTTTATCCAGGGATAGCATGTCATTTAAGGGTTTTTGGACTTTTGGACTTTTGGGCTTTTGGACTTTTGGACTTTTGGATGGGACATTGGTACTTTGGGTCTTTGGGACTTTGGAACTTTGAGACTTTGGGACTTTTGAACTTTTGAACTTTAAGACTTTTGGACTTTTGGATGGGACTTTGGGACTTTGGGACTTTGGGACTTTTGGACTTTTAGATGGAACCTTGGTACTTTGGGTCTTTGGGACTTTGGAACTTTGGGACATTGGGACTTTGGGACTTTGGGACTTTGGGACTTTGGGACTTTTGGACTTTTGGCCTTTGGGACTTTGGGACTTTGGGACTTTGGGACTTTTGGACTTTTGGCCTTTGGGACTTTGGGACTTTGGGACTTTGGGACTTTGGGACTTTGGGACTTTGGGACTTTGGGACCTTGAGACCTTGGGACTTTGGGACTTTTGGACTTTTGGCCTTTTGGACTTTTGGACTTTGGACTTTGGACTTTTGGACTTTTGGACTTTTGGACTTTTGGACTTTTGTACTTTTGTACTTTTTGACTTAATTTAAGGTGAGGTGAAAATTAAGTTTATGAAGAAGTTTCACTTCTTACGTGTGTACACTAAGTACACGCAATTTTTTTTATTTAGAGCTTTGGTATTTAAGCCGCCAATATAGAAAGCAGTTTAAAAATCAGAGACATAAGTGTCTATTGAGCAACGCGATCAAAGTCGTTGTCTGCTGAGTCACTGAGTTTATAAATAATGAATTGCAAGTAAGCACTTTTTTAAGTACATGTACTTAAGCGTGATGTATGACTGGGTCGACCAGTTACCTGCTGCGCACCGCTTGGCTCGAAAGGTTCTCTTGAGGGTTTCATTCGGAGAAACAAACGTCTATTTCACTTAACCACCTCTATCATTTTCGCCAGTAACTCCCAGTACATCCGAACCCCAAATAAGGACATGGTAAGGTTCTTAAAGAGGTACCTACCACTGTGCTGTTCTTATGGCAGCCCATTAGAAAGAACCCTATTAATAGCGCCATCGAACTAGGGGCTGGCCGCATAGCTGGTGAGGTGCGGCCCACCACAGCTACTCGCCACATTACAATTGAAGGCATCGTCCTGTTTCTTTTGCGTTCCGTCGCAATCGTTCGTAAGAAGGTACCGTGCAGCAGTAGCGTGCTAGAAGTATTGGACATGATGGACGTCAAAGAAGTTGCTGCAGCTATTTATTCATATTATAGCAACTAACTGACCTGAGTTCTGGACCAGACTGAGGTAGGAAGGAGCGCTTGTCTCACCATCACCACACCGAGTGCGTGGAGGGATGCGGTGCGCTGCATCTGTCAACCGGTGCGGTGCGGTGCAACGGGCCGCATGTCAGTTCGTTTTCCATTTACTTAAAAATGATTGCGGCCAGCCGCCAGGGCGTCAGCGCTCTAACTGTTGCCATATGAACGGCACATCTAGCGGCTTCATTAATGCAATACACACCATTAATAGAAAAAGATTTACAGTTTATGAATGTACAGAGGGCAGCATTGTTGCTTAAAACAATTTATGACAGGGAAACTTTGCACCAGGCAGCACACCATTCAGGGGAAGCGTTCGTAGCCCCTCTGACACGCACGGTATTCTTTAAATTTAAACGGTCACTGCAGTAACGACTTTCTACTACTGCAGCCCCGGATCTAGAGATTTTTTTAGGCGGGGCAAAATGTGAAAATGCCGCCCCCATAAACCACCCCCCCCCCCCCCTATTTTTTTAGGTTCCTTAATTCAAAGTTGAGAGTAGTTTTAGCGAAGGTACAAATCTGCCCCCCATTCCCAACCGACCACCTGAGTTATCCACCTGGTTGGTCAGTTAGGAATAAAAGTTCCTAACCACCCACCTTGTGCACTTGGTTGGTCAGTTAGGAATAAAAATTCCTAACCACCCACCTGTGACTGTATAAAATAAATAATGTCCATAATGTCTACTTTATTAATATACCCACATGTCTATATGGCAAAACAAATGAAGATCGACAAAACAAATGAAGATCTACAAAACAAATGAAGATCTACAAAACAAATGAAGATCGACAAAACAAATGAAGATCGACAAAACAAATGAAGATCAGCAAAACAAATGAAAATCGACAAAACAAATGACGGTCGGATAAACAAATGACGGTCAGATAAACAAATGACGATCGGCAAAACAAATGACGATAGAAAACAAATGACGATAGAAAAAACATATGCAGATCAATAAAACAAAAGACTATAAGCAATTTGATAAGATCAAAAATACTTGCAGCCATATTTAGTAATCTAGATGCGTTTGCCATTAAAAAAAATAGGTGCAGGCAAATCTCGACCTTAATGACACTTCTCTAAAAATGTGCTTTTAGGCATTTATTGACATCACTGATCACGGATATGTAAAAATTTAATAAATATAATGCATGTTCATAAGGTCGAGAATTGCTTGCACCTATTTTTTTGAATAGTGTTAGCATCTAGATTACAAAAAATGGGTGCAAGCAAATTTCGACCTTATGAACATGCATAATATTTATTTATTTTTCATATATTCGTGATCAGTGATGTCTATAAACGCCTATAAGCACATTTTTAGAGAAGTGTCATTAAGGTCGAGATTTGCTTGCACATATTTTTTTTAATGGCAAACGCATCTAGATTACTAAATATAGCTGCAAGTATTTTTGATCTTATCAAATTGCTTATAGTCTTTTGTTTTATTGATCTGCATATATTTTTTCTATCGTCATTTGTTTTGCCGATAGTCATTTGTTTATCCGACCGGCATTTGTTTATCCGACCGTCATTTGTTTTGTCGATTTTCATTTGTTTTGTCGACTTTCAGTTGTTTATCTTACTTTCATTAATTGTTTAGTGATCTTCATTTGTTTTGCCGATCTTCATTTGTTTTGTCGACTTTCAGTTGTTTATCTTACTTTCATTAATTGTTTAGTGATCTTCATTTGTTTTGCCGATCTTCATTTGTTTTGTCGATCTTCATTTGTTTTGTCGATTTTCATTTGTTTTGTCGATCCTTATTTGTTTTGTCGATCTGCATTTGTTTTGTCGATCTTCATTTGTTTTGTCGATCTTCATTTGTTTTGTCGATTTTCATTTGTTTTGTCAATCTTCATTTGTTTTGTAGATCTTCATTTGTTTTGTCGATCTTCATTTGTTTTGCCATATAGACATGTGGGTATATTAATAAAGTAGACATTATGGACATTATTTACTTTATACAGTCACTGGTGGGTGGTTAGGAATTTTTATTCCTAACTGACCAACCAGGTGCACAAGGTGGGTGGTTAGGAACTTTTATTCCTAACTGACCAACCAGGTGGATAACTCAGGTGGTCGGTTGGGAATGGGGGAAATCTGCGTCTTATACAGTTGACACCTTTTCTGAGGGATTTTTAGATACTTTTTATGGATTTTCGTCCCTGCGTCGTACTGTTCTCACCTTTGGGATGACTCCGCGAGGTACTTACTAGACGCGTTTGACGCTATGCAGAGACGTGCTGTCCGAATAATTGGTTGTCCCGAGGTGACGGGAGGCCTCGAACCGTTGGCGCAGCGAAGAACCGTAGCGTCCTTGGCTGCCTTCTACCGAATGTATATGGATAATGTTCTGAATAACTCTTCAACCTGCTCCCACCATCTCCTTTCCGATCCCGAACAACGCGTGCTGGGCAGAGATGCCATGCCACTCATACACAGTGGAGAGAATCTTCGCCGAAACCGAGCGTTTCAAAAGATCGTTCCTCTGTCGAACTATAAAAACTTGGAATGACCTGCCCTCACACGTATTTCCCTCATCTTACGTTCCCGGGTTCTTTAAGAGGAGCGTGAAGAGGCACATCACAGGGCCGCCAACTTGAGGACCAATCGCTAGATGCGCCACGGCATTCCATCAGGCTGGTGGCGACGTCAATTTGGCGAGCTGAATATGGAAAAAAGAATCCGTCATAGATGCTTTGCCGAACTCTTACCGACTGAAAGCACACAAATCCTACCACTGCCTGCGGTCTGGAGCCCCGGGTAAGCCTTTGGAAAGATGTCCCAACAGACTTTGGCTATTGCGATCTTACCTAGGGGTTTGGATTCTCTTCCGCATCTTTCGGGGTTGTTCAGGCTTTTTGGGACATGTGGCGTGCGTGAAACGTTCACATCACACTGTCTTCTTGGGCATGCTTCTGTTTAAAAGGTGAGCAGGCCCCCGCCATCCTCAGGCCCCCGGTCATGGAGACCTATAGTCTTGGGCGAAGACAAGTCTGCAGCGTGGGCGCCGCAGTTATCTCCAGTTTCCTGCTTCTTTCCCGATGCTCCACGCCACGCCACTCACGAGCATGAACTGTCCGCAGAAAGTCGAGGCGACATCCCACTTAGGTACTCCCACTGGAGATCATGGCCACCATGATCTCCAGCAAGAGAATATCCACGACCAGACCTGCTAATAGGACCTAGCGCTGTTACGCTCACGCTGTGCACTCCTCCACAGTGTGCACCGCTGTTTCCTGACTGCGTTCCTCGCAGTGCTGTCACTCAGCTGTGGTTTCCCGGTATATTCGTCACACAGGAGCTCCCGTGCCCAGTAATCATCTGCGACAACCGGTAGAAGAGGTTGCCGTTGCTCCTCTCCTTCTGAAGAGAGGGTAGAGAAGAAAAGGGGATCTTTCAGCTGAGTGTAAACGCACATTCCTGTGTTTCCTGGCATTTTACTCTATAAGGTTTTCCAAATTAAATTGTGAAATGCGGTCAGGCCCGGTCTATATACGCCACGAGATGCCGCTTTTTTTTCTTCTACGGACCGCCCCTCTCTGAACGGTCAGAGGACGTCTAGATAGTCTTTCAGTAGTATTATCGCATTATGAAGAGAGGGTAGAGGACGAAAAGGAGATCTTTCAGCAGTAAACGCACACGTCTTTACTTCCTGGCTTTAAATCTACCAGTTTTTCTAAATCCCATTGGTAAATGCGGTCAGACCCGGTCGAGATGCGCTACGAGCTGCCGCCTCTTTTCCTCCAGGTCGGGCCGCCCTACATTGGACGGCCAGATTAACTTTCCTGTAGAGTACTGTCGTCTGCCTAACAACCAATGCACCCAAGGGATAATGTTCCGAAGAAATAGTGTTGGACTACACAGATCCCTGTGGTACTCTTGAATTAAACTGCAGAAAGCAGGGAACCTGACCAGCACAGAGGACTAATAGATATACGTCACCCGTGCAGGAAACTGGCCATCCAGCGACACAATTGAGTTTACTTATAATACACTCGAGAGCAATGAATCCGGGTCACTTAAAGAATCCTAAAAATCTCGGAAACTAAAAATGCTAGGTTAATGCAATAAATTGTATTTAATAGACAATGTAATACTCCTTAAATGAAGGTATTAAAACTTCTTAGTTATTGTAAAGTTATATCATAAAAAAATCAAATTTGAAAAAGGGCCACTTTCGAAGATGGAACTACGAAATTACAGCATTTTTTTTTTTTTTTTTTTTTTTTTTTTTTTTTTTTTTCTTTTTTGGCTTCTTGCATTGCAGTTGGCCACAAACAAGTTTGGGAAACCAATAATCAAAATTAATAATCGGTATAATTTGGAAGGAAAAGGATTGTATAGGATGGGCTACAATATTGCTATGCTATATCTACATTTTAATCATATTTATTTCTATGAAGGAAGCTAATACATTATATACATCAAGATTACTTAAATATAATAAACATTGGATAGATGTAGGAAAAGGTACATGGATTTTAGACAAACTTAGGAAGAATTCGGAACGATCATATAACAAACAGGAGAAGAAAATATGATTTACATCACCATATTCTCCACAAGGGCAAAGTGGGCTGTCGACAATACGAAATTTATACAAATTGGCAGGAGTGCAAACATGTCCTAGTCTTAGTCTACAAATGACGGTAGTAGTCCATTTGTTGTAATGTGTTTTGGCAAACCATGGTTTTGCTGGTATAGTTGGTTGGATGGAACGAAAGAATTTCCCCTTATTTTCGTCAGCTATCCAGGTTTGGCGCCAAGTGTCAATTAAGTAGGATCTAGGTAAAGACATCAAGTCATGCCAGTAATTTGCATACGGAAAAATGTCTCCATCTACGGTTGCTTCTTTGGCAAGTTGGTCAGCCTTTTCGTTACCGAAAATACCGACATGACTTGGTATCCAGCTGAAAATTACATTATATCCTAGAGAGGTACATTGAGTTAACATTTGGCGTATTTCAAAAATGACTGGAGTTTGGATATGAGATTTAAAGGGAGAGCGAGATAGAGCTTGTAAAGCACTCAAAGAGTCACTGAACACAATAGACTCTCGTAATTTAAAGATAATAATATATTCAATAGCTTTTAATATGCCAATGCATTCACCGGTGTATACAGAAGATTCAGGTGGTAGTTTAATTTTTTGAGTAATACGGTATTGTGAATGGTAGACTCCCACCCCCACGCAGCTTCTGTTGGAATATTTAGATGCGTCTGTGAATATTTGATGCCAATGTTTAAAATCTTTATCCATAATTTCATTAAAGTTTGTGTTCTGATTATTGCTTTGTTTGATGCCTAAAATATTAAAATGTATCTGCGGTTGGATAACAAGAGAGGTGTATGAATATTTATACAATGGTAAACGATCCCATTGATGCGTTTTTGCTTCAAGACTTTGAAATTTTTTAAGGCTCTTTATTAGACCAGGAGTTTCTTTATGTGTCCAATACTCAGAAACATCTATCATCTCCGAAAGTTGTTCTACTTTTTTAAGTAAGGGATGTTTTTTGAGTTGTGTGTTACGAAAAAAGAACCTATCACAAATGTACTGTCTTCGAAACTTAAGGGGGGGATCACAGCATTCAACCTGTAAACAGTTGATCGGGCTGGATTTCATACTGCCTGTAATAATTCGTAAGGCCTTTGATTGTATGTTATCTAATTTTTGCAAAGCGCCTACATTACAAGGTTCTAATAAGAAGGTTCCATAATCCAGAACACTCCTTATCAAGGCATTATATATAAGTCTCATAGTAAAGGGGTGTGCACCCCATCGGACAGCAGAAAGACATCTTAAAATATTGAGGTTACGTTCACACCTTGCAGTGATATAATTACAGTGAGGTAGACCAGTGAGTTTTGAGTCTAAGATTAACCCTAAAAATTTTACCTGATCCTTAACTGGTAATGGTATATTTTTATAAAGAGCAATAATGGGTGGTAGGACCCGTTTTCTACTAAACAGAACTACAGTGCTTTTTTGAGGTGATAAAGTTAGACCGTTCCCGTCAAGCCATATATTCAGAGCATTTAATGCTGTGGACAGAAACTGATTAAGATCTGTTATGGAACACCCTGAGACATACAGAAGTAAATCATCTGCGTATTGTGATACATTAACACTACTATATTTTTTAACATATGAATCTAAATCCGAGGAATATATATTATACAATAATGGGCTCAAAACAGAGCCTTGGGGTAAACCCTTCCATACTGTTCTACAAGTTTTGGTATTTACATCAGTTGAATACTGGAGAAATCTTTCAGATAACATATTTATAATAAAATTAGCTAAAAGCAGGGGTACATTTAATTTTGCTAATTTTAATTTTAAAATACTTACGTTAACATTATCATACGCTGCGGTTATATCAAGAAATGCTGCTAAAACTGATTCATTATTCGTAAACGCTAACCTAATGTCTGTAATAAAAGTACCTAAACTGTCAATAGTAGATTTGCCTTTTCTAAAGCCGTGTTGACTATCCGATAGCAAGTTATTAAATTCTAAAAACCATTCCAGCCGGTTTTTAACTAGATGTTCAGCTATTTTAGCTAAAACAGAGGTCAGCGCTATTGGACGATATGATGTAGGGTCTGTTCTATCTTTATTTGGTTTTGGAAATAATAAAACATTTTGAGTCCTCCATGACAAAGGGATTTGACCTGAGATCATTATAGTATTTATGATTGAAAGGTAATATTTTTGGCTGTCGCTATTGAGGTGTGTGATGAAAGAGTAAGGGATGCTATCTTCCCCTGGGGCGGAATCTTTTAGGTTTGATAGTATGTTTCTTAACTCGATGAAGGTAAAAGGGGAATTTAAATCTTCAGAATTGTTAATATATGGTATGCTTAGTGTGTAAGAAAGGCCTACATGATAGTCAGGAACAGATGGGGGAGCCAGTCTATCCATTATCTGCTCAACTAGGTCTGGGCTAATGGTTTGATTTGCATCATTATTGTAGCAGGATCTATACTTTCTAATATTTTGCCAGACAGTGGATGGACTAACATCTGGACTCAAGGATGAGCAGAAGCTTTTCCATCCATCAGTTTTTTTGTTTCTGAGAAACGCTTGTGTTTCCTTGGCTACTTGTAAATAGTTATTGTAGTTTTCTTTAGTCATGGAAACACAATATTGCCTCTCTGCCTCTTTTCTTTTCTTGATTGCTACTGTGCATTCTTCATCCCACCACGGTGGAGATGGTATTTTATTAGGGCCTAAAGATTTTAATGGGAACACCTCATCAGCTACTTGAACTAGCAAGGTTGCAAATAGGTCACAACTTGTTAAAATATTTGCGGATGAAATATCAGGTAACTCGGATATCTTTTGCTCCACTGTGGATTTATATAAGTCCCAGTCTGCATTGTGTAATTTATGTTTTATGCGTGGATTTTTGTTTTGTTTCAGAGGTTTACTGAATGGTAAAGTAATTATAATTACAAAATGATCACTGCCATGAGTTGATTCTGTAGTGTTCCATTCTAAGGAGGATGCAAGATCAGGGGTGCAGATAGTTAGGTCTGGAGCTGTAGGTGGATCATCAAGAGGAGTTGGAGTACCTGTATTTAGTATACACAAATTTTGGTCTTCAATTAATTCTAGTAGCTTATTTCCATAAAAGTTTGTCATAGGAGAGCCCCAAGACTGGTGATGAGAATTAAAATCACCAAAGCAAATAAAAGGCTTCGGTAGAAAATTTAATAATCTATTGATTTCATTAAAAATATGTAGACTAGGACGAGAAAAATATGTACATACATAACAAATATTATTTACAGTAATAGCAATGACAGAAAGTTCATCACTATAAGAAGGAAGGGAAAGGATAGAATAATTTACAGAGTTTCTAATGAGTATGGCAACTCCACCATATTCATCAGATCTGTCACTTCTCAAGCAAGAGAAGCCAGGAATTTTGAAAATAGAGTCCTGCTTTAGCCAGGTCTCTTGAAGGCTAATAAGAAAGGGATCATATCTATTAATTATATTAATTAATTCATGTTTTTTGGACACTGCACTGCGACAATTCCATTGAATTGCTACTGATCTGTGATCCATTATCATTAGATATCTTATAAAGTGTCTCAAGTATTATGGCAACGTTGGACGGTGAAATTGTGGTATTTGATTGTGATAGAATTTGAAATAAAGTTTTAATCATATCAGCTGTATTATTATTATTATATTGATTGTTCCTAAAAACAGGGCCAGGTGTAGTGGTGGGATTTTTTATTATCTCATTATGAGCTGTATGATCATAACCCTTAGAAAATCGTGGGAGGGTTCTGGGTTTTAAAAATACTGTTTTTCTGTAGGAATGGCTGCTATTAATTTGTCTATTGTTATCCTTATCGGAAGATGTATTCTGGGTGTGAAATGCTTCAGCATATGATTTTTTTGTTATGGGGGGATGTAATTTTAAAGCCTCCATATAAGAAATGCAGGTTTTGCTCATTGTCTCTTTAATACCTTTTTGTCTGTCAAACTCCAGGCATTTCTTGGAGTTGGCTGGATGTGAGCCTTTACACAGAACACACCAAAACTCATCTTCATCTACATTACATGTGTCCCCCGAGTGTCCTCTACCACATTTAAAGCACCTGCTTTCTGATCTACATTGGCTCTTAACATGTCCATACCTACAACAGTTGTAACATTGTATTGTTGGATAAATATATAAATCCACTGATAAAGCAGTATAACACATAAAGACTCTTTTAGGGAGAACCTGTCCATCAAAGGTTAGTACTACTGTACCAGTATTTTCAAAATTATTTACATTATTTACAGAATTTTTTTTACGGATTCTTCTAATTTTAATGATTGGTCCACAACCAATAGGGACAGATAAGTTAGTAATAACTTCCTCATCTGTCCAATCAGTTGGAACCCCTCTAATAACACCCATACGGGTTATATTATAAGTTGGTATGAAGGTGTTAAATTTTTCTAATGTCAGACACTTATTTGTAATAAAATTATTTGCATCAATATAATTAACAAATGTGACACTGACTTTATTGCGTCCAATACCTACGTTTGAGGCTACCATTCACAATCCCATGGATATTATTCTTTTTAAGAAACCTACCGAACTCTACGGGATGCAAATATGCACGGCTATTTTCAGCAGTTTCTTTTTGTACATTTACAACAAATGGCGCTACATCTGTACTGTTATAACTAGCGCGACCAATGTTAGTAATAATGGTGTTTTTGTTACCCAGGTTTTCAGTTATTGGTTGTGTTGGTGAGGTTTGTGAAATCGCATTTAATTCACATTTGCAATCGGTACTTTTTTGCAATTTAGAGCCCTCTTTCCATTTTGGCTTTTTCTTGTTGCAACTTATGCAAACTACTCGAGAGGCGAGTCGTTTGCGTTTTGTATGATTTTCTGGTTCCGTTGATAGTGAGCAGTCAGATGACTCTATAGAATTAAATACTGTTGGACTCTGGCTAATATTAAATTTGGCGCCAGACCCCCCACCGGGGTCGGCCGGCTCGTCCATAGAAGAATACGACAATTACATATAATAAACAGAAATAACTTACCCTAAATCAGTTGAAATACTAATCTATATATACAAACTACTAAAAAGAACAAAAAACTACTATTTTACACAATCCTTTTTACACAAATAGAAAATATTATCAAATTCTAATAAAAGACGCGTCCTCGTCGTTCAAAGTTTCCCGCTCTTTTTTTTCAATTACAGCATTTGGTGTTGCTTTTGTTTGTAATCTGTCATTTATGTGGGTACATAAACCATGTTGATAGTGCTCTATATTCATTAATCAAGCTGAAATTATGTCGCTTACGCCTGAAGAATGCACCAGAATACTTACAATGCTGGAAACCGGCCGGAGTCAGCGCGATACAGCCAGGACTGTCGGTGTGTCGCTGTCAACAGTACAAAGAGTTCTCCGACGTTACGAAGAAACTGGTTCTAACCTACGCAGACCAGGAACGGGCAGAACCAGGTGTACCACAGCACGAGAAGACCGATACTTGGTGAACACCATGCTTCGAAATCGCTTTCTCACAGGAACTGAACTCACCAATCAGTTTCGACGCCTCGGAGGAAGTAACCCAAGTGCATGGACAGTAAGACGTCGGCTTGCTGAATCTAACTTAAAACCCCTTAGACCTGCAAACGGCCCTAAACTGGAGCGTGGGCATCGTATTTCGAGACTAAGGTATGCCCAGAGCCACGTAAATTGGAGTATTGAAGATTGGTCAAAAGTTATGTTCTCCGACGAATCAAAATTTATGCTCTACAAGCACGATGGAAGACACAGAGTGTATCGAAGACCAGGGGAAAGATTCAAGCAAGCATGCATCGAAGAAAAAGTAGCCTACGGTGGTGGGTCTGTACTTGTGTGGGCCGGAATTTCTTCTGAAAGTCGCACAGAGCTGGTGATCATAGAAAACGGCTCTTTAACTAGCGTAAGATATGTGGAAGAAATCCTCAATGATCACGTTTTTCCATTTATGGTCAATTTAGGTGAGGATGCTATATTTATGCATGACAATGCCCGACCTCATACAGGTAGGATTGTGAATGACTACCTTCAAGAGATGAACATTACTCGTATGGAGTGGCCAGCGCGCAGCCCGGATATCAACCCGATCGAGCATGCTTGGGACGAGCTAGGCAGATGCGTAAAACAACGAAACCCTCCCGCAATCACGCTTCGTGAGCTCAAAATTGCTCTCACAGAGGAATGGGAGAATATTCCCCAAAATCGTATAAGGAACTTGGTGTACAGCATGCCAAACCGCGTAAACGCAGTAATGGAAGCACGAGGAGGCAATACGAAGTATTAAAATTCAAGAAAATCGTAATAAAGTTCAAAAATTTCATGTTTCCTATTTTTGTTTTAAGGAGAGATCGGCAGTTTTTTCTTTATGTAATTTTGTGTTAATAAAATGTATGGTGACTCATATTTTTTTTACTTTCATTTAAGGAGTATTAGGGGAGATGTAGGTAATGGGGATCACTTAAGCAAAAACAGAAATAAAAACATGTTTATCCATCAACTATTTATTTTTCTATTCTAATTATAAACTTTACTTTCTTAACTATCAACTGAGATCAACTTTTATCATATAAGTTTACTAATTTTGGTACAATCATCAAATTAAAAAAATATAAGTTTGATCACCACTGTCAACATTGGTTGGCAATGGTGATCAGTATGTGGGCAATGGTGATCAACCCATATCGCATACATAATTGTGCGCGGAATCCCATCCAGAACAGTCGGCATGAGCCCAGAGCCCACAAGAAGTGCACCGATACCATGTCTCGTTATCTCGCCCGAATTCACCACATACAAGACACAAGTTACCTGCATCTTCTGCATCATCATTTTCATCATCCTGACATAACTCGTCCGTATTTACGTCTGACATCGAAGTGTCATTAGAGTCCTATAGAATTTTCTTCTTAACCTTCTCACGACTGATCATTTGTGGATTGCTTTTCTTTCCTACTCCTTTTCCTTTATTTTTCACAGCTTTTTCCTTCCTTTTATTTTCTTTATCCACTAGGGCGTCCTTGAGCGGTGTAGATGTCAAAATAGTTGCGTGCTGTTTTTTCTCCCTCTGTTAGTCTTGGCAACAGTTATTTTCTTAGGCATCTGAATGAAATTTTGAATAGAAGGATTAGGTGCCATGTCAGTCGCTGGTTCAGAAGTAGTAAGACAAAATGTGGATGTGCTCGGAATAGGACTATTCGGATCTAGCTCAATAGAAACTGGTAGGGGTGGTACGGAGTCATCAGCAACAGCAGAAGTCGATTCTAAAATAGAGTCAGCAACATCTTGAACAACAATTGGTTCTAACTGAAGGACTTCAGCTGGCAGAAAGACTTCATCTGAAAAACATTGGGATTTATAGGATATATGCCCGTTGCTCTAAATCCAGCTTCGCATTTGCTCATGGAGGCAACATTAGAAAATGCTTTTTTGACCAATGAAGCAACATTATATGGTGTTATTCTTTGTAAGACGAGACGAGACGAGGTGCCTTAATTATATTTTTCTTGTACCTCTTGTGAAGACTGGCAAATGGAATGTTCATCGTCTTGGCAGCTTTCCTTAATGAAAAATTTTGTTCTTTAATCAGCTTTACAGCATTTTCCAGGTGGTCTAAAGTCCACTTAGCTTTAGTTGTCTTCCTAGCACCAATTTTTGGCATCTACAAACAATAACACTATTTTACCAAAATTAGTTAATGTAGGCAATAGGGATCACTATGTATGCAATTAGGATCACCCGACTCCAATTACATACATGGGCAATGAGATGGAAAAAATAAAAATGACAAGAAATTTTAAGTTATACTAAGGAAATGACTGCTGTATTGCAAGCTAAAATGTTACGACTATTACATAATAGAAGTACAGAAAAAAAATACTTATTATTTTGTGACTTACCTTAGTACTTACCAAGTCGAAAAATTAGATGAATTTGGCGCGAAAACTTCACACGCCTGCCACCCGCGAATGAGTCGCGCGAACTAAACCAATCGCCGGTCGTGAACGAAGATGACGCAATACTAGCGTATAAGTACAATATCAGCGCTCGCTCGCATTCGGTTTTTGTTATTTTAAGGTGATCACCATTGCCAACTGTCTCCCATTGCCTACATCTACCCTACATTGTCTATTAAATACAATTTATTGCATTAACCTATCATTTTTAGTTTCCGAGATTTTTAACATTCTTTAAGTGACCCGGATTCATTGCTCTCGAGTGTATTTAGTGAATTGATTTTATAATGCTATCCGTGACTTATGGTGCAACAAAAGATATACTTATTAAGAACAACACAACAAATTTTCAAAAAAATAATATGGGTTACTGTGGTCGCCGCCGCCCCTGCGTTGGCCGCCTCCACAACATGCTGCAAGTTTGTAAAGAAGTGATGCATGCATGGGGATGTTTGCTTCCTTTCAAGCATCTGGGATATATCTATAGTTAATTTGGGATATAATTTGAGCATAATTATTTCTTGTGAAAAGAGAGTTGAATAAGTTGGAGTGTTTATTATTAGGTAGGTAATCTAATATCGTCAAGGTACTGATGATCTGTGCATTTGTCTGCAAAGTTTGAATTTGTCGCCCTCTGATTTGCCGCCCCCCTGATTTTGCCGCCCGGGGCACGGGCCCCGGCTTGCCCCCCCCTAGATCCGGGGCTGCTACTACTGATGATGACGATGACTGCTTTGCAACATTTCATTTGCGAGCATTTCCGTGTTCCGGAGGGCACTATGCCTTTGATCACAGTAGTAACATACATGAGTCGTTAAAGCAAATTGAAGGCTTTATAAGCGGCTTCAATTTTTCCTAAAGTGGGTCGTCACAGCTTTTGTGAGTCCACTTCAACACGGCAACAGACTCCCCAACTATTGCGTTGGACAAGAAACTACAAGGTGTAAGATAGGCGTATGCCTCTGCCTACACTTTTGGGAGATAAAGGCGGGATTATATGTATCTAAGTATTCACACATTAACGCTTTGTCAGATGTCTGTGCGGAATGACAAAGGGATGAATTTAGTGTAGACCTATCAGGCCGAGCCTTGAATCTGTATCACAAATGCGTCAGGGTCTTCCCACCACCCTGCTTCAGTATTAACATCGACATGCCCATCTGCATTCACTTAAATCCTGGGACTACATAGGTACCTACAATCAAACTCAAAAAACTATTTCGAATAAGTTTATTTTTAGTTTCAGTACAATAACAGTTGCCATTCGTGGCTCTTTATTTGATTAGCTCATCTTACAGCAAGAGTAAATTAACAGATCTCAATTCTAGACTTATAATTCTAGATCATCTGATGTCACGGGGGGACGTGTTGTAATGGAAAATTTAAAATTGCCCCCACATCTGCCAGTTAGCTCAACATAATAGAAAGAATATTTCTTATGGCAAGGAACGTGGTTTTTTTTTTTCAAGTGTTGTGTGTTCTTCCAGATTATGATCTATTCCTTCCTGTACCAAATTTCAGCCAGATCCGTTGAGCCGTTAGAGCGTGATTAAATAACAAACATCTACGCATCCGTGCTCACAAACTTTCACATTTCTATACTATACTATCTATACTAAAATAGAAACTACAGTTTAGTTTTCTTTTCTTATTAAACTTATTACTAATATTATAAAGGGGAAAGATTTGTTTTTTTGTTTGTTTGTACCGAATAGGCTCCGGAACTACTGGACCGATTTGAAAAATTCTTTCACTGTTGGAAAGCCACACTCTTTGCGGTGAACATAGGCTATATTTTATTTCCGTATTACCACGGGAACGGGAACTACGCGGGTGAAACCGCGTGACGTCCGCTAGTATATTTTAAGTAAGAAAGTAAGCAAATATGAAAGCGTGCACAAGGATTTCTTCAGTAAATATTCGTGCACGCTTTGAAGATGTATTGCCGAGAACTGGCAGTTATAATGTTCGTAATGATAGCATTACAAGCAAAATTGTCAACAAATTCATAAAAGACTAAGCAAATAAAAAATATACTATTTTGAAGAAAAATGACAATATTTCAAGCGACCGCGACGCTCGATATGTTTATGATAACACATAATATAAACTAAACTAATAAAATTCATAAACTTCTAACTTAACCATAAACTATTTGTTTCATAATCAAAGAACATAATCTTCGCTAATATTTATTGCAATATGCCTGGGATGCTTAATAAGCTAACTTCTTCAGTAAGTATTTGTTCTAAACCTTTGTACGTGTATATTATATACTTCAAATTTCATAATTATTTAATGTTTACTTAGGTTACTAACATATTTAAACAGATATAGATAGGATATATATCTATACTAATATTATAAAGAGGAAAGATTTGTTTTTTTGTTTGTTTGTAACGAATAGGCTCCGGAACTACTGGACCGATTTGAAAAATTCTTTCACTGTTGGGAAGCTACACTCTTTGCGGTGAACATAGGCTATATTTTATTCCCATATTCCCACGGGAACGGGAACTACGCGGGTGAAACCGCGTGACGTCCGCTAGTATTATATAATTATTTATATCTTTCCTTTTTATATTAGTATAGATTAAACAGAGTACAGTGCAGCCTCTCCAATAAGCATAAGTTAGTAAGGATGTGTTTCCACTAAAGCAGCGAGAGGAGAGAAGGGTATCCCGAAATAGGCCAATCATATTGTTTTAAATGAGTAGATTACTAGACCTGTATCGTCGTTAATCGACTTCATAACAAGTTTTAAGACCAGTGAAAAATAAAATCAGTTGGACGGTATTATGGCACCAGTTAAAAATGTATAAATACGAATTGATAAGACGGTCAAATTATTGATTATGACGTTTTCGATACTGTGCTATCTAGAAAAAAAGAAGACACGGTCTTCTCTCGAATTATGTACGGTCGACCAAGAAAGTGGTTTGCCAGTTTTGATTTCCTTTCCAGTTATAGAAAATTACAACTATTATAGGTTCATACTATAATATAAGTGAAAGATATGCATGTTAAGCAAATCTAAGGGATAAGTATTCATACGTCATATAGATGACAATAGAAATTGCCCCAATCAATGTGCAAGCGAAAATAATCTTTATCACCTGCGAATCTGCAAGCGGCATTTAACTTTAGGGTGGTAAGCCAATTTTTTTGACGACCGTACGTATAGATTAAGTACCTATATCGAGTATAATGACTAACTTACGGGGCGTTCAAGTATTAAATAACGCAATTTAGGAAGTAGGGGGGGGGGGGGGGGTATATCTTGTCAATCGTTACATGGGAGCAAGAGAGTCTAAAATTTACAAAACTGCGTAATACAATACTTGAACTCCCCCTTAACAACATTATTATAAAGGAGGGTAGGGAAAGAAGCAACCCACAACAGGCGCTCAGACTATCAATCCGCTAGCACGCACGAAAGTAATTGATTACCCCTCTCTAACAAATTTTAACGGAGGAATGGTGAATCAAACTCCTCAAGCGAAGAGATGAAGGACCTTTGCCATCCAAATTGTTAGTAATTTGAATATTTACTAAACAAGTATCTCGGCTAAAATTTACGCATAGTTACACCTATGTTTGTCTCGCTGCAACTTATCAACAACAACGTCACAGTTTCTGCACTGGTACAAAATGAAGTTTTTACGCGAATCTGAAACCATTTGTGTGAATAATTGGTGTACCGGTTTATTAAATAAAATTATTCTGTGTGACGATGTGTTTGTACAGGTGCCTTCGCTAGATTTCTCGTGCCAATCTTTGTAAGTCGAGAATGAGAAATTTGAACCGCAAACAGTACATGGAAATTTCTTTGTAATAGTACACATTGTGCCTACATGGGCATACAATTCATTAGGGTCTATCCCTTCTTATTGATGTAGTTCGACGTTGGATTTTTCGCTATGATTGAATTGATTCTAATACTAACAAAATAAGACACCAAATAAATGTTAAACGTAATAACGTGTTCATAATGCCAGATAAAATGGATAGTCCATTTTAAACGGTATTGCTCGACATTTTTTAAATAGTGTTCCAGCATTTTAATAAGAAAAGAATATTATAAAAGGAAACATATTTTGGGATTGACGAAATTATCCGATTTTTATAACAATGCACTTGTACTCGTGACTATTTTATTTTTTGGGTTTTTATCAATTCCATGGAACAACTGGGAACAATCTTATGTTTATTTAAAGTTAATTTACATGGTAAGATTATTTTATTGAGCGTTTAAATTGAAGCGCAACATTCTCGAGTTCTTTACCACATAATGATATTAGCACAATATATGTACAGAACTTCTGGACTTTGCGATTACATACATAATAGAAATTTTATTGTTTTAAAATAAAAACAGTGTTGTCATTATTAAGATTACAGATTTAATTTCTCTTACGCACACTTTATAAGTGCTATTTGTTTTCTTCTTTGCTTCCAGAGACATCAATTATATCATATTTATATTTCATTTTTTGAAGTGAAACTTCTTTATCGGCGTTGGAAAAAAATTTGCGTCACGTCACGTCACGATTTTTGGTTACGCGCCATCTTTGTTCTGTTCCCCACCAAGGTGGATTCGAATTAAGAGTACTTTATCCAGGGATAGCATGTCATTTAAGGGTTTTTGGACTTTTGGGCTTTTGGACTTTTGGATGGGACATTGGTACTTTGGGTCTTTGGGACTTTGGAACTTTGAGACTTTGGGACTTTTGAACTTTTGAACTTTTGAACTTTAAGACTTTTGGACTTTTGGATGGGACCTTGGTACTTTGGGTCTTTGGGACTTTGGAACTTTGGGACTTTTGGACTTTTGGATGGGACCTTGGTACTTTGGGTCTTTGGGACTTTGGGACTTTTGGACTTTGGGACTTTGGGACTTTGGGACTTTGGGACTTTGGGACTTTTGGCCTTTGGGACTTTTGGACTTTTAGATGGAACCTTGGTACTTTGGGTCTTTGGGACTTTGGAACTTTGGGACTTTGGGACTTTGGGACTTTGGGACTTTTGGACTTTTGGCCTTTGGGACTTTGGGACTTTGGGACTTTGGGACTTTGGGACTTTGGGACTTTTGGACTTTTGGACTTTTGGCCTTTGGGACTTTGGGACTTTGGGACTTTGGGACTTTGGGACTTTGGGACTTTGGGACTTTGGGACTTTGGGACTTTGGGACTTTGGGACTTTGGGACTTTGGGACTTTGGGACTTTTGGACTTTTGGACTTTGGGACTTTGGGACTTTTGGACTTTTAGATGGAACCTTGGTACTTTGGGTCTTTGGG
This sequence comes from Miltochrista miniata, assembly GCA_933228765.1. Classification (NCBI taxonomy): domain Eukaryota; kingdom Metazoa; phylum Arthropoda; class Insecta; order Lepidoptera; family Erebidae; genus Miltochrista; species Miltochrista miniata. The sequence continues at coordinate 20,248,562 of OW121749.1, read as the reverse complement.
ACTTTGGGACATTGGGACTTTGGGACTTTGGGACTTTTGGACTTTTGGCCTTTGGGACTTTGGGACTTTGGGACTTTTGGCCTTTGGGACCTTGGGACTTTGGGACTTTGGGACTTTGGGACTTTGGGACTTTGGGACCTTGAGACCTTGGGACTTTGGGACTTTTGGACTTTTGGACTTTTGGCCTTTTGGACTTTTGGACTTTGGACTTTGGACTTTTGGACTTTTGGACTTTTGGACTTTTGTACCTTTTGTACTTTTTGACTTAATTTAAGGTGAGGTGAAAATTAAGTTTATGAAGAAGTTTCACTTCTTACGTGTGTACACTAAGTACACGCAATTTTTTATTACTATGATGTTTCAACAAATGGTTGAATAGTTCCCCAGGCGTAAATAATAAATCGCATTTAAAACAATTTTTCTTTGATATTTTCATTTTAGGATTACAAAGCAACTTGTGTTTGTTTGCATTGAATTCCTCTAAAAAGTGCAGACCGCACCTGCAGCGATAATTTTTTTGTGTCGTTTCACTATCCTTTTCAATATCATCTGAGTTCTGATTTGAAGAACAATCTGTGCTTTCCACTGTATTTTTAGAGAAACTTATGACATTCGAGTTAAAATCATCTTGATTTAACTCTAAATGACTCTCATGTAACTGTAAATGTTCTGCTAAATCTGCTGTGGAAAAGCATAAAGAGCATTTAGGGCACTGAGATTCATGAGATTTGAGCACACAAACGTGTTCATACATCTCATTTTTCGATTTCAAGCACAACTCGCAGTTCGTACATTTGTAAAATGTGAAATCATAAACCTTGCCAGTAAATGAAGGCTTCAATTTATTAGTGTACCTTCCGAAGGATTTGCTAAACATAATGACAGTTATTTGCTCAGTTTGAAACTTTTTAATTAATTCATGTTGACGTTTAAGTAAATTGAATTCTTGATTATAAAATAACAGGCCACAATAGGAACATTTAGCCATCGTAGCATAGTTACACCTATGTTTGTCTCGCTGCAACTTATCAACAACAACGTCACAGTTTCTGCACTGGTATAAAATGAAGTTTTTACGCGAATCTGAAACCATTTGTGTGAATAATTGGTGTACCAGTTTATTAAATAAAATTATTCTGTGTGACGATGTGTTTGTACAGGTGCCTTCGCTAGATTTCTCGTGCCAATCTTTGTAAGTTGAGGATGAGAAATTTGAACCGCAAACAGTACATGGATATTTCTTTGTAATAGTACACATTGTGCCTACATGGGCATACAATTCATTAGGGTCTATCCCTTCTTATTAGATGTAGTTCGACGTTGGATTTTCCGCTATGACTGAATTGATTCTAACACTAACAAAATAAGACACCAAATAAATGTTAAACGTAATAAAGTGTTCATAATGCCAGATAAAATGGATTGTCCATTTTCAACGGTATTGCTCGACATTTTTAAATAGTGTTCCAGCATTTTAATAAGAAAAGAATATTATAAAAGGAAACATATTTTTGGATTGACGAAATGATCCGATTTTTATAACAATGCACTTGTACTCGTGACAATTTGATTTTTTGCGTTTTTATTAATTCCATGGAACAACAGACTGGGAACAATCTTATGTTTATTTAAAGTCAATTTACATGGTAAGATTATTTTATTGAGCGTTTAAATTGAACCGCAACATTCTCGAGTTCTTTACCACAGAATGATATTAGCACAATATATTTACAGAAATTCTGGACTTTGCGATTACATACATAATTGAAAATTTTATTGTTTTAAAATAAAAACATAGTGTTTTCATTATTAAGATTACAAATTTAATTTGTCTCACACACACTTTATAAGTGCTATTCGTTTTCTTCTTTGCTTCGAGACACATCAATTATATCATAGTTATATTTCATTTTTTTATTACTATGATGTTTCAACAAATGGTTGAATAGTTCCCCAGGCGTAAATAATAAATCGCATTTAAAACAATTTTGCTTTGATATTTTCATTTTAGGATTACAAAGCAACCTGTGTTTGTTTGCATTTAATTCCTCTAAAAAGTGCAGACCGCACCTGCAGCGATAAATTTTTTGTGTCGTTTCACTATCCTTTTCAATATCATCTGGGTTCTGATTTGAAGAACAATCTGTGCTTTCCACTGTATTTTTAGAGAAACTTATGACATTCGAGTTAAAATCATCTTGATTTAACTCTAAATGACTCTCATGTAACTGTAAATGTTCTGTTAAATCTGCTGTGGAAAAGCATAAAGAGCATTTAGGGCACTGAGATTCGTGAGATTTGAGCACACAAACGTGTTCATACATCTCATTTTTCGATTTCAAGCACAACTCGCAGTTCGTACATTTGTAAAATGTGAAATCATAAACCTTGCCAGTAAATGAAGGCTTCAATTTATTAGTGTACCTTCCGAAGGATTTGCTAAACATAATGACAGTTATTTGCTCAGTTTGAAACTTTTTAATTAATTCATGTTGACGTTTATGTAAATTGAACTCTTGATTATAAAATAACAGGCCACAATAGGAGCATTTAGCCATCATAGCATAGTTACACCTATGTTGGTCTCGCTGCAACTTATCAACGACAACGTCACAGTTTCTGCACTGGTACAAAATGAAGTTTTTACGCGAATCTGAAACCATTTGTGTGAATAATTGGTGTACCGGTTTATTAAATAAAATTATTCTGTGTGACGATGTGTTTGTACAGGTGCCTTCGCTAGATTTCTCGTGCCAATCTTTGTAAGTTGAGGATGAGAAATTTGAACCGCAAACAGTACATGGATATTTCTTTGTAATAGTACACATTGTGCCTACATGGGCATACAATTCATTAGGATCAATATAAGATCGACAAATATCACATTTATAAAATGTTACCCGAGAGTCGAGTGACAATGATCCTCGTTGTATTTCTTCCATTTTAAGTCTGCATTCATATTTATATTTGGAGTCGTTTAGAATGTTTTTAATCTGTTCTTGGGTTAGTTTATCAAAAACATGTTTGGTCCAAATTACACTACCGAAACGAAAATAAAACGGGTTAAATTTAACTATCTTTGCAAACTTTTCATTGTCATTGGAATGCTGTTTCTTTGAATCAGATAAATGTTCCTTGCAATCATAATGGTAATGACAATGTTGAATCACTTCATCGTACATATGAAATGTAATTTGGCAATATACACATGTAAACAAAAATAATGGATTACTCACAGCAGTGTCTTGGTGTATGTTCGAAGTTACACTTTGTGGTGACGACTGATTTATACTGCTATTAATGTTAGTAGTGCTAGTAATGGCCTCTTCGATTCGAGGGCTCGAAGTTTCTTTCTTTCTCGAATACTGCAATTTATATTTTATTTTATTGCAATTACCAGCATCACTATTTGTGGTACTAGATATAGCGTCGTCCGAATTTCTATGCTTTATAAGAAGATCTATGCTTTTTTTATTACACAATGACAATTTATAATTATGAAAATGTGAATGTAACTTGTAAGCGGTTTGTGTTAGTTTAAGTTTGCAAATTTTACAAGTAGTATTCCTTGCAGTACACATGTGTTCCTCGAGTTCTTGTTTACTTAAGAAATGTACCTGACATACGATGCATTTAGGATACTTTGGAATAGGAGGTAGAATTTGCTTTTTAGATTTAATATCGTAAAAACAGAAAGCTTGCAAATTCAAAAGTTTCAGTTTATCATGTAACATCTTATGTAACGGATAACCTGCAGGAGTAAATGTGAGACCACATTTCCTGCAAATTCTAGAAGATTGTACCTTACATTCACCATCCGCGTGACGTTTACGCTTTTGTCCTACATAATTTATAAAACAGTTACAAGTAGAGCAAAATAGCAGTGAACAGTTTAATTTAATATTTACTACAACATTTGGATTCAGTTCTTTCTTTTCGGGCTTTTTGGCACTTTCTTTTAATTTGTATATGATTTCTGACTCGATTAAAGTAAAATCTGATAGCTTTAGATTTTTATCTTTATGGTGAATTTCGTGGAAAGTCATATTGTGACTGTTAACTAAAATGTCACATGTCTTGCAATAAGCTGAATTCGGCGTTTCCAAATCACATATTGGGTAATGAATGAAGTATTCTTTTTCACCAAAATGAACAGCACATTTCAAACATTTGTACAAAATTCGGTTCACAGCCAAGTTAGATAAAGTGTAAGTGGTTATACTTTCTGACAATAAGTGTTGATTTAAATGCGTTGCTTTATCTTTGATTTTGAATAACCTATGGCAATCTAAACACTTCCAATTCCTGAAGATAGCCTCGTGTTCAGAATGATTTCTAGCAGCGTTTGCTGACAAAAAGAAAATTTCACATTTAATACACTTAAATACCACAGAGTGAAATGCCATATCATCGAGATTTATCTTTTTACACAATATATCTTGATGCGATCGGGAGATGTGTCGGTTGTAAACGCGTATGTCAGTACTTTGGATACTACACAATTTACAGTTACCGTCAAACATAACTGAATCTGTATCCGATACATCTTTTATATTATGCTCATCCATATGATTCGTGTATAATTTCCATTGCGTTATATACTGGGAACATATAAAACATTGGTACGCCTTTTTGTTTACAGTACTAACGACGTCTATAGAATTACTAACAATATCCTGTTCATTACCGTTACTAGCATCAGAGTGACTAGAATTGTCATCGCTTTGATGATCCGCAGTATGGATATGATCTGCTTTAGACTCGTTACGTTTTTGTCTATTGACTGAACTTTTCGTTCCAGTTTTTATTTTATTAGTCTCAATACCAATTTGTGGCGTTATAGCTTTTGGAATATTTTTTAAATCCTTTTTGGCCATTTCTTTGCCTTTCTTGTTCGATGTCGGTTTTCTAATCTTGTGATCGCCTCTGCGGTGCTCATCTAAAGCGCTCTGTGTTAAAAATTTTATCGAACATTGCCTACACTCGATACTATTATTTTTATCCGCATCTTTATCTACCGGAGGGCCTGCAGTGTTTGTATTATCTTTCGTAGAAATATCAGAGGTATTTTGCTTAGGGTTTAAAACGTCATAAAGATGTTCGATAAGAGACGCCTGAGATTCAAACTGCTTATGGCAGTGAAAACACTTATTACTTTTAAGAGTTTTAGTATGTAGCTCTTTATTTGATCTTTTGCGATTATCTTTTTTACGAATCATTTTTGATGGTCCTTTGGTCTTATACATGTCCTTCTCACAATATTTATGAACATTTTTTAGATGTTTCTTTACATTACCAATGTTGCTAAACGTCGATTTACAAATTTGACATTGTCTTGGATTTAAGTTCAATTGAGTGAATTTTGGTACCGCTTTACAATGTGTTGTATCCAAACTATTATCAGCAGGAGCAGAATGTACTTTATTCATGTGATATTCAATTTCATTTACATTTGGAAACATTATAGAACATTCACGACAAAACTGTTTGCTTTCTTTTAAAAATGGTCCGATATTTTTTAATACTAACTTAAGTTGCTTTTTGTCTGTATTGTTTATTTCGCGGTTTGGATTAGGCTTCGACCCTAATATAAATATATTATTTCGTGGCGAGTTAATGACTTTTTTATCGGGGTAAATCATAGTTAGATTCTTTTTTTTGTGACAGTGTGGAAGTACATTATTACTAAATTTGACTTCTTTTTTAACAGTGATATCTATATCCTTACTATCATTATAAGTCAATTTTTCGGTACAAGGAGTTACATTATCTACGATGTCACTCGATTTTTCTGCTTTATTGACCAGATTCTTACTGGAGAGATTCATTGTTTGAAGACTAGAGAGTTCGAAGTCATGAATGCTGTTTACCAATTTCGTTTCTTTTTTACTAACATTAGAACTACAATCTGAATTCTCATCAAAATCAACTACTTTTCTAGTACTGAAACGTAGACGCGATTTCATACCTTCTTTGTTCAAATTCTGAACATTAGATGACAAGTTTTTTGAACAAGAAGACACATTAATATCAGAAGTAAAATCCGATTTTATATCTTTTTTGTCCGGGTTTATCATATTAACAGCATTTTTTTTGTACTTAGGAAGAATATCATGAAAAATTTCACCCGATTTACGCCTTTTATTTGGATTTGTAATAGAATGAACATCCTTTTTGGAACTGAAAGGAAGAACATTATTGGCATCGTCTAAGGTGACATTTTGAATATCAAAATCATCATCATTATTGTCAAATGTGTCATCAGATAGAGAGTCTAGAAAAGTTTTAAACCTTAGATGCACATCTAACTGTTCATCTTGGACTGTTTTTGGGGTATTAGTGTGAGCTTTCAAAGTTTTAACCACACACAATTTTAATTCACGATTTTGATGTCTTGGGGCTTCTTCTGCGCAGCTTTGAATATTTGCTTCTGAAGTAGTTGGTTCAAGATGAGTATCTAAACCTGTAATAGGAAAAAGAAGTTGATTAAATCAGAAATGGATGCATTTAACCCTTAAATGCATCATGATGTATATACATATACATCAGTGTTTTTTTCCTTACATAATTTGTTAACGGTAACTCTAACACAGTACTTTTTACTTTTATTAGGTGTTAAAAATATCTATCTTGGTTTTTAAACGCAAGCCTTCATGATATGGCAGTTCAATTATTTACTATAAATGTCTTAATTTGACAGCTTGGCGCACCACTAACAACCACCCGCTTTGGCGGCAAATTTGTGATTTCATTTTAGTGGATACCAAATAGTATTATTACGTGCTAAAAATAATTTACGAGAGGATAAAGGTAAGAAGAACACATTACATTGTTTTTTTTTATTTCAAAAACAGTTTTTCGTAAATATCAGCGTTATAAATGTGATGTAGAAATACATCAGTATGCAAAATCGGCAAGAAATAGTTTTACTGTAGGTAGAATATTTTATTTTTATTTTTGACGTATTTGTTATAGATACGTAATTTATTCATACGAATTTTATAATTATTTTTCCAGAATGTCCCGTAAAGTGGCAGATAGAGACATAGTACAACTTCTGGTGACCACACAGTATGGGCGGAGACCCTGACGGCCAGCAATGTGGCTAGATTACTGAACCAGCAGAAGGCGATGGCCGTCAGGGTGATTGGGGGATACCGCACGATCTTAGGTGAGACGACATGTCTTCTAGCCGGGAGTCCTCCATGGGACCTGGAAGCGAGAGCCCTTGCGCCACTATTTAGACGGCGCAAGGAGGCGCTAGAGCGGGGTCAAAGGCCTGCGTCTCGAGAAATCGAGGCCCAGCGGTCCCTGCTCCACCAGGAAACCGTGGAGACATGGAAGGTGCGACTTGAGCAACCAAAGGGAGGATTCGCCACAATCGCGGCCGTCAAACTGGTCATGGACGAGTGGCTGGAGAGGAGACACGGTGCTCTCTCCTACCGGTTGTGACAGATACTTACCGGGCACGGTAGCTTCGGTAGGTATCTGTGGCGAAGACACCGGGAAACCACGGCTGAGTGTCAGCACTGCGAGGACCGCAGCGAAGACACAGCACTCCACACGCTGGTGGAGTGCACAGCGTGGGCGCAAAAGCGCCAGGTTCTCGTGGTGGGTCTGGATGTGGACACTCTCTAGCTCGAGACCATGGTGCGAGCCATGCTCTCCAGCGGGAGTACGTGGGACTGCGCCGCCTCTTTCTGCGAGCAGGTTATGCCCGTGAAAGAGGCGGTGGGGCGGGAGCGGGAGAGAACTCTCCCACCCGAGTTCCGCAGTCGGCGGCCTGATGCCGCCGACGTGTCTTCGCTGAAGACTATCGGTCTCCATAACCGGGGGCCTGAGGACGGTGAGAGGGTCGCTCACCGTCCTTACAGAACAGGCCCAAGACGGCAGGGTGACATGAGGGAGTCACGCACGCCTCCCCTTAGAAGCGGGATTTTTAGTCGGTAGGAGTCCGGCATAGCATCCATGAAGGATTTTCCCACACGTTAAAAAAAGAGGGCACCACATAATGGTCGTGTGCCAAAGGTAATCTACCGTTGTGTCTAAATCAAAAAAATTACTGTTTCAAAGATTTTCATACAGTGCAGTAAGCCTAATTCGAAGACAATCGTTTAATGGAATAGTACTTAGTTTATATTATTAAAAGTAACCGTAATGCATACTGATGTAGATCTACATCAGTAATTTATTTTTATAAAACTATAAATAAAATAAATAAAAATTTTTTTTGTTTATTTTTCCCTTAATATATGTTAAATTTTCTACCTGTTTCAATTTATGGTATTTAAAAAGGAAAAATCATGCATTTAAGGGTTAAGTGACTGTAACATTTTTGTAATAGTCACATATCAATATCGTACGTTCAAGTTCATATGAGGAAATCTCATTTCTAAACCTCAACTGGTTGGCAGTACTTATAAGGATTGGACTGAATATTGAAGTGAAAAACCAAAATGAGCTATTTTGCTACTGCACTCAGATTCTGTTACACGTAAAAATACTCAACACTGTTCAGCATAATACACACATTTGAAAAACCGGCCAAGTGCGAGTCGGACTCGCCCATGAAGGGTTCCGTAGCAGCAAGTAACATACTATAAAAGTTCTTGTAATCAGTTACCTTCTTCATATTCTGATATTTCTTTTTTTATAACCGACAGATCAGGAAATATTCTTCGAATAGTTGGGTTATCAAGTGGATCATGCTCCTCAATGTCTATTTCATCAGACATTATTAACTGAAAATAAACAATAGATAATTTTTAAATATGATCAAGACTCTTGGAGCGTGGGGTCCTAGTGCAAAGCTCATTTACAGAGCTTTATGTAAACTTTTGTTCGATGGTTCTCGTGACGAAAATGCTGGTGTATACTTAGGCCAGAGGCTCTCCATTGCCATACAACGTGGCAACGCCGCCAGCATATTGGGCACGGTAGTGGTTGACAGTGATGTGGAAGAGTTTTTTGATGCATAATAATTCTTATTTGACATTGCCCTTTTTTTTTAAATGAAATTTTGTTCCCCTGTATTATAACTTGTATGTATATAGTGTATAGTATCTGTAAATAAATAAATAATTTATTTTTCTTAAAAAAAAGAAATAAAATCTATGTAGATACATACATACATCTATATTTCCCTACTGTTATTATAAAGAGGAAATTCATACACCAGTACATAGTCTTTGCAAGACTATGTACTGGTTTAAGAATGGCAAATATCTTAGTATAATAATATACCTTAAGCTTTCTGGAATACAACCAGAAAGCTTAAGGTTAAATTGTGGATCCTATACCATGACAGACACTGCGTTTTAACCCCTCAAAGATGCATACCATGCCACCCCTCCTTATGATACTTCCAGATTAATTGTGTGCACAGATCCATGCTTTAACGGATGAGAAGTTGAGACAGGTTAGTGTTGTGTACATTGGGAATGGGTACATGGTATAGGATCCACAAAGTTTGTATGATAAATAATACACTGAAAGGCAGGTCAATTTTGCCAATGGAGCTGCAAAGCAAATAAGTTTCTAAAGACTGTCCGGTAGGACTTCGGATTACTATCCAACGATTTAAGGGGTGGGAGTGGGGGGGAGGGGGGAGGGGGGGGTGGGGAACCCCCCCCCTGACGGAAAAGTTGCGGACGCCCCCCCTTTTTGAGTTATGATTTTTTTAAAATTCTAACCTAACTTTCGCATTTTCTTGTTTTGAAATCGATTTCAAGGTCGAAATTGGAAGATGGAAAATGGAGGGGGAGGGGGGAATCCCCCTGACCCCTCCCCAAAGTTAGGAAATCAATAGTTACCTTGAATTTAGATTTTTATTTTTTGAGGTTATGTTCAATAAAATCGACAACATAAGTAATCGTTCTCCAAATAAGAACTCGTCGACAAGCCAAAAAAAAAATAACCACGAAGGCTAAGGCGGGAGCTCCGCTCCGCTTCGCTCCCGCCTTAGCCTTCTAACCTAACCTATCCGAGTCGGGGTGTTAACCATTAAGTACTAATTATGGTTGAATTAGGGATGCGTAATTCAAATGCCGACCTGGGGTTGAAAAAAAAAACTACGCGTCTCCTATACAAGACACAAATTCACAAATAGGGTGTCATTTGAAAGTGTTGACCTTGACCAACCCATAGAATGCGTACGACGTTTTACGTTTAGTTTCACATATCGGCAACCGTCATTAAATTATTATAATATTTAATAGCGTTCATTTATATAAATATACGTAATATAATAAAATATGCATAAAATTTAACTTAATAACTAAATATAATTATTAATTAAATTTTTAAATGAAGTAAAACATTGTTGTGCGTTAATGTTACGTAAAACAAAACGTATTGGACGAGCCGAATGTCAAAAACATTGGAAGTGTTTGTGTTCTGTGGTGAAAAGTGACAAATTATTGGTGTTTTTTTACGATTTTCATTATTTTTTTTCTCGTTAACCATTAATCTCCGCAAGTTAAAACTTCGCGTGTAGGCTTCTAATAATATTAGCTTTGTGTATAAAAAATATGAACCTCAAACTCGATGGCAACTAATCTAAAGTTAAGCCGACTGTCCACAAGGCAGAGTTCAATCACCAAATCTGTGCCTGGCGATAGAAGGTCATTCAATAAACTCCATGGCTCAAACTTTGTAGAGTCAGTAAGAATGGTTAGATGCTTCTTCCTTTTTATCCGGCTGGTACTATGAACAACACTGACAAGAAAAATATTATCCTGATAGCTATAAATCAAAACTTCAAGTATTTTTAAATATTCGGGCTTTATGTGGATTAAACCTTTTGTTATTATTAAATAGATTACTCACCAGCAATGTAAATTTAAGCGACTAGTTCCCAGAACATCACAAAACAATGTGAAATTGTTTTTGTAGGAGCAGCGTTTAATTTCTTAGCATCAATTTGTTCTCTAAACGGTAATCACCTATTAATAGAGAGATGCCATGCCATACGCATACTGAATAGATGAATAAAATAGTGATAGTAAGTAATAATGCGGGTTTTATATATGTATCTTCAATAATAATGTACTTTTGCTGCAAAAAAGCAACAATAAATTAGACGCAACGCAAGGTCAATCTCATTTCTTTCTATCTGGTCTGTCAATGTCAAAGTCAAATGCGTAATGTGTCCATGTCCAACAAGAGAGATTTTATTGGTTAATTAAACGTGCTTAACAATTGCCAATTGATCGTGTCGGGACGGGACCCATTTAAGGAGATCCGACACGGTCATTTGGCAATTATTGTCAAGCACGTTAAGGGGTCCAGACACGATCAATTGGCAATTGTCAAGCAAGTAAAATATCATGAGTACATCAAAGAGTATAGTAATATCATACGTGTAAAAACTAATAGTGAATCATCTCCATTGTTAAATCGTACAATACCTACAACGCTATCTCGGCATAAAATATGCTAGGGTTGTCACAAAAATACTTTCGTTGATCTAAGAGTTTGTGTAATTGTAGGTAAGTAAATAAAATAGTAGGTACTCATGTCACTATAATCTATCTATCTTTATTAGGTTTATATTTAATTTTTATTGTGAGTTTCCGTTACGTACGCTGCGTAACTGATTAACGTTACGTAAAAAATGTGTGGTAAGTACAAAATTGTTCCTATATAAAGTTCGAAAATAAAGTCCTCAACAGCGTATGTCTATCAAGGTTCGCATACAATAACCTTTTAGTTACTAAAATATTAGCGACGCAACGGTCGTAAATGCGATAGAAAACATCATATTAATATATTAATACAACGACTCTCTCTTTCTATTATGTCGTCACTTAAGAGAAAGAGGGGTGTTTTATAAATAACGAATTTGCCTGGGTTAGGTCTAACGAATATAAGCGACGCGACGGGAGTATATGCGGCGGGGAACATTATAATTACTTAACATCATACCACACCGCTTTCGTTCTCTCTCTTGTAACGCAAACGAAGTTGTGCGGGTCAGCTAGTTAGTAATATACAGTTTGTCTATAAAGTCGTGAAATTAAATGAGGGCGCTGCTGAATGCATGTATGCAACCCTATGTAGTACGACTAAAATAATTTTGATACGAGGAGTTCGTTCCGAGTAAAATCTTACTACTATTATAAAGGCGACAGTTTGTGAGTGTGGATGTTTATTACTCTTACACGCTCGAACGGTTAAAGGGATCTGGCTGAAATTTGGTACAGGGATACATTATAATCTGGAATAACCATGGCTACTTTTTATTCCGGGAATAAGTTCTTACGGGAAGCGGGAACGGGAACAATACAAATATTATAAATGCCAAAGCTTATGAGTGTGGATGTGAGACTCTTTCACGCTCGAACAGTTGAATTGATCTGGCTGAAATTTGGTACAGGGATACATTATAGTCAGGAATAACACATAGGCTACTTTTCATCCCGGGAATAAGTTTCTACGGGAAGCGGGAACGAGAACTAATTCGACACGGGCGAAGCTGCGGGCATCAGCTAGTGAGTTAATAAATAAAACACATTATACATTTTTAATTTTGTTTCTGTTTTATTGAATCAGATCCAGAATAAAGTTATTGAACCAGATCCAGAAGCCCCGGTCTAATAGCGTCTTACAACCCACCAGCAGGTGCCTAGCAGTCCCAATTGCTTTGCCACAATCATGTAATTACATGTTTTATCTGTAACTTTCCCCCATCTGACAAGGATTTTTTTGGCGCAGTGCTCAAATATTAAAATCGTATATTTCTTTCTTTGCCGACCTTTTCTGTGTTTACCAGGAGTTTCAAACTTTCCTTCATTATTAAAACCTTCGTTAACTATTCGCCTAACTGTACTCTCTGATTTTCCTGAAAAGAGTAAAAAAAGAAAATTAATTACATATTGGAAACAAACTATTGACATGAAGCAATTAATTCAAAATAAAAATTGGTAGAAAACCAGATTGAACTGAGTATCAAAAATGTAGGTCGTACTATAAAATAACCATGTTGTTCTAACCACTGACTTACAATAAGGAACCGATCACCAGTCCAGATAATATTACAGGTCAGTGGAGTACATATACGTCGATGCACACACACATGCAAAGAAATCACACACACGCACACTGAAGCAACTTCCATTCATATTTAACGTGCATGACAATTTCAAGGCATGATCGTGTCGGGAGCCCAATAGTTTTCTTGGCTCTCATAATGGGGTCCCGCCCGACACTGGTCAATATTTTAAGTCAAGTCTGATATTTATGAATGGAAGTTGTTTTAGTGTGCATGATTTCTTTGCATGCATGTGTGCATCGACGTGTAGGTATGTACACATGATATTGACGAGGCATGACAATTGCAGTTTGACTGTGTCGTCATGATCGTATGAAATGTGGTACGTACGCGTACGCGGCGCTTGCATATATGAATATTCTTAAAAGAAGCTCTGATCAAGAAGTACCATTAGCCATAGGTACTTATTTAAAATTATAAGAGGGGAAGGAAGGATCAATGCTCGTGGCCCCGCGAACTCAGTGCTCAGTGCAGTAGAGAAATGATTACTGCAGTAAGTAATTCACGCCAGACCAGTAGCTGGATGGGTGACCACCACGAGACCATTTTGTGACATAATTGCGAACGTTTTCGTGTTTTGGAAAGCACGTTACGACGTTGGTGCTGGGTGCCAGTAAAATGGCAGTAGTTAAGCCAGATTGAAGGAAATATTTCAACAGTAGGACCACTTGCGTTGCGGTTGCGGCTGACCATTTCAACATGGCAATACGGCTAAACACCTGTTAAGTGGGACACATTTTTAAATGTATGCCTAAGTATACCTCTGCCTATACCTTCGGGGATAAAGGCGTGACAATATTAACAAGGGAACCTAATGAACCGGAAGATTTTTGTAAAGATAAGTATTTTTTTTTAGTACACGCAGTGATATTAATATTTATCTAAATTTCAGTCAAAGTTGCGCGAGTCTACTACACTCTCGTAATATACAGCAAAAACGATAATTTATAGCAAAGGAGATGATCAATAGATTTTTGGCAAAAACCTCAAATCGAGAAAGCTGAAAACAAAAGAAAAAAAATCCCCTCTTCACTCCACCTCACCGCACAGCTGATCAAATGTCAAGAAAATGGAGTTTTGTTACGCATTTTACACATAAGCTTAGAAAAAGTTTCAATATGAAATTTAATAGCAATTTTTTTACAACCTGCTCAGGTTAGAATGGATAGTTCAAGTCCATTTCAACCTTGGGCCTCTGACGACAGTGCGAAAAATGTTAAATCTGAGAGAGAACTAGTGGATGACGCGAAACTTCATCGGGAAAATGTCAATCATCCAAAACATAGGCAAACTGCGTCTTACAATAAAGAAAGTGTCGCCGTTTCTAGCATCGCTCAAGGGTCCTCGATCGCTACCCCCCCTAGCGGTGAGACCGCACAGGGTAGCGAGTCGAATATGGACACGAACAAAATAGCTTCTATGCAACAAATCGTGGAGAACACCCTCAGGTAACGCTAATTAACTGAAACTAGACTATACAACCTTAATGCGACCCCATAGCAAAGTAATTTATCTGATAAAGTAACTTGAACATGATAACTGAACATTGATAACAGTAAGACAGCTGTTAAGTTTAGAGTCAAGTAGAGAACAGTGTAGAGTCAAGTAGAGAACAGAGACCAAGTTACAGTACATTTTGCTCAAGCTCACTTAGATAAAATTGTTACATAGCTATTCTTCTTTTTTATAGAAAGTGGCTAAGAGGTAGATATAAACAAACCATACAATACACCCCGTTGGTAAAGCACTGAACGTCAATGTCAGTCCACTAGGTTTTTGGTCACAAAAAAAGCAATTAACGTCGTGCCCAGTAGAAAAATACTATTTGGTATTGAGTATATTTTCTTGGTTTATTGATTTATATTAAAAACATATTCGAACCATTTGACTGTGTAAATAACGTGGTCTGTAAATACCACAAGTCACTGTTTCTACAATTACAAACAAAAATACCTAATTTGGTTGTACATTTTCGTTTAATTTTTATTCAAATACAACAATATTTAGAACTAGCTATGGTTGAATTTATAGTCGTTCTGGAACGGACAGGTTTAGGCACAGTTTCGATAACAGAACCGATGGGCACTGTCAATTTGAATATCAACAAAAAAAAATTACGAAAATGTTCCCTGCGTCGAATACTGTTCTCACCTTTTCTGATGACTCCGCAAGGTATTTACTAGACGCGCTTGATGCTATGCAGAGACATTTGGGGAAACCTCTCTGTTCCAGACTGACTATAAATTCAACCTAGATGTAATACGAAATGAAATAAAAAGAAATCTGTCTTAGAAATATTCACAATGAACCTGAAGCATTTTATGAGACATCACATGTTATTACATTAGAAATCATGTTATTCCTCTTTTTCAAACAGTCAAGAAGGCCGACAGAGAGTAACACAGCTATTGGAGGCTGTGGAAGCGCTAAACGGTGCTGAAAGGCTACTTCTGTACCTGAAACTACCTACTGGTATCCCTCAACATGATCCTCTTAAACAACCAATCAATCCATTGGGTTCACGGTAAGTGTAACATTTATAATCTACTAGTTTTTTTTCTATAATATGACATATTATTTGTACTGAAATTCTTTAATTTATTAATTCAACATTTCGCACCTTCATTTCGAAACCGTTACTAAACAAAATAACTAAATTTTACAGGAGAAGCAATTTAAGATTTTTGGCCTATTAAATACCTTATAATGAAAAACTTATGAACTTTTATGAGGAATGTCTTAGATTACTTATTAAATTATTAGTTCCTTTTCAAGATGTGAAGGCACATAATTAGATAATTTTAATAATTACTGATTTATAATAATTTTAATTTTTATAGTAACACTTTTGCAATAACTTTTTTTTCAATTATCATTGAATATTGTAATGTTAGTATGAATTGAATGTTACTATGTAAAAAATAAAATTTTAGCTATTTTAAATGACAGAATAATGAGTGTGAAATATATTTAAAGACACGGATAAAATAAATGGTAATAGTTAAAATCACTATTTATTAAACGAACGTATGAAGTACAATTATAAATGGCAAATAACTCTTTATTCTTCTTTTAATAATTATCATTTAATTGAAGCTTACAGTCACCGAATTTACTTATTTGAATAATAATATCAACAGAAAACTAATTCCTATTC
This sequence comes from Miltochrista miniata, assembly GCA_933228765.1. NCBI lineage: Eukaryota > Metazoa > Arthropoda > Insecta > Lepidoptera > Erebidae > Miltochrista > Miltochrista miniata. Next base: position 20,232,354 of record OW121749.1, on the reverse strand, counting down.
AGATGGGGCCACCTGCGGGATCCAGCCTACAGGTAGGGGGCGTCAGCATCAGCATCGAGTCCTCTTTGAAGTATCTGGGGCTCGTACTCGATGGCCGGTGGAAAATCGGACATCACTTCCGAAGTTTGGTCCCAAAACTGATGGGGGCATTGAGGCCCAACATCAGGGGACCCTTCGCTCCCTACAAGGAGACTGTACCTGGGGATCGTGCGAAGTATGGCCCCCGGATGGGCGGAGACCCTGACGGTCAGCAACGTGGCTAGATTGCTGAGCCCGCAGAGGGCGATGGCCGTCAGGGTGATAAGGGGATACCGCACGATCTCCGGTGAAGCGGCATGACTCCTAGCCGGAACCCCTCCATGGGACCTGGAAGCGAGAGCCCTTGCGTCACTATTTAGATGGCGCAAGGAGGCGCTGGAGTGGAGCCATAGGCCTGCGTCTCGAGAAACCAAGCCCCAGCGCTCCCAGCTCCACTAGGAAACCGTGGAGACATGGAAGGTGCGACTTGAGCAACCAAAGGGCGAATTCGCCACAATTGCGGCCGTCAGACAATCATGGAAGAGTGGCTAGAGAGGAGACACGGTGCTCTACTGCTACTCCTACTGGTTGTCACAGATGCTTGCCGGGCACGGTAGTTTCGGTATGTATCGGTGGGGAAGACACCAGGAAACCACAGCCGAGTGTCAGCACTGCGAGGATCGCAGCGATGACACAGCGCTCCACACGCTGGTGGAGTGCACTGCGTGGGCGCAACAGCACCAGGTCCTCGTAGTGGGTCTAGACGTGGACAATCTCTCACTCAAGACCATAATGCGAGCCATGATCTTCAGCGGGAGTAAGTGAGATTGCGCCGCCTCTTTCTGCGAGCAGGTCATGCTCGTGAAAGAGGCGGCGGGGCGGGAACGCGAGAGAACTCTCCTACTCGAGTTCCGCAGTCGGCGGCCTGGGCGCCGTCGTCGTGTCTTCACCGAAGACTATCAGCCTCCATGACTTGGGGCCTGAGGACGGTGAGAGGGCTACTCCCCGTCCTAACAGAAGCAGGCCCATGACGGCAGTGTGACGTGAGGGATTCCCGCACACCGCCCCTTAGAAGCGGGATCACACCCGAAACCCCCCAAAGACGCGGGATAGCACCCAAACCGCCCCTTGGGCGAGGCCGCAGTGGTGGCCTTCCGAGGGCTTACCCGGGGCTCTAGCTAAGTAAAAATAATATAACACAATATGAAACTAAACAGTCATCTATAAATCTTTTGTATTTGTTTTATACTTATTATTTGTATAATTATTCTAATAATACTACCACTGTTTATATACTTATTGTAATAATCCTAACCGTAAACATGAGAATCAAGTTAGTCAAGAACTATACTAAACCAATAATCACAATTTGAAACTAAATATTTATGTCATATTTTTATCTAGAATCTTTATCATAAGGATTATACAAAAGGTAACGGTTTTAGTTTTAAATTTGAAAAAAATAAAATACACATTTTAAGTTAAAAACTGTGACTAAACAAAAAAACACACTTTATAGAATAAAAATAAGTAAATAATATAGCTTAACGAGAAAGTCAACCGTTCTTATATCAATAGTTACACTTTTATTATAAACTTGTACGTCGACTCCTCAAATGACCGGTGACAACTAGTTTAATAACGGTTATGTCATTAGCGTTTGTTTAAAATTTTCGTTTAGTAACGTTTTAGTTTAGAGCTATCTACCTTAATATTGAGGTATTAAATAAACTGTCAAATTCATTCGGTAGTTCCTGACGATTTAAAAAAGATGGCGTTATTAACTCAATTTCGTAAAAATTTCGTTTAGTAACGGTTTCGAAATCAAGGTGCGATTTGTTCTAAATAGATTTTGAAAAATTCCATTACTAACAGTCTGTGCTCTTGAAATATTGATGTAGACATTGTAGACATTACAATAATTACTAACAGTACAATCCTTATCTCTATGCCATAGTAGCATTTTGAACACTGAATTGAGTGAAGTCATAATTGAATAGAGTGTGAACTTAGGATACAGGACTACAAGACGTGTGAGAGAATTTCTTCTCTTATTAATGTTGACTGTGTAATGTCTGTTAAATTAAATAACTAAGTAGTAGAATTTGCAAAGGCCAAGGTACTAGAAGTGTTCATGACAAGTTTTTATTCATACCACCAAAGTGGCTGACAAGCTCACGACCCATTCGATAGATGTGGTAACAGTAGCCTACGGACATTGCAACACCGGAGACACCGCACACACGATGCAGACCCTGTAGAAACCTTCTAAGACCCCATTTGAAAAACCCCATACGGTAGGCGCCCGCAATTCAAGTGTATGTGGAAGAAGGCCCCTATCGGACCTTACCATACTTGAACACTCTGGATGCAAGGCGTCAGGATGAACATCCTGCCTGTGGTGAGCAGTGGGCTGTTAAAATGTAGCCGTGGGCATCTATTTTTCAATTCTTTTATTGTTAAGACCATTATCAGAAAAAAACAGAGAAATTAAAACTATTAGAAGTAATATAACAAAAAGTCAACCAGCTGTATGCTCTAAAATCAATGAACACTACTTGCTTATAGAATACTCTTAAAAACTAGAAAACTGTTGTTATAAACTACTATCTACATGAATGTTTAGTAAATTGCTAACTTCAACACACTTAATAGATATTAATTTACACGATGTTCCAGGGCTGAACTTCAACAGACTGTTACCTGGATACAGACCCACTTGGAAGTTGATCCTGATGTATCATTGCCTAAGCAAGATGTCTATGATGAGTACATGTAAGTATCTGCAACACCTAACATCATATTTTGTTAAAACTTTTTATTAAAAAATATGATAATTTTGAAAGGTAGTAGGCTATATAATTTACAATTTTTTTTATTTAATATTAAATTACCTTACTAAGTATAGTAAATCGCGCGTATTGTATAAAATAAAATCATTACTACCACATACATATTATGGACTACTAAAATAATACCTATCCAACAGAACATTTCAGGTGAGGGAGAGTGATTGTACTTCAAAGCTGTACAGGATTGCGGCGGGAGTACCCCAGGGATCGGTCCTTGGGCCAGTCTTATACACCCTGTTTACATCCGACCTACCACAAAGTCAGAACGTCACGGTTGCCACTTTTGCCGATGATACGGCGCTACTTGCATCGAGCCCATGTCCATCGCAAGCCTCTGAGCTTCTACAAAGTGGATTGGATAAACTGGAGCAGTGGTTATCCAAATGGCGAATTACAGCGAGTGTATCAAAATCTCTGCACATGACTTTCACCCTCTGCATAGAAAATTGTGCTCCCGTTACCCTAAATGGTTCTCAACTTCCCCACCAAAACTGTGTTAGATACTTGGGAATGCACTTGGACCGCAGACTCACTTGGAAAATGCATATACAGGCAAAGAGGGATGAGATTAACTTGAGGTTTAGGGGTCTGTATTGGCTTCTCGCCAGGAATTCAAAACTGTCCATAGATAATAAGTTACTCATCTACAATACTATACTGAAGCCTATCTGGACATATGGCATAGAACTGTGGGGTTCGGCCTGCAACTCCAATGTTATGATGGTACAGAGAATACAAAACTATATCCTGAAACACATCTCGAATGCACCATGGTTTATAAAAGTTAATGAGATTCATGAAATGCTAAACCTGCCAATGGTAAAGGAAGTAATTGACTGCCACACTGAAAAGTACTTGTCTCGACTACAAAGGCATCCAAACCAGCTTGCGGAGCAGCTGACCATTCCGGAATCAATTCGCCGTCTAAAGAAGCGGCGTGACATCTTCGACCACTAATAGTCAACCTGATGGTGACTATACAACTGAAAGGGTTGGCTCCACTGGGAGCGGCACCCTAAAACCCATCCGACTTTAACACATCTGCTCATAGTCCACGAGACTGATCGCAAGATTACAATGGAAAAAAAAAAAAAAAAAAGTAAATCGCGCGTAGCTATACTAGCTATCACGCGTACGTTGGTCAGTGATAGCTACGCGTTATTCGAAAAGGCTTCCTAATAGTTCATACACTTTACTTTGGCTGTCAGCGCCGAAAGCTTAAAAACGATAATATTAAAATCACATTTTGTAGGAATAGACTAAGAGCACCCCCTGGTGATACCGCGACAGTAGCGGACTTCATATTAATCTGAATCATGGAATTGGAGTTGTGATACATTTCTTGGAAGCTAACAATATAGTTTATGAGTTTTGGAACGCAATGCCTACCAAATCTTGACTGGGCGGATACAGTTGAATGTCATGCCATGTCTAAAAGTCAGCCAAGTGCGAGTCGTATTCGCGCACGGAGGGTCTAGTAGCAAAAAGGGCAAAAAATATGTTGTATGTGAGATCTCCTTTAAAGTTATATTTTCTGATTTTAGTATTTGTTGTTAGAGCGGCAACTAAATTAAATCATCGGGGAAAATTTTAATTCTGTCAAGTGGCAATGTATATTTAGGCCTGTATTTTCACATCAGTATCATTAGTGGTATACAACTTGGATTTACCTATCCGGGAACCTGATACGCCATATTGTTCAGGTCAATATAAAAATACTTCTGGTCGGCGGTCTGCCATAAGTTAATTGGAAGTCATAGGGGGCGAAGAGTGGAATATACAGCATATCCCATCTTCCCTTCTAATGTTATAAATGCGAAAGTAACTCTGTCTGTTTGTCTGTCTGTCTGTCTGTTACGTTTTCTCGCCTAAACCAATGAACCGATTTTGATGAAATTTGGTATATATAGTTTCGAGTTCAAGGGAAGTACATAGGCTACCTTTTAACCGACTGCGCATAGGGAGGGTAATGATTTTACGCGGCAATGACTTCTATGCCGACGAAGCCGCGGCGAACAGTTAGTAGCATATTTTATAATGTTATTGATTATTATCTTCCAAACAATTTTAAAAATTAACAAAATTTCACAAGTAAATTATTTCGATTTTGACCCACTAACGGCTTTTTTTGTATTACCAGAGCACACTGCATGAGCAGCAACATGAAGCCTCTCTCCACTGCAGACTTTGGTAAAGTCATGAAGCAAGTATATCCAACCGTTCGACCGCGGCGTCTGGGAACTCGGGGCAACTCCAGGTCTGTTAACTACTTTTACTTTTACGTTGATTTTACTTCACCTTATGCTAATGGTAGCATGGGAAATCTTCAAAGAGGCTTTATCACGTCTAACAGATTACACTGGTTAAGATATTCTTTTAGGATTGATAATGATGTATATTTATCTTTAGCCGTATGTCTAGATTATACTATCATAATCTACATATAATTTTCACTTTTGAACGCGATACATTTAGAAATGTGTTTGTGTCTGTAATGATCATGGTCTTGTGTTATTACAACCCTTTGTCTCGTAGAAGACACCGCGCTGACAATTGTATGAACTCTATATACTATACTATACTATACTATCTTCACGCCAAATCCCTTGCGGGGTTAATTTTTTTATGAACTCTAAACGCTACGAATATACAGTAACCGGCAAACTTCTTGAGCAACGATGAGTAACTTCGTGATCTCTTTTCTCTCTATACTACAAACTAAAAAGTTATTAGCTAACACAATAAAATGCCAGTATTAAAAAAATAGCGTTTTTCAATGACAAAATATTTTTGCACGTAAGTGTACATGCGCGAACTTTCTCCCACCACCTCACACGATGCTCAAGTTGTTTGTCGGGTACTGTACCCCTCAAGACAAGCCTAAACCTTTACAGTGGATTAACATATGCTCGCTTAGAACACCTACCTACTTATCTGGAGATCCCAAAAGTTCCGAAATTAGTCACACTTTAAGGTTTGCAATTTCTAAACTGCGATACCTACTGATGAGCTGTTCGAGCCCAGCCAATGATCATTTAAGGAAAATCACAGGGGTGTTCTAATATTGGTTGCCCTGTGGTTTACCGCGTTAGTTTTCATTATGAAAGACTGTTTGAAAACAAATTATTGTAGCATGATAAACTGGGTATTTTAAACAAATACAGACTTCATCCTCGCCTTTTATCATCCATTGCATTTCTAGACCAACCCCAGAAGCGGTGTTGGTTTGGAAAATCTTTGCGCGGTAGAAAGCAATGCAATGTTCCTCATCTTGCGAAGACTTACTGCTTCTAGCCAATATGGTTTAACGAGGCGGGAGTGACTCTTAATCGAGAATACAGTGGACTACAGCGAGATGACAATTGCAATGACTATTATGATTACATTTCTCGATTGTGTTTAGATCATGCCATCGATCATTTACACTGCGGCGTGCTTCGGGTAGGTTATTCCTGCTTCTCTCCTAACTGAGGACTCCTTGATATTTTTGAACTGCGACGAATGAAACTTTTTGGGGATAGAAGATGACTGGCGGAGTGGATCAAAATTAATAATGGATATGAGGATCATACTGCTCTCAAAAATATGGTCAGTTGACTATGTTAAATGGATATGGTTGGAGAATAGAGAAATTTGAGCCCCCCCCCCCCCATTTATACAACATACATGAGTGTATGAGTTGAAACTTAGATTTAGACACCGTGTATGCAATCTACACTAATATAGGTAAAATTATTTTACCTATATCTATTATCCCCGGTTAACATAGGCTATATTTTATTCCCGTATTCCCACGGGAACGGAGCTACACGGGTGTAACCGCGTGTTGTCCGCTAGTAAATAATATCTACATTCAATACATTTCGCATATCACTAATTTATTGAATGCACACATATCAGTCTAAACTACTATACAAGTATACCCGTATATGCATAATTAGTTACGTCAACAATCTATTTTATTGCACCGACCACACAAATACATATAAGTACGAGTACATGTAATAAAATACATCTTGCAACCGGAAAATGAGTAATCTCTACACATACACGTGTAGAATATTCTACGTCAAAGCTCCGACTGTGTTTAACAAAGGCGTTTAAATTGTAATTTGTGGCGAACTAATGCGTTAATGGTTATCAGCTATACAATATTGTAATACATAAATGCTTACATACTATACTGACTCCTACCGGGCCGGAAATCGAAATGCGAATCTAAACCCACTCTTGGTGTATCACAATCAAATCGCAAAAAAATCGATTCAACTTTTAATTCAAAATTGAATAATATCATACTTTTATGTAGAACATTTTTTATGCATTACTTTGGTAAAGTCATGAAGCAAGTATATCCAACCGTGCGACCGCGGCGTCTGGGAACTCGTGGTAACTCCAGTTTCACCCGTAAATTTGCGTCCACGCATTCACGTCGTGTGGTCAAGAATCGGCGCCCAGGTCTGGTCTGGAGATTGCATGGGTGTGTATCACCTGGCTGTAGGAATTTTGTTTCGGTTTATAGAATGGTTATAGATTTTCTCATGTAAGCGATATAGTGCCTGATGACAACAATAGACTTGACCCCTATTACATGAAACCAACCTAACTACCCACAAAATGCTGGTGAGTAATTTATTCACCAACGCGTAACCCCTTTGAAGACATAGGCGTGATTATATGTATATTTTTTTAAGACATTAGATTTACATATTTGATTAGGCATTACAGTGTCTTGTCGCTGGAGTTTATTCACATTTAGTTCCGGAATAAAATTTTATTCAATATCAGTTAGCTCTTATCAAATACGCACAGAATCTTATCGTAGGTCATGATTCTATTAGTTCACTCTGAGTTGCCTCTCAAAGAGGCAATATCTGAACTCATTCGTGAAGGGTTCCGTGCAAAGTGTCCATAGATAGATATTTTGTCCATCACGGGAAGCGTTCTGAAACCTTCTTAGAGCTTCAGTAAACCCTTTTCTCTTCGATGAAAAGTCCCTCTTGAAAAGTGTTTACTGAAGCTCTAGTTACGATTCTCATGTTACGATCCTACCTAATTTAGATGAGTAGAGGTGGAAAGTGCTAAGGTGCCGCAAGGAGTACCTAATTCCAAAACTGCTTCTGGATCTCTAGTCGTTCCTCTTTAAAAATGAGAATCTCTTTGAAAAAGATAAGCATCTTTAAACAATGATATAATGAGTAATGTGATAATATTAACGATAATAATAACTGTATCAATGAAGTAGACCTGCTGTATAGAGGTTTAGAGTTCCAAATGTTTCTTTGATCTGCAAACACCATGTCCTAAAGTTAGACGAAAAGACGGCTTTCTATAAAGTATCGGGACAAACGTACTTTACTCATATCCACTGTACATTTCTATTCAGTATCTGCAAGCGTACGAAATGAAATAAAGACACAACTTTCATAATATTACTAATTTTAGGTATTACTGGAAGATAATATTTATTTATTTATCGACAATACAAACCTAATTACTTTTGTGTATTTTTTTTATGCGTATGACATAAAAAAAAAACTGGCATAAAGTTCGTCATCAGTTATCAACTTATCACATTAAAAAAAATGTATCCTTGACCTGCCCTGGTCATAGTGATCCTTATTCAATCGTGTATCACCTGATAAGCCGATACTGTCCATATTCCGACGATTATGCAACGGCTACTAATAATACTTATCAATTTCTTTAGTACCTATCCACAAGATAACGCACTCTGTAGAGCTGAAATAAATATGAAATAATTTGGTTCATATAGCTATGTAATCGATCGAATTGTTGAAGGACTTCTTTTAGTGTCCTCCCACTCTTACCGAGACCCACGTATTCATAGTAGTTAGCTATTATAGTATTCGTCAATAATGTTTCCGCATTTTATTATTCATGTTGAATATCCAACTATAAATGCAAATGCATCCATTTATGATGCGATTGTAGTTGCGATTGAAATTGAATTGTAGTCACTTTTGAGCAGAGTTGATACTAGCATCTGCCCACGGCTGAATGATTACCAGAAAGTATGATTAAAATTTTGATTGTATAGATAGAGCGATACCTATTTTCTCTAATCTGTGAACGTATTTGAGGCCCTTAAAGGGAAAAAATCCCTTCTCGACTATTAATAACGGAAAGTTCAGTTTAGGGATGACGATAACTTGCAAATACAGAACCTGAACCCCTGCTAGACGCTGCTTATTTTGTTTTTCTGTTTCCAACGAAAAAGGAGACGCACCACCTTACTGATTTTTCAAGTACCTTTTACATAGTTTTTCGTGACGACCATTGGAAACCAAAAAAGTCAGCGCTTGTATACATTGCTTAAAACTATGACAATGCATAGTTCTTATTTAATCTACTTAATGGTTCGGTCACAAAGTTCTGATAATAACGCAATTAATAATGATAGATAACCTTTGTTAAGTACTGAAAGTAACTTCTGTATGACATGATAAGCAAAGCAAAATAAATTACGATGACTCTGTACGCACGTGCGTGGCGCCCTGCTTTGGAACTTCAAGACATGACTGAGATATTTTAACCAACGATGTTGCACGGCATAGGCCATAATGTTATGTATTCAGCTGAGCCCATAACTTAAAATATTTTGAATTTATATTTATCTTCGGCCAAAAGATCGATTATTATAAAACATTCCTGGAACTACGTAACTAAGTAGGTACCTAGAATATTTATATCGTATAAACAGAGATGTGTTAAGTAGGTAGATAGTCTCTGAACGACAGCAAAGCGTCCAAAATTTTAAGCGCTAACTGTTGGCGGATAAGTGCCCATCCGCCATTTAGTGCACTTTCTGTTGTCAAGGGATAAGCTTGTGTCACGTGACAAAATTTTATTGTTTAAAATGTCGAATTGTGCAATAAAAGTGTGTCGAAATTACAGAAAATATTTAAAAACAGCCAGGAATGTCTGTAAGTAACTCGAAACTTATCACAATTTTATGAAATCTATTTATTTACGCATGTCTAATTTCTTCGACTCCATCTTGACATTTTTGTTGGTGTTGCCAGTTTCCAATTCAGAATTCCCCAAATTAAATAAGTAAAGAATTACCTAGGTATGGAAATGGAACTAAATTATTAGAGAGTCGTAAAATAAATAATTTGGAAACGGTCAAGTGTGAGTCGAGAATAGTGAAAATCGACCTATACAATTGTTCGGACTCAGTAACGAGAAACTTGGCATACTTTAAATTAAGGAAATCATTTAAAATACCTAAATGTGAGTTATAAATGGTGAAATCTGTACAAATGTTCTTAAGCTGAAGGGTTTGTTCGTTTGTTTGAACGCTAGGATCTCGGGAACTACTGGTTGGATTTCAAAAAGTCTTTTACGTTTCGTTAGTTAATATATGGAGTTCATACCACTAGACTTGGGTAGGTACAGTTCGTACTGCCGGACGTGTTAAGGTGCTCCCTCACCGGGAGCATTCGCCTGTAATGTAACAAATTAGATTCGACTCGAGCATTACGTTACGATGCTACCTCCCTGACTGACTCGAGCATTCGCGTGTAATGTAACATTTATAGATTCGACTCGAGCATTACGTTACGATGCTACCTCCCTGACCGACACGAGCATTCGCGTGTAATGTAACATTTATTATAGACTTGCTGATGCCCGCAGCTTCGCCTGCGTGAAATTTTGTTCTCTTTTCCGCGTCTCATGGGAACTTATTCCCGGGATAAAACTTGTATCATTTCAGACTATAATCTATCTCTGTAGGTGATTACATGATAATTTTGCAATCGAGAACCCGTGAACCACCACGATGTCTGTTATTTTTGCTTGGTGAACATAACTGGTATTAACCGAAAATAAACCGGCCAAGTGCGAGTTGGACTCGCCCATGAAGGGTTTCGTAGCAGCAAGTAACATAATATAAAAGTTCTTATAGTTCGTTGTAACTTTGACTGATGTTTTAACACGTTCGCAGTGGTAGTGATTTCACTAACCGGAAATTGCGGTTTATGACGTATTAAAAAAAACTACCAGCTCAATCTCGTTCAAACTAATTTTCGTTGGTAGTTTTTATGGCAATGTACATCATATATTTTTTTTAGATCTATCATTCTCTTAGTTTAGAAGTTAGAGGGGGGGGGGACACGCAATTTTCCACTTTGGAAGTGTCTCTTGCGCAAACTATTCACTTTAGAAAAAAATGATGTTAGAACCTCCATAGCATTTTTGAAGACCTATCTATAGATTCCCCACGTATGGGTTTGATGAAAAAAAAAATTAGAGTTTCAGTTCTGAGTATGGGGACCCCCAAAATTTACTGCTTTTTTTCTAGTTTTATATAAGAATCTTAATGCGGTTCACAGAATACATCTAGCTACCAAGTTTCAATAGCATAAACCTTATAGTTTCGGAGAAAAGTGGCTGTGACACACGGACGGACAGACAGACGGACAGACAGACAGACATGACGAATCTATAAGGGTTCCGTTTTTGCCATATGGCTACGAAACCCTAAAAATCAGCCAAATGGGAATATTCTTCCATACGGTCGGCAAACAGATGTGTTTTGAGCCCTAAAATATCACTTGGACATCAAACCGGTCCTTCTCATGAAAAAGCTATGCATTTTGAGGCGAAAATTGACAGTAGTGATAGTTACTTCATTATGTGACTTGAATGCGCCAGAACTATTCAACCAAGATGATTTAAACGACCTTATTAGAGATCTGGGACAGACAGACGGACAGACAGACAGACATGACGAATCTATAAGGGTTCCGTTTTTGCCATATGGCTACGAAACCCTAAAAATCAGCCAAATGGGAATATTCTTCCATACGGTCGGCAAACAGATGTGTTTTGAGCCCTAAAATATCACTTGGACATCAAACCGGTCCTTCTCATGAAAAAGCTATGCATTTTGAGGCGAAAATTGACAGTAGTGATAGTTACTTCATTATGTGACTTGAATGCGCCAGAACTATTCAACCAAGATGATTTAAACGACCTTATTAGAGATCTGGGACTGTCAAAGTGTGCCTCAGAACTGTTGGCTTCTAGACTAAATGATATAAACTAAGTAACAAAAGGAACTAAAAGATTTTGGGAAATAACACCCGTTTTGACATTTTTCAACACGTGAAAGAACTAATGAGTCACTTTCAAAAGCTCGGATGTAACATGAGCATCAATCTACACTTTCTTGACAACCACTCAGACTATTTTCGCGTCAATCTTGGGGATCTAAGTGAAGAACTGGGCGAGCGATTCCACCAGGACCTTCGTACAATGGAGAAACGCTATCATGGCTACTGGAACGCTCACATGATGGCTGACTATTGTTGGAGTATTCAGAATAGCTCTCTGCCTTCAGCTTCAGCAAGAAAATCTAAAAGAAAGTTTTTTTTCACTTAAAATTAAATAAATTGAAATCATCTCCAAATATAAAGTGTTGTATTTAAAAAAAAAAAACCATGTGTCATATTTTTTTAACTAAAGCTGATACAGAAATTTCAGTCACAGATTTGAAATCCGCATTGAAAATTAGACTTATATCATATAACATAACCCAATCATCAAAAATGCTGTTGTGCAGTGTAATTGTTAATTGCTATTCTTTAGTTTTGCATATAGAAATTAAATAATTTAAGCTTGACTTATACTTACTTGAAAATTGATACATGTGAATGATCTCAATGATGCAAGATGTGATTGATGTAAGGCTAGTAATATTTAATTAAAAAGTATAAACACAATAATGATATTTATCTGCATCAACCTTCGGAAATGTAAAGAATGATAAGGTCGGCCTATTTCTGGTAACTTTTATGCTTATCAGCTACTTTGATTGTTCATTGCGAGATAATGTGTAGTTATTTTTACGCCACCCCTAGTTCAATACCTGCTATTACTTCCTATCAATTAGTTGTGACTTTGTGACGTAGTTTCCGGTCGGCACCTTTATCCTTTCAAACTTCTTCAGACCACAGACGCTTTTTAATTTCCTGGAACCTGGAAAAGGAAAAGGACACGCGGAGAGCGACTGGATGAGTCGAGCGACTAGTTTTGTAGACTTTTACAATGCATTTATAAATAGCCTTCATTATGATATCTTTTCCTCAGTGTATCTAGTTAATAGTGTTATAACTTATTTGATGAAATTTAAATAATATAATCACTGCTTTTTGGGGCCTACACAACACTACCTTCGTCCTGAATCCACTTTGGTTTCTACCATTGATATGTATCATATTATTTAAGTTTATTTCGCTCGTGGCCCCGCGGACTCAGTGTTCTGTAAACGATCCCTGTAGTAAGCAACATTTACTATGGCCGGTTATGGATTGGATGGGACCATCTCACATGACCACTTTGTGACATTTATTTGCAAGCGTTACCATATGCTTCGGAAGCCGTTGATTCTGGTTGCCAGTAAAATGGCAGTCGTTAAGTTCAGTTAAAGGCCTTTATGGGCGGCTTGAAAAATCTCAACAGCGGGCAGTCACAACCTGCGCCTGTCCATTATCAACACAGCAATACGACTCACCACCTATTACGTGGGAAAAATCAAAACGTGAAATGTGGACATATAATATGCCTCGGCCTACACCCTCGGGGATAAAAGGCGTAATCATATATGTATGTATAAGTTTATTTATGCGGCACTGACCTCTTTGTAGGTAGAAAATAAATTTGAAATTATACACAGCTACGGTTCATATGATTTTTTTACGTGCGCTATGTGTAGCTAAGTAATGAATATTTATAATGTAAGCCTGCACATAATAATATATAATATACCTTATGCATATTTAAATAATTAAGTAGCGCTTGCGATAAAAATCTGTTTAAACTTAAAGTCGCTACTTTACTCAACGCCGGCCCCCCTAGCCAAATTTACGGAAAATTATCAAGTTGAAATAAAATGACGTAGAAGAGCACAGCACAGGGCCGCTCAGAAGTCTTACGGACTGTGAGAGTGGCCCCCAATCGCTAGATGTGAATGTGACCATGACTTCCAACAGGCGAGCGGTGTCAATTTGGGGCGAGCTTAATATATTGGTACATAGAAAACCATTATTATTAGATATTGTATTTTTGAAGTAAAACTTCTTTAGGCGCGACTAGGTAAGTAGTAACTCAGATTTTTTTCTGACGGAAGTAACGCTATTTGAATTTTGAATAGCGGAAACGTAGTTTTCGCTATTCAAAATTCGAATGAATGTTATTAATATAACATTTGATGCCGTCAATGGCAAAGAAGTTTTAAGGTGCGTACGGATTGCGCGTGCCCCGGCTACGCGTAGTCGCGAAACACTGTCCACGCGTACATTGTATACGCGTACACCTCCTGTACGGACCGCCGCGAACCTATCCGCGAGGTCAGTCGACCCAGGGCGCGTCGCGAGTCCCAGTCATTCGCCATTACGCCGAAACACTTCGCGGTTGCGTGCACCACCACTGCTGCGGCCTTCCATGCATCTTGGCGTAAATCGTTATTTCGATAATCAGTTAGTGTGCTATCCCACAAGACCCGGTGAAATTCATAAAGTTGAATCAATCTGATAAGATTTTCATTATTAAGACTCGCAGAACACGCGTGACTAACTAGTGGCCACCGTAGTAGCCTATGGACGTTTGCAACACCAGAGGCGGTACACATGCGCTACCGATCCTGTAAAAATCTTTTAAGACCCCTTTTGAAAAACCCCATACTGTAGTCGTTTGGGAAAATCGAGGCAAGGAGATCATTCTACAATTTAAGCGTGCACGGAATATATATTTTTTAATTATGTTATATTTTTTATATTTTTTTTTATCTTTACTAATATTATAAAGAGGGAAGATTTGTTTTTTTGTTTGTTTGTAACAAATTGGCTCCGGAACTACTGGAACGATTTGGAAAATTCTTTCACTGTTGGGAAGCTACACTGTTTGCGGTGAACATAGGCTATATTTTGTTCCCGTATTCCCACGGGAACGGGAACTACGCGGGTGAAACCGCGTGACGTCAGCTAGTTTATTATATAAGAAATATATTATGTGTGTGTCTGAAATTATGAGCGTATCTATCTATATATATAAAAATGTTGTGTGCGTTTGTGTATCTATTAAAAAGTCAAAATTTACTGAATCGATTGAGCTCAAAATTGGACACGATATACAATAGGATTCAGAGATGGTTTTAGGCTACTTTATACACTTTTATCATAACAGCAATAAGAATAAAATAGCTTTAAAAAGTGATATTACCAATAGATGGCGTTGGTCGTTGTATTTTTAATTATATTCTGCCAGCTTCAGAACAAAATTATTAAAAACAACCTATTTAGAAGGTACCAGATTGACGTTTTTTTAAGAGAAGTTTGATTGCGGCCTCCTTGCATTCAGAATAATAAAAGAGAGTACGCACCTAATAAAGAGGTCAGATATGTTTTGCATGTTATTTTTGAACTTTTTGGACATTCGGAATTTTGGAGTTTTGGACTTTACACTTTTGGATTTTTGGAATTTTGGAGTATTGGAGTATTGGAGTATTGGAGTATTGGAGTGTTGGAGTTTTGGACTTTTGGACTTTTAGAATTTTAGACTTTTAGACTTTGGAGTTATGGCCTTTTGGACTTTGGACTTTTGGACTATTGGACTTTTGGACTTTTGGACTTTTGGACTTTTGGACTTTTGGACTTTTGGACTTTTGTACTTTTGTACTTTTGGACTTTTCTAATTTTGGGCGTTTGACATTTTGGACTTTTGGAGTTGGAGTTTTAGACATTTAGAGTTTAAGATTTTTAGAGTTTTAGAGTTTTAGAGTTTTGGGGTTTTGGAGTTTTGGAGTTTTGGAGTTTTGGAGTTTTGGAGTTTTGGTGCTTTGGAGCTTTGGAGTTTTGGAGTTTTGGAGTTTTAGACATTTAGAGTTTTAGATTTTTAGAGTTTTAGAGTTTTAGAGTTTTGGAGTTTTGGAGTTTTGGAGTTTTGGAGTTTTGAAGTTTTGGAGCTTTGGAGTTTGAGTTTTGGAGTTTTGGAGTTTTAGACATTTAGAGTTTTAGATTTTTAGGGTTTTAGAGTTTGAGAGTTTTAGAGTTTTGAGTTTTGGAGTTTTGGAGTTTTAGAGTTTTAGAGTTTTAGAGTTTTGGAGTTTTGGTGCTTTGGAGCTTTGGAGTTTTGGAGTTTTGGAGTTTTAGACATTTAGAGTTTTAGATTTTTAGAGTTTTGGAGTTTTGGAGTTTTGGAGTTTTGGAGTTGGAATTTTAGAGTTTTAGACATTTAGAGTTTTAGATTTTTAGAGTTTTAGAGTTTTAGAGTTTTAGAGCTTTGGAGCTTTGGAGCTTTGGAGCTTTGGAGCTTTGGAGCTTTGGAGCTTTGGAGTTTTGGAGTTTTGTAGTTTTGGAGTTTTGGAGTTTTGGAGTTTTGGAGTTTTAGAGTTTTGGAGTTTTGGAGTTTTGGAGTTTTGGAGTTTTGGAGTTTTGGAGTTTTGGAGTTTTGGAGTTTAGGAGTTTAGATTTTTAGAGTTTTAGAGTTTTAGAGTTTTAAGAGTTTTGGAGTTTTGGAGTTTTGGAGTTTTGGAGTTTAGGAGTTTTGGAGTTTTGGAGTTTTGGAGTTTTGGAGTTTTAGACATTTAGAGTTTTAGATTTTTAGAGTTTTAGAGTTTTGGAGTTTTGGAGTTTTGGAGTTTTGGAGTTTTGGAGTTGGAGTTTTAGAGTTTTAGACATTTAGAGTTTTAGATTTTTAGAGTTTTAGAGTTTTAGAGCTTTGGAGCTTTGGAGCTTTGGAGTTTTGGAGTTTTGGAGTTTTGGAGTTTTAGACATTTAGAGTTTTAGATTTTTAGAGTTTTAGAGTTTTAGAGTTTTAGAGTTTTGGAGTTTTGGAGTTTTGGAGTTTTGGAGTTTTGGAGTTTTGGAGTTTTGTAGTTTTGGAGTTTTGGAGTTTTGGAGTTTTGGAGTTTTAGAGTTTTGGAGTTTTGGAGTTTTGGAGTTTTGGAGTTTTGGAGTTTTGGAGTTTTGTAGTTTTGGAGTTTTGGAGTTTAGGAGTTTAGGAGTTTCGGAGTTTTGGAGTTTTGGGGTTTTAGACATTTAGAGTTTTAGATTTTTAGAGTTTTAGAGTTTTAGAGTTTTAGAGTTTTAGAGTTTTGGAGTTTTGGAGTTTAGGAGTTTTGGAGTTTTGGAGTTTTGGAGTTTTAGACATTTAGAGTTTTAGATTTTTAGAGTTTTAGAGTTTTGGAGTTTTGGAGTTTTGGAGTTTTGGAGTTGGAGTTTTAGAGTTTTAGACATTTAGAGTTTTAGATTTTTAGAGTTTTAGAGTTTTAGAGTTTTAGAGCTTTGGAGCTCTTTGGAGCTTTGGAGTTTTGGAGTTTTGGAGTTTTGGAGTTTTAGACATTTAGAGTTTTAGATTTTTAGAGTTTTAGAGTTTTAGAGTTTTAGAGTTTTGGAGTTTTGAAGTTTTGGAGTTTTGGAGTTTTGTAGTTTTGGAGTTTTGGAGTTTTGGAGTTTTAGAGAGTTTTTGAGTTTTGGAGTTTTGGAGTTTTGGAGTTTAGGAGTTTAGGAGTTTAGGAGTTTTGGAGTTTTGGAGTTTTAGACATTTAGAGTTTTAGATTTTTAGAGTTTTAGAGTTTTAGAGTTTTGGAGTTTTGGAGTTTTGGAGTTTTGGAGTTTTGGAGTTTTGGAGTTTTGGAGTTTTGGAGTTTTGGAGTTTTGGAGTTTTGGAGTTTTGGAGTTTTGGAGTTTTGGAGTTTTGGAGTTTAGGAGTTTTGGAGTTTTGGAGTTTTGGAGTTTTGGAGTTTTGGAGTTTTGGAGTTTTAAAGTTTTGGAGTTTTGGAGTTTTGGAGTTTTGGAGTTTTGGAGTTTCGGAGTTTCGGAGGTTTGGAGTTTTGGAGTTTTGGAGTTTTGGAGTTTTGGAGTTTCGGAGTTTTGGAGTTCTGGACTTTGGACTTTGAAGTTTTGGAGTTTTGGAGTTTTGGAGTTTTGGAGTTTTGGAGTTTTGGAGTTCTGGACTTTGGACTTTGGAATTTTGAACTTTTGTACTTTGGACTTTTAAACTTTTATACTTTTGGAGTTTTGGAGTTTTGGAGTTTTGGGAGTTTTGGAGTTTTTGAGTTTTGGAGTTTTGGAGTTTTTGAGTTTTGGAGTTTTGGAGTTTTGGAGTTTTGGGAGTTTTGGAGTTTTGAGTTTTGGAGTTTTAGAGTTTTAGAGTTTTGGAGTTTTGGAGTTTTGGAGTTTGGACTTTTGGACTTTTGGACTTTTGGACTTTTGGAGTTTTTGAGCTTTGGAGTTTTTGAGTTTTGGAGTTTTGGAGTTTTGGAGTTTTGGAGTTTAGGAGTTTAGGAGTTTTGGAGTTTTGGAGTTTTAGACATTTAGAGTTTTAGATTTTTAGAGTTTTAGAGTTTTAGAGTTTTGGAGTTTTGGAGTTTTGGAGTTTTGGAGTTTAGGAGTTTTGGAGTTTTGGAGTTTTGGAGTTTTGGAGTTTTGGAGTTTTGGAGTTTTGGAGTTTTGGAGTTTTGGAGTTTTGGAGTTTTGGAGTTTTGGAGTTTTGGAGTTTTAAAGTTTTGGAGTTTTGGAGTTTTGGAGTTTTGGAGTTTTGGAGTTTCGGAGTTTCGGAGGTTTGGAGTTTTGGAGTTTTGGAGTTTTGGAGTTTCGGAGTTTTGGAGTTCTGGACTTTGGACTTTGAAGTTTTGGAGTTTTGGAGTTTTGGAGTTTTGGAGTTTTGGAGTTTTGGAGTTCTGGACTTTGGACTTTGGAATTTTGAACTTTTGTACTTTGGACTTTTAAACTTTTATACTTTTGGAGTTTTGGAGTTTTGGAGTTTTGGGAGTTTTGGAGTTTTTGAGTTTTGGAGTTTTGGAGTTTTGGAGTTTTTGAGTTTTGGAGTTTTGGAGTTTTGGAGTTTTGGGAGTTTTGGAGTTTTGAGTTTTGGAGTTTTAGAGTTTTAGAGTTTTGGAGTTTTGGAGTTTTGGAGTTTGGACTTTTGGACTTTTGGACTTTTGGAGTTTTTGAGCTTTGGAGTTTTGGAGTTTGGAGTTTTGGAGTTTTGGAGTTTTGGAGTTTTGGAGTTTTGAGTTTTGGAGTTTTAGAGTTTTAGAGTTTTGGACTTTTGGAATTTTGGAGTTTTGGAGTTTTGGACTTATAGAATTTTAGACTTTTAGACTTTGTAGTTTTGGACTTTTGGACTTTTGGACTTTTGGACTTTTGGACTATTGTTCACTTCTTACGTGTGTACAATTACAATTACACGCACACATTTTTTTTAAAATGTACCCATCATTTAGTTTGTTACTCATTTCTCATAGGTACATAAAACCACCATAAAAAAGTCACAGCGAAGCGTGGCAGGGTACCGCTAGTTGTTTATAATTGTTTTGTGTTAGTTCCATAGTGACAGCCGATTACTTTTGTAGTGGTGTATATGATTACGGTTTTCCCCCGCTACATATGACAGACAGATATTAGAGCAAATAAGCTATGTCAACTCCCCTTGTACTGAGGGCATAAAAAGGCAATATTGTAGGTTTCATATTATGAAACGTAAAATGATTGGTATGCGTTGTATTTCAATTTATATGAATTGTATATTTCATATTATGAAACATACAATTTATATGAATTGTATATTTCATATTATGAAACATAAAACGTTGCCTTTTTAGGCCCGCCGGTCGCGTTGCCCTCTGGTTGCAGGGGATGCCACTTTATTTCGGAGGGAGGTTTTTGTGTGCGAGCTGTTGGAGATCCTCTGATAATTTTATCTTTATAGGGATATACCTCATTTAATTCCTTCTGTTGTTCGTTTCAGATATTGTTACGCTGGTTTGAGAAAGAAAATAAAACTGGAAGTGCCGCAGCTGCCTGACTTGGGTGAATCGTCCAAGGTAAACACTATAATTTTATTGAAAAACTTTGCGTGGTTGATAAAAGTCATATCACCATAAATTAGAGATAGTACAGATGGAAACCTCATGTATTTGCTTTTTTTTACACCTACCCTCTGCTACGCACACTGGCGCACAAATCAGTATCAAAAATCTCTTGATCTCGTGTCTGTGAACTCTGTGAGCGGTGTCTATGTGTGCGTATAGCCTCATCGAATTTAGTATGTAGGTTTCCATCTGTACTATCTCTAATTTGTGATGTCTCTGAGGGATGAGCATAAAAAGTAATTTATAAAAATCAAAGAAAATTTAGGGTGTCCAATTTAATAGTCGTACACCTAAATGAGACAGCACTAGTCGCGTGGACTACATATTTTATGTAGTCCATTTTCAAATTAGTAAATCTGTTTCAAAGATCCTGCTTTTCAGTTGAAAAATGAACACTCCTTTTAAAATATTTAAGTTTGATTTCCGATGCCCGAGATGAGATTATTTCTCACAAAGCTTTTGTTACGCCTTTGTACCTATATATCTAAAAGGCTTAATGAGTGAATTTCTGTATATTGTTTCAGGAAATTTCTGTGGCGTCTAGAGAAACCGAAAGGGTCGTATGTGATTGGGCTGAGAGTAAATTAGGTATGTTCTACATCTACCGGTTCATTCATTTTAAAACAGACATTTTACCTTCGGCGAACACTGGGCGACAGTCGCAGCGACATGTGTCGTGGCGACTTGTCACCCAGCGTGCGGAGCTTAGAACAAAATGTATGTACAGCTCGCGCCATATAACTTTGCGTCACTGAAGTTCGTTAGTTCGCGCCGCAGTTATGCAATAATAGGTATCACAGAGGAAATTACTGCTAAGGCTGGTGAGGCACCCCACCTGCTTCAGCTGCGCAGTAGTTTCCCCTGTGATACCTGTTATTGCATAATTGCGGCGCGAACGAACGAATTTCATAGACGCGAAGTTATTTGGCGCGAGCTGTAATTTGGCGGCCGCAGCTTGTCGCCCAGTGTGCACCTAGGACTATTCACTAGGTAATGGCCGCGACTTCACCCACTTGATGTTAACACAGAACCTTGTTGCCTAAATAAAAAGTACCCTATGGGTTAGAGATAATTTTGAAAAGCAATTAGTATGCTGACTCAATCACAAATTTTAATGTGAAAAAATTTTTCGATCTCGAGCAGGATTTGAACCCGCGTCTTCTGGTTTGCCGGACCAGACGCCTTAACCAACTAGACCACCGAGACACTGCTCTCGACCGTCAAATTCTTTCACCTCATTACGTCATGGGTACCCTATGGGTTATTCCATCATCTAATTTGGGTCAGGGGTTACAGCGCGATTGAGTAACAAACATCTTCACAAACTTTTACTAATGGTTCCTTAGGCTTCCGTATCCCGCGAAGTGTGAAACTGCTACGGGCAAACCTCATAAGTATTTGTTACTTAATATAAAAGAAGCACTTTTGATAGCTGCCGTTTTGTTTCCTTGTTTTCTTCACTCCGACTAAGGATAGTCGAAAATGATAACGCAGGAAAGGATTTCTTCGTTATCATTTGTCCGACTATCACCGATGTTGGATACTTCTATGTCTGCGATCACTCTCTCTTTTCCCCGTTCTGTTCCTCTCTCTCTCTCTCTCTCTCTCTCTCTCTCTCTTATCTCTGCCCTCGCCATTTTGTTATGTGTTGTAATATTTGACAAAAATAATATGTTGGTTTGTGTGCAGGTATAAAGTTTCTAAACGTATCTGAGCTATCGCGCCACCTGTTGACAGCGAGCGCGCAACACGTGCCCCCTGGCCCCGCAAGTGCTTCACCCCCGCCACTTACGCTACCACACGGTAATGTAATATTATACTTGAAAAAAAATACTTTCACACCTATCTTTGAACTCCCACACGTTTTGACGCGTTTTCGCCAGCCATGGTCAAAAGCTGACATCTAAGCTGGAGCAACTCGATTGAAATGTCATATAAACAGGTTGTGATTCTCCATGTAAAACCGTGTTACGTATTGCCCCAGTTTTTGCATCCAATTAGAAAGCAACATTAACAGAAATTTATGTCAAATTATAACAATTTATTTTTACATGCTTCCAGCTCCCTCAGACGAGAGTACGAGTCGACGGCTCATTAAACATCTCAATAAACGGAAGAGCCAAGTGAGTCAGCGTTATTTTCGAGTACTCTTTAATCAATTCAACATTCAACATCCTGCACTTTACTTTTCCAACTATTTACAGACAGAGGGTACCCCCGGCCGACCGAAGAAGGCCAAGGGGCCGGAGACGCAGGTCGAGTCCCCGCCGTCGACGTCGTACGCGCCGCACCACGCGCCGCTCAAGCACGAGAGCGAGGCGCTGGGCGAGGCGCCGGCGGCGTACGCGTACGGGCCGGGCTACGCGCCCGCGTACGAGGCGCGGCCGCAATACCCGCCGTACGGGGCCGGGCCGCCGCGCGCGCACCCGCCGCCCGCGCCGCACCCCGCGCCGCTGCACGACTACCGCCACGACCCCTACGCGTTCGAGCCCGCGCCCTACGCGCCCGACGCCGCGCCCAACCTGCCCATCAACCTCAGCAGCGACGCCTCGCTCGACCTGTCCACCGAGCGCGCGCCCGACTGGCCGCGCCGCCGCCCGCCCGAGCCGCCGCCCCCGCCCCATCCCCCGCACCCGCCCCCGCGCCTGCCGCCGCTGCCCGGCAAGAAGCTCATCCTGGAGACGTACCAGAGCGAGACGCGCGCCGGCGCCTCGCACGCCGCCCACGCGGCACACGCCGCGCACGTGCCCGAGGACTTTCCGCGCACCGAGTACCTGCCCAAAAAGATGCGCGCCGCCGAGATCATGGGCGGCAAGCTGGCGAGCGCGCGACTCACGCACGCCGACGCGCCGCCGCCGCCCGCCGCGCCCGTCCGACCCGAGGTTGCTTTTTTAGAGGATTCAAAAAACTTACCGATCCGGTCCATAAGCACCGCCGCGGCGCTGGCCCGGGAGGAACAGGAGGCGGCGAGTCCCACGCGCTCGGAGGCTCCGGCGAGTAGGGCCGAGCGCGCGCGCGCGAGGAGGCCGCGCGGCCGCTCGCCCGCGTGCTGCGGCCTGGACGGCATCAGCGTGCGCACCGGCGTCATCTGCGAGGAGAGGCACTCCGAGATACTGAACCGCGAGCGCGTCATCAGCATCTGCAACCTCGACAAGCACGCGCTGGACGACTACCTCAACGAGGGCAACAGCCAGGAGCACGAGGAGGAGCTGCTGCAGTACTTCCACCACCACCAGCGCGCCGACCGGCCGCACGCGCCCCACGAGCCGCACGACGCACCCGACGCGACACACGCGCCCGCCGACGGAGACACGCCCGCTTTTTTAGAGGCAGGCCAGGACCCCCACGACGACCATAGCCAGGGTAAAAACGAGAAGATATCGCAGTTGAGGGAATTGTTGGCTAAAAACTTGAAAAACACGAGTGGGAACGGTTCTCAGGCCGCGCCAGTAAATCAGGAGTCGCAACCGTCTCAGCAAAAGCTACAAGCTCAGCTACCGAAAACTAATATTACCGACGCGGCTTTTAAGTCGCGCGCCACTATTGATACAGAGAAGGTTGTCATAAATCAAACTGATACAAACGTCACCAAGCACGGTAATTCGATACCCGCTGAAAATGGTTCTTTACAGTACATCAATGATATAGCGTCGAACCCGAGTCTTAGTATAGGGGGATCCCATCTTTACAATGGTCATTGTCATACCGAGCCCCAGAGTCCGACCACGAGAACGCAACAATATGACTTCGTTCCTATTTCCGATGGGTGCCATTCCCCGGCTAATTTCCATTCCAAATCTCCTCTAGGTTTCGGACAGAGAGGCCAAAGTCCGACAAAAGTTAGTAAACAGATCATAATTGGTGGTTCGCTGCAAACTTCACCCATTTCACATAGTACCGCTGCCAGTCCGTTCGTTAGTCCGAGGAACACCCCAGTGCCGCGTTCTCGGCTTTGTCCCCGGCCTATACCTAAACACAACGGAAGACGGAGACGCAATCCTTTAGGGCTAGGTGTAGACCCTAATTCAAAGTTTGCTATACCCAATGATCAGAAATTCATGTCCAAAGCGGCAATGTGTGCAGTAGGTAAATACAATTGTCAGCCGATCTCGGCCCCTCCTTCCCCGAACATTCTCACGCAGTATAAGAATCACATGTATCCCTGTACTTCGAGATTGACCAATGGATCTAACAATCTTTCGCTTAATTTTTTGCCCAACTCAGCTTTTCGCGACCATTTAAACGGCGATCAACCGCTATCGGCTGATCCTCTGTCCAGTGAAGTGAGCCAGTTTTTCCAAGACTCAGTATATAGGCCAGGACTCGACACGTTTAGATCACAGTCAGTTCCGCTAAAACCGGGAATCGGTAACATGGGGCTATTAAGTTACACCAACACACCTGTAGGTTCAGTGCCTCCCACGCCGATTCCGAACGAATTCTGTGATTTTGGCTCCCTAGCAGATACGTGTGACATATCCAGGGCCGGACTAAATCGAGAAACACTAGATAAAATATACGATGCCATCGATAGTAGTAACGACGTTCTTTCGAATACTTCGCAAGGCATTTTAAATTCCAACGACACTTTGAGCAATGGCTGTGACCAGTTACCCGATCACCAGATACTTTCCGATGAACAACTAACGTCTATCATACCGACCGGAGCGGATTTGCTCGATAGAAGTAACCAGTTCAACCAAAGTTTTGCGAACGAAAGTAGTGCCGCCGATAACGTCGAAGATTTCCTCAAGCGGGCCAATAGTGTTGAGTTCGATTTGTCCGACTTGGTCACCGCTGACAAAAGTAAATACTACACATCCCGTTCGGTCCCCAGTACACCACTTCCGTTCAAACGTTCCGCACCTAACTTGGAAATAGATTCGCGTCGCTCTAGAGAACTATTTCCAGCAGACAACTATTCCAATGTATCGAATGGGATCTCCTCGAAATCCGTGCCATCGACTCCTCAGTTTTCTGAGGATAGAAGTGTCTTTAGTTACAGCAATAGAGATTTTCTAATAAACGGGAACTCAGTGTGTGGTTCGAATCAACTTTCTGAGTCTGTGGTAGACAACGACCAAGGACTCGCGTCTCCGCTTCACGATATGCTTCGCGAAGACATTCTCGACCCACTCACTCCCGCTTTGTTAGCTGATCTTGACAAAATTGATGCTACTCCATATGTTGACCTCTAATATAATAACATCACTTGTATATATGTAATATATTTAATAATAGTTTGGTTACGTTTGTACAGACACCGATAAATTGGATATCGACAGAGTACAATGTATTTGTATGCCTTCAGTGAAGGCAAGTGCTAAGCTGTGCATACCCACTTAAGGATCGCACACTCCCAAACATTGAGTCAATAAACAATGCACTTTGTAATATTGTGATAATCGAAAATCTATGTGACATCAATTAATTAGATAGTAAGAATAGAAAAAAAAAATCTTTGTTGTTTTGGCTCTTTAGGTTGCCTATATGCGTGGCAAAAACGCAATTGTAAATGATTGTTGCTTGTTACAAACTTAAAAGAAAGTAAATTTTAAAAGCAAAAACGCTACATATATGAATTTTAAGTTAAATTTATATGTTGTTATATTTGTCGTAACAAAAAGACGACACAAATCAATTAGATATCTAACTCGTCGTGTAAATATTGCGAAGTGTCACAGCTGAGCTGTCGACGCCTCAAGTCAAGTCTCACGTGCGTGATGTAACGGACCATTATAGCAATGTTTGATATATTTTTTCACAAACAAAAAATCTTTGATAGTCCACCGTGATATGACCTTGATTCAATAACACGCAATTAATGCCTTACCACTGGGTAACAAAGTGTTATTTTGTTTACTAGATAGTAGTTTTTAAAATAACATATTCACCCAAATATTTGTAACGATTGGAGCATGTACCACCTGTCACTAAGTACCTATTATATAAGCCTATTTATTGGTAAAGCGTTGTTCTAGGTGAACGACAAACACGGCAACGCAACTCAAAAATATCCAGTAGTCGTTGTTGTGTATCATTGTGGCATACGTTGTCGCGTTGCAACGAAACTCGATATTATGTATGGGCCGCATTATGCCGTATGGTGTCGCGTCGCGTCACTCACATAGAACAACGCGTTACCTCTTATTTCGCTACGGAGTTGCAATGTTACAATTTGCACGAGTAAATATTATACTTACTATTATCCTTATCGCACTTCCTGCCCTCAGAACTTCTATTTCTCGTTACTCTCTGGCTCCATTCGCAGTTTGGAAGCAATGTAATACCTCTAAAACACTTCATCTTGTCTGATTACCATATTCATTCTTGCTGATCAATTCTTATTTTCTTCAAAGTCCTTAATGCTATCAAGAATCAGTCTTTTGCTCAATCTATTCTTCAACTCGATATTATCTACTCCGATACCTGTATTTAGATATCTCTACATTTGAATAACTAGTTTCTCTTTTCCAAATCTACTTATACTTTTAAAATTAATATGAAGAGATTCTAGACTAGATGATGGTTGCAAACTTAATTATTTTTTTCTCCTGTTATTATGAAACATTCCCAGTGTATAACTAAACAAATTAAAAATATTACTAAAAACATTGTACGCATTGCAACTTCAGTGATCAGGATGTATGGTGAAACTGTGATCCATGTGTAATTCGGGTTTGATAGTTATAAAATTAATTATACGATACAATTAGCTAAATTGGTTAAAGTTCACCCATTCCCGAGTTTGGTAAAAGTTCATCCCTTCCAGATTTTCGCACATAGCAACTTTTACTAAGTATAGACTTTAGTCAAAGTTGCTATATGCGAAAACCGGGAAGGGTTGAACTTTTACCACTTTTGTTTATCATTATTTTATTGTTTTTGAAAGTTCATTATGTTAATCGATCGCGCCCGATTATTTCAAGTGTATTCTTTATCATTTATGACTTACGTAAAAATAACACTTTTTACTTCCTATTCAATGGTCACATTAAGTTTATTTTTTAGTCATTTTACTTTTACTGATTACTTTTAGAATTTTAACTATCTTTTATGACCTTCCTTTTTAAAACTCCTTACAATTACACGTAGGTTTATAGACATAGGAACGATTTTAATATTTAACTAACAGTTTCTTTTGATTATTTTTTGTAAGTGAGAAAGGTGGTATGTGTCTCTTATAAATAAGCTCATTGTAATCAGTAAGAAACATCGAACATTTTGATACCGTTTTTACATAATTAGTGACATATATTTAATAATATAAATTAGTCAACCCAGCTCCAAAAACAACTTCATAATAAATGTAGCTAATATATGTTAGTACAAGGTCCAATATAATATCGACACCCTCTGAAATTTGCTAGATTTCATTAATTTTAGTATTGCTATCATACAGCTTGACCCAAGGTCAATTACAACTACGGAATGCATAACATAGAAGGAGAAGACTACACGCTCAGTAAATATAATACAGAACAAACTTAAGATTCCAAGGATATCTTGTATTTCCTACAAATATTTATTAAAATCCATTGTGCATTTCCAGTATTAACTAGCCCCGGAACAGAATGTATTTTACTAGGTATATCATAACTAGGTCCTACTTACTGAGCGTTAATTTTTCACCTTTATAGCCCGGTCGTCACCACAAGATGAGCGGACCCATTAATGAATCCGCTTAACTCACAAGAGTACTTTACTGATGTGAGTTAGCACACTTGTTTTCCCGCCACCGCACCAAGCTTTACTGGCCCAAGGTAAACGGATTCATTAATGAGCCCGCTCAGCTTGCTGTGGAAACCGGAGGAGTCTGCTACACGGTGTTGTAACCCAGAGTACCAACAGAGGTGAACTTTGGTTTGGATTAAATGTTTCTTTTACATGAATGGCAACAAGTATAAGGTTATCCTGATTGAGGCAATGGATTACAACCATGTACGCTTACTCAACATTCTTTTAAAAAGTTCTGTAACCCACATTAGGGGTAGACGTTTATATTGACCATTGTACTACGTAGTTAATAGTGTTTAACCAGACCAATGCAGCGTGCCAAGCACGCTTAGTAAATAGAATAGTATTGGTTTTTTCATATAAAAATGATAAAATAGTATATAGTTTATGAGAAAATGAATTTATTGTAAGTTAGCACAAAGATTTAATATATTTTATTATCAAATAGAAATTTACTGGTATACAAAATTTACATTGATCGCATTAAATGCGAAATGCAGTGTTGAATGCCAATAAGGCTGTGGTGAGCTTATAACACTTAACGAAATAACTGATTCACTTGAATTTTGTTGCTTTACCGAAGAAGCCGGTCATTTCTAGAATATATATCGATATTAATGTACTGGATGTAATTACGGAGTGTAGTGTTAGAAGCAAACTAAGGAAGGAATAGGTATTTCTATCCCTCTCACCGTTGATCCTGCTCACGCTTGTGTTTACTCGCTGGGAAATCTAAATTATCAATTCGAGCACGACGTATTTCGAAAATACACTAATAAATGACACATCATCTGGCCGTCCAGATCAGGTGTCATTTATTATTATTTTTTTGTTGCAATTCCAGTGTCATCAGATCAGAGTAGCAGAGTTTAGACGTGCGCCTGTCGACATTCACGGTGAGCGCGTTATCGCCGGTTTGTATGGAATCGAGACAAGTTCTCGCGTTTACAGCTAGGTGGCGGTGTCTCGATTCCATGCGAATCGACGCACCGTGTCGTCGACAGGCGCACGCCAAAACTCGCACTTGCCACTCTGATGATCTACGTAAGTAGTGATATTGCTGGCTAAAACATCCATCTGGGAGAGAAGCAGGCAATAGTAAGAGCGACAGAGACAAAAAATGTAAAAAACCGCGAACCACGAGTGTGGATGTCGCGGTGCAATTTGCGTGCTAGTATATTGCGCCCATTACAATAATAATGCTGTTTTAAATACTTATATCATATTTACCTAGATTTTTAATTAATCTTCCGCCTATTGACTATTATTTCTTGTTTATATTTTTTCTTATTTTATTGATCTTATAAAGTGACTATAAAATTAATGATTACAATTTTATCTATTAAATTGATGTTTAGGTGTAAGTTTAAATCTCTGTGAATTTCTATTTTAATTTAATATTTACATTATTACCAGCAAAAGCGGAGTTTTTAACGATATCAACTGTTTAAAAGGATTATAGAACTTATATTATAAGTCACCTGCCAGTATAATTATTACTTACATGTGAATGAACTGGGTGTGTTATGATACGGAAAAGTAGCATTATAACAAACCCGGTTCAAGCGCTAACACGTTTTCGTAAAGCACTTTTTCAGCGCTGCTATGAAACCTATTCGACAAACTGAAGGTCCTCAAAAAGCGCTATGATGCAATATTATACGAATACAAGACAGGATTTCAATTTACAAGCCATGAAGTTGTTTCGAACAGATTTAATACAATTACAGTGTGCAGTTCTGAAATAACGATACCGCGACCTTTTAAATTGTTGATAACATTTAAAATAACGATTGATATCCAAAAGACCGGCTTCTAAATATGAAAGTAAATATTAACTTAGTGGAGCTAATATCAAATCAATATGGCCTACAAAAATGTTTGTTAATTTTGTATATTACTAATTTGTTAAAGATGAAAAGCAACAACTTTTGTATGTATTCCCTCAACCTGTGCCTCAATAACGAATAATAATGATATAGAAATATCCTTTTAATACCTTAGAAGCCATTTCGTATAACGCTAGTACAAAACACTGACTCGACAGGGATATACATAGATATGTGTAAGTGAAACCTGAAGACTGTTTAAAGTTTGTAGCATATTTTCAACACAAACAGCCGTATCTCAAAATCATTACTTAAGCGGTCTCCTTAGGGGCCGGTTCCACGAACAACAGATTCGCGGCGATATCGTTGAACTACGTATTTCTATTCATTCTCTGAACGTTAATTGATGTTTTTTTTTTGTTCCTCCACTTTTCGACAGGAAAAACCCTGTTGAAACGTCGAGCAACAAATAATTATAACCCTGAATAGGCTCTGGAGACTTGGCAAGTGCCATGTGTACGTACACGTCGATGAATACACTTGAAGCTACTTTCATTTACATTTTAGCAGACTTGTCGAATGTCAAGTAGCATTATTCGTCTCCGGAGCCCATAATAAGAATATAGTACCGCGGTGAAATCGCTTTCGACACAACAGTATGGTTTCAACGCATGTTAAGTTGAACTTTTCTGAACGTGTTTACTAACGGCGATGTTATACGATGCTATGACATTGCATAACATCGCTGTGAAAGAAAAATTTCATGCATAGAAAGGAATACGTATTATATTCTCAAGCTCATGGATAAGGCCCCTTAGAATGTTCATTACAAGGACCCGCAAATTTGAATGTCTTTGAGTGCAGCTGTAACAAAACTTATTACGATCATTCACTACCGCCTCGAGGTAAAGTGAACGCAACGAATAACCTCGAGAGTACAGATCAGTGTTATTCCAGTTTGGTAAAACATACCAAATAGAATAGTATAAGTTGTACATTTTGTAGTCTCATCTCGTAAGTTTAATACTGTTAGCACTTTGTAAATAGTTTATACATTATGTATGTGAATACCGTTCTTTAATATTTGTTCCGTTTCTATTACTTACTCTTTTTATCAGTAAAAGTACACTACACATATAATTGGATGAGTGGAGCCATTGAAAAATAGAGTCCTATTTCGGACGTTGGATTTCTGCAGAGCTGCAAGAACAGATCATCTTACACATTGGTATACGGTACAGTATACAGTATAACAGTGGTGCTGATTCTTTTTTTTTTGCAGAAGTTATTAAATTTTGTCTAGTCTTGAGTAGAAAAAGATATTAGCACCATGTTAACTATTACAAAATGAATGGTATTCAAAATCACAAGAACTAAGTAAATTTAACGGTATTTTAAGTTGTTCAAGGCTCTTCTCATCTGTTAAATTCACATAATCATTGCAGCGTCATTAAAATGTTACTAAGAAATCATTTAATTTCTAGTGAGAATGAATGTAATTAAGGAAGAGTGGTAATGTAATTGCCAGAAATCAGACCGTCAGCCACAAAACGCTTCGGATGCGACAGGGTCAGTACAGAATGAATGTGCACTGTGGACCCGACGAAATATTATTAAAATATCGGGCCCACTTAAATGATGTGTTATTACCACTTTTGTAGGAGGATAGTCTAAGGCTTCTCGTGGTGTGTTGAAATTGTCATTCGCATCTTTGTCTAAATGTATTAATGTTTTTAATAAGCGAGTTGCGTTAATTAGATAATAATTCGTTAGAACATTGTCAAATGTCAATCAGATTAACATTCTATCATTTCGATAAATCCAGTAAAACAAAGTAAAAATTAATGCCACTCTCTAATAAACAAATTTACTAAAAGCTCATTCTACTCTCGATTGTTGGCACTTGATGGAACTTGTTGTAATACCTACATGATGGAAACAAAATCTTGTCCATAATATTCCACAATTTAAACGACCAAAATAAAACTGCGGATTATTAAAGTGTTTGTTTTCATCATGTACTAAAAGCTAACTACGCTTCAATTCTGTTGTTTATGTTAACGTAAGAGTGCGTTCCGTCGTGACGATAAATTACTGTATCGCTGCGATTCTCCCACTAGTGTAGACGGCTCCTAACAGTCCTCTACTACTTTTTTTTGCGGTGACGTCATATTTACGTGGCAGTGGAAACGACTTGCACGACAGTCGTAAAACGAAAATATGTAATAGTTAAAATATCGTCAGACGACAAAGGACGTTATAATGAGAACAGATAGACTAAATATTCGTCCAACGAACTATATGTAATGACATGGTGTGAACTGTGAACGCGGTGTAGTCTAAGCCCCATTAATACCACTGTCAGTCTAAA
Source organism: Miltochrista miniata (assembly GCA_933228765.1). NCBI lineage: Eukaryota > Metazoa > Arthropoda > Insecta > Lepidoptera > Erebidae > Miltochrista > Miltochrista miniata. The sequence continues at coordinate 20,200,644 of OW121749.1, read as the reverse complement.
AATTGATCTTTATAACTGCCGATAAATTATCAAAATATATGTTATTGTTATAAATGGCATGCCATATCAGCGTGCATTTCCACCAGAGATGTGCAATGTGAATGCGTTTGATATCCACCAATCACATTTGTCGGTCCACCAAGTAACGTTGACCGTTTGTATTGTCAAATTGTGCAACCGACGAATATGATTGGTGGATTTGAAACGCATTCACATATCACATCTCTGGTAGAAAGGCACCCTTATTGTGACACAGGAATGACAGTGACCTTGCGCTCACCTATAAGTAAATAATGTAGGTCCTACTTACACAGGTTTAGTGATGATAGCATTGCTCTGTTCTATTTGGATTGCGTAATTGTTCATCAGTCAATCACACTATTCTGTTTTTAATTTTACTTTACTGGCCAGACACTGACGAAAAAGACCCATCAGTGTCTGGCCAATGAGCATAGTAAATTTAACATAATGCAATCTTTGTTCTTATTCGAGGTAACGCGTTTCTCGTTCCCTGTAGGAATTTTCCTCTATTGTACTTACCTGACGTTAACATTGCCAAAAGCTTACTTCGAAACAGGGTTTGGCAGTAGAATGACTTTGTAGGACAATTAAGAGGTTTCTAGTCCTTGGAGACAAGGGCGTGGCAGGCAAACGTTATTGTAGGGTTTCTTAACTCTACTTTTGTACGAAACTTCATAGTTGATTGACATTCCCAGTGCCGACGACAGAGTGATCCATATCATCGTTTTATTGGTTTTGTGCAAAAATGAGTGTGTTAATATTGTACCAGTGAACGACATATTGTTCATCCATATCACAGTGTTTAGGCCCCATAAATTAGTTTATAATTAATCATTATAAAACAGCAGTTCCATCATGCAATTTCACTTCATAAATGAATACCTACTAAAATGAGTCATTTCCAGCAGTTGAATATAAAAATCTATACCTAAGTATGTTATTGCTTATTAGAATGAAAGTTTGAAATGAAATGCTGCGGCACGTACACAATTTTAGTTTTCATCGCACCTCCGCGAAGTCACAAAGTCTTAGCATTAAATTTAATCATTGTGACATTAAACGCGTTGTACTGTTTAATAATAATGAAGTTTTCGTGTATTTTTATATTTTACTCGCTGACCCGAACTCGGGTAATTCGGTACCCGAAAAAAAACTAAAGTTATGCGCGTACAGACATTTGGGGAGTATTATTTTTATTTACATAGATAGATTAATACAATTTACAAACTCCAAAATTATTTATAGTATTTTAAAATCAATTATATAATATAATACAAAAGAAATTCTTACCTATACGGTACGGTTTGTTCTATCGGCTAAGTCATCTGCGCAATGATAGGTTAGGTTCACAACGATAGCAATGTAGGCAAATGGGGCGGTTCTTCAATATACCACAAGGCGAATGTCGTATTATTATGTAATATCTTTGGTATTACGGCAAGCAAAACCGCCTATGCCCACCTGCGTACGATCGCATCGCGTCGCAACTGCGACACATGCGCATGAGCTATCCAATCGCGCGGTCGCGCCCCCTTTTCCCATTTTATTTTGGCTACAAATTTTTTTTTACAAAGTCATATAAGGGGCTTGAGTTTTCCAGTTTTATACTATATCCACATTATGAGATTTTGTTATATGAATAAATTAAAATAAAATTGTAAATACAAATAAACATTGGTTGACGTACTATTATATACATGACATCATTTTATTTTATATAAGTTGTTGTGTTAATATTGTTTTTATTTTCTAAATAATTTTATGAATGTATGATAATACATTATGTAGTTATATTAAGCATATCTACTTGTAAGTGAAGATATCCATGTTGTTGATTAGTCTTATGGATGTTGATTTACACCATTTGCTATGCAGTGATAATAAATGGTATAATAGTAGTTGCTTTTGTTTTATTCATAACTAGCGGAGCTCACGCGGTTTCACCCGCGTTTTCCCGCTCCCGTCGGGAAATACGGGAATAAAATATAGACCATATCAAATTGACGAGGCCAGCCTGATGGAAAGCTATGGCTCATCTAGCGAATGGGGGCGGGCCACTCACAGTCGGTACGTCTTTCGACAGTAGTCCTCAACTTGGCGGCCCCATGATGTTCTTCACGCTCAGCTTGAAGAACCCAAGATTGTAAGAGAAGGCAAACTCATGCGCAGGCAGGTCGTTCCAAGTTTTTATAGTTCGACAGAGATCTTTTGAATCGCTCAGTTCTGGCGAAGATTCTTTCCACTGTGTAGGAGTGGCACCTCTGCCCAGCATGCGTTCTTCCGTATCGCAAAGAAGAGGGTGGGATTAGATTAAAGAGCTCTTCAGAACAGTCGCCGTGATATATTCGGTAGAATGCAGTTAAAGACTCTATGGTCCTTCGCTGCGCCAAAACGGCTCAAGGTTTTCAGTCACCTCAGAACAATGATTCGGATAGCTCGTCTCTGCATAGCGTCTAGTACCCAAGTACCTCGCGGAATCATCCCAAAGGTGGGAACAGTACGCGACGCAGGGACGAACCTGCGTCTTTTACAGCAAACACTTCTGGTGTGGCGTGAAGAACCACTTTGCTTTATTTAGGATTCCTAATTTTCGCGAGGCTAACCCAATGCAACTCTCAATGTAGTTTTTACTCTTGAGCTCACGTCGACGTCGGACATTATATGCCGAGGATCTCCAAGTTGTCCTTTGGTGGAATCGTTACGTTCTGAAGAGAGGGAAGGGGACTTTTTAGCTGTAAACGCACACGCCTGTTTTTCCGGCATGCAAATCGATCAGGTTGTCTAAACCCCATTATGAGATGCGGCCCAGATCCCGGTGGAGATCCGCCACGAGTTTGCGGTGGTGGGATGTTTTGTTTAGCCGATGTTCTTTCCCCTTTATCCTCGTCGTGCCACCAACTAGTTCCACCAGTGGCACGATAAGGAATTGTCATTCCTCGTCGTACCACTGAATGATTATGACATGATTGTTGCTCTACTAGTAATAAAAAAACCTAAAAACATAAATTTAGTTTTAATCAATCCCGATTGAGGAAACAAATGAAGATCGATAAAACAAATGAAGATCAATGAAACAAATTAAGATCGAGAAAACAAATGAAGATTGACAAAACAAATGACGGTCGGATGAACAAATGACGATCGGCAAAACAAATGACGGTTGGATAAACAAGTGACGGTTGGATAAACAAGTGACGGTCGGATAAACAAATGACGATCAGCAAAACAAATCACGGTCAGATTAACAAATGATGAACCGCAAAACAAATGACGATCGAAAAAATATATGCAGATTAATAAAGAAAAAGACTATATGCATGTTCATAAGGTCGAGAATCGCTTGCACCTATTTTTTTGAATGGTTATAGCATCTAGATTATAAAACATTGGTGCAAGCAAATTTCAACCTTATCAGCATGCATAATATCTATTTATTTTTTTATATTCGTGATCAGTGATGTCTATAAACACCTAAAATCACATTTTTAGAGAAGTATCATTAAGGTCGAGAATCGCTTTCACATATTTTTTGATTGGCAATCGCATCTAGATTACAAAATATGACTGCAAGTAATTTTTGACCTTATCTTACTTGCTTATAGTCTTTAGTTTTATTGATCTACTTTTGTTTTTTCGATCGTCATTTGTTTTGTCGATCTTCATTTGTTTATCAGACCGTCATTTGTTTTGTCAATCTTCATTTGTTTTCTCGATCTTCATTTGTTTTTCCGATCTTCATTTGTTTTGTCGATCTTCATTTGTTTGCCGATCTTCATTTGTTATTTCGATCCTCTTTTGTTTTTCGATCTACATTTGTTTTGTTGATCTTCATTTGTTTTGAAAATAATTTAATTAGATACTTTATATTTTTAACTTTTTATAATGTAATATCTAAAGGGAAATTAAGTAGAGCTACCATCCCTGCATGTATCTGCATTCAGTGGTACGACGAGGAATGACAATTCCTTATCGTGCCACTGGTGGAACTAGTTGGTGGCACGGCGAGGATAAAGGGGTTCTTTCTTCTTTTCTCCCTCCATTTCGCAGATTTCCGCGTCCCAAATGTCACGAAACCAAATAACATTCAAAATACGTCATTTCTTAATCTAACCGTGAGAGTTAGATTTAGATATAGATAATTGATGGACCTATTGCCCACGTGCCTACACACTTACGAAAGTTGTTCCGACTTGAGTCTTAGTTATTATCCAAAGCTCGAGTTTCAACTCTAGCCTTATATCGGCTCCGGAGCAGAACGTCATGAAAGCAAAATGTCAAAAACTTCAAAACGTCAAAAAAGCTAACTGTCATAATCGCAGAACGTCATGCAATAATATAACGGCAGATTGTCATACTCGCAAATCGTCAAAAAGGCAAAATGTCAGGATTGCAAAATGTCAAGCTATGATACATATTATGTATCATAGCTTGACATTCACGTCTGCTAGTTATGTATTACATAACTAGCAGACGTGACGGTCGGATAAACAAATGAAGATCCAAAAAACAAATGACGGTCGGATAAACAAATGACGATCGAAAAAACAAGTGAGGGTCGGATAAAGAAATGACGATTGAAAAAACAAGTGACGGTCGGATAAACAAATGACGATCGAAAAAACAAGTGAGGGTCGGATAAAGAAATGACGATTGAAAAAACAAGTGACGGGCGGATTAAACAAATGACTATCGGAAAATCAATAAAACAAAAGACTCTACGCAAGTTGATAAGGTCAAAAATTACTTACAGCCATATTTTATAATATAGATGCGAATACTATTCAAAAAAATAGGTGCAATCAAATCTCGACCTTATGAGCATGCATAATATTTATTTATTTTTTTATATATTCGTGATCAGTAATGTCTATAAACGCCTAAAAGCACATTTTTAGAGAACATTCATTAAGGTCGAGAATTGCTTGCACCTATTTTTTTAACTACGGGAACGGGAACTACGCAATGGAACTACTGGGATTATGGCGTTTAGTTACGGATAGGAAGTCGATTTCCTCATTTTAACACCTAAATAGTAAATGTAATTTCTAGTATATTCTCTCTATCTCTATAAACAGTAATTTGTAGTACGTTGTGTTACGTAACTGTTACAAAAATGAGCAACGGTAAAAATCGGTAAAAGTCAGCAATCATGACTAATTGCGATTATGACCATCTGCGATCATGACCAATTTAGGTTATGACCATCTGCGATCATGACATTTTGCGTACATGACATTTTGCTTTCATGACATTTTGCTTTCATGACATTTTGCTTTCATGACATTTTGCTTTCATGACATTTTGCTTTCATGACGTTCTGCTCCGGAGGGCTTATATCCAGAGTCCTGGGACATCCTTCCGAGGGCTTACCCGGGGCTCCCTACCGTCCCGAACCTCGGAAAATCCATGAGGATTTTCCCCTCACGTTAATTAAAAAAAAGCCTTATATCCAGAGCTCGAGCTCTAAGAGGGATTTTGAAAGTTACTCAAACACGCCCTGACAAGTACCTTCCTCCAGCCAGGAGCCGCCCTTTATATAGATAGATAGAGGGATGGGGGATGTCAGGCTTTTATGAAATGACAAGTGTAAATTTAAATAATCTTGACGATTTGAGGGTAACCTCAGCGTATCTACTATGCAAGGCTGCAGCATACAAGTCTACCTTTACTATGTTCCATAAGTTAGATACTTACTGGATTTCAGGAGAAAATGAGATAAAATAATTAATGCCTGTAGTTATTAATAACATCATTTAATTCTCTTGTAGGTACTTATGTACAAATTCTGTCAGCATAAAAAATATCTACATCACAGTCAACCAATTTGAAATCACTGCACAATATATATTATCTGTCTATCTTACCATAATTATCTAAGAACCACGACATAAGTATAGGATCATCTTCATGAGAATAGGTTTCCGATACTCGAACAGGCATCCTGGGTTGCCACTCAAACAATATGCTTATCAGTGGTAATGTTTGTACATTTTTCAATGCCTTTTCTCCGTATTTATGTTTGATTTTTCTCGCTAGACATCTCTTCATATATGTAAAGAAATTATCCAGGAAATTAAAGCAGACATTTGGAGACCAAAATCGCTGTAACAAGAATGTGGGTACATAATATGAGTAAGTAAGTCAACAAACGTGATTTTATTTTTCGAAACACTAAAGTTATTAACACAATTTCCGTTTTGGTCGGCCCCAACCATCTGACAGCAACCAAATCGGAAAGTGTGTAAGGCGGTCGGCCCGACATAATTATTATTAATATCGGTCGGACGTGGTCGGATCGCCAACGCATCCGACAAGCCAACCATCCGACCAAATCGGTACGTCTGGAGCGTTCGTTGCGACCGAATGCAGCTCAGTCGCGTTCGCGACACAGCCAATAGATGGAGGATGTCAAAAGGAACGACGCGACGAACCTTTTAGACTTATATTATACTAGCTGACCCGCGCAACTTCGTTTGCGTGATAAATGAAGAACCGCTCGACCGATTTTGAGCAAACTTCACATAAACCATCTACTAAATAGTCCAAATAAAACCTTAAAATTTGGTTTGGATAGGTGAGCCCGTTCTTGAGTTATAAAATTACAACGAAAAGTGGTATTGATAAATACTTTCCTTGTCTGTGAGACTTAACCCACAAGGATTATTGTAATAAAACATACATACATAGGTATAATCACGCCTTTATCCTCGAATGGGTAAGCAGAGGCATAGTATACTGATATATTGTAATAAATACGAAATTAAGCATAGGTACTTAATTATACTTGAATACATAGACTTATAACACATAGACTGAGAGTCGCTCAATTATACGTACGCTCCCGCGAAGCCGAACCAATATTAATGTAGGTGTAAACTACTCGTCTTTATACTCGGTGACACTCACACAAGCTTACAGAAAATGTTGCCAGGAAATAAAGTTTACCCTATAAATGGGAAAAAAATAAAATTGTTTGTATACATTTAATTTAACATTTAACTCTATTTATCTATATGCTATACTCTTCGCGGGGTAGGCAGAATGGTCTCCCATATTTTATTAATATGTAGTTTAAAAAAAAGCTAAATTAAACACTAACCCCCATATTCATAATCGTTTATTAAACCTATTTTAGTTAAAACACACTTTAAGTCTATTGCTGTCTCTAACCATACTCTGTCATTGGTTAGAGATAGCAATATACTTAAAGTGTGTTTTAACTAAAATAGGTTTAATAAACGATTATGAATAAGGGGGTAAGTGTAAAACGACTTACCTACTAACCAGTATAATAAACAGTTTAAGTTTTTACTAGTAGGCATACCTATATATACTTCTAGAGTTCCGTAGCCAAAAGGTAAATAAGGAACCCTATTTATGAGGTTCAGCCGTCCGTCTCGCTGTCTGTCTGTCTATTTCGAGGTTCCATCTCAGAAACCGTAATAGCCATAGAGCTGAAATTTTCCGAGATGATGTATTTCTGCTGCCACTATACCAACAAATTCTAAAATCAGTAATAATTTGTATTTCAAACTGTTGTAGTAAGTAATATATTATTACTACCGGCCTCCCTGACCGAGGGCCTGAGAAGGACGAGTTGGCTACTCGACGTTTTTCCAGAAGCATTCATGGTGGTGGAATAGTAACTAACTCTACCCCCTTCCCCAAGTGGCGGGATAGCACCCGAACCCTCTAAGCGAGGCCAAGGTGGTTGCCTAAGTCTGCCGGGAGCCCTGGGACATCCTTCCGAAGGCTTACCTTACTTATTAAATTAATAAACTTGTTTTAACCCAGTAATGCCTAGCGTGTCCATATGGACACACAAATCGTGGTTAGATAAAAGAGTTGTTATGGTAGTATTTTTTGACTTTTGTATTTATTTTATTAGTCTAACTCTGCATTCAAATGTCAAATTTTAATACAGTGTAAACATCACTGTTACAATAATTTTAGTTTTCCAAGTATATTCATTTATTTGCCGCCTTTAACCAGTGCGCAGAAAAAATAGACCCGAGATGAGAGTAAGTAGTTATTATTTTTAAACTATAAATTATATTCATGTTTTAAAGCACACATTTATTGCGATAGTGTGTATTTATTTATATAAAAGCATAAAATACTGCCAGAATGTAATTTCCTATGTAATATATAGCACTGAACTTCATGTGTCCATATGGACACGCTAAGCTTTAGCCATAGCATTACAATATGTTTCGTTTTACTTTTAGATTGTTCGATTTTGACTAGTTTCTAGGTAGAGACACCATAAATCATGCGTCAGATGTAAGAAGAGTAAAAAGGTGGTGGTGGTAGTGTCGTCTACAGTGATATCGGCGGTTGACAGCAAACCAAATGAGAAAAAAGTCGAGAGGTTATCATGATTTAGCCATTAGAAAATATTTTTTGTCAAACCTTTTGGGTGTAGGTACAACAGCTATACATAATAAAACAATAATCCCAAAAGTACCATCACATGCATGTGGCACCACCACCTTTATCCACAAGCCTTACTCTTCAGAAGAATCCAAAGACATATAGGAAAAGATAGGATTGTCCACTACTACATTACATTTATTATACTCCTCTAAAGACTAGTGGACAAATATATACTTATAGGCACTTACATAAATATAGATAAATATATTAGAGAGAGGTGGTTATTATCCCTATTTGTATGAAATCTGGAGGCTTGTAATAATAATGCTTGTGATTTTTAAAATAAGATGCCACAGCTGGAGCTTCGTAGAGCAAGATTATTGATATCTTACCTAAAAAACTTTTGGAGTAGGTGCCAAAGGTGCAGGTAAATCATCTACCTTCAAACTATACGGTAGGTTTGATAAGATATATCATTATGTACGGAAAATTACGTAAAAAAAGATGTACGGACCCAAATGCAAAACAATAAGTTCGATGAGCACAGGTATTGATTGTACTGTACCTACTAAAAATAATAATAATCTTTTATATTATTATTTAAAAATGTCTCGTTTATGTTTTTAAACAAATAGCAATAAATTTAGGTTACCAATTATCAAAAAAAATCTGCTTATGTTCTTGTGTTTTCAGCTATTGCAAGTGCTTAGTGTGTCCATTTGGACACGTGATTTTTTTTAAACTTCCAAATTATTTATAAAAATAAAATTTATGATTTATGTCTAGAAATACCTCATTAAATCATATTTAATGTCTGGATTTACCAAAATCTCAAAAAACATAATTCGGGCATTACTGGGTTAATTACAATATTTTACTAAATTATGTGGTACCCACCCACAAAATTTTGCAAATAAAATTATTTAAGTAGATATGAAGCGCTTGTGGCCCCGCGTACTCAGTGATCTATAAACGATCTGATCTGTAAACGATCACTGCAGTAAGCAACTTTCACTTTGGCCAGTCCTTGGATGGGTGACCATCCATGTGACCACTTTGTGACATTTATTTGAGCGTTTCTGTGCTTCAGAAGGCCGTTAAGCTGTTGTTTCCGGTTTCCAGTAAAATGGCAGTCATGAAGCAAAGTTGAAGGCCTTTTGAGGCGGCTTGAAAAATTTCAACAGCAGGCAGTCACAACCTGCATCATCTCAACATGACATTACGGCTCAGCCCCTATTACGTGGAACAAATTCTAAAAAGGTGAAATGTGGGCGTATACAATGCCTCTGCCTACCCCTTCGGGAGTAAAGGCGTAAGCATATGTATGTATGTGATAAGAGTATTTTTATAACAATAACAGTTCCTAAAACCGATATTGAAGCAAATAAGAGAAAATGTGGGAAAATTTTATTCTCATTGCTTGCAACATCGTCTATGAAATGACGTCACTAAAATGTACTATTTTTGTTTCTTTAAATGAGGTGTTTTTAACAAAAATGTAACATATTTTGCAGTACTAACCTATGCAATGTGATCTTTAGGCGTTTGGAACAATTTTCAGATGAATTGTGGCATCCTTTCACTGCAGAATACGTCATTTTTAGACGAAAATTACGCGAGCTCTTTGCACTGACACTAGATGTCCGGTACTAAAGCGCCGATTGATGTAGGCAGCTGGTATCAGCTGCCTTGAAATGGCTTCACGCGTTCGCGCGTATTGGGTTTCTTTGCGTTATAATTCTATGCTTGAATAATAATGCTTCCTTAAATAAAATTTTGCCCATTCTTTTCTATTCTTTGTTTTTTCTTTTGGGGCACTAATGTAGCTGCCACAACTAGCAAGCACCACAACTATAGCGATAGCCGCTATAGTTGTGGTGCTTGCTATGAAAGAGCAGGTGGCATGACGTCCGTACACTACTACAGAACAAAGGCAACTGACGGCTGGATGTCCGACCGACGGAACGTCTGTAGCAATGTTAGATTGGTTGCTCCGTCGGCCGCGATTTGGTCGGATTCAAGCAAATCGGAACGTCTATTAATAACTTAACTCATAATGTCGATGAATGGGTAAGTAATAATAATTATTATGTACTAGCTGACCCTCGCAACTTCGTTTACGTCACATAACGTGCACGAAAGGAGAGGTAATTCATGAGACTCGTCAAGCACCGTGTGAAACGGCCCTGTTTGCATAATCATAAAAGAGCTTAAAGATTAAGGCTATTCTAAAAAAATTAAGTCCGCGCCGAACCCTCTCATTCAAAGGTACCCTTGAATTCTAAGTTTGGTGAAAGTTGAGATGCCTCTAATTTCTGAACTACAAACCCCTCAATCTTGAAACTTGGGTCAAAAAATCCTTAAAGTACTCCTTTTCCAATACTAAAAAAATATTTGAAATCGCATAACGCGTTAAGAAATTACAACTGAAAAACCATTTTATCTTTCATCCCCTCTCCCGCAGGAACCGCGCAAAATTTCGGGATCAAAGTATCCTAGAACCTTCCTCGGACCATAAGCTCGGAATGTACCAAGTATCATTCAAATCGGTTCAGTAGTTTCGGCGTGATACTTATTCGGGATACAGACAGACAAACAGACATGAAAAGTTTAAATTACATTTTCGGCTTCAGTATCGATTAGAGAACGCAATCCAATAAAAATTTTCAAAATATCTTCCATGTACAGACTCTCGACCCTCTACAGTTTTATTATAAGTATAGATTTACCTTGGCTCTCTTGGCTAAATCCTTAACATCGCACACTCTTAATTCCTCAACAATTCCATCATCATTCCTGTATCCACATAATATGGTATCTATTCCAACAAGAAAAGACTGACACCACCACTTCTTCGACTTGTACCGCCTGCAAAGAGTTTAAAAGATCAATCATTATTTTGTGAGCAATTGGGTGGCATCAAGTGTCGCGAGGGCTTTTCCAACTGCAGAAAAACACTCGCAACACTGTACGCCCATGACACAGTGAAACCATTTTACTAATAAAAAAAATTGATGATCCAAAAACTACACTTATACATAATTGTTCAAGTTTTCATTTCTATCCGCGCTCTCGGATAGCGTGCCACTGGTTTATTTTACACTTTCGATTTATCCCAAATTAAGCCACTTATTTATATTCCTAAATACATACATATACATACCATGTGATGAAGCCTACTCTCCGACCTACTGCTCTCATCTTTCAGTTGAGGGTTGATCTACATCTGACGGCACTTTCATATACTACTATCCTTTTCAAACACAACTTAGGGCCTAAGGTACTAGAGTGAGATAGAGTGCGAAGGAGTGACGGAATCACAGTCCTTACGAACGAAGTGTGGTGCAGTCAGATGTAGCTCAACCCTAATGCAGCACTTCAATCTTCGCTTAATAATAAAATAAAATAAAATAAAAAAGCCTTTTATTTCTTGCTACTTTTTGGGAAATTTAAATACAAAACAATGAAAATTCAAATGCCATGCATGCAAAATTTTTCACATTTCCAATTTGTTTATGATTCTACATTTTAAAAGAGTACCAAAATATGTTTAAACATAGGTAGATTTTCATAATGTAGTCAATACTTATGAATACCAAAGTTTACACATTAAATTCAAAGGCACTCAACCTTTAGATTTAATGTGCAAGCCTTCCTTTTCTGACATTTCTTAAGAATATTTTAGTTACAGTGTGCATGCAAAATTATTCCCTTATCTAATATATTCTTTAATTTTGGTGTATTTAGAAAACAATCAGTAAAGTTATATGATTAGGTAAACCTTGATTATTTAGCTTACTTATTAAAAATTGTAAGTGTTATAAGTAATAAGTTATATTCTTTAGATTTGCTAGTACCTACATTCATATGAAATAATATTCCAAAAAAAAGAATTAGGTAGGACTCAGCAATATAGTATCCACCCATAGAAAAAAATATTAATTTAAAAATCAATTTTACATCATTAGACAGAATAACATATTGTATCATATTAAATATATGTAGTTAGTACAGTAAAGCACATGTCTGTCTATATTATTACATTACCTACATTATTATTGTTTTTATGAAATATTATGAAGATAAAAATACAATGAAAAATTAATTTTACATCATTAGACAGAATAACGTATTGTATCATATTAAAAATATGTAGTTAGTACAATAAAGCTTATATCTATCCATATTATCACATTACATTATTATTGCCATTATTATTATTTTATGAAATAATATGAAGATGAAAGGAGTCAGTATAGCAGAATTATAATATTTATAGTAAAAAATTATGAATTACAATATTTATTACAATACATTTGATAAAATAACATATTGATTTAGTTAAAATCAAATACATATTAAATACATGTAGGTGTAATCAAGGTTTGTATCAACTTTGCAAGAACCCTCTCAATGAGAGGTAAAGGCCTCCTCCAGAGATGACCAGGATTCCCTATTCTTTGCCACTCTCGGCCATTGAATACCTGCTACTTTTGTGATGTCGTCTGCCCAGCGCGCAATTGGTCTTCCTCTTTTTCTCTGGCCTAGTGGACCTGCCCATGATGTTGTCCTGATGGTCCAGCGGTTATCGCTAAGCCTCGCTACATGTCCAGCCCATCGCCATTTTAGCCTTAGTGAGTGGCTAAGAGCGTCGATGACTTTAGTTTTCTTCCTTATAGTATCATGGCGAATCTTTTGAATTTTCTTAATTTTCAGGATGCTTCTTTCCATACTTCTTTGGCATACTACAATTTTATTTTTTACTTTTCTGGTAAATTTCCAAGTTTGACAGGCGTATGTTAATGAAGGGAGTAAGCAACTGTTCATAACTTTAGTTTTTAGCCGTATGGTCATATCACTTTTGAGTATTTCTTTTAGACTCCAGAACTTTTTCCATGTGATGTTGGCTCTTCTCTCTACTTCCAGTTCGTTATTTTGTTGGTTGAATGAAATTTGCTTTCCCAGATAAATGTATGTATTGACATATGTTATCGGTGAATTTTCAAGATATCGTCGTTGTCAAACCAAAATCTGCTATGTGCATTTTTTATGATTTTAACATTTTGACAATTACGACTGGTAAATGAACCAATCTATCGTATGAAAGAACTGCTGCTTATTAGTACTATATGACACACTATGACAATTTAATAAAATATGCTATGTGGAGCCAGCTGGAATATTGTCAAATAAAATCTGCTAAGTGACCTGATTGCACATAGCATTTTTTTTTGACCACGGGAAATTGACAAACTAGTAAATCGTATGCACATAGCATAATTTTATACTACACAAACCGCCAATCTTACATTGTAAGATAGAGGTTAAAAGTAAATAAACCATAAAGATGTCATATGAATGTCGTTGTATTTTGCTATTTATTTATGTTAACCCTCAAATTTCATTAGATATCTTGATACGTTATTATAATTTAATGTGACTTCTTTGGAAATAAACTTTTAGTTACTCATAAGCAGTCTGTTCATAAACTGTGTAATGTAAGGTATGATTCATCAAGTTATAAAGTATAGTGCTTAGTACTGTAGTTTTGTGTATTTACAAAATAAACAGGGGATAGAAATTAGTCAGTTTAGTTTAAAGAGCGATCGATGATAAATGTTTCTTCATAAACTTCAAACATCTCCCAAAGAATCTGTGTCTCTAAATCCAGATCCGTTGAATTCAATTGATCTCAATCAGCCCTCTACATCTTCTACCGTATAGGCAAACAACGAATCAATACATTCATCCCCTGAAAGAAGCAATAGCTCACCGTTTCCTTCAACGACCAAGCGGAGGTGTTACGTTATCTACAGCTTTGGTAATGATGAAGGAGCATCTAATGAAATCCCTGTACAGGAATTGATAGTGACTAGGAATATGATTTTTTTCTCCTGTTCATGTCTCACACCTCTACGCAGTTCAATAGAGTTGGTTTTATAGTTTTCCAGCTGGATGGTCATGGTAGCGATGTCATACAAACATCTCAACACCTCGATATCTCGCCAGTCGACACGACATCGCTGCAGAGCGTCCACGACTGCCCTGGTTTCGACAGAGTCGAAGGCCTTCTCGTAATCCACAGCGGCTGATTGTACTCATTGGTGTTCTGTACAGTCTGCGGAACAGTATGGATGTGGTCAACGGTACGAAAGCCTTTTCGAAACCTGGCTTGCTCCTTTAGCTGAAACTCGTCGAGCTTTCTGGCGAGGCGGTTTGTGACTACTTTCGAGAACAACTTGTAAACATTGCTCAGGAGTGAGATGAGTTTGTAGTTCTTCGGTAAGGTCATATCACCTTTCTTGAAAAACAGAGCCACCGCACTCCCGCTCCATGCTTTAGGTGTTTATCCCTGTTGGAAGACAGAATTAAAGATACTCGCTAGCTCTTTTAGGACCGGAGTCCCTCCTGCCTTTAGAAGTTCAGTCGTAATTCCGTTCTCTCCAGGGGACCTGTTGTTCTTTAGTTGCCCGAGAGCCGCCCCGATCTTGTCCTGGTCGATGTCCGGAATGTCCTCGGTATAGTGGCGCGTTAGTGGGGCTCAGTGGTCATAATCAGTACGACCTATCGGTCTTTTTGTTTGTGATGCATACAGATCTTTGTAAAAGCTCTCAATTTTCTTCGAACCTTGATGTCACGGTATTGCCACCCACTGTCTTTAATTTCGCCAGACGGGGTCTTCCAAGCTGTTGGACAAAGACCTTGGCACCCCTGTTCATCTCAATCGTAGCCTCGACGACGCTGGTGTTTTTTTTGTTCGTCTGAGGTCACTGCATATCAGCTTGTGGATTCTTTTCTTGTGGTTCAAATCTCTCGTATCTGACGAAAATGTGTGCGAAGATGGTATTTCCCGTCTTATTCTAATAAGTTCTGATGGAGGAGCTTAGAGTACCAGTTATTGCTTTTCCGGCCAGAGAAAAATCGGGACACTTTTCGGCTTTATCATAAACGTTACCAGTAGTTTTCAGCAGATCAAAACGGTTTTGATGTTCCAATTGGAACATCAAAACCGTTTCTATCAGCACCTGAGTCTATTTAGGCTATGGTAGTTCGGAGAGTAGGCTTCATCATCCGGGCCCTTTCGGCGCGGATGTCTAAATTTAAAGATGCTCGGACAAGTCGGTGATCACTGCCAATATTAAACCTGTGATCACAGAGAGATACACACTTCCTGTCCGTCATGATGAAGTCCATCTCGTTCCTTGTGACCTTGTCGGGGCTTCGCCAAGTCCACTTTCTATGGGGCTCCTTCTTTAAGAATGAGTTTATCAAGAAAAGCCCCTGAGACTCAGGAAAGTTGACAAGCATAATATTAAGATTTTTTATTTAAAACCTGTTATGCGAATGTTAATTGACAATTTAAAATCTGCTATGTGCAAAAAATACTTAAAAATAAAAATATAAAATAAGTTGTTACGATTTATTATCATATAATCTTATGACATCAAGTGTATCATTCGTGCCTTGAAACCTGAATAGTTTTAAAAATTTCCTTTCATATAAAATTTTACAGGATAACTTCTATTTGCAATATCTCAAATTCATATTTTTGCACATAGCAGAAATTAGTTTGACAACGACGATATATAGGTCTTTCTATATGGTTCGTCATAATATTAGTTTTGGTTAAATTGATTTCCAAGCCCACTCCACGACTCCCCTCATGTAGAGTATCTATCATCACTTGGAGTTCGTTCGTATTTTCTGATAACAGGACTATGTCGTCGGCAAACCTCAAGTGATTCAAGTAACATCCATTTACATTTATGCCAACTTTTCCCCAGTTTAGCTTGCTAATGACGGACTCTAGCACCGCTGTAAAGATAATTGGCGAGAGTGGGTCTCCCTGCCGTACACCTTTTCTTATCTCTATGGGTGGCCCTGTAGTCTCCAGCTTCACTCTACTAGTACTGTTATCATAGATATTTTTTAGGACTTTTATGTAATCTAGTGGTACTTCTTGTGAGAGTAGAGTTTCCCATATCGATGAATGAAAAAGAGAATCGAATGCTTTTTGGTAATCAATAAAGACAATGTAGAGCGGTCTCTTGAACTCTTGATATTTTTCTATCAACATTTCTAGCGAATGTATGTGATCCACTGTTGAAAAACCTTTTCTAAAGCCTGCCTGTTCTATAGGTTGGTATTTGTCTGTACTTTCTTTTATTTTTTTCTCTATTATTGAGGAAAACAATTTATATAGTGAAGGTAGTAGGCTTATCGGTCTGTAGTTACTTATATTATTTGGGTCTCCTTTTTTGTAGAGCAAGATGATGTCAGACTGTGACCATTGACTAGGAGTACACGAGCTATTCAGTATCAGATTGAACAGTCGAGTCAATGGTTTTGTTAGACATGTGCTTCCAGTTTTAATGACTTCATTAGTAATCCTGTCGGGGCCTGGACTTTTGTCCATTTTAAGTGATTTAATGCCTTTAATCACTTCGGATTCGTCTATGACTGCTCTCCCCTCTACTTGACTTGTCACCGGTAATTCATATACGCACTGAGCCGGTGCGCTGTATAGTTTTTTGTAGAATTCTGTTGCTATTTTCAATATTTCTGTTCTATTTTGGGTTTGTTTTGTTTTGTCTTTTAACTCTTCAATCCATGATTTGTGTGTTCTCAGTTCTTTGTATGCTTTCTTGACGCTATTTGTAGTATTGAGGTGTTTTTCGATGAGCCTTGTGCGATGGTTCTTGTAGTCTAGATTGATTCGTTTATTCACGAGCTTGTAGAGAGCTTTCAGTTCGTTTTTCATGGCTCTTGTTTTCGGTTTTGTCTTTTGTAATTCTTGTCTTCTGCAGAGTAGCGCTTTTGTGCGTGCTGATAGAACTTGATTTTTCTCAGCATTTGTACTGGATGAAACCTCGTGAGCTTTTTTCAGACTGATGTCTATTGAGTTTGTTATGCCGTCATAGAGATTTTGAATAGAGTCCTCGTCTCTCCATTTTTCCATTAGATTTGTTAAGCAGCTATTCAGCGTTTGCTTGTAGGTTTGCGATTCTTTTTCGTTCTTCAGTTGGTATCTAGGATGTTGGCTGAACTTGTTACGACTTTTTGTTTTTGAAAGGATGTTTAATGATGCTCTCACTGGCCTATGGTCCGTAGGGTAAGTGGTATTTAAAACCTGGATATCATATACATTTCTGTGCAAGTTTGTAAGTATGTAATCAATTTCGTTCTTTATGCCATTAGGTGATTTCCAAGTCCATCTTTGTTTATTATTTTTTTTGAAAAAGGTGTTCATAATAGCAAGACTGCTCTCGTACGCAAAATCGATGAGTCTCCTTCCTCTGGAGTTTCTCTTTCCATAGCCGTGGTTACCAGTGATAGCTTCATTTGAGTGAGTTTGTCCTATTTTGGCATTAAAGTCGCCCATGACTATAATATTCTTTTCTGAGAGTTGTATAGCTTTGTTGACGGTACTGTAGAAAAATTCCAATTCTTCGTCGCTCGAAGCTGCCGTTGGGGCGTAAACTTGAATAATGCTGATTTCTAAACCATTAAAGCTCATCCCCAACAGCGCCACTCTTTCCGACAGACCTTTGAAGCTTTTAATATACGGTTTAAGGTATTTTTTGATAATAAAACCCACTCCATACAATCCAGGCGTTTCTCCAATATAGTAGAGAATAAACTCATCATGCTCTTCAATTCCTGTTCCTAGTCGTCTTGTTTCTGACAAACCGATAATGTCGAAGTTTATATTTTTTTAAACACTCCATTAATTCCAATAAACGTGAGTAGGTAGACAAGGTATTGACATTGTATGTTGCTATGTAAAGGGTATTCTGACGACTTTTTGTGAAGTTTGTTTTAATTTTCTCTGGAGGGTTTTCTTCGCTTAATATGACACAAAAACAAGCACATTTTTGGGTAGTTTGGATTGATATTGCACCTGTTCATTACTTATTTAGCAAGCAATTATTAAAAATTAAATATTCTTTTTTGAATGCTTACACTAAGATAATACTTACTGAAAAGACATTTCCTGTTTTGCATGTTCTATATGTCTATTAGTTTTGAGTTCTATAAATTCTTTAGTAGAAAAATAATCTATAACAGCATCTGGGCCCTCATCTTTAGGTGGTTCTGATATTGGAGCCTTGTCACATCTGATGCCATCCATTTCAGCTCCATACACGATAACATGATTATTTAAATGAGTGGTGAAAACCAAAGAAAACTCCTCAGCCTCATCTACAGGTATGTTAGGATTTGGTTCAGAATCAGGTTTATCTGTAAAGAAAGTGATAATTTTGAGATATAAGTGACAGCCAGACATCATCAATATCAATACATATCATCAATCAATCAATACATATAATAAAATTGTAACAGGTTGCTGTCTGTACATTGAAGATATATAAGAAAAAAAATCATAGAGGGGCTTTGTGAATGCAATAGAACCCATAACAATAATTTTTAGAATAATCTCAGCAACCACTCAACCGATTACAATATGGTTTTCTTTATTGCATTTTGGTATGCTCTACTTAACATTTAGTGTTTGTTTCATGTCAATGGGTTCTTAAATAAAAAAGTTGTATCAATCTAAAGAATCACTTATAAAATGCAGTGTACGAAGTTGTGGGCAACAGCTAGTCTTTCATAAAATGGAAGCTCAAGAGCACACACACATAACCGCATTAGGTTGAAGCTGATGTGAACTTAGTTTGATACTATGAAGTCTCCTAAGAAGAGATATTAATTGTTTAAAAAAATAATATTGATAGACGGGGCTCTCAACCATAGGCATTATTTTTCCCTCGTTAAAAAAAAGCATTACACACTAAGACAGTCAGGTAAAAATATATTAAGCAAGCTTTATAAAAATTATCAGAATGAGTAACCATTACCTGATAATAGATACTGTTCAAACTTATAACCCCATGATCCACATGTTTTTTCTCTCTCTGACATGTACAGTTTTCTTTGAATTTTTTCCTCTGTATCTCTTGCACATAAATAAATATTACCTTTGTAAAAAATTGCTACAATTTTCCATGGTTCCTTATTTTCATATGGAGTACAAGCTACACAAGTCATTAGCCCTCGGTAGCAAAATATTTTGGCGCGATCTAATGTATTTTCTAAGGCATAGTTTAGTCTTCTTTCATTTTCCAATAAAAATTTAAGGAGGACTGTAAGTTTTACATCTAGATCCGCTGGACGATGAATAGCTTTATCTAAATGCAAATTCAAATCATATTGCACCCGTTCATTACATATTCGGCGAGCAAACTTTAAATTTTCGAGCCCTATGTACCCAACAACTTTTGGTCGATCAAACCGTGGGAACGCCATCGTGTAATTATTTGGCTCGACGTGGAGTTCTGGTTGCATTTTGATGAATTGCTTTTTAGCATATGCTAAAACTTCAGTTTACTCAGATCGGTACTTAAGTCTCTTCTTCAGATCATCAAGCTAACGAAAAATTCACAATAGACAAACTGGCAAAGCAAACAACAATTAAATTAAATAAGGGTAAAGAGTTCAGCCAGAGTTTTCAGCCCTCGGTCGGCCGCGGGCTTGTGACTTTTCATAGTTTTCTTTTGTTATTGCTATACGAATTTACTGGATATTTATTGACAACTGCAACCGATTGGAATTTGGAATGAACCATGAAGCTATAGGTAAACATGGAGGCCACACTTCGAATACCTACTTGAAGCGTAGTCTGTATATTACTGTCTTGCTCTGTGTGGGCTCTACGTCTCTTTCTAAGTAGGGTAGCCTTATTTTTATTTTTGCCAGGATACTTCATTTTCTATATAATCTTTATTGTACACAATAAAGACAATATATATTCATAATACAATTAGATGTACAATACATACATAAGGTCACGCCTTTATCCCCGAAGGGGTAGGCAGAGGTATATTATCATTTCACCTTTTTAAGAATTGGTCCCACGGAATAGGTGGTGAAAATTTATTATATAAATTAGATGTACAAAGGCGAGATTAACTATTTTCTCTGTTTTTTAACGAAGACTGATAGGTAGTATTCTCTGCAGATTGCATAGGTACATTGCGAATAACGAAGCTAATCATCCAAGTGGGTTATTTTTCAAGGTTAATCAAGTGTACGTCTCGCGCGCTGCGGCTTTCCGTGGCAGGCTGTGACGTAAGCTGCCGCTGCAGCTTGTGGTAGCTCGCAGTCTGCCGCGGCAGCTCGTGGTAGTTCACAGTCTGCCGCGGCAGCTCGTGGTAGTTCACAGTCTGCCGATGTCTCTTCATGTCAAAATAAAGAAATGTTAGTGCTAAAGTCATTGGAATAAGATTTTAAATAATTTGATCGTGTGGCTCTCCGCTTAGGCTGCAAGGTGTGTGAACCTCACGAATGCATCTGCGGTGCCATGGTGGAGAGCGATGGTCATCATGCTTTGAGTTGTCGCTGCACCGGTAGGCATCCGCGTAACCACGCTCTTAATTAGTTAATCCGGCGGGCTCTGGGTCGGCTGAGGTCCCCTGTATCCTTGAACCACCAGGTTTGTCCCGCGCAGACGGCAAGAGACCGGACGGTCTGACCCTTGTGCCATGGAAGAACGGCAAGTGCTTAGTGTGGGACGCAACATGCATCAGCACTTTCGCCGCCAGTCACTTGGCTCGTACCGTCCATTCACCGGCGGCGGCAGCTGTAGAGACGATGGGCAGTTGCGGGAGTGATACTAAGGCTCTGGTCTCGGAGATCGGCCGTAGGCTACAGGACAAGACGCATGACTCCCACGTCTGGTCGTACCTACCTGGTACAAAGGATAGCTATCCAGCGCGGCAACGCTGCTAGTGTATTGGGCACCTTTGCGCCTGGTATGATCAGTGGTGGTATGTTCAGTAGTTTAGTAGTTTAGTTATTTAATCTATTTATTTTATTTTTATGAATGTATTTTTAAGTTGATTATTGGACAATAAATTAGGAACAGGATTATTGGACAATAAGTTAGGAACTGTTGATGGTTTTAAGCGCTTTGGTACTACATCATAATCGGTTTTTTGAAAATGCAAATTGCAAATCCTGGCGCTTTCATAGAACTTAATTTTTTTTTAAATATAGAAAAGGAGGCACCATCTACCAGCACTTTTAAGAAAGTTACACGACACGAATGTATAGAACTGCACCTATATCCATTCGTTCATAAGGTACGCGAGAAAATAAAATTACGATACGTTAGTAGGTATACTAATTGCTTTTATAAAAAACTAGCGGATGTCACGCGGTTTCCCGTTCCAGTGGAAATACGGGAATAAAATATAGCCTATGTTCACCGCAAAGAGTGTAGCTTCCCAACAGTGAAAGAATTTTTCAAATCGGTACAGTAGTTCCGGAGCCTATTCGTTACAAACAAACAAAAAAACAAAAAACAAATCTTTCCTCTTTATAATATTAGTATAGATATTTAACTAAATTTTTAATGGTACAATGGATAACCATATTTCTCGCTGAATACTATTTTTAGGAAACCAAAACAATTATTCATCATTAACATACGATAACAATACTTAACTTATTTTATTTACTCTAATAATAACATTCGTGTTTCTTCTAATAATACACAGGAAGTCCCAGATAAATCCTCAATATAGTCACACTACTTCACAACGTTTCCTATTGTGTGAAAACAATGAAGTCAACCGCCATTCTATTGTTCGTTGACACTTTGACAGTTGACATGTAGTACCAATGTTGCCACATTACAGAATCCTTAGAAAATGGGAATGTAATTCACTGATTCGACAACCCAATCATGCATATTATGGTATAAAATATATCAATTTACGCATTAAATAATCGTAGTCGAACTATAGAGCTATTTATAAATTATTTTACTTGCATTTTTGGTTAGTATGGTCTATTTCTATTATTTTCTAGGAGATTCTAATAAGAAGATAGCAGCACTGCACAATTCCCTAGAAAGAGAAAGTTAGCCCACAGAGAGTGAGAAAGAGATACGTAGGTATTTGACTCAAGCGGTTGTTCGAAGTGTGGCCTCCATGTTTACCTAAAGCTTCATGGAATGAACCTAATCATCTGACGTTTATGACAAAGACAAATATGACGTGACGTGCAATTGAAATTTGCTAAATTCTTTTTTATTTCACCTGGGACTAGAGATGGGTAGCGGGTTATAACCCAATCTACCCATTTGGGTTAAAACTGGGTGATTTGGGTTTTAACCCAATTAAAACCCATAATCACCCATTTTGCAAGGTGATAATAAGTTTTGTAAACTAGTAAGAAGTGGGAGGGTGATAATAGGTTTCGAAAACTAGTAAGAAGTGGGAAGTAGTGTTCAGGAGTCTAGCAAGTCAAAAATAAACTCCTTACCCTTAAAACAGATATATATTTTAAAAACAGAACTAATTAGTAGGCAGTTTATTCAATAAATCGACACTACTACTGCGGGTAGAGGTCGGAAAGCCAACCTCTACAGAACCAAGGAGAAGGCATCGCGGCCGCCGGTAGATGTTCCCCCGCTGGACAGTGCCGGACAGCTAACGCAGCTACATTCTTCACATCAGATGTATCAGCGGCAAAACAGATAGTGGATAAAGGCGCCAAGAATGTAGCGGGCAGGAAGAAGATAGTGGCGGAAGCCGTCACAGGCGCCACTAAGGCGTTGGATGAGCACCTCGATGGGAGCATCTCCAACGAGGAGGGAAAACTCTGGGCCCGGGTTGCGAGCCTGGAGACTAAGCTTGCCGATTCCCGCAAACAGCAACAGCTGATGCAGGAGGAAATCGCAAAGCTAACGCAGCTGGCTTGGGGTGTGACAACCCACCCTCCACAAAAGGCCCCTGCTCGTGCACCCAAAGTGACACCGAGCATGATTCAGCTACTGGAGGCCATCGAGAGACGCCTCGGCGTCCTCGAAGACCGGGCAAACCGCCCACCACTAGCGGCACTCGTCGTCACATCGTATGTGACGACGGCTGCATCCAGTTGGGCTCGCGGTCCCCAGCGAAAGGCCAACGCCCCCTCCCCCGCCCCCAAGAAGATGGCGCATGGGGAGAGTGGCAACCCCGCCTCCACCAGCACAGCTAGCGCTTCCGCTGCACCCCAGACCCCCTCCAGAGAGAGGGTCTGGGAGGTAGCGGGACCGAAAAAGAAGGCAGCTAAGGCTGCCAAAAAGACGGCAAGGGCCGCCGCTACGAAGGCGCCAAAGAGACTTCGTGCTCCCACGCAACCGTCGTTGTCCTTACGGTGACAACAGAGTGCATGGCAAGGGGCGTGGGGTACGCTGAGGTCCTGAGGCAAGCGAAAGCCTTAGTGGACCTAAAGGCACTCGACACAGGAGGAGGCTCCGATGCAAGGTGACGCGCACTGAAACACTCCTCCTCGAGATCTCCGGCGCCACCAGCGGTCCCAAGACTGAGGCTCTAGCGGCTAAGCTGAGGGAGACACCGACACGGGGGATTTCCCACGCGTCAGCGTCACCAGACCCAATAAATGCGCCGGTCTGCGCATTACGGGTCTAGATGAGGCGGCCACGACAGAGAAGATAATCTCCGCCGTCATGGAAGCGGCCCTGTCGCGGTGGCTCAGAAAGTGGCAGACTGACGGAGCCTTCTCATTGTGGGCTTCCTCAAGGCGCAGGTGCATCTTCTACAGCACCTCGAAGCCAGGTGGAGTCATGTGGGGGTGCAGTGCACAGCGGAAGTCACCGTTGGAAACCGGTGCTTCCGCTGTGGTTAGTCCGGTCACACGACCCTTGCTTGTGACGCTCCGCGACTCTCTTTTGTGTCGTGGAGGGCAAGGCGGCCGACCACCAGGTGGGCACCAAGGCCTGCGCCGCCTCCAAGTTAAAGCCCCGTCCGTCCGTTCGGGGGAGCGAGGGTACCGCTCAAGAGCGTCCACTTTCGCGGTAGGGTACATAGATGGACGTCCACTAATGAACACCCCCATCCGTATCCTGCAGGTGAACCTGAACCACTTCTCTGCTGCTCAGAATCTTCTGTACCAGAGCATCGCGCAGTGGTCCATAAACTGGAGGACTGGGTCACTACACGTGGCCTAGTAATCCTAAAACGGAAGAATGTCGCAATCGCAACCTGGCCACGGCGGGAGCTTAGTTCGGTCGTAGACGTACCGTTTGCGACCCCTGATCTCGCCCGCTGTGTTCAGGGTTAGCGTGTAGTGAAGGAGAATAAGTCGTCGTCAGACCACCGATATATCCCTTTCGAGGCCTCCCTTCCACCTAGCCACGGCGGGAGCTTAGTTCGGTCGTAGACGTACCGTTTGCGACCCCTGATCTCGCCCGCTGTGTTCAGGGTTAGCGTGTAGTGAAGGAGAATAAGTCGTCGTCAGACCACCGATATATCCCTTTCGAGGCCTCCCTTCCACCTAACCTACCGCCGGTTATCGCGAATTCCCCGGAAGCGCGTTGGGTGCTCAATCGCCTGGATCGGGAGGCTCTCTTGGAGGCGGCCAACGGGCAGGCCTGGATTCGACTGCAAACAAGCCTGCAACATGCCTTAGTGGGTTGGTTCAGAAGAGCCACCCCATTAAGACTAAGTGTATTGGTGGATGCCGAAAATCGCACAGCTGCGTGCAGCGTGTATTACCGCGTGCTATCAGTACGCCACACCAGGTTCCGCCGGAGGCGTCGCCGCCCAGACAATGCAGCAGCTCGAGAGATGGAGCTCTATGAGGGGCACAGGGTGGCCAAGTGGGCCCCTCAAGCAGCCATTAAGCGGTCCAAAAGATTGCCGGAGACCCTGGAGCGGAACCCATAGGGGCGCCCGTACCTTATGTTAAGAGGCAAACTAGGCCCTAAGGCGAAGACCTGGTGACCCAGAGTCTCCAGCTGGAGGGTCCTGGGTTCCTTGTTCCCACTAAGAGCGGAGGAACAGGCTTCGTCCCAGGTGCCCGGCGCGGATAACAGCGAGAACGATGTACCTGAAGTCACGGAGGGTCAGTTAGGGGCGGCTGTACTGCGGCTTAAATCCCGCAGGAACACTGCCCCTGGTCCCAACGGCATTCCAGGCCGAGCGTAGGTACTGGCTTTCGAGGAACTTGGGCGGCTTATGGGGCTATTTAGCGCATGCCTTGAAAAACGCCAGTTTTCCAAGATCTGGAAGACAGGGAAACTGGTTCTGATCCGAAAGGCGGGGGGGGGGGCTAACTCCCCATCTGAGTACCGGTCGGTCGTGTTGCTCGACGAGGTGTGCTAGCTCTTTGAGCGTATTATTGCACAGCGCCTCGTCGGGCACCTGAACCGCGTGGGGCCAGATCTGGCGGATAACCAGTTACGTTTTCGTCAGGGGCGCTCCACCGTGGACGCGATCATGCGCATTAGAGGACTGGCGGAAGAAGCGATATCACAGGGCGAAGTGGTAATGGCAGTGTCTCTTGACATCGCCAACGCATTCAACATCTTGACCTGAAGCTGCATTAGGGAGGCACATATTTATAATGAAGTGCCTCCCTACCTCCGTCGAATTGTCGGGGCCTATCTTTTCAAGAGGGCCAGCCACAGCGAATCACTTACCCGAGCTGGCAAGAGCCGGGTCGACAGAATCACATTTCATAAGCAAATCGTACTCAAGGTGTTCAAGCCAAGGTCAGGTTAGGTTAGGGTTGGGTAAAAACTGGATCAGATCACAATAATAAGTCAGAGTCGTAAATAAAAACAACAACAAATTCACACAAAACGCGCCCACTCTAACTGGCGTAGCGAAGTACACTTTATACACTAGTGAGTAAAGAGAGAGAGAGAGTGAGTTTGAGCACGGGCGGGGCGCGGATCAAACCCCCCCCCCTCCCGCACAGTTTTGCCACCCCGCAAACCGATCGCAGCGCGTTGCAAGTTTTATCGGCAATATTTTGTTTTCACCCGGCCAAACCACCCAGTGAGTGGATTGAAACGGGTGATAACTGGGTTTTAACCCGGGTCGTTACCCATCTCTACCTACCACCCCGCAAACCGATCGCAGCGCGTTGCAAGTTTTATCGGCAATATTTTGTTTTCACCCGGCCAAACCACCCAGTGAGTGGATTGAAACGGGTGATAACTGGGTTTTAACCCGGGTCGTTACTCATCTCTACCTACCACCCCGCAAACCGATCGCAGCGCGTTGCAAGTTTTAACGGCAATATATATTTTGTTTTCACCCGGCCAAACCACCCAGTGGGTGGATTGAAACGGGTGATAACTGGGTTTTAACCCACCGGTGGGTTTTAACCCGGGTCGTTACCCATCTCTACCTGGGACTGGCTAAAAACAGAGCCAATCACTTAAGTCAAATTATTCATTTAATGTTAAGTTAATTTAATTCATCGGCTCTGTGGGATTTTTCTAACAGGTCACTCGCCATAAGAACAATTCAGTGGCGTGGTGACTCCATTATTTTCTTGTCCTTTGTCTTGGCACAAAATTGTATAATTTTATGGTTCTTCTCAGGGTCTGATTTACCCAAGCTAACTAAGCTGAAGCTTAGGGCGCCAGGATCAAGGGGGCGCCTGGCGTTGGGCTCGGCGCAGGGCTGTGACTTACGGTGCTCCCAAAAAGGAGCACACAAAACATCAGCAATTTTAAACAGATTGTAACAACTCTTAACAACGTGTTTAAAATTGTTAGTTAACATTTTGTTACACCAAAGTACATAATAATATTTGGTAATTTAGTGAAAATACAAATACGTGCGTTAAAATTAAATTCCTGCGCCCATCTCCCTGGCAGCGTGGTAGTAAATACGACAGCTCCACCCGTGTCGCATTCAAGGCACCCAGGAACCAAAGTGAATGGGTGTCCAGCTTTTTGGCCGGTAGAAGCATAGGTTCTGAATTCATGGCCATAAACGCTGGAGTACCACAAGTCTCAGTGTTGTCCCCCACTCTGTTTCTACTGCATATCAATGAGATGTTGTCTATTGACGGCATTCATTGTTATGCGGACGACAGTACGGGCGACACACGTTACACGGGCCGCACTGGTATCTCTCGGGCTGCAGTGGAAGAAAGCTGTGAACAACTTGTGTTGGAAATCGAGACAACTCGCATTAGAGTGTCAGATTGGGAAAAACAAAATCTTGTTCAATTCAACCCTACTAAGACACTAGTTTGTGTATTCACCGCAAAGAAAACCCAATTTACTGTAGCGCCATAATTTCAGGGCACAACTCTCTCCTACTCTGACAGTATAGGTATCCTTGGTGTTGACATCTCCAGTGACGTTCAGTTCCGAAGTGATTTTTAGAATAAGGCCAAGCTGGCGTCCAAGCCGCTCGGTGTGCTCAACAGGGCGCGGCGGTACTTACTGCGGCGCAAACACTGCTTCTGTTTAAGTCGCAAGTGCGGCCGCACATGGAGTACAGCTGCCACTGCTGGGTGGGGGCACCAGTATGTCAGAATGAATTGACTGAATTCTTCTGTTCGACTCTGTGCAGAGGCGAGCCATGATGTGGTCAACGATCCCATGCTTGCAGGTGGTATGGAACCTCTTCGTGACAGGAGAGACTGCCTCCTTGTGCGTGACCACCGGTACATCTGGTGGGCCGTGTGCTTGTCTGCCACTTTCGTGGTATAAAAAAAGTATGAGACGGTGCTATTGAGACGGTGAAACCGGTCATGGAGGAGTGGCTGGAAAGGCACCATCGCACCAATATTACTGACGATTTAATTAACCCCGCCGAAAAACGAGAAGTGTTTTAAGTTTGACCTGTGTATCTGTGTATGTGTGTGTCTGTCTGTGGCATCGTAGCAGCCCAACAGATGAGCCAATTTTGCGGTTTTCTATGCTCGAAAGCCAATGTGCCGGGGCCATCACCAGCACATCGGCCTTCGAACCATTCTTAGCTATAAATTTTGGACTTCCTGAGTTATGAAGGGATTTCACTAAGATTCACTGGTTCGATTTATCGGAAACTGGATGTACCGAGGTACTGTTAGGTACTTTGATGGTATTTTTATCTCGCCTTTTACTGGCTGATGCGTCAAGTCATAACTTCATAAGAAGTCTCAGAATCGGGTTTTATTTTATTTTCAAATTAACAAAGAATAACGATTAGGAACTCTTTTGTAGGTATGATTTAAATTAGTTGCAGCTGGGGGCGCATATTCATAGCTAGCCTAGGGCGCGCGGAACCCTAAATCAGGCCCTGGTTCTTCTACATTATTCGCGAAGTTAAACGAAGTAAGACAAATATGATGGGGTGTAGAGAGGCAGTTTGATTTACCTCGTCAAACTTCGCCTGGCTTCGGGCGGCAAAGGGCGAAGTTACACAAAGTGCGTTCACGAAGTACCTCTCTACACTACTCGGCTGACTTCACGTTTGCTGCACTGCCAGCACGCTATTTAAGCTGTAATTAGTGCTTAAGTTTACGTGATCCATTTTTAGAGCGTTTTACACACAGACGTACAATAGGTAGCAGACGAAACATTAATTCACAGGTCTGCAATGGTTTTCCTCTTTGAAATCTGAGTAACATTTTCTATAGTTTCTGATGTGCTGATTACGAGAAAAATAATAAAAAAAATCCATCACGTCAGGATTTTTTGATATTGAATATTTAAGATTTAGGTCCAAAATGTCTGAGCGTCTACCTTTAGAAATTTATAAAACGTCATTAAAATACTTCAGCTTAATTTTTATTGCATTTAATTCGTGTAAGGGGACAAAGAAATTAATGCAAATCAGTAATTTGATGATTACTACATAAAAAGTAAAAGTAATCCGCATTAACCATGTTGAAAACGGGTAATTTGACTTAATTTAGTAATAAAATAATAAAAAATATTACCTAGTAGTAATATTACCTAATTGTTGTAAATATTATTAAAAAAGGGTGTAATAAAGATAATCCAAAAGGCTTTTTTTTATTAAGTACCCGCACTTATTTAGAAAATTAACAGTTGAAGTGCGCATCTTGCAACATGAACTTTAAAATGTCATCGCGAAGATGTTTAAATTCTTCAAATTGTTTTTGTAATATTTGGGGGAATTTTATGGTGATAAAACAACGAAACAGCATTACTGACTTTGTGAAAAATATTTACAAAAGTTATTATGGAGACGTTTTAATTAACCAAAGACAAAACTTGGACACCTCATAAACTTTGTACGACTCGTTATTAGAACTTCGCCAGTGGGCAAAAGGACAGAAAAAAAGCTTCAAAATCGTTTCGCCTATGCTACGAAGAGAGGCTAACAACCATGATAAAGATTGCTACTGTTGTTGTTGTGACATAACTGGATACAATTTTAATAATAAAAGGGACATAAACGAGCACTAAACTTCATTTCCTAAATTCGCACATTGATTACTTCCCAGAAAATCTAGGAGCCGTTGGCGAAGAACAAGGCGAAAGATTTTACCGAGATTTGAAAGAGCTTGAAGTCTGGTATCAAGGAACATGGAATACTAGCATGATGGCGGACTATTGTTGGTTATTGAAGCGCGACGATGCAAACTGAAATTTTAACCGAAAATCGCACAACCAAAGGTTCCAGGAAAAAAGGACCAGGTTCAACAAATAAAATTTACATGTAATTTAGACTAGTTACAAGTTGTTATTATATTTTAGTCGTTTTTAAAGTTAAAAGTAATGTACTTCTATAAATATATATTTTTTATGAGAAAACTTGGGTCTTTTTCTCTATTTTCTTTTTGTTCCTTTTTTGAAAAATCTGGAGGTGATGCAGAAAAACTAAGTACATATTCGTAATCAGCGCACCAAAATACCCTAGAATCAGCTATCAAATTCCAGAGAGGAAGTTATGACCCTCATTTTGCAGGCCTGTGTTATGTTTGTGTGCGTTGGTCTTTCCATTCCGCTCGCTCTAAGGGGTTAGTGAATGCTGCTATCTCGTTTCTACACGTATAACAACACTATACATGACATTTAAAAAAAATGACGTACGCCTGGTTTTTAAAAGGTTTAAGCTGCCGATGCTGCAGTTTGACGTATTAGATACCTCTAATTAATGTAGGGGCCAAACTCAGGCACTTCTTTTCAAGATTAAATTTAATGCTAACATAAAAATAAGTGTGGCAAACTGTGATTCAGCATTTAATTACACTCGAGAGCAATGAATCCGGGTCACTTAAAGAATCCTAAAAATCTCGGAAACTAAAAATGCTAGGTTAATGCAATAAATTGTATTTAATAGACAATGTAATACTCCTTAAATGAAGGTATTAAAACTTCTTAGTTATTGTAAAGTTATATCATAAAAAAATCAAATTTGAAAAAGGGCCACTTTCGAAGATGGAACTACGAAATTACAGCATTTGGTGTTGCTTTTGTTTGTAATCTGTCATTTATGTGGGTACATAAACCATGTTGATAGTGCTCTATATTCATTAATCAAGCTGAAATTATGTCGCTTACGCCTGAAGAATGCACCAGAATACTTACAATGCTGGAAACCGGCCGGAGTCAGCGCGATACAGCCAGGACTGTCGGTGTGTCGCTGTCAACAGTACAAAGAGTTCTCCGACGTTACGAAGAAACTGGTTCTAACCTACGCAGACCAGGAACGGGCAGAACCAGGTGTACCACAGCACGAGAAGACCGATACTTGGTGAACACCATGCTTCGAAATCGCTTTCTCACAGGAACTGAACTCACCAATCAGTTTCGACGCCTCGGAGGAAGTAACCCAAGTGCATGGACAGTAAGACGTCGGCTTGCTGAATCTAACTTAAAACCCCTTAGACCTGCAAACGGCCCTAAACTGGAGCGTGGGCATCGTATTTCGAGACTAAGGTATGCCCAGAGCCACGTAAATTGGAGTATTGAAGATTGGTCAAAAGTTATGTTCTCCGACGAATCAAAATTTATGCTCTACAAGCACGATGGAAGACACAGAGTGTATCGAAGACCAGGGGAAAGATTCAAGCAAGCATGCATCGAAGAAAAAGTAGCCTACGGTGGTGGGTCTGTACTTGTGTGGGCCGGAATTTCTTCTGAAAGTCGCACAGAGCTAGTGATCATAGAAAACGGCTCTTTAACTAGCGTAAGATATGTGGAAGAAATCCTCAATGATCACGTTGGTCCATTTATGGTCAATTTAGGTGAGGATGCTATATTTATGCATGACAATGCCCGACCTCATACAGGTAGGATTGTGAATGACTACCTTCAAGAGATGAACATTACTCGTATGGAGTGGCCAGCGCGCAGCCCGGATATCGAGCATGCTTGGGACGAGCTAGGCAGATGCGTAAAACAACGAAACCCTCCCCCAATCACGCTTCGTGAGCTCAAAATTGCTCTCACAGAGGAATGGGAGAATATTCCCCAAAATCGTATAAGGAACTTGGTGTACAGCATGCCAAACCGCGTAAACGCAGTAATGGAAGCACGAGGAGGCAATACGAAGTATTAAAATTCAAGAAAATCGTAATAAAGTTCAAAAATTTCATGTTTCCTATTTTTGTTTTAAGGAGAGATCAGCAGTTTTTTCTTTATGTAATTTTGTGTTAATAAAATGTATGGTGACTCATATTTTTTTTACTTTCATTTAAGGAGTATTACATTGTCTATTAAATACAATTTATTGCATTAACCTATCATTTTTAGTTTCCGAGATTTTTAACATTCTTTAAGTGACCCGGATTCATTGCTCTCGAGTGTAGTTCAGAATTGCATTTTAATATAATGCCTGTAATCTTCGATGATATTGAGTATACAATATAATTAAAAATGAAGCCCGATTACCGTGGTACTGGTCACGGCATCACGCGTGAAATGCTGGACCGATTTCGCTAATTCTTTTTTGTTGTGTTTGTTTCTGTCAGGAGAAGGTTTTAAAAAAATTGGTGCAAAACTATTAGCAGAAATGGTTTTTATTGCGATTTTGAATCGGATCATAGAACTGAAAACTCCGAAATGGAAACCGGGAACAGAAAGACTAAGAGATAATTTTGCAATCCAATATAGCCGCCGCGTCGAAATCACAAAATTTCATGATGGGTATCGTTTAAGGGGGATTTTGGTACGCTGAGTACGAATCACATGATAATTTTGCAATCAAATATGGCCGCCGCGCCGAAATCACAAATATTCATGATGGGTATTGTTTAAGGGGGATTTTGGTACGCTGAGTACGAATCTCATGATAATTTTGCAATCCAATATGGCCGCCGCGCCGAAATCACAAAATTTCATGATGGGTATCGTCTAAGGGGTTTTTTTGTATGCTGAGATCGAATAACATGATAATTTTGCAATCCAATATGGCCGCCGCGCCGAAATCACAAAATTTCATGATGGGTATTGCTTAAGGGGTTTCTTGGTATGCTGAGTACGAATCACGTGATAATTTTGCAATCCAATTTGGCCGCCGCGCCGAAATCACAAAATTTCATGATGGGTATCGTTTAAGGGGGCTTTTGGTACGCTGAGTACGAATCTCATGATACTTTTGCAATCCAATATGGCAGCCGCCCTGAAATCACAAAATTTCATGATGGGTATTGTTTAAGGGGGATTTTGGTACGCTGAGTACGAATCTCATGATAATTTTGCAATCCAATATGGCCGCTGCGCCGAAATCACACAATTTCATGATGGGTATCGTTTAAGGGGAAATTTGGTACGCTGAGTACGAATCTCATGATAATTTTGCAATCCAATATGGCGGCCGCGCCGAAATCACAAAATTTCATGATGGGTATCGTTTAAGGGGAAATTTGGTACGCTGAGTACGAATCTCATAATAATTTTGCAATCCAATATGGCCGCCGCGCCGAAATCACAAAATTTTCGTGATGGGTATCGTTTAAGGGGTTTTTGGTATGCTGAGTACGAATCACATGATAATTTTGCAATCCAATATGGCGGCCGTTCCGAAATCACAAAATTTCATGATGGGTGTCGTCTAAGGGGTTTTTTGGTATGCTGAGTACGAATCACATGATAATTTTGCAATTCAATATGGCCGCCGCGCCACCGTTGTTAAATTTCATGTTGGATATTGTTTATGGGGTTTTTCGGTATGCTGAGTAAGAATTTCAGGTTAATTTTGCAATCCAATATGGCCACCGCGCCACTGTTGCGAGATGATTATAATAAAGGTTTTTGAACGTTTTGCCGCCTGTCTGTATGATCGTTGTGTTGTTTATGTACATATTATTTTTATATCTATGTTTGTTTTTCTCTGTTTTTATTATTATTTTTTTATAAAAGGTTACTGTTGTTTGGTCTATGTGCGCTGTGATCTAAAATAAAAAATATTTTCTTTCTTTCATTCTTTCTTTCTATTTCTGTCAGTATGCTGAGATACCAACGATTCACGATATCCAACATGAAATTTTACAACGGTGGTTCGGCGGCCATCTTGGATTGCAAAATTGACCTAAAATTCGTATTCAGCATACCAAAAAACCCCTTCTACGATATGCAACATGAAATTTTGCAACGCTGGCGCAACAGCCATCTTGGATTGCTAAATTAACCCAAAGTTCGTACTCGGCATACCAAAAAACCCCTTATATATACGATACCCATCACGAAAATTTTGTGATTTCGGCGCGGCGGCCATATTGGATTGCAAAATTATCATGAGATTCGTACTCAGCATACCAAAAAACCCCTTAGACGATACCCATCATGAAATTTTGTGATTTCGGCGCGGCGGCCATATTGGATTGCAAAATTATCATGAGATTCGTACTCAGCGTACCAAAATCCTCCTTAAAAGATACCCATCATGAAATTTTGTGAATTCGGCGCGGCGGCCATATTGGATTGCAAAATTAACCCAAAATTCGTACTCAGCATACCAAAAAACCCCTTTTATGATATGCAACATGAAATTTTACAACGGTGGCGCGGTGGCAGTATTGGATTGCAAAATTAACCTGAAATTCGTACTCAGCATACCAGAAAACCCCCTAAACGATATCCAACATGAAATTTTACAATGGTGGCGCGGCGGCCATATTGGATTGCAAAATTAACCTGAAATTCGTACTCATACTACTATTTTTTTCCCAAAAGCGTTTGACATCTTAGATCGTTTGTCCACCTATTTATAATACGGACCAGTGTGCGGCCGGCCAGCCGCAACAAAAAAAGCGCATTGATGTTACTAGTTGGATCAAAACTTTATACATTGTATCATTACAAGGCGCGCATTGCAATGCTCGGATCACCTGCTTCACTGCTGTAACCTCGTCTTGTATCATTACAAGGTGCGCATTGCAATGCTCGGTTCACCTCCCACACTGGCTGTAATTCTCGACTCGTAACATGACATTACGCGCGAATGCTCCCGGTGAGGGAGCACCTTTAGAAAAAAATGATGTTTTGTAACATCATTTTTTTCTAAAGGTGCTTTAGCCTCAATAGCATTTTTGAAGACCTATCTATGGATACCCCACACGTATGGGTTTGATGAAAAAAAATCTTTTCGTTTCAGTTCTGAGTATGGGGACCCCCAAAATTTACTGCTTTTTTTTAGTTATATTTAAAAATCTTAATGCGGTTCACAGAATACATCTACTTACCAAGTTTAAAGTACATCGGTCTTATAGTTTCGGAGAAAAGTGGTTGTGACATTCGGACGGACAGACAGACAGACATGACCAATCTATAAGGGTTCCGATTTTTGCCATTTGGCTACGGAACCTTAAAAGAGGTATTTTAAGATACTCTTATTTCATTAAAATAAATCTTATTGAACTAGGCGGCTAACTCCTTCCCTGTAGTTGCGTTAGTGTGTGTGGTTTTTATATGTGTTAGTTTTGGCGTACTTTTCGATCTCTAATGCTTTGTCTGCTACTTATTGTAAGTCTGTGGTTTTACAGTGGTCACTTTCTTTAATAGACTCTCATCTTAATGGCTAAACTGCTACTCCATTACAAAAGATTGCTCTGTGCGAGTGCATGCGCAGGCTGTAACCATCACAGACACAGCGAAAGCTCTTCGTGAAGTTGAACGAGTAAGTGGAGTGGTGACGCACTTCGGACTTTATCCACTGCTCACTGCACTTGCTCGTGAATTTAAACGAAGTTGCCGAGTAACTTCGCGAGTAATGTAGAGGAACCATTAAAGTTCGGGCAGGACTGTGCGGCAAGCAAGCTTAATCTGAAAGGGCCTTGCCACCACAATCTAAAATTATTAAAAAATGGAAAGGTCACTGCACGTCAAATGTATGTCAAATTTTCTTTCATTTTGCCAAATTGTCAAATTTTGAAAATTGAAGGACGGTTGCTCATTGCTGTTTGCTTACTTTATTTTGCAATGTTATTTAATTAAAACAAGTTATCAACTTCAATATTGTTGGTTTCGTGATGTAAATTTTATGTGAAACCTGTAATGCCGTACAAAAAGTTGTAGGCAACGCAGTATATCTTCATTATTGTTGGAAAATGGGGTCCCGTTTTCAGAAATGTCGATTATGCTTGAAACTTGGCGAGTTTTGTTCTATATTCGACCAAGATGACGCCATAAAGTTATCAGACATGGTTATGTCTTTTACTAGCATTCAGGTTCGTATCGTTATGCTATTGTTCTTTTCGTTAGCGTCGTTACAATGTGGAAATAAATACAACAGTAATGTACCATGTGTATTTTGACCTCCTTTTAGATTTACGAAGGCGATGGTTTATCAGACCGTGTGTGCACCTCGTGTATTGAGAATCTCAGCACGGCGTACATATTTAAACAACAAATTGAAAGGATTGATATGTTGTTAAGAAAATGCCCAGGTATGACCTAATCAGTACTATTATTTTTATGATTTAGCATTCTCTCTCTACACTGTGTCAAAAGTAAAATGTTCACAATGTTTAATAAAATTATCTAACATATCTCCAGTGTTAACTGTTCAACTATTTTCATCAGATACCAACTTGAATGAATCTTCTGTCAGCGATTATAATGACCTATTTAACAAAGAATTTCATATGCACGAAGGATGTGATAGTATAGAAGAATATGTTTCTGCTGAGGGGGATAATGATGAAAACTACTTCAAAGACAACATGGATGGAAACAGTATCCAAGAAACAAGTGACGAGACAGACAGTGATGTTGAGTCTATTAAATGTGGAGCATGCAACAAGTCTTACAGCAAGTTAGGCACTCATACTTGCAGAACAACTTGTACGATTGAACAATATCAGTTGCAGAGGTCAAGCAGTAATGAAACTCTAGTGGCTGCTGATCATGTGCCTCTAATTCATCCGAGGCATCCTGTGAGAGGCACACAATCATTAGAGCCAAGAGCTACGCAACCATTGCCCGACATTCCAGAAATTATTGACGTCACTTGTGTTCTTTGTGATGAGAAGTATGACCAATATGAAAAGTATGTAGCTCATCTTAACAGGTGCACAACTAACGTTAAGCTACATCATTTTGTCTGTCCTGCATGCCATGAGATGTTCACTGAGAAGTTAGCTTACTTAGAACATGTTAAAATACAGCATTTTAAAGTTACTACTACCGAGAGGGTAGTACACTATACAGCAGGTTTTGTTGACCCCGGCGAAGATTGTGTAGATTTCGTGCCATCGTTAGAAAAAACAAGAAAGCCGAAGGCAGTGCGGCGTCAAATAGGTTGGTCTGTTGAAGATATTTATCAAGAAATCGATTGTAATAAAAAAGTGGAAGAGAAAGAAGTCCCTATTTCGAGTCCCTTAAAAAGTTTCTTTACAAAGTTGGGGAATGAGTGAGTTACAATTTGTATATTGGCATGCGTGGGATGTCTACCTAAGTATACAAGGACATTTAACATGAAATCTTGCTTAACTAATGGGAAATAATGCTTCTTTGCTCCACAAAATGTAAATTAACTTAACCTATTTTGCTAAACACCTCTTATGCTTGTAGTGTAAAAGCCAAATTCTGATTCTTTTTAATACTGATACTTATTGGTAAGATCTGAGATGGTATTCTGATACTACATACTATACCTAAAATATAGATTTAGATATTAGGTAACATAATAAATGCTAATAAACTTTCAAGGCCACATAAATTAGTCTTACGTGAATGTAGTTTTGTGGGGTTTATGCTATGACATAATAATGGTCTTGATTCTGTTGAATTCTATAAATAATAAAAGTTACAATGACTTTTCCATACAACACAACATTTGGACTATAAATAGTCATGTATAGTTACTATTAATAGCCGAGATATAGTTTGCGATTCTTCTTTTTACAGGGCCAAGTTCAGTTTTAATGTTTTAATTTTATGAAAGCATATTTAAATAACAGAATCAGCACCATTGCCAAGGACGTCAGATCTTTAATTTGACTTAACATAAATTGCAAATCTAAATATTACATAACACTGTACCTTTAAACTGTAACACATGTTTTGAACCATTTTACCGATTTTCATATAACCTGAGATTTCACATTACTGCTTGATATATTTTGAAATTGTATGAAATTATGTCAAGTGTCATATTCAATCCAATAGTGGGGAACAGATCTGAGTTGTCTTTGTTGTGTCATGGCATTTAAACAAGCCTTTGTTGCTACAAAACTATCCAATCAAGGCCTTTTATGTGTTTCATGTAGATGTAATTGTGTTCGCAGAAGTTTTAGCCGACAGAGTACTCCTAAGAAGGTCAGCTTCCGGAGGTTGATCGAGAGTGGAAAAGAGAAGACTGCAAATTATCTGCCATTCCAGAAATATATCCAGAACTATAAACTGAAGAAGAAGGCAACTGCTTACAGCCCCATCAAGGAGAAACTTCAAGTGTCCACTAAAATTAAGGCTGCTTTACCAGAACTGACATCAGGTAAATGATATCTTTTTGTTACATTGTACTATATTGACATCTTCTGTGCCTCTTTGTATTTATCCATTTGGGAGACCATTTATTTTTCCAAAATCTTTCTATCACCCTGATGCTGATTTCTAAACATAATTTGTATTATCAGACAGTGACTACCACTCTCCAAGCGGCACATCAGAGGAATCATGGAGGCTGAAGCAGAATCTAATATGCGCCTGTGATAAAAAGGTCTTTATGCTCTCAGAGAATCTCAATGTAAGTTTACTATTTTCGTTTATTTAAACCTTAACTTCCTGAAATTTGAAAAAAAAAATGTCAAATGCGAATTATTTTAGTATTGCTACCCGTTTTTGCCAAAGACTTCATATAAATTGAGGTAGACATGCCCTACGCACCGATTTTTGAAACCTATAAACTGTGCCAATTGACAGCATTGCTCGCATTGTAGTGAGTCAAAACGTCGAGAGTACTCGCTCGCTTGCAATCGGAGTCCATACGCCTTCTCCTTTACTCTTGTTCTATTCGTATATTGCTATTGTGGTGACAATTACGTTAATATTATTTAAAAGTGAGTGTAGTCTTAGCAATGTGTGTGTGAGGATTGCTTTTGAAATCTCGTTTGTTGAGTACGGCACGTCTATCTCATTTTATATAGAAGTCTTTGGTTTTTGCTGGTTAACAAGCAATGCGATATCTTGCAAGCCCATTGCATCTTCAAAGTAAGATAAAGATTTTTATTTTTATTAATTTACTAGGGGGTAGGTAGGTGCTACTGATATTATTTCACCACTCCGAGAGAATGCATGCTCCATATGAGAAGTTACTAAGTCACACAATTTTATTTCAGAATCGCGACAGAATTGCAACTATGATCAGCGAGTTAGGTGGAGTTGTGGCTGAGAACACAAAGATGGAGATGTTGGCTACACATTTTATAGCAGTGTTGCCCAATGACACATTCACTGGTATGATGGTATGCGCGCTAGCTACTGGCAAATGGTTGATTCATGTCAACTTCATTTATGACAGCTTTCGATGCAAGAAGTTTTTGCAGGTAAGGTTTAGTGCTAACCAGTTCTTAGTGCTACTTTTTGCAAGCGCAGTTCCTGGGTCTCTTTGATACTTAAATTTGTAAGAAATCATCTCAACACAAATTGACGTAAATACGCTTTAGGGTCTTACAGTGAATCGCTACAGGCGTTGACCAAAACTCTGATGC
Organism: Miltochrista miniata; assembly: GCA_933228765.1. NCBI lineage: Eukaryota > Metazoa > Arthropoda > Insecta > Lepidoptera > Erebidae > Miltochrista > Miltochrista miniata. The sequence goes on along the minus strand of OW121749.1, from coordinate 20,161,320 downwards.
TAGTTAAATAGTTTGTTATGTCCCAACTAGCAGGCTTGGACCGAGATTCCACTCCCATGAGTATAATTAATAATTAGCCATCAATGAAAACTTGATCCAATCCAATCCACACGACTGCTGCACGAAACCACACGTTAAAATAAAGCATGTTTATTATAGTCCTGAGCATGTTTATTATAATCCTTCCGAGGGCTTACCCGGGGCTCCCAACCACAGGCTGTTGGACGTTACATGAAGTTTTTTAATCGGTAAGAGTCCGGCATAACAACCTTTGAGGATTCTCCTTCAACAATATTACTGCGCTCGTTTGTTACCGAAAATGTTGACAAATCACTTCGATCCTTTAAGCGGACTACTTTCTACTCTCAAAAAAATCTCTTCAATGTTATTTTTAAACGAAATACAGTACCTACACAAAATGTAAAACTAAAAAGTTCCTAGAATCTCAGTAATAATAACATAACTGCTATGCTATTAGGTACGTTTATTATGCAATCCGTGCTCGTATTTGATTCATGGAAATATGAAATAGGCCCACCTTATCGCACTCTATACGCCTCATATTACAATTTGCTTAATGAGCCTATCACACAATATTTATACACCATAACAAAACGAGACTATGCCTTAATGTCTTGGATAACGGTTTTTATTCACCTCTTTACTTTCCTGGAAGTACCTACAGCTTCAAACTGATTTTAAAAGGGTTCTCATTTTGGCTGTTTTTTTTGTACGTTATGTAAGACAATCTCGGAATTTTGTTTTAATATTACAGTCGTTGAGTTCAATTTGTTGAAAATAAAATACGTACATATGGTCACGCCTTTATCCCCGAAGAGGTAGGCAGAGGCATATTATATGCCCACATTTCACCTTTTTTAGAATTTGTCCCACGTAACTGGTGGTGAGCCGTATTGCCGTGTTGAGATGGACAGGCGCAGGTTGTGACTGTCGGACGGACTCCTACCGCCTAGAGGATTTCTACTCTCAATCATCGCTGTATTTTTAGCCTTATCGGTGATAAATAACAGATATATGCCAAATGTAATTTTTAAAGTTAGTTTGCCTCGATGGCGCAGTTATCGTGCATGCGATTGCCATGCTGAGATTCTGGGTTCGATTCCCGGGTCGGACCAAATATTAGTTATCCACGAATGTGTGTATTTAGAAGTTTGTAAGCGTATCAGTTGTCTAGATCTCATAGCACAAGCTTGCCTGGATAGATGTCTAAAAATTGGCGTTATGCTTGTCAGCCACCTTAGTGGTATAAAAAAAAATTGTTCCACCCAGGTGGAACAATTTGTCTAGACTCGATAGGCGAAAATCGTCGTGCGGTGTTCTGCAGGGATCATTATGTCCATTGAGTCTACTCTCGCGTCAAATCCAAACTATTCCTCGAGCTAAAACGTCGACAAACAGAAAGAACTCTGTAATTATTGTAATGACATTTCCATTTTCATACATCTTCAGGAAAATCTCTATGAATGGTTGAAGCACCCCAAAATACTAGAGATAGACCACACAAGCGTGGAGGTAGCTAAAGCGGCAGTCTATTGGCACCTTGAACTGGATGCGCTCAGTGCTCAGTTTCCCTTCGAAGGCAAGCAGATAGTGCTCATCATGAAGAAGAAGTACCGACAGTACTATCAGATGATCTTCAAGACTCTAAAAGCGAAACCAGTTACTTATGACCCACGGTAACTATCATTTTGTATTATTTCAACCTCACATATAGCCTTTCGGACTGTTGGTTCCACTGCTAAGTTCCACTAAGGGGTCCAACAGGATTAGTATGCCTTTCGGACTGTTGGTTCCACTGCTAAGTTCCACTAAGGGGTCCAACAGTATTAGTATGCCTTTCGGACTGTTGGTTCCACTGCTAAGTTCCACTAAGGGGTCCAACAGGATTTTCAAATACTCATGAATGACTATGTAGCATAGTGCATATCCTAACCTAACAACTGTCGAGGGTTGAGAGGTCAGTTGGCTGCAGCGCCTAAAACTAATACTAGAGGCCCGTTGGTCGTCGAAATTCGACAATAATTCATTTTAAAAATTGCTTTTATGATTATTCTTCTCCATATAAATAAACTTTGTCAAATTTCACACTCATCCTCACACGCATATTTTAAAGGTTTACAAAGTTTGTCCTTTCTGTATTAAAACTAATTTATTTGTTTTCATTAATTATTTCATTCTTTCTATAAGTGATTTTTTTTATCCACAGAACACCCGGCAGCTGTTGCACTGCGGACTACTGTTTCGTCGACATGAAAATCATAGAAAGGGTGAAACTCCGCTTTTTCGCTCGACACAATGTTCCCGTGTTCCCATACCAGTACATATTGGTATATTTGCTTAAGAGAGGCCAGGTTAACGATGAACAAAAATACCTGTTACAAGACTGTAAGAAATATAATCAAGACGCAATGCTTTTATTCAACAATACTTATTAATTATTAATTTGAAACACAACCAATTGTGATTTGACTACTTCCATATAGTTGTAAGTTCAGACTATCAGATTTTAATTTTAATTGCTTTATGCCTTTGGTATATTATAGTATAAAGTGCAATCTGTAGAGAGTTTAATAAAATTGATTTATAATGAATGATAAGCATTCTAGTCTCTTTGATATTGGCATAGAATATTGACTGAAATATTAACCAAATTTTAAGGAAAAAATAAGAAGACTATATGCTAGGATTAGGATCTTATAAAATGGAAAAATGTGGAGTGCTATCCTCAAAGAGAGGTTTGACTGTGTGATAGGTACATTCCGGATCCATGGCGCCCCCAAGAGATTGGGGAGTCTTGGCAACTTTGGTTATAAGTATGTAAGTATAAGTAGCCATAAACTGTAAAATTTACCAAAAAATATTAACACAGAATTTTGTAGAAGGCATTCGGTCTCACTTAGGTATATAAAATTGTGTCGGCATTTGTAGGTACTATTTTTTTACTAATTAAAGTTATGATTTTAAATTTATTGATAAGTAAGGGTCGGTAATTTATGAAATGCAATATTTACATACTTCATGCATGGACATAATCGCTCGTCCCCCATTTTTGAAAAAAAATGTTGCTGTTAACAGACTGCGCCTGCAGAGAAATATCATTGCGCAGAATGATCTAAAAAATCTAAGTTAATTCAAAATGGTGGACGGTAGATTTGAATGTTTAATAAAAATATCTTAACTGGTGCTTTACAAATTGGTACATTAGGCAGCTATTAGAAATAAGTAGCTATGGAGTATTGCACGATAGAAGAAGATTACAGAGTATAAATCAAGCAAGGTATAAAGCAATCATGTGACCACTAATGTACTGTAGAAAGCGTAAGCAGCTGAAAACACATTACACAATGAAAAAAAAAACAATTACGAGGGCGTCTGACTGTTGCAATACCATAATTTAAAAAAATAAGGTTTGCCTGATCTAAAATTTCACTAACCCAGGCCCCTGCCTAGGAGAGGCGTTTTAGGTCCTGTTTTCTTGTTATCCAATTATGTACGGCTTTAAAAATATCAAGATAGACAAAACAAATTAAGATCTATGTGCTTATACAGGTGATATTTTTAATCTTAACGGGCCACGAAAAGCATTTCTCCCTCGTGATAAGTACTAGGTACTTAGGGTACAAAATAGTGGGACCACGAGGAAGACGTATATTCATACACGCATGATGTATCCATTAACAGACAGAAACGCCGCTTCTGGGCAGGGATAAGCTAGAAAAAAAATAACCGCCCCATTCCTTCACCGGGGGGGTGTGCATAGTATCGTTGTCAAATACACAAACCGAAACCTATAACTATAATATAATAGTGTTTGTTAATTGATAGGCACGCTCTTTATCTTACTTGATTTTACACTCTAAGCTCAACTCAACAGTTTGTTCTGTGTGAAAATAAATGCAAAAGCGATTAAAATTTGTTGTCCATTTATTACATATCAAAATAATCTATAAAATAACTGACATTGAGTCGAACTATATTTTTGTTGTTATTCATATTGTTGTAGAGGTGTATGGGTAGTTAAATTGAAATCATCTTTTATATTTTATACAATAAAGCCATATTAATATTAAGAATAAATATTATATTTCGATTCTATTTGTTTCAATTTTATCTTCTTACTATTGTGTTGCTCTGGCTTTCGGCACTGCTGGTTGTAGTTGTAATTCCTGATTTTTATAAACCTTTACCTGTGGAGGGGTGTGTTATGGATATTAAAAGTGAATTGGTTAAAGGAGAGAAAACTGCTGCTGCCAAAATTTTCAAGAGCCGTCAGACAGCGTCTCTGCCGTGGCGAGATCAGTTTCCGTATTGCAAACGACCGGGGCAGGCTGGGCCAGTGAATTTCACCGCGAACGATAGCGTTAAAGTAATTCTATACTACCAACGCGCCGCGCTCGTGCCCGCCGGACGCACATTTTCACGGTGAGGGCAGTCGCGGGCATCGACGGGCAGACATGGTCTTTATTATGTCGCGGACTAAAAGACCGGCCCGGCCCGTCATCTGCTAAGCGCCTTCCCTTTGTGGACATAATTATTATTATTTAGGTATTGAGTACTAAATCCCATACGCGCCGATGACCTGTACATGGACCACCTCAATCAAGGCTACAGTCTAAGGCAGCTTTCAAGAAAGCGAATATCTCGGGTTTTGTCAAAAGCTTACATCGCATCCAGCTGCTGTGGATACTGGCAACTTTACAAAGCTGTGAGAATCAACTTATACGAAACTTGACAGTATTCGGGTCGCCTATTTTTTTGATCGAAGGTAACCTATTATCGCCAAATCGTCTTCAGATTTAAAGAGAAAGACAAAAGTCGTCATACCCCCCTCGAGTTGAACATAGCATATCTCAGACCTCTAGGCTTTCACCGCCATATGGTGTAGTGGCTACAGTCAGTGAAGGTGTCTGGCGAAGTCGGTATCATTAGAACTTGTTTAGTTGAGAAGAATACCTACTTGGGCGTAAAGAATCCAACCTGCGAGTGTAGCGGCTATGGTGCCTATCATTCCCCAAATTTGCTCAGTTGTTGGAAATGTGTCGTCATTATTTTGATCTGGGTCATTACAACCACAAAATGTATTCAGGAACATTGTTGATGTGATGATGTGACTGATTAAATTGTGCTGTCAAAATACCAAAGAGCATGGTACACTTATGCTCACTGCCTATGCTATATTATAGATTACTGATCTGTATTTAGATCACTGATCTGTATTAAATATTACAGATCAGTGATTTAGATCAAAACATTGAAAAGAGTTATTATGTGAAACAGGTTTCTATGACGCGGTGTAGGTAATGCTTCCTCCACACTGCTCGCGAAGTTGAACTAAGTTCCTCGGCGAAGTCGCCCAAGGGCGATTATTGCTGTCCCGCCGATCGCGTAAGTCCGGGGTGTTACTTGTACCTACTCAGAGCTGAAATAGCCCCATTTGATTTTGAACTCGAACATACGACGATCACGATTTAATCCCCGAAGTGGTAGGCAGAGACATATATGCCCACATTAGACCTTTTTGAGAATTTGTCCCAATGGTTGGTGAGCCATATTGCGATGTTAAAATAGACAGGCGCAGGTTGTGACTGCCTGCTGTAGAAAATTTTCAAGCCCAAAAAGCTTTCCACTTGGTTTAACAACTGCCATTCCCATTATACTGGCAACCGGGACCATCGGCTTAACGTGGGAGCTTCAATCCCTTGATGTTCATAAGTCGAGCGGGCCGGACGGCATACCTGCGGTGGTACCTAATTAAGCAGTGTGGTCCGGAGTTGTGTCCGGTACTTACACGTCTTTTCGAACTTTCATACTCCATGAAACGAGTCCCGGCTTCGTGGAAGATCGCGCACGTGCATCCTGTGCCCAAGAAGGGTGACAGGACCGACCCGGCCAATTACAGGCCTATAGCCGTCACCCGTCACAATAAACAGCTCCTGAGGTACCTTGAGGAACACGACCTACTCAGTGACCGGCAGTACGGCTTCCGTCACGGTCGCTCGACGTGTACCTCACACACCGCTGGGCGGCGGCTATCGAGAGTAAGGGCGAGGCTCTAGCAGTGAGCCTTGACATCTCTAAAGCCTTTGACCGGGTCTGGCACCGTGGTCTCCTTACGAAATTGCCCTCCTATGGACTGCCCGAGAGTTTATGCGGATGGGTGTCCAGATTTTTGGCCGATGGAAGCATCAGGGCCGTCGTTGACGGTAGCTGTTCTGACTGCATGGCCATAAACGCTGGAGTACCACAAGGGTCAGTGTTGTCCCCTACTCTGTTTCTGCTGCATATCGATGACATGTTGTCTATAGACGGCATTCATTGTTATGCCGACGACAGTACGGGCGATACTTGTTACACGGGCTGCACCGATATCTCTCGGGCTGCAGTGGAAGAAAGCTGTGAACAACTTGTGTCTTAAATCGAGACTACTATCACTAGAGTGTCCAATTGGGAAAACAAAATCTTGTTCAATTCAACCCTACCAAGAGACAAGTTTGTGTATTCACCGCAAAGAAAGCCCCATTTACTGTAGCGCCACAATTTCAGGGAACAACTCTCTCCATCTCTGACAGCATAGGTATCCTTGGTGTTGACATCTCCAGTGACGTTCAGTTCCGAAGTCATTTGGAGAATAAGGCCAAGCTGGCGTCCAAGAAGCTCGGTGTGCTCAACAGGGCGCGGCGGTACTTCAGTGCGGCGCAAACACTGCTACTGTATAAGTCGCAAGTGCGGCCGCAGATGGAGTACTGCTGTCACCTCTGGGCGGGGCACCTGAATATCAGCTTCTTCCGTTCGACTCGGTACAAAGGCGAGCCATGACAATGGTCAACGATCCTATGCTTGCAGGTGGTGTGGAACCTCTTCGCGACAGGAGTGACTTTGCCTCCTTGTGCGTGTTCTACCGCCTGTACAATGGTTTGTGTTCTGAAGAATTGTTTGATATGATGCCCACGGCTACGTTCTATCACCGGACCGCTCGCCATAGACAGGGTGTTCATCCTCACACTTTGCGTTCGGAGCGTTTGAGCACGGTTAGATCCGGTAGGGGCTTTCTCCCGCGTACGCTTAGATTGTGAAATGATCTCAGGGAGATCATTTCACAATCGGTTTTCCCAAACGCCTACAGTATGAGGTTCTTCAAGGGGGGTCTAAGAAGGTTTTTACAGGATCGGCAGCGCGAGTGTAACGCCTCAGGTGCTGCAAACGTCCATAGGCAGCGGTGACCACCGGTACATCTGGTGGGCCGTATGCTTGTCTGCCACCTATAAAAAAAAAGAAAAAAACGTGCCTTCCGAAGCACGGAAACATTCGCGCAAATAAATGTCACAGTGGTCACCCATCCATATAGTGTTGAGTAAAGACAGGCTTCGTGCCTGTCTGAAGAAAATAATATTTACAGGATAAGTAATTGATGAAGTACTAAACTACCTATTAGATGAATCGTAAACGTATGTGAATAGGCTCACCACCTATTAAGCATGACAAAACCTATGAGGAAAAATGTGGGCGTATACTAGGTCTCTGTCTACCGTTTCGAGGATAAAGGTGTGACTATATGTATGTTTATGAAAATAAATCAATTCAATTCGGGCGGAGATTATTCGCGTAAAACGAGGTATCCTAAGTTGGGGTATTACCAAAGAATTATAATAGTTATTACATACAGATCGGCAACTCCCTGCCTCCCACCGAGTAAGCTTCCCCATCCCCCCACCAAAATTAATGTGTCTATTGCCGTGTTAGTACTTGAGTGTCACTGCGTTGCATTACGTATTACTACCTACGTACTTTGTGCTATTGCTTTGGTTTAATTTGTGCTTAGCCGAGGGTAGATTTGAAAAAAAAAAACCTACATAGATTGCGTTCTGTTCCTTTTTATTTTGTTTCCATAGCTGGTGTCCCTAGTATACTCACACACACATTTAAGCTTGATTCAAGCAATCACATTACGTGTATATTAGTGTGGGTGAAAACGAACATTTTTGTATGGAGTTTCCGCCCTGTGGTATTACTGTACCTACCTATACTAAAACTACATTCTTCTACTTACATGAACAAATGGTGACAAACACTCGGCTAAGTGCGGCCAAATAATATGGATTTATAAGGTAAATTAAACAACACTAAGTAGATTCTTTAAACCACTGTATTCTTTATAAAAAAACTTTATAAAATTATTATAACAGCTCACCATAAGTTCAAAACCTTGGGAGTCAATTGCACGTTTAGAAAAGGAATTATACACTTTATTAAACCCGTTCTACATTCAGATCAAATTTGGGGAGAATTTTTCTGGCCGTTTCTATATAATGTGTGTCTATAAAATACAGGATTAGATATGCTGTATAATCAGCTTTTCTTTGGGCTAGGTAGGAAAATAGTGGCACAAGCATAGAGTCTATTTCTGCTGCGTCTAATCGATTCGTTGGACCTAAAGTGCGTGCCAGTAGTTTGCAGCACAGTTTTACTTGGTCGTTTGTCAATGGCTCCTTCAGGAAATAATACTGAAATAGAAAATTAAGCGATTAAAATTTTTATGAAGGCGTTACGGCATGCAATTGAAACTAATATATTTATATCGGTAGGTATTATAAAAAATAATCCTTATTTTCCCCCGGGAACTCGGAAAAGACTATACTTACTAAATTAGATGTCCCGACTTCCCTACTAATATTATAAATGCAAAAGTAACTGTCTGTCTGTTACGTTTTTACGCCTAAACGGCTGAACCGAATTTGTGGATATTCGGTAACGAGATAGTTTGAGTCCAAGGGAAGAACATTAGGCTACTATTTAACTTACTGCAAAAAAGGAGGGTAATGATTTGCGCGATAACGACTTCTACGCGGACAAAGCCGCGGGGAACAGCTAGTAAGCAATAAAACCGGAAACCGTGCCCATCGGATCCCCGCAGGGAGAGCGTCGCGCCAAAAACGGCAAATAAAAAAAACTTTGGTTGTTTGTACATTACTCTGTGGCGTGAACTGGGAGAGGCCTACGTTCAGAGGGGCAAGTGCGAGTTTTTGCGTGAGCTTGTCGACATTCACGGCTCACCAATTCGTTTGGAATCGAGACCCCGCCACCTAGCTGTAAACGCGGGAACTTGTCTCGATCCCATACAAATCGGTGATAACGCGCTCGTTCGTGAATGTCGACAGGCGCTCACCGAAACTCGCACTTGCCCCTCAGTAGTGGACTGCTAGACGCTGATTTGATTGATTGTATGGGAGCCCCCTATAATTGAATTCTGTTTTTTATTTTGATTTTTGTTTTTATCATCCATTGTGAAAATTTCAACTGTCTAGCTATCACGGTTCACGAGATACAGCTTGGTGACAGAGTCCTGGGGTATCCTTCCGAGAGCTTACCTGTGGCTCCCAACCGTAGGCTGTTAGGTAGGATACGTGTGGTTTTAGTCGGTAGGAACCCGGCATAGCATCCATGTTGGATTTGCCTCTCAGATTAAAATAAAAGCCTGGTGACAGACAAATAAAATAGTGTGTCACTTCACTACTCACTAGGCTGTATCCCATATAACAGTAAAGTGGGTACCTACCTACGAATAATGTATTCTATAGAAGTGTAATTCGGCTCAAAAAATGGCTCCACCAAATGGGGACCGCGGAAGGTGGGGCTTAAAAAGGGGACCGCGCGACACAGTTAGTCCGCGCTGTCACGCGTAACGTACGGTTGTGTCGCTGGAACCAATCAGTCAGTGATATTAATTGTGTTTTCGCGTTAAATATATCCCAAAAATGCCTTCGTGTGTTGTGAATTGGTGCAGAAGCCATACGGATATGAAAAACGCTGGAATCACCTTCCATAGGTCAGTAAATATTCATTTTAAAAACACGTACTTGAGGAAGTTGAAAAGTGTTATGCAACATGAACGCAATTCCAAAATTAAATTATTTTTATGCAGTGTTCATAGTATGTTAAGCGCTGAGGTATTATTGTTAGTAAGATATTATATTAGTAGGATGATATTATGCATAGAAATTAAATTATAATTTTTGTTTGTTTCGGAGTTTGGGTGTTCTATGTATGTATTTAGAAATGTACCATTGTCCGCCATAAAATAATTAAAACTAATTATTTTTAGAGGTACATAATAATTGTGAAAAAAAAACAGGGTATTTTAATTTGTATATACGCATACAAAGTATTTCAATGAATAGAAAAATAATAACAATCCAGTTATTATTTTTGTGTTGATTAAACTTTGATTGAACTTATTCAATAAAAAATAAACACATACACAAGCTTTCTTATTATTGCATAAAACCATCCACGCTTATCACGTTCGCCGCTTAGGGTGGGGCGCCGAGCCGGCATGACCTTGGCGCGACCAATCGCATGCAAGTATTCAACGATGGATGTGTGAGTGTTATGTTTTATTGCTGTTTTTTAGTATGCGTAAGTTACTCCAAGATTTCGGCGGTAACTTTATAGGTGTTACATTTCTATAGAATACATTATTCGTAGGTACCTACCCATTCTCAAAAATATCCAAAATTGGGCTAATTGGCACTAACTTCAAAAATATATTCATATCTATTACTAATTCGGCTTAGAAAATAATAGACGAGGCGAGAGCTCTATGCTTTTAAAGTACTCGTAGTATTAAACAAATTACCCTAGTTGATATCACAGATAAACTTACCTTTATCATATGTATGAAGTTTCGCATGCAATAAAGTATACAGGACACCGATGACGGTGTACGGTTGGTCTCAATTTGACGGATGACGTCCAATACGACTGTATGGTACACACGAAGCACATCCTTATCTGTCATACCCCCGCCATTTATACAACAGTGCCATAGCGCGCACCATTCTGACATAGCAGCGTAAGGAAGCAATGGCTGAAAACGGCAAAACAATGAGCGGGTTACTTTAACATACATACATATGGTCACGACTTTATCCCCGAATTTCACCTTTTTAGAATTTGTTCCACCTAATAGGTGGTGAGTCATATTGCCGTAATTAGATGGACAGGCGCAGGTAGTAACTGCCTGCTGTTGAAACTTTTCAAGCCACCTAAAAAGGCCTTCAACTTGGCTTAACGACTGCCATTTTACTGGCAACCGGGACCTACATGGCTTGACGGATATTAATAATCGAGGTGTCGTTAGATTCGTCTCAATTGAGATAGGTACCTACTGCATTAAGATACAGAATGTTAAAAAATTACCCCCGCAGTTGAGTTTTTGTTTCATTATAATTTACTTGTTAAATCGTCAACCACCTCTCGCTGGCAGGTTCTATACATAATTCCCATCAATATTGGCATCTAAAATTAAAATGATATAAATATGTACCATGTGTAGTCCTTATTAATTTAAATCACAGATCTGGTTTTCATTTCAGTTTTAAAATACAAATAGCGGAGTCGCATAATCACAGAATATCACAATTTGGTAATTAAATCTATCTACAGGGCTATTTTACCCGACTGCGACAGAAGAAGGGTAAAGGTTCTGTTGACTTTAGGTACATTTACACCAAGCACAGCTCTCAAAACTGTACCTAACCTTGTATAATTTTGTCTATTCCACCAAGTAGATTAATACATGTGGCATAATATTATATTTACCGCGGCGTTGGATTTTACCGGCGCTGGAGGTCGTGGGTTCAATTCCCATCGGAGACAAATATTTGTGTGGCCCATAAATGTTTGTCTCAAGAGTCTGGGTGTTTCTATGTATATAATATGTATGTATTTAAAAGTATAATTATACCTAAGTATTAATATCCGTGGTCTGATACCCATAACACAAGCAGGTTATTCCTATTACTTTAGGATCAGATAGCGCTGTGTAAAATGTCCGTGAATATTTAAAAAAAAACTGTGTCTGTGACACAAGTATGTGACGTTTTTGCTTTTTTCTACCTACTCTTTTATAAGTAGTAGGTAGTATAAACTAATTTTAATGCAAATATAATATGGATGTACTTAATCATGTGCAATTTCGCGGAAACCGCTGGTAAGAATATAATCCAAGAGCAAGTTTATTTAATTTAATAGTACTTTTCTACTTCACTGTACTCAGACATAATACGTTTCAAATTGTTCGAGAGTAAAATTAAGAAGGTCATCGATATGTATTGAAACAGTCGCTTTTTTGTAGTCATTCGAATTTAGTCGGATAACCATCCGTTGTTAGTATGTTTTGTTTTTTGTTTATTTCTTCTTAAATACGAAATATTTTACGCTGAATTTTCACCATATATTATTTAATTATACGCACAAAATTTTTATTTATACTCCCTTATCTTGCGTTGAGCCAGTCTTTGTAATAATCCCCTAAGATCTTCACCAACGCACTTCAGGACATTTTTAAGACCCAGGACAGAGAAGTATGTGGCTTGAATATAAACGGCGAACGTATGTCACATTTTCTGCCGACGACATCGTTATACCAGCGGAAACGCTGGAACAGTTGGACGGGAATCTGCACAGTCTGAGCGGAGCATCTCGACGTGGACGACGTGTACGTTACCCCAGCAAAAAAGTAGCTCCTAGACTGATTTGAGTGGAACCTATATTTAGAGCGTATTATGCCATATATGTGCGCCGAAAAAAAAATTTGTGCGTATTGACGTTGTGGAAAAAAAAGGAAAAAACGATTTCTGCTGGAGTAACGCCGTTCCAGCAGGAAAATTCTAAACGAATAATCTTAGAGAGAAATATTTTGCATGCACCGAGGGCTCATACTTTTACAAATATGTGCCCTTAAAATAAAATTTGTGCGTCTTAAGGTTTTCGTTATATTGAGTTTTTTGCTGGGGTAACGTTTTGCGAAATGCTGTATCTCGGAAACCACTACATGTGCGCCTCTAGAATAAACTTACACGAGTAGCTCTTAATTTGTGCGAATTTGTGTCATAATCAGATTCAGGAAAATGTGTATAGTTTTCAAGTAATCACGCTTTGTTGAAAATCTGAAAAAAAGTTGCACCACCTAAACGAGAACACCTACGAACTCGCTAAAAACTGTATTCGATCCTGCTCGACACTTACAGTGATCGTAAAAAGTTTCATAAGTGCACATGCATGCGTTAACGAATAATATTACTAAAACTCAAAAAAACGGCGTCAAAACTTTGACATCAAAATACAAAGACTGGCTCAACGCAAGATAAGGGAGTATAAATAAAAATTTTGTGCGTATAATTAAATAATATATGGTGAAAATTCAGCGTAAAATATTTCGTATTTAAGAAGAAATAAACAAAAAACAAAACATACTAACAACGGATGGTTATCCGACTAAATTCGAATGACTACAAAAAAGCGACTGTTTCAATACATATCGATGACCTTCTTAATTTTACTCTCGAACAATTTGAAACGTATTATGTCTGAGTACAGTGAAGTAGAAAAGTACTATTAAATTAAATAAACTTGCTCTTGGATTATATTCTTACCAGCGGTTTCCGCGAAATTGCACATGATTAAGTACATCCATATTATATTTGCATTAAAATTAGTTTATACTACCTACTACTTATAAAAGAGTAGGTAGAAAAAAGCAAAAACGTCACATACTTGTGTCACAGACACAGTTTTTTTTTAAATATTCACGGACATTTTACACAGCGCTATCTGATCCTAAAGTAATAGGAATAACCTGCTTGTGTTATGGGTATCAGACCACGGATATTAATACTTAGGTATAATTATACTTTTAAATACATACATATTATATACATAGAAACACCCAGACTCTTGAGACAAACATTTATGGGCCACACAAATATTTGTCTCCGATGGGAATTGAACCCACGACCTCCAGCGCCGGTAAAATCCAACGCCGCGGTAAATATAATATTATGCCACATGTATTAATCTACTTGGTGGAATAGACAAAATTATACAAGGTTAGGTACAGTTTTGAGAGCTGTGCTTGGTGTAAATGTACCTAAAGTCAACAGAACCTTTACCCTTCTTCTGTCGCAGTCGGGTAAAATAGCCCTGTAGATAGATTTAATTACCAAATTGTGATATTCTGTGATTATGCGACTCCGCTATTTGTATTTTAAAACTGAAATGAAAACCAGATCTGTGATTTAAATTAATAAGGACTACACATGGTACATATTTATATCATTTTAATTTTAGATGCCAATATTGATGGGAATTATGTATAGAACCTGCCAGCGAGAGGTGGTTGACGATTTAACAAGTAAATTATAATGAAACAAAAACTCAACTGCGGGGGTAATTTTTTAACATTCTGTATCTTAATGCAGTAGGTACCTATCTCAATTGAGACGAATCTAACGACACCTCGATTATTAATATCCGTCAAGCCATGTAAGCTGTAGAAAACGCCAACCATATGTACACACACTCGACAAAGATTACCCTACTTCTGGCGCAGTCGGGTAAAATTACCCTGTAGATAGATTTAATACCAAACTGTGATTTTCTGTGATTATGCGACTTAGCTATTTGTAAATTCATACTTAAATGAAAACCTGATCTGTGATTTAAATTAATAAGGACTACACATAGGGTAAACCACCCAATTATTGGCACTTTTAGAATGAATTATTGGCACTTTAGTTAAGAGTATATTTCGAAAAATAAGGGAAACCTAGTTTATTTCAGTTCGGTGTTGTCCATTATGTAGTTGTAGGTATGCATTAAAAAGTAAAATAGCATTCTTTTTCTGTTAGAAATAAGCAAAATTACCTAAAGTGCCAATAATTGGAGGAGTGCCAACGATTGGGTGGTTTACCCTAGTATATAAATAATATAATTTTATTTTTGTTTTGATATTTATAGGTAGGAAATTTGATCTGTGATTTGATGCAATAATTAGTTTAAGAGTCAATAATAAAAAAATAATTACATATCAACAAGGTCTATCATTTGATATGGTCATAATTAAACTCTAAAATTAGGTTACAAACTTTTGAATGCGACTGTTCGGTCAACACTTTAGGTATAATCCGTTCAGTTAAGAAGGTCATCGATATGTATTAAACAGTCGCTTTTTTGTAGTCATTCGAATTTAGTCGGATAACCATCCGTTGTTAGTATGTTTTGTTTTTTGTTTATTTCTTCTTAAGTACGAAATATTTTGCGCTGAATTTTCACCATATATTATTTAATTATACGCACAAAATTTTTATTTATACTCCCTTATCTTGCGTTGAGCCAGTCTTTGTATTTTGATGTCAAAGTTTTGACGCCGTTTTTTTGAGTTTTAGTAATATTATTCGTTAACGCATGCATGTGCACTTATGAAACTTTTTACGATCACTGTAAGTGTCGAGCAGGATCGAATACAGTTTTTAGCGAGTTCGTAGGTGTTCTCGTTTAGGTGGTGCAACTTTTTTTCAGATTTTCAACAAAGCGTGATTACTTGAAAACTATACACATTTTCCTGAATCTGATTATGACACAAATTCGCACAAATTAAGAGCTACTCGTGTAAGTTTATTCTAGAGGCGCACATGTAGTGGTTTCCGAGATACAGCATTTCACAAAACGTTACCCCAGCAAAAAACGTAATATAACGAAAACCTTAAGACGCACAAATTTTATTTTAAGGGCACATATTTGTAAAAGTATGAGCCCTCGGTGCATGCAAAATATTTCTCTTTAAGATTATTCGTTTAGAATTTTCCTGCTGGAACGGCGTTACTCCAGCAGAAATCGTTTTTTCCTTTTTTTTCCACAACGTCAATACGCACAAATTTTTTTTTCGGCGCACATATATGGCATAATACGCTCTAAATATAGGTTCCACTCAAATCAGTCTAGGAGCTACTTTTTTGCTGGGGTAACGTACACGTGGACGACATACCGAACGACATAGGATGAAACCAAGGTCATGTTCAATGAGCTTGTCATACAGAGACTGATCCACGTCGAAGAATAGAAGCTATAGGTTTTCCTTGGGCATGTTATCACACTTGGGAAGAACGTCCAGGAAAAGGAAATAATTGAAATATCGGCTCAGGCTGGGCAGCATTCAGCAAATTAAAACACTGCGTCTGGTTTTTTATTCGCCTATACCGCAATGCCTGAAGAGTCTACAACCAGCGCGTTTTACTAGTTATGAGTATGACCTACTGTGCAATGAAATTGACACTTACGGTGGAGCTAGTCAATATCAGTGGCCGCTGGGGCAAACGAGTTCTGGAGTAAAAGCAGCGACTTGGTAAACGTTTCTTTTTCATACAACTACCATGTGTTGTGGGGTGAATTGAGAGATGCCTATACATCCCGCAGTGGACTGCCAAAGGCTGATTTGATTGATTGAAATAAAACTTACCATTAACTTGGAAGCTATGGCTTTTATGACGGCTTCATTTACAATATGAGCCCTTGTTGTGAAGTTGAAAAGGTTTCTTTGCTCCTCAACCCAGAAATATCTGAAATAATACAAGTTCACAGAGCGCGGCTTCAATATTTTAATCTTTTCTTTCAGCCAGATTTTTTCTTTATCTACAATGAAATATAAATTATGTTCAAATACATATTGTCAAGTGGCCATATTTCACTATCATAACATTTAATGGATACAATACATAAGACATAACCATAAATGCACTGGCTGCTAATTTATACTTACTTGGTATTACATTTTGTTTATGAGTCTCTATTAGGGATTTCTGAAAACTTATCACAGTGTTCAGGACATTTAATGCATCCTGTTGAAAAGTTTCATAAGTCCGTGGTCGTAAAACCTCCATTATTTGAGCTAACATTACAAACATCGGTGCTCTGTATGGAATAAGCTCTTCTATAACAAACGCTTCTATTAAAAGCTGAACATGAGCATTGATTATTTTTGCATCTTGTGGTACTAAAGCCTCATGCAGACTTGGCATGATAAGCATCATCAATAGCTGTGAACCTGTCAGAATTTCTTTACATTTCAGTTGACTAATAAATTTCACTAAGTTCGGAAGATGAGAATATGGTAGTAATTTATTATTAAGTAAAATCTTGAGAACTGATATCAAGCATGGCTCTTTATCTTCATCAAAACAATAATCCTTATAGTCTTTTAAAAAAATCATAAGGTTCACCATTGGTTCCATTAGTCTCGGGTTTTGTATTACTACTGCAAATATGTGTATAAAAGTTTTTTTTGGCATTTGATAAAAAAAAGTAAGTACATCAGTGTAGTCCACATTAATATCTGCAATAAATTTATTGAATACACTATGCATTTCCGCCCTCAAATCCAGGACATTTACCCGTGCATTTATAAATGTTTTGTCTCTGAAACGTTCTTTAAGTAGTTCATGTTTGTTCGTAACATCACATCTATGGAATAATTTGATTGAAGTACGCGTTAGTACGTCTTCATTTGTGGAATTAACTGCAATCGTGTTTACTTTTTTGTATAATTTGAAACATTCTTCGCTATTATAGATATTAATATTTTCATTTACTGCATTAAGCAGCGATATATCGTGGAATGGCTCTTTAAACACTAGAGCATGCAACCATAATTGAGATTCTTCATTATTATTGTTTATTTTTTCCAATATAGTGGCTAAATCTGTGCTATTAATAACTTCATTTATATCAATAGGTTTCCGGGCCATTATTGAAATATGATTCAGTACTGGATGTTCTGACAAAATGTCTATTCTTCGTAAAGAACTGAGTACTTTATCACACATTTCACCAATAACCTGCTGCATATTTTTGCCATCGTCTTCAAATTCACTCCAGGCACAAAACATTTCAATATTTACATCCATAACAACTTCTTGAAAGATATCCATCATAAACAAATTACTCGTGACAAGATATGCTGATATTCTTTCGCAAGGGCTTTCACACACTTTGATATCTCTATTTTGGATACAGTCCGCAATATACGTGAGTCTGTATATGGGATCATCGCCAGTAGGATTTAAGTTTGTAGTAAACATATTAACACAGTTATATACCAACTTTAAAATATTCTTAAAACGTTTTGCTTTATATTTATATACATCATCGGTACTAAGCCCATTCAGTAAATGCTTCTTTGGTGGATTTACATAATATTTTAGTAACTTTTGGAAAGTATTAGAAATAGACAACGTGTCGATTGCCAGAAATTCGCTCTTATAGTAAACAATTCGACATAAAAGTAAATAGCACGCTTGAGACAGGTCACCCAATCTTTCCAGTCCACACATTGGATTAAAATACTTGAAGTTCTCCAAGAAAGCTTCTGCTATTTCTGATCCTAAATACGGCCAAACTTTTGGGATCAATTCGTATATTAACGGTTCCATATGTAGCTGCCACATTAATTCACACATCAGATGTTTTGATATCATCGGGGCGGAAAATATCAAGGGATTTAGTTCGACTAAGGCAGTCATGCCGAGTAATGAAATCATATCTGTGTTTAAAATAATATAAAATGCAATTTTACGTATCTTTGGAATCATCGAAGTTACTAAACCTTCTTCTGTAATATATTTCTCAGCCACCATGAACTTTTTTACACTATCAATTACGTATTTGATTTTATTTTCATTACCTGTAACAAAACAGAGAGGACATACTCATACTAAAATATTATATCTTAAGAAACCACAGGAGATACCTAGAGCATGTTTCCACACAACAGTGTAATGAGACATTTACGCGCCGGAACTTCTACTTCACCACTACGTACATTTTTCGATTACACGTATGAATCTAGATCTAGACTTGGCTGAACACGCTGCCGGTGTCCAGTCAAGTTTAAAAAAATCGGCCAAGTGCGAGAGGGACTCGCGCAAAGTGTGGCCCGTAACAAAAATCGACAAATAAATCACGTTTGTTACATGGAAGCCGTCTTAATTTATTTGTTTTATGGAAGCCGTCTTAATTTATTTCTTTTTAATGTATGCTGCTGTAGCGGCTGCAGAAATATCTTATATATAAAATTCTCGTGTCACAGTTTTCGTTTCCGTACTCCTCCGAAACGGCTTGACCGATTCTCATGAAATTTTGTGAGCATATTGAGTAGGTCTGAGAATCGGCCAACATCTATTTTTCATACCCCTAAGGGTCCGTTCACACAGACCGGCTCGGAGAGCATCGGCGCGCACTTTTCTTTTCACACAGACCGGATCGGATACGCTCGGAGTTGGTCGGAGAGGAGCCGCCAACTATTTCACACAGACCGGCTGAAAGCGGATGTGCTCGGAGCCGGACGGATGCGCTCGGAGCCGGTCGGATGCGCTCGCAGCCGGTCGGATGCTCTCGCAGCCGGTCGGATGCGCTCGCAGCCGGTCGGATGCATCGAGTGCATCAATTTACTACAAAGGCAGTACCAGTATTCCAAGTTTTGTTTTCGGTGTTAACGGGTGCTTTTCGGAACATGGTTTTAGATAATTCCGATGAAGAAATATATTAACTGTTCTGTTTAAATTGTGCTATCAAAATGGCGGTCGGCGTGGGGAGGCGCGCACGCAATCGGAGCCGATCGGCTGCGCGAGCGGGAAAGAGCACGCAATCGGAGCCGATAGGCTGCGTGAGCTAGAAAGAGCATGAAATCGGAGCCGAACGGCTGCGCGAACGAGAAAAGTACGCGATCGGAGCCGGTCAGCTCCTCTTATTATTTCACACCAAGGGCGTTCAAGCATTCTCAATGACAAAAGCAGTGCACATGCAAAAATAAACCTTACTTCAAATAATAAAATCTCTGTTTTCAACGTGATAAGAATCTGCTCTCCTCTCCGAGCCGGTCTGTGTGAACGACCCTAAGTGACCGGGAACCGGGAATAACATTCCACGCGGACGGAGCCGCGGGCATCAGCTAGCATCTCTGTAAAAATTTCAGCTGTCTAGCAGTCACTCTTTTTTTTAAGCTGGCGACGCCATCAAGAGTGCCGCTTACCAAAATTATGGTAATGCTGCGATGCTTGAGGGTTCGAGTTGAAGGAGAGAATTGAGAACGTAGACTTCTTGATAAATGAATATAATTGAATATAGATTCATGTACAGTAAAGAGCAGGGGCGTAGGCTCCATACAAGCCGATTCCCGCTGGCTTCCCCTTCAGAACTGACAGCAAGGTAGCAAGGTGAAGTTACATCATTACTAAATCTCGGTCAGAAGATAAGATGATAAAATTTTCTTCTCAACGAAAATCCCCTGCTGTAAAATACATAGCAATGTGCAATATTGTGCATCGCTGAGTTCGGTCAAAGTTCAGTGAACTCCAAAAACACAATCATGGAATATGAGAAATAAGCCGGACTGCTGAATATTTGCGTCCCTTTCGTTAATAATACGCAAATGTCGGTTTCTCTCTCTACGTTCCGAGTGTTTCGAAAGATTATACTTACTAAAATTTACTGTTGACGAAATAAAATCACTCATAGAGTCTAATTATACGTATTTTCATACAACGTAATTATATAATGATATTTACGACGCAATCATTTGGAATTTTCAATAACTAAATAAAATTAATGAATTAAGTACGCTCGTCGAACATTCTTTAGGCACACTAGCGCCGCTTTCGAATATTTTGAACTTTTATTTACTACTTTATATTTTCTCTAAACAATGCAGCAGTGCACTCCCAGAATTATTGAATAATTAGTTTGTTGGTCGTTTTTTTGCTGTTTATTGGTTAATTATAATTAGTTAGTGAAAAATAGCATGGTGTATTGGTGAGTGGAATAGTGCGTGCAGTACTGTATAAGTATATAAGCTGTAAATAGATAATTAATTACGTATGGTTTACATTTTGCTTGGTTTTAATACCTACTAAGAATCTTGTTTGTTCGTATGCGTAATGGCGGCGTTAATACATATAGATTGATGTTTAACAGATTTTTTGTTATCTGAGGAAACATCTTTTACTAAATTAAGTTTTGAGAATAAAAAATATGTAATTCGTTTAGGCCCTGCTCGCCCAATTGTGACTATAGATTATAAAAGAAAAGACCGCTCCTATAAACATTTTCATAGTTCGTTTTATGATAAATATACTTGGATGACAGGTTCTTGTAAACTCAATAAACTTTACTGTTTCCAATGTTTATTATTTTCCGATTCTAGTAGCGTTTGGAGTCGTACAGGGTTTACGGACATCAATAATATAGGAAATTCGACGAAAAAACATGTTCTGACTGAAAAACACATTCGTAGTTGTTTAAGCTTTCATGACTTTGGCAATAGCAGAATTTAGACATTTTTGAATAATAATTTTGAAGTACACAATAGGAAGGTTGATCGCAATTATACAGTGTCGCAATCGTCATCTATTAAGACGTTTCATAGATACTGTAGTTTTGTTACGTAAACAGGAATTAGCGTTTCGCGGCCACGATGAGAGCTCCGGGTCGACTAACCACGGTAATTATATTGAAATATTGCAATATTTAAGTCATAAGTGCGTATGATGCTGTATTGGAGTCACATATGGAACAATGTTCTTCAATGCATAACCCCGTGTTTCCTGGACATCTACATGTACCTAGGTAAGATTTTTTTTACTAGCTTCCGGTTCAGGTATACCCGGAGGGGTAGGCAGAGGCATATTATATGCCCACATTTCACCTTTTATAATTTGTCCCACGTAATACGTTGTGAGCCGTATTGCCGTGTTTAAATGGACAGGCGCAGGTTGTGACTGCCTGCTGTTGAAATAAAGCCTTCAACTTGGTTTAACGACTGCCATTTTACTGGCAACCGGGACCAACGGCTTAACGTGCCTTCCGAAGCACGGAAACGCTCAAATAAATGTCACAAAGTGATCACATGTATGGTCACCCATCCATGGACAGGCCATAGTGAAAGTTGCTTACTGCAGTGATCATACAGAACACTGAGTCCGTGGGGCCACGAGCGCTACTAGCTTCCCTTTTGAAAATAACCAGCCCTCGCCCAGTGTTGCAAAACTCAGTATGACGAATTTGGTAGGGTTGCAAGACAAAAATCGGTAGATTTCGGTAGATTTTTTTTTTACGTAAGAGTTAAAAAAAATTACATCTATGCCTACATATAATAAAACTGTAGAGGCTCGAGAGTCTGTACATGGAAGATATTTTGAAATTTTTTATTGCAGGGCGTTCTCTAATCGATACTGAAGCCGAAAATGTAATATAAACTTTTCATGTCTGTCTGTCTGTCTGTATCCCGAAAGTATCACGCCGAAACTACTGAACCGATTTGAATTATACTTGGTATATTCTGAGCTTATAGTCTGTGAAAGGATTTAAGATAGTTTAGATCAGGATATTTTGCGCGGTTCCTGCGGGAGAGGGGATGAAAGACAAAATTGTTTTTCAGCTGTAATTTCTCAACGCGTGGTCCGATTTCAAATATTTTTTCAGTGTTGGAAAGGAAGTACTATAAGAATTGTTTCACACAAGTTTTAATATTGAGAGTTTTGTAGTTCAGAAGTTGGAGACATCACAACTTTCGCTAAACCTAGAATTCAAGGGTTTCTTTGAATGTGAGGGTAAATCTAAACTGACGTGTTGGCTTAATCATGAAAGAGCTTAATGATTGAGTCAATCGTAAAATAATTAATGAAGGCGGAGACTGAATTGTTTTACACGTTCCTAGGAGTCTGATGAAGAAATACATGTCCTTTCATATATCTTTTGTAACGTAAACGAAGTTGCGAGGGATATCTAGTACATAATATTACAAATTATTTATTGTACCATTTTTGTGCGGACATTTTATGAGACATGGTATTTGGTATGTTCAAATCGAAACAATTTGTATCACCTATAAACCTTTTTATATGCCCTACTATCCCCTCCGTTGAAAGGCGGTTTCGAGTTTTAGTTTTTATCAAATTTACTGCGGAGAAAATATGTTCCACATTTGCTGATGAATGATGGTCGTCGGTGCGGTACTACTATCCAACATATCTATAACGATCAGTTTTAAACTTGATGACTATCACGGACGCGGTTCACAGTGCTTGTGAAAACAAAAAGGTAAAATTGGGCGAGATTTTATGAGACAATATACGAAACTTCATTTGTCTGGGATTCATAAACTTGAGCCTACAAAGTAAAATCATCGTTACGCATACTAAAATAAAATTCAATTTACAACATACAACAGCATTTTAATGGGATTTTCCCAGTTGTGTATGAGGGAATTCCCGGCAGTACGAATGCTGGCATACATTAATTACCAACCCGGGAAACTCGCAGTGTTACCGTCTTTTAATTTAATTATGCAATAAACGTGGTAGTGTTACAACTAGGAAAAATATCGGTAGATATTGACCCGAAATCGGTATTTCGGTAAATGAACGTCAAATTCGGGAGATCTACCGAAAAATCGGTAGGTTTTGCAACGCTGCCCTCGCCACTGGTAAAGAGTAGATTAAGTATAGCTTATTAGTACAAAGGTTCAGATGCGAGTAGTATTCTCTCACCGGAGACCATGATGCGAGCCATGATCTCCAGCGGGAGTAAGTGGGACTCCGCTGACTCTTTTTGTGAGCAGGTCATGCTCATCAAAGAGACGGCAGGGAGGAAGCGGGAGAGAAATCTCCCACCAGAGTTCCGCAGTATGCGTCAGAGGCGCCGCAGACTTGTCTTCGCCCAAGACTATTGGCCTCGTAACCGAGGGCCTGAGGACGGTGAAGGGACTGCTCACCCACCTTACAGAAGCAGGTGCTAGACGACAGCGTGACGTGGGGGATTCACGCACGCCCCACCTAAGCAGCGAGATAACACCCGAACAAATCCCCAAAGACGCAGGCAGGGTTCGAAAAAATCCGATTTTTATAATAAAAATCAAAAATCCGATTTTTTGATATTTAATATATCCAGACTAAGAATAATACGGCCCCGTTTTTTACCTGCTGGGTATGAAACCCTAATATAACGAAAGAATTAGTGTTTGTTTGAAAAAGATTTAATAATGAGCACTTACAAAAATAAGTGAGATAAATCAAATATTTTTAATAATAATTTGTCCCCATGATTTACTTTTTATTAGGTACCTCGTAAAATGAACCTTAAACGTAATATAGTTAAGGTTTGAATTACAGTAAAAAGGTACCCATACTAGTGAGTTAAGAGGGATTCCCCAACTTAAAATGAGGTTGCCATTTTGGGAAACCATTCACATCAGAATAATTATTATTCTGAATTGTAGTTTCTTGCTAGGTGTTGCCAGGGTAAACATTTTTTTTGTTCAGGAGACGGCAATAAATCATTAATATATATCAAGGTAAAAATCAATTGATATACAGGGTGAATTTTTGAAAAGGGCTTGGATGGCCAACTCCGAAACTATAAGGAATAGCTAAAAATGCTCAAAGGAGTCACGAGCCCGATTTTGATAAAACTTAAAACCTCATCATTAGATTTTTGAAAAACCAATAATCCTAGGTGAGAATCGAACCCATTGATTTTGAAAAAAAAAACACACCCTTTATTATTACACCATACGATAGTGTCGCTGATAAGGATCAAATTCTGCGAAGTAATGATATACGGCAAATTTAAGGAAAGTTTGGAATTTTAATAGAATTCATATTTCATGTAGGTACCTAAATTCGTTTCGTTCAAAATCCCAGAATAGATAGTAACTATACCGTGTTTTAAATCATGCTCAGAATGATTATTTGGAGAATATTCTAAACGGAATCAATAATATTGAACGCAGTACTATCTTTGAGGTCTCGAATCCAGCTATGTATTGAAAACAATGGTCTACATTTTGAACAGTTAATCAGTCAACGTAAGCAAAATAAATTGTATTTTGTTAAAGATGAGCACTTTCGTTTAGTTTGCCGTATGTCATTACTTCCCAGAATAAGATCCTTAATAGCAACACTATCGTATGGTGAAATAATATAGGGTGTGTTTTTTTTTTCATAACCAATGGGTTCGATTCCCAGCTAGGATTATTAGTTTTTCAAAAATCTAATGATGAGGTTTTCAGTTTCTTCAAAATCGGGCTCGTGACTCCTTTGAGCATTTTTCGCTATTCCTTATAGTTTCGGATTTGGCCATCCAATCCCTTTTGAAAAATTCACCCTGTATATCGGCGAATCCTGGACGCAGGATAGCACCCGAAGGTATGGGTGAGGCAGCAGTGGTAGCCGTAGGTCTGTTGGGAGTTCTGGGGCATACTTCTGAGGGCTTACCCATGGCTCTCATCCATAGGCTGTTAGGTAGGACACATGTGGTTTTTAGGCAGTAGGAGTCCGACATAGCATCCATGTAGGATTTTCCTCACATTAAAAAAAAGTCAGTAGTAGTTTATATGATAATTTGCTGGGTTCGACTCTTTTCTTGAAGATTGGTTGTATGTTGGCTTGTATGGTAGGTCTCTCTAATAATAAGTATTTGGGGGATCCAAATACTTATTATTAGAGAGAGGGTGTTTTCTAGTCAATAGAGACCGTGCGACCGTTATCACTAAAGATCAGAAGTAGTTGCATGTTCGGGCCACACTAAGGGGAAATGCCATTAATAATGGCGTTGATGAACGTTAAACGTTAGTGTAGCCACCGAATTATCGCGATAATTCGACAACGGCATTCACATTGCCGTTTGACGTTAGGCGATAGCTCAAGTGGCGGCACATCAAAGAGAATTATTACGTTGAAGCGGCCACACTACGCGTGTCAGTGCGCACCGTGAGAGTGTGACCGTTTTCAGTATTTTAATACCTTTTCGGTATATTTTATTGACTTTTTTCGATATCAGTATATTAATGGGTATATTGGTAAAAGTCAGTATTTTTGGGTATATTTTGAATAAAAGGTCAGGGTAAAGGTGCTCCCTCACCCGGAGCATTCGCCTGTAATGTAACAAATTAGATTCGACTTTGAGCATTACGTTACGGCCTGCCTCCCTGACCGACGAGCGTTCGCGTGTAATGTAACATTTACAGATTCGACTCGAGCATTACGTTACGATGCTACCTCCCTGACCGACACGAGCATTCGCGTGTAATGTAACATTTATTATAGACTAGCTGATGCCCGCAGCTTCGCCTGCGTGAAATTTTGTTCTCTTCTCCGCGTCTCATGGGAACTTATTCCCGGGATAAAACTTGTATCATTTCAGACTATAATCTATCTCTCTGTGACTACATGATAATTTTGCAATCCAATATGGCCGCCGCGCCGAAATCACAAAATTTCATGATGGGTATCGTTTAAGGGGGTTTTTGGTATGCTGAGTACGAATTTCGGGTTAATTTAGAGATCCAATATGGCCGCCGCGCCGAAATCACAAAATTTCATGATGGGTATCGTTTAAGGGGTTTTTTGGTATGCTGAGTACGAAATTTATGATAATTTTGCAATCCAAAATGGCCGCCGCGCCACTATTACAAAATTTCATGATAGGTATCGTTTAAGGGGTTTTTTGGTATGCTGAGTACGAAATTTATGATAATTTTGCAATCCAAAATGGCCGCTGCGCCACTATTACAAAATTTCATGATAGGTATCGTTTAAGGGGTTTTTTGGTATGCTGAGTACGAATTTCAGGTTAATTAAGGGATCCAATATGGCCGCCGCGCCGTTATCACAAAATTTCATGATGGGTATCGTTTAAGGGGTTTTTTGATATGCTGAGTACGAATTTCGGGTCAATTTAGAGATCCAATATGGCCGCCGCGCCATTATAACAAAATTTCATGATGGGTATCGTTTAAGGGGTTCTTCGGTATGCTGAGTACGAATTTTATGATAATTTTTGCAATCAATATGGCCGCCGAGCCGAAATCACAAAATTTCATGATGGGTATCGTTTAAGGGGTTTTTTGATATGCTCAGTACGAATTTCGGGTCAATTTAGAGATCCAATATGGCCGCTGCGCCATTATAACAAAATTTCATGATGGGTATCGTTTAAGGGGTTCTTCGGTATGCTGAGTACGAATTTTATGATAATTTTTGCAATCCAATATGGCCGCCGAGCCGAAATCACAAAATTTCATGATGGGTATCGTTTAAGGGGTTTTTTGGTATGCTGAGTACGAATTTCAAGATAATTTTGCAAAATTAACCCTAAATTCGCACTCAGCATATCAAAATTCCATTTATACGATATGCTACATGAAATTTTACAACGGTGGCGAGGCAGCCATATTGGATAGCAAAATTTACCTAAAATTCGTATTTGGCATACCAAAAAACCCCATAAACTATATACAACATGAAATTTCACAACAGTGGCACGGCGGCCATTTTGGATGGCAAACGTTAACCTGAAATTCGTACTCAGCATACCAAAACCCCCCTCAAACGATATACAGCATGAAATTTTACAAAGGTGTAAGGCGGCCATCTTGGATTGCAAAATTGACCTTAAATTCGTACTCAGCCTACCAAAAAACCCCTTAAACGATACCCATCATGAAATTTTGTGATAACGGCGTGGCGGCCATATTGGATCTCTAAATTGACCCGAAATTCGTACTCAGCATATCAAAAAACCCCTTAAACGGTATCCAACTTGAAATTTTACAACGGTGGCGCGGCGGCCATCTTGGATTGCAAAATTGACCTTAAATTCGTACTCAGCCTACCAAAAAACCCCTTAAACGATACCCATCGTGAAATTTTGTGATAACGGCGCGGTGGCCATATTGGATCTCTAAATTGACCCGAAATTCGTACTCAGCATATCAAAAAACCCCTTAAACGATACCCATCATGAAATTTAGTGATAACGGCGCGGCGGCCATATTGGATCTCTAAATTAACCCGAAATTCGTATTCAGCATACCAGAAAACCCCTTAAACGATACGCATCATGAAATTTTGTGATTTCGGCGCGGCGGTTATATTGGATCTCTAAATTAACCCGAAATTCGTACTCAGCATACCAAAAACCCTCTTAAACGATACCCATCATGAAATTTTGTGATTTCGGCGCGGCGGCCATATTGGATTGCAACGTTAAGAATTAACGCCATAATTAGCGCAATATTTATCGCGATGATGGGCATTGACGTTTTCTTTAATGTGGCCCCGGCTGCAGAGATACCAGCTTATAGGCTAGAATAGACTTCCCTGCGACCACTCCTGATGATTTATTGTGATCTGATCTGTCTAAAGATTAGGACTTCTAAGAAGCGCAATCTTCGTAGCCCCAATTAGTTTGATTTCACTTGGGTCTAATATATGTGCTTCAAGTTAAAAACTGTGACTAGGGAATCATACCAGTATGTTTACAGGTGTTTCATCTACGTCTAGACATAGTCTACACAGCTGTATGTCATTAATTCCCAGATTGTGATTGCGTTGTTCACCCCACAAAATCCAGTGAGTGCACTCACTAAGGTGCGTAAGTTATTCATGCTTAACACCAAGGTTTAAAAGGAGGCCCTTTCATGAAAGACAGTAATGAGTTTATTAGAGTGATCCAGTTGTGGAGTATTCCTCCAGAGTTGGATAGCTGCATACAGGCAGTATTTACTGTACAAGAAACTCAAATCAAGATAAATTTGTACTAATCTTAGTTAAATCAATCATATTTTCCAAGTCAAAACACTCCATCATACACACTGCATGCTGCTACTTTATTACCATACTGTGTTTTGTAATAATAATAACATTTGAACTACTACTGAAACATGCAACTGGACATTTCTAATAAGCATTTAATAATAAGAAAAATAAATAAGACTAGCTTCAAATACCTAATTTAAACTATAAAAGCTTAAAACATAATTTACTGTGTAGACGGGCAACACCCAGTTTTGATCCAGCCCTTTATCAGCTACAATGCAATAAAACTACTTTTACACTTATTTATTTAATAATATTTTAATATTTTGTGAACATTCACACACAACATCACCTAGCCCAAATTAAGCTAATAAAGCTTGTGTTATGGGATCTAGACGACTAATATACATACTTATATATTTCTAAATACATACATATCATACATAGAAAACACCCAACCTCAAACACAAATATTTGGACAGACCCAGGACCTCCAGCGCCAGTTACGTTTCCATTTTATTACTGTATTTATTTGTCCGTGAGACAAACAAAGAAAATAGTAGTTGTTGAACTTTTATAGCCGAGTGGGGCATAAAATGTATTTTTTTGTGTTTAAAAGACAAAAAATGTGAAAGTAAAATAAGACTAAGTAGGCATCTCCGACATTCGGTCTATTTTTAGTGTAGTGTGAATGTAATAAAATGTTAAAAGGTAATAAAATGCTTATAAATTTTAAATATAGAAAAAGAATTAGTTTCGAGCTGGATTCGAACCTGCGTCTTAGGCGATCAATGCCGACGCGTAATCCACTCCGCCACCGAAACCTACTCGGAACCAACCAAATTTTCCATATTTAAAATTTATGATCAGTTAGCATACTAATTGCTTTTCAATAATAATCTTAATAAAATGTTGTTTTTAAATTTTGTCTCACATCCAAGTAAATACAGTATACCTAGTAAGATTAATAAAAACCAAATTTAATTTAACTAATGGAATAATGCTGGGACTTCATCAGGTCATGGGCCATCATCAAAAATATTGTAAGTATATCAATTTTAGTTTGTATCTTTACTATTTGATCTAACAGTTAAAAGTTTTCCCATAAGTACCTGCTTTAGTATTTATTAAAATAATTTTGTACCTCCATTGAAACAATCAAAATATTCTGTAGATGAAATCAATATTTATTTTATGCTATCACTATTTTTTATTTGTAAATACATAAATAGTCTTTCAGACTATTTATGAACTAATAATTCTGGGAAAATGGGCTTTGAAATTATTTTTTGTAATTGGCACATAAAGAGTGATAGATTATAAAATCTTTACATATGTTGTTAATTATTATACAGATACCATCAGTTGCTAAAATTTATAAAACTGGCACAGTTAATTACAGATAATTGATAGTATTTACTTACCGCCTCCTGTTGTAAGACTTTGAAGTTTGTGAATTTCATTCGCCGATATTAATGCGCCTTGAAAGGCCACAAGTTCAGAAGTAAAATCCATGATCAATGTTACTATTGGCCGTTTTCTACCTTGACGGGAAAGTTAATTATCATCCACCTAAAATAAAAAATTAAAATTATTATTGTCACAAGACGCAAATCAACAAGAATGACAGAAAACAGCCGCCGCGCGCCCCGGGACAGGAACCCAACCATAGAGTCGGGGGGAAACAGTTGTTGTAGTTGCTTTGTTCGTCCAAAGGACAGGCGAAGGTATTTAAAACCATACTGCCAACACTTGTATTATTTAGCTGCATGAGTAATTTTTCTCAGTCCTCGTCCTCTAAGTCCAGTCAAACTTTAGTACAACCCTAAGTCAAAACCAGTCTTTTCTAGTAAAGCGGTTGGACTTTGCTAGGAAGTGTCTCTGGAGTTGGTCGCAAAATTAACTAGTCACGTTTTACTGCGTTATAATAACACTTTCCAACCCTTGTGCACGTTGTCGAACTTTTATGATTGCCTCTGTGGCGAAGTCGGTAGCGACACCGCCTGGGGCGCTCGCTGGCCTGATTTCGATTCCTGGGTCGATCCAAATATTTGTGTCATCCACAAATGTTTGTTACGGAGTTTAGGTGTTTTTCTAGGTATAATAATATGTATGTACCCATTTGTAAATATATAAGTATGTATATCAGTCGTCTAGATCCCATAGCACCTTAGATCATCTAACCACAGGATGCGCCTTATTTAAGCATTGTTTTCTGCCAAGCCACAAGACCATTTGGTCTTTTGGCTTTATAAAAAGCACTGTACATCAGTACATCATTTTATATGATTAAACTAGTACATTTCATTGTAGTTGACTGTACCATAAAAATTAACACACAACAGCCATTACGCGTTTGTCGATTAATACATTTTTAAATATAATGAAATTTTATATGTCTTTGTGTTTCCCCCTTCACCCGCTATGAAAACTAGCAGAATATTTTTGTATGTGGTGGTTCGCAAAGGCTAGTCCCGTGATATATGGTCTAAGCTAGCTGAGGCTAGCTCTAGCTAAGGGAATCAGATGGGGAAATGTCAAATTGTTTTTTTTTTGAAGAGCTTTGGAGATTTCTTGGCGGGAATTCTGAAGAAGCACAGAAAAGAAAAAACATTAGAAGTGCGAAGTAGGCATGGCACGCGTGTCAACAGTAAGCGCAAAACCGCAAACTTGAGCTCATTCGTGCCCAGTCGTATTTAACATCGTGTCTAGTCGTGTCTAGTTGCTCGTTACGCGAACTTCATAAATTAAATCTATTTTACAGCAAATATGCCTAATTGTGCCAATTTGCAGTGTAAAAATGATAGTAGGAGAATTAATCTTGCGAATGGAGGTGTTTTATACCACCGGAAAGTAAAGATTAGTAATTTTTCTAAGAAATCGTAAAGAAATTCAATTTGTCAAAAATTAAATAAAAATTGCCACGAAAATCAACCATATCGCTTTAGAAATAAAGCTCGGTTTGGGTTACGTACACTAGCGTATTTTTTCTGGATCTTCCTCTGCTACTCATTTAGTGATGTGGTCAAATGAGATGGCAGACTTATCGATATCATCGATATCATTTTATACCATGTAAAGATGAAGTTCGCCGGGTCCACTATTTAAAGACAAAAGACTCATTTAAAATTTATTTCCATCTATCTTTTCCAAACTCGTATCAAACGTAACCTAGCTATTTACTCACTTCTCCTAACTTACATTTATTTATTTATGTATTGGAAAGTGATTGATAAGGGAATGAATAAAATGTACCTTTTCTCATTTGACAACTTATAGCTTGAAATGCTTTTAAGATCTTAAACAGATTTCGTTTTACGCCAATTAATCTTTCTTTAAAAAATAATAAATTATAGTTATGACTTGAATACATCAAAGAACAGGATTCCAAAAGAAAAATACCTCTCATCATTATGACTTCAAGTTAGCCTAAAATCTCATTTTTTATAATAAAAATGCATTTTGTAAAAAACCTGACGTGCTGGAATGTTTTTCGTTTTCGAAACACCTTAATAAGTTATAACATCCAGACAGCTTTTATGTTGCAGACCTGTGTTATTGATGTAGATTTCGTCGTCTCTGACTTCCGGCTGCACTATGTTCCTTATGAATGAAAGATTCTTTCAATTGGCATCATATAATACAGGATGTTTTTTTTTTTTTTTTTTCACATCACACCGGTTCGATTCCTGGATTAAGCAGGTATTTTTCAAAAAAAATCTAAATGCAGTTTTACTAGCGCCGCCGACGTGTCTTCGCCGAGGACTATCGGCCTCCATGACCGGGGGTCTGAGGACGGTGAGAGGGCCGCTCACCGTCCTTACAGAAGCAGGCCCATGACGGCAGCGTGACGTGAGCACTCACGCACGCCCCCCCTTAGAAGCGGGGTCACACCCGAAATCCCCCATAGACGCGGAATTGCACCCGAACCACCCCCTGGGCGAGGCCGCATTGGCGGCCGTAGGTCTGTTGGGAGTCACGGGACATCCTTCCTGAGGGCTTACCCGGGGCTCTCAACCATAGGCTGTTGGGCGTTACGTGAGGTTTTTTTAGTCGGTAAGAGTCCGGCATAGCATCCTACGAGGATTTTCCCTCACGTTAAAAAAAAAAAAAAAAAAAAAAAAAAAAATGCAGTTTTACTTACTTTCGAAAATAAATGACCGTTTTTGGTTTGATTTTATTTGGTTTTAATTTTGCTAGTGGTGCATGCAACTTGAATACATGTCATTTCACGTTGCTAGCTTTGAAAATGACGAATTTTTAACGGTAGGTGGTAATCTAAGGTATAAACAACCGTTTATACCGTATTTTACTATCCTAATTGTGAAATTAATCTTATTATATAATCTATTTAATGAAAGCTACATATTGTCCTAAATTTATTACTTACATGTTCAGTGGGTTTGTCTCCACGTTTATGAGTCAGTCAGTCCCATTATCTCTATATGTACAATAGAATTGAGAAACCTCCTTATATTTGAAGTCGGTTAAAAAGACATGAAATGAATACAGTGAATCTTTTTTATACTACCAACCGCACCGCAGTCTATGGACGTTTGCAACACCAGAGGCGCTAACTTGCGTTGTCGACCCTGTAAAAACTTTTTGAAGAACCCCAAAGTGTATTGAAGTTTCTGTTACAAGTGTTAATTTGAAAATTATAAACCTAAGATCTTGGATTACAAACATCCTTATATCGATATTGTAAATATGTTTTGCCCTGCACTAGCTGATAAGCGAGTAAACTAAAATGAGTTAAGGCAATGTCAAACATATTCCAAGGGAATAAGGTTTACAATATTTTGCTTGATATACACTGCCATCTCTCGCTGAGTAGCTGAACTTTTGCGTTAATCGAAGCATGTTTGATTTGGATCACAAAACGTCGTAAGTACTTTTCTTTATTTATAGTATAGCAAGTTCTATTTTGAAGGCGTCAAGACGTGTTTTCGCTTTGTACTTTATATGATTTAGGTCAATTTGAAATTAAAATTTTGCGACGAATCAAATCAATTGTTTCCTAGTAGTGCACAATATTATTCACGGTTTGTATGTGTGAGTTTGGCGACAGCGGTTCTGGTAGTAAATTTGTCTTAACACACTTCCACTTGTTTTTATTATTCCGTGGGAAGAAGCATCTCACTCCGTTGTATAAATTTTCAAAATTAGGGTAGGTACCTATTTTTAGGTATTTTGTGTGTATTTCTTTCCTGGGTAACTGTATACGTTTTTACAACAGGCTTCCAAGCGAAATTAAAAGCATGCCTCTAATTAAGTTTAAAAAGCGTATAAAAAGTAAATTGTGCTGAAGGGGCTACTATACAATTGACGATTATTTGATTGATAAGGAAGCCTGGAAGTGATCTGCTTGCTCTACTGATGGAGTCTACTTATTGTAAATATGTAGTGCACAAAAAGAATAGCCCGCCGAGTTTCTTGCCAGTTCTTCTCAAGCGGGCCGCGTTCCGAACTGGGTGGTACTATTTGCATTGTATTCATTGACGTGTCGCAAGTGCCTATGTATTAGGATTATGCGAAATAAATATTTTTTTGAGTTTGAGTTTGAGTTTTGTATCAATCTAATTGATTGATTAAAGATCACTGTAGTAAGCAACTTTCCCTATGGTCAGACCTTGGATGGGTGACCACTTTGTGACATTTATTTTAGCGTTTCCGTGCTGCGGAAGCCACGTTAAGTCGTTGGTCCTGGTTCCCAGTAAAATGGCAGTCGTTAAGCAAAGTTGAAGGCCTTTTAGGCGGCTCGAAAAACTTCAACAGCAGGCAGTCACAACCTGCGCCTGCGCGTGTTGAGAATTTGAGATGGACATCTCAAATTCTCAACACGGCAATACTGCTCACCACCTATTTCGTGGGACAAATTCTAAATAGGTGAGATGTGGGCATATAATAATGTGCGTCTGCCTACCCTTTGAGGATAAAGGCGTGACCATATGTATGTATGTTTGTATGTGTCAAAGGCATAAATAAGTATACACACCACTGCCTCATAAAATGTCACCCTCATTAGCATTAGGATTATAAATATGGATTCATATAAGAGTTCATAAATATGTACACATTTTTTGGTAGTAAATATGTATACAATAGTAAAATAATAGGTATCCAACAATCAAAACACAAATTTGGGAACATCCTAATGTTAATATTTATGTATCCATGGTTATAATCAATAATAAGTAAACACTTGACAAATTAGATTTTGGAGAGCATGATGTACCTATGTTTCCGTCACTCAATACTAAAAAGTACTTACATACTTAAACAATGATGGATCATTTTAATAATTTGAGTGACTGGCTGTTTTATTTCCTTTTTCTCAAAACGACTTAAAACGTTTTTTTCAAAACGACGTTCATTTAATAAAGATGCCCCCCAAAAGTCCGGACCTGAATCCAATAGAAAATCTGTGGGGGCTAATGTTCCAACAATGGGACGCCTCAACAGTGCGGACGACTCAAAACTTAAAGAATCACGTGCATGAGTTATGGGATTCATTTATTGGCTCGGACGTAGGTATGTTACAACATGGTAAGCTCTATGAGGAATAGACTGGAAGAGGTTATTGTTGCTGGCGGTGGATATACTCGGTATTAATTTTTTAAATGTGTCGTATGATAACGGTTCTTGCAAACACTTTTATTTATTTTTTGTTATTACGAAAAATTGTTAAGTTACAAATATTTTAAAATGTTATGTATTATATATTAAAGTGTACCAAATATACCTAAGCTAATTACTTCTAATAATAGGTAAGTACATAAATTTTCATGCAATTATGTTTTATTAAATTCTTATAGGAAACCACATAACATACAATAGCTTAATGAGAATTGTTCTCAGTGACTTTTATTATTTCAGACATGATATAACCCTTTGTTGCCCGTGGCACTACCGCTTGGCACTACCAGTAGTGTCACGGGATATTTTAATTTCCTGTGACACTACTGGTAGTACTACGGGTAATTGTACATTTACGTTGACACTACTGACACTACTAGCAAATGGATTGCTAAAACAAAAGATCGCCAAAACAAATGAAGATAGCTAAAAAAATGAAGATCGGGGTAATACAAATCAACATCGATAAAACAAATGAACATCGCAAAAATAATTGAACATCGCTAAAACAAATGCAAATCGGTAAAAACAAATGAAGATAGCTAAAAAAATGAAGATCGGGGTAATACAAATCAACATCGATAAAACAAATGAACATCGCAAAAATAATTGAACATCGCTAAAACAAATGAAAATCGGTAAAAACAAATGAAGATCGCTAATACAATTGAAGATCAGTTTTAGGCGAGGCCGCAGTGGTAGCTGTAGGTCTGCCGTTTGTCCACTAAAATCCATTAATAAGATCCATCATGGATCTTTGTGGAAATATCATGTCCACTTTAATACCTTTAAAGTA
Organism: Miltochrista miniata; assembly: GCA_933228765.1. NCBI lineage: Eukaryota > Metazoa > Arthropoda > Insecta > Lepidoptera > Erebidae > Miltochrista > Miltochrista miniata. The sequence continues at coordinate 20,125,440 of OW121749.1, read as the reverse complement.
TTGTTTATGAAAAAATGGTTCTTTTAGGACATGCGAGTGGAAAAAGATCCATAGGTTGTGTGTAGTATACGAAGAACATTTAAAAGTTAAAAAGTATAAAGTAATTAAATAATTTTCTAAACAAATGAAGATCTACGAAACAAATGAAGAAAGACGAAACAAATGAAGATCATTAAAGCAAATGAAGATAGAATAAACATATTATTATTATTATTATTATAGCCTCATTTATTCCTTAATAAATCAACATAAATGTATAGTTCAACATAAAATTTCAATAGCTTATGAAATCTGACATACATATTTATAATATAAATTTATAATAAAATTCATAATCTACAGTAAATGACAAGAAACTAACATTTCATATTTTTAAAATTACAGACTATCTTTTAATTTACAATAAGTAAACCATAATCAACCAATTTAAAAAACGAATCATAAAAGAACAATTCATTGCTCTGTACTCATTAGTGAATTTTTTAAAATGATTAGATAAAAATTTTAAAACGTTCCATATGCACATCTTATGTACTCGCAGTACATAAGTTCTAATTATTTATAAATACAAACATAGCAATTCATTACATAATTCATAACAAACACATTTTAATCATCCAGCTATGGTGAAAAAAAATTAAATACTGAGTGTAGGTACTTAATATGTCATGCATAAATTATAGGTACTTTAAAACAATTATTACAATTTTATTATTATACATTACATTAAAATACATAATTATACATTAGCACAAAAGAAAATTAGAAAATTCAAAAATTCGCAATAAATAAATATGATCAATTAAAATACTCTCCTTTCAGCTATTTTTAGATTTATTAAGGACCTCTCTACGAGTAGAGGCCTCCTCCATATTCCTTCCATTAAGCATCTCTTGCTTTGTATATTTTGGTCTTCACCGGCCACACTTTGTATTTTATCTATCCGTTTTTTTTTGCTTAGAGAGGGCGCTAGTTGTCGCACGGTGAACATTGGCTCTGTGTACTACTATGAATTAAAAATAAATAAAAGTGATAAAATAGTTTATAAAGTGATTTAATCGTGTAAATAAATTGTGTAGATTCAGTCATACTATTAGTAAATCTTTAAACACAGTGCAATATCTCAAAAACAAACAAAATATTAAACGAACTCAAAGACTGAAGCAAAATACCCACATAGTGTACCTACAGTGAAAAAAAATCTTTTTCTTTTTGGTCGAAAGCATTGGATGAAATTCAGATTGAGTGCAATTTCATAAATTAGGTGTCTAAGTGTGAGAATTACAGCTAATGAAGTTTTTAAATAGCTAAAAGTGCAATGAAATATAATCTGATGGTAACAGCGCCATCTATGGTCCAGAAGTCATAGTGGCTGTGAGTAATAATCTATTATAGTTCCGCTACTCGACACGAGAGGGTTGTTTTTGTAAAAAAGTAAGAAAATAATATATAACAATATAAAAAAGAAAACGTATTTCAATTAAAAGCAGATATTTATTAAGATGGAGGAACTTACCGCTATGATAAGAAATTTTCAAAAACAATTTGAAGAACAACGAATTGAAATACGTGACTTGAAAGAGAGCATAACCAAATCTATTAATAATAATATAGACACCAAATTTGCACAACTAGACACCAAGTACAATGCACTCAAAAATGTTGTAGAAGAACAGAACCAGCGTTTACAGAAATTAGAAAGATCGAGCAGAAAGAAAAACTTATTGTTTTTTGGAATTGAAGAGAGTGAAAACGGTTACTTTGACTTGGAAAATATTATAATAAAAATAATAAACAATAACGTGAAAATAAATTGCAACCAAGAAAACATAGAAGAAGTGAGACGACTAGGGAAAAGACAAGAAAATGGTAAAATAAGACCCGTAATTGTAACATTGAACACAATTGGCATGAAAATAATACTATTAAAAAATAAAAAAGAACTTGATAAAACACCATACTATATCATGGAAGATTTTCCACCAGAGGTACTAGAGGAAAGAAAAAAATTAAGTGCTCAATTATTGGAACAAAAGAATAAAGGTCGCAAAGCGTTTTTAAGGTACAATAAACTCATAGTAATCCCAGAACCTAACGAAAAAGAACAAAACAATCTTTACCGAAGCAGCAGCAAAAGGCAGCTCTCAGAATCCCCAGACACTCATAATAAGCCTGGCATGAGTAAAACTTCTTCAAAAAAACTGGCAAAAAAACATGGTGCAAATATTGATCACTATTTGGTAAGAAATTAAAATAAATCGGATAAAGACACCTTCTCACCATTAATTTGTCAAAAGATATACCTACTGAATCTTCTATTCCAAATAAAAGCAAAAATTAAAAAATACATCTGAGTACCTACTTAAAGCGTGACCTCTCCGCAAAATACCCCCACCACGGTTGGTCACCGCGGGGGTGAAAGACCAAAACCCTCCATTCCAATAGGTCTGCAAAAGGCTATAAAATGAAAAAACTTCTATCGAACGAAAGATTTATACATTTTAAAGTTGCTAAGTGAACTGCTACTATGAAACTGGTCAGCTATGAATAAACATATGCAGATCAATAAAACAAAGGACTTAAAGCAAGTTGATAAGGTCAAAAATTGCGTGCACCTATTTTTTTGAATGGTTATCGCATCTAGATTACAAAAAATAGGCCCAAGCAAATTTCGACCATTGAGCATGCATAATATGCATAATATCAATTATTTTTTCATATATTTGTGATCATTGAAGTACGCCTAAAAGCACATTTTTAGATAAGTGTCATTAAGGTCTAGAATTGCTTGCACCTATTTTTTGAATGGTAAACGCATCTAAATTACAAAATATGTCTGCAAGAAATTTTTGACCTTATCGACTTGCATTAAGTCCTTTGTTTTATTGATCTGCATATGTTTATTCTATCTTCATTTGTTTTAATGATCTTCATTTGTTTCGTCTTTCTTCATTTGTTTCGTAGATCGATAGATAATAACATGATCAATAAAACAAACGACTATAATCGTTTGTTTTATTGATCTGCATATGTTTTTTTGATCTTCATTTGTTTATCCAACTGTCATTTTTATTTTGTCGATCTTCATTTGAAATTGCTGATTTTCATTTGTTTCAACAATCTTCATTTGTTTTACCATTCTTCATTTATTTTATCAACCTTCATTTGTTTTACCGATCTTCATTGGTTTTATCCGACCTTCATCTGTTTTGCCGATCTTCATTTGTTTTGTCGATCTTCTTTTATTTCATCGATCTTCATTGGTTTTTAATCAGCCAATAAGAACGGAAGTGTCACGGGAAAGTAAAGATTTGACCCTTGAAACCTTGAATGACTATTCAAAACGGAAAGATACATGACATGACATGGCAAATGTCAATAAACTATGATTTCGTAGTTTTAATCTTTGTATGTACAAAAAGTACCGTCTATTCTTGTATACATATTTATGTGTTCAATAGTGTGTATATAGTTTACCTATAGCGTAATGTCGTGTACAAGTTAGTGATGCTTTGGAAGGATATATATTTTTATTAGCATTACATGTATACATGTTTTTGCCCATGACAAAGTAGACATATTTATAAATGTTTGAATGTATCTAAATTATTGCCTGTGTAGATGAATACCAAATTATGTAAACTGTACGTGTATCCATGTTTTTGCCCTTGACTGTACCTACCTATGTAATTTATAAAATTCAAAAAGAAGAGAAACTTCCATGTTGACCCTATCTCTGTGAACCTCAATTATTAGGTACCTACCTACTCTTTCGGTATCGATTTTCATTATTGACGTAATTCTGACAACAGAACAGGTGGGAGTAGACGGATTGTACGACGTGCGTCTGACCTGCTTGACTGTACCTAAAAACATCATTGGCGCCTTGGCGGTCGAGGTTCACTACACGCGTACGGGTAGCGCGCATCCGCGTCCAGCATCTTACCCGCAATAAGGTTATTAAGATTGTTTCGTCGAGTTACTGTACCAAGCAAAGCATAGATTTAAGTTTTTTCGCAACTCTCTATCTTAATCTATGGTAGCAAACTGTGGCCTCGCCTAGGGGGTGGTTCCGGTGCTATCACACGTCTTTGGGGGGTTTTCGGGTGTGATCCCGCTTCTTAGGGAGGGCGTGCGTGAATTCCTCAGATCACGATGCCGTCATGGACCTGCTTCTGTAAGGGCGATGAGCAGCCCACTCACCGTCCTCAGGCCCTCGGTCATGGAGGCCGATAGTCTTCGGCGACTGCAGAACTCGGGTGGGAGAGTTCTCTCCCGCTCCGCCGCCTCTTTCACGAGCATGACCTGCTCGCAGAAACAGGCGTCGCAGTCCCACTTACTTCCGCTGAAGACCATAGCTCGCACCATGGTATCGAGCGAGAGAGTATCCACGTCCAGACCCACTACGAGGACCTGGCGCTATTGCACCCACGGCGTGCACTCTACCAGCGTGTGGAGCGCTGTGTCATCGCTGTGGTCCTCGCAGTGCTGACACTCGGCCGTGGTTACCCGGTGTCTTCGCCACAGATACCTACCGAAGCTACCGTGCCCGGTAAATATCTGTGACAACCGTTAGGAGAGAGCACCGTGTCTCCTCTCCATCCACTCGTCCATGACCGGTCTGACGGCCGCGATTGTGGCGAATCCCCCCTTTGGTTGCTCAAGTCGCACCTTCCATGTCTCTACGGTTTCCTGGTGGAGCTGCGACCGCTGGGCCTCGATTTCTCTAGACGCAGACCTTTGGCCCCGCTCCAGCGCCTCCTTGCGCCATCTAAACAGTGACGCAAGGGCTCTAGTTTCCAAGTCCCATGGAGGGGTCCCGAAGACATGCCGCCTCACCTGAGATCGTGCGGTATCCCCTTATCACCCTGACGGCCATCGCCTTCTGTGGGCTCAGCAATCTAGCCACATTGCTGGCCAGCCTACTACCACTTTATTTTGCTTATTCTGCGTGCTATGTCGACCACTCTGGTTCTATGACGCATAACTTCATTTCACCCCTTAAATATACTTCAAGCATGGTTTGATAAATGGCCCGTTGCGCAACTTGGACTAGACCTTGATGCGCGTAATACCTATACTCCTACTGCAGCTTGGGATCGTCGTGAAAGTTGCGTCAGAATCAACTTAGTTAAGTTGCATAACTCGTTCCAGGATTCCAAAGTTGTAATCAAGATAGGTTAATAAAAACACAAGACTTTAACATTAGCTATTTATTTATTCTTTGCAAGCTCTCAAGATTTTTCCGGGCAGTTTGGAAGCTTGGATCTATTTTCAACGCGTTTGTATACATTTCCTTGGCTAAACTGTATTTTTTCCAGCGATGGTAAAGTACACCTGTAAATAAAAAAAAAACATTGTGAAGCACTACTTTAATACTGAATATCATTAAAAAGATCCATAAAACAAATTATTTTCTTTCACTTGTATTTTGTTCCATTAACGTACCTAGGTATTTTGATATTTTACAGGTCAGGACGTATTTTTGTCATAAGTTATTTATAGGACGTAAATAACTTATGACAAAAATAACCTTAGTAGACAGACCACAGAACACTCACACTCAGAGTATATACTCTGAGAGAGACAGACAAACGACGTATTGAACACACATACAATGGTGCCGAGTTTATCTTTTAAAGTGCGGAAACTTTCCCCCGCGCATAAACTAAAGCTTTAGCCTCTACTCCCTAATCCAACGATGTCAATGTTCTATACTCACCCAATTAGGCACTAACTGGCACAATATGGGGAGAACCATAGAATTATAACGCAATATGTGTAATAAGTCTATGGGGAGAACCATACTATACGCCCACATTTCACCACTAGTATTTTGTCTAACGTAATACGGTGGTAAGCCTATTGACGTGTTGAAATAGACAGGCACAGATATCGGTATATCACCAGTTGATGAATTTTCAAGCCACCCGTAAGGCGCTAAGCGCGCAAATACCATATCTACCAAACACACTGCAATAAGAGCGTTGTTTAATCAAATTCAACAGCTCTCATCGGACGTCCTAATGGATGCTATTTCGGCGGTCGCGCCCGATTCAAATGACCTTATTGTCGTGTGTAGGTACGATATTTGATTGAAACAGAACGCCAAATCCGCGCCAGACGCCAGGGCTGTATGATTAGCGCCTAAGGTCTTCAACTTTGCTTAACGTAGTCATGTTACCTTATGAAGCAAGCATGGGGCCACAAACTAGACGTAAGCGATCAGCGGGGCGACGGCGACTGCGGGAAGAGCGCGGCACCATAGTACAAGAGAGTAGGGAGATGAGAACAAAGGATAACAAACCCGGCCGGAGGGCGAACTTTTACGAACGCATCGTTTGTAAACGTTTGTTCGACATTCCCTTCTCTCTTGTACTCTGGCACCGCGCTCTCGCCCCAATCGCCGTTGCCCTGCTGACATCCAGGTTGCGGCTTTATCTACGACTATATTCAACTAAGAATAGATAAAGTGGAAAGATTTGATTGTTTGTTTTTTTGCATCGAATAGGCTCCGAGACTATTAAATTGATTCGAAAATTTCTTTCACTGTTGGAAAGCTACACTCTACCCGGGTGACATGGGCTATATTTTATTCCTGTATTCTTACGGGAACGGGAGCAACGTGGGTGATACTGATACCGCGTGACGTCAGCTAGTGGATACTAGTTACGATTACTTTCTATCAGTATTTCTTACCTAGGTTACAGTAATGTATTGCTTGAGTTTTACTATCCAATATTTTTATTGTTCGCCAAAAATGCGTTTCAGCTTCACCGTAACGATTTAATTTGCCGTACATGTTAGCAATAGCGAAGTGGATAGATGGTGCTTCTGGTAATTCTGTAAGGACTCTCGGAATGATCTTCAGGGCTCTTTCGATTTGACCTGCAGACAATAACTTGTCAGGTAAAATGGTTTGATACTGTTGTCACGTCACGGAAGGAAAATCAAACTAAAATTATCTTAAAACAGTGGCGGATTTATGTATTCTTGACATTCGTTTGCTGCCTCAATGTAAAGGTTAACTGTGTCAAATATCACGTTTATCCATTCGCGCATACTGAGAACTTATGCTACTCTGCTCACTGAGAACTTTTGATGGCGATCAGTGGAGAACTCGAAGGAGTAGGCAGAGGCATATTATATGCCCACACAGTTTTATCCCACGTAATAGGTGGTGAGCCCCATTGCCGTGTTGAAATGGACAGTGTTACAACAAAGGAATAAGAATAATACTTGAATTATTCAAGTGTAATTCTTATTCCTATCCTATTTCTATTCTACTTTCTATCTTAGATCGATGTGCGTGTAGATAGCACGGTTAGATCCGGTAGGGGCTTTCTCCCGCGTACGCTTAGATTGTGGAATGATCTCCCTGCCTCGGTTTTCCCAAACACCTACAGTATGAGGTTCTTCAAAAGGGGTCTTAGAAGGTTTTTACAGGGTCGGCAGCGCGAGTGTAGCGCCTCCGGTGTTGCAAGCGTCCATACGCAACGGTGACCACCAGTCTATCTGGTGGGCCGTATGCTTGTCTGCCACCTTGTTGGTATGAAAAAAAATAACTACCTGTATTATAAGTACCTGTATATATATTAGTAATAAGTACCTGTATTGTCCATTAAGGCCATCATATTAGTCCATGCTAAGACATGCTTTGGGTTGAGATCGATGGCTTGAAACCAAGCCTTTATAGCTTCTTCGGTTTTGTTTAGCTCGAGGTACTGAAATTTAATAAGTCGTACATTATGCAAAAGTCATAGAAGAAATTAGTAAACATTTTTTTTACCTACTACACCATTAAATCACATGATCACAATGCACCACATACAAAAGTTGATGTCCATTTTTCGCCTTTGTTTTTTTTAACGTGAGGAAAATCCTACAGGGATGCTATTCCTCCTACTGACTAAGAACCACACGTATCCTACCCAACAGCCTACGGTTAAAGACGATCCCATATGCCCAGAGTGCATGGAGGAGGAAGAGACCAGTTTCCACCAACTGGCTGAGTGCCCCATGTACTCACTAAGCAGATGGGAGACTATGGGCACGGATATACTAAATCTAGAGGATCTGGAACATTTGAAGGTGGATCAAATTGTCCGATTCTGCAAGGATACCAGAAGATTTGAAGGGGCGCCGTAATATAGCCGGCGTCCCCCACAAGAAAATAAAAATAATAAAACAGCCTACACAGCGGCATCAACTAGGGGGGGGGGGGGATGTATCCCGCGTCTTTGGGGGTTGTTGGGGTGTTATGCGTATATTAGGGGGGGCGTGCGTGAATCCCTCACGTCACGCTGTCGCCTAGGGCCTGCTTCTGTAAGGAAGGTGAGTAGCCCCCTTACCGTCTAGGCTACCACCGCCTGCTAAAGAATAACTAATAGTAACTTACCAGGTTCCCTAAATTGTAGTAGCAGTCGGGATATTTCTTCCGATAACTTATGGCGGTATTATAAGCCGATTCAGATTCGTCAAACCGTCCAGTTTTCGCTAGAACTATTCCTAAATTCATCCATGCAGCCGGAAAATGTCTTCTGCCAAATATAAAAAAAAAACTTGAGAGGTGTCAAGGGACACCCGAATGGAACGAAGTTCCTTTCAATGAATTAGTGCAGGAATTGTAATAAAATTTTAAATTTATTGTAATTTTAAAATTTTATTGTACAAAAACAAAAACAAAAACAAACCCCCAACCCCTTTCCACCCCCCTTCCCCCCCCCCTCTCCCTCCCTCCCCCCATATTAAATCCCCCCCACCCATATTACCCCCATATTAAAGGAGGGTAGAGGTACCTCTACCCTCCATAAACATATAAACGGCCGAATTGAGTAACCTCCTTTTTTGAAGTCGGTTAAAAAAGTGTCGTGACCATTTTTCGTAAGAATTTTTTCCGTCTAGCCCCCTTTCACAACGCGCGATAAGGAACTTCGTTCCAAAAACTATTATTATTTTTCAAAGCAGTCATTCAATAAATCGAATTAGCCTTTATCGTTTGGATACGGATTCTAAAAATTAAAAGTGTATAAGTGAAAATTTATATTTAACAGCATACTTATGTTTAACAGCAGACCGAAGGAAGTATTCAGCTTCGCCGTACTGTTTTTGATTTTTAAGAAGATTAGCCAAGTTGTTCATAGCCTGATAATACTCTGGAAACAACCTGTAAAAAGTATTATAAAGTATAATGACTTAACCAGCCTTAATCAACAATTGGCAATTACGTAGTATGTACAAATAACTGTCTCATCACGACAAACTGGCTATACTGTATTTCAATAGCTTTGCGCAAAAATGTAAACAAACACATTTGATCCTATAACTCCATAGGTCCATAGTTACTTGCAATTGAGTATTCACCCTGATTATATTCCAGTATCCAGTAGTCATACAGAGTTCTTACAATCATTTCGACACCAAATATTTGTCATACTATAATTTTCTACTCATCTGTCTTAGACAACGATGGTCAAAACATGACATGTTTACATTATTGCCAGATCGGGCAGGATTGCACTATAGATACGTACATTTTGTGGAGACATAGGACATAGACCTATTGTTTGCCTACCTCGGGTAAATGGTCGTGAGGTCGTGACTGTATCTACATTCATTATTCATAGTTTGATTGATTTAACCTCTGGTAATAAACACAGGGTTGCTTTACAAAAAAGATCTAAGTATACATTATGGAATAAACAAAAAAAAACACAACAAGCAAATGTAACTTTAAATTGAGAAGTGAGGACCTTGCCAAATATTACCTTATTGCTTCTTTATATTCGGCCAATGCTAGGCTTGTCTCATGGTTAGCATCAGCGGCTTTAGCAACATTATAATGTACTTTGGCGTTCAATGGGCAGACGGCCAATGCACTCATGAACAGATTGTATTCATTTTGCCATGCTGTGGACCTTTGCCAACTTCGGGCACCATATACCAGCAGAAGTAAGCAGAATAGAAAGACTGCAATCTGTAAAATAATAATATAGTAAGGCCTGAGTGCCTAGCGTGAATTGACATGAGCTGACCTACTCCTACTCACATCAAATAACGCCCATGTTAAAGGGAATTTGTATGAGAATTTAGAGATTTCACTCTAGAGAATGCAATAAAATTATAATATTTGTGAAAATTTTTATTTGTGACCATTCTTACACAACATCATCTAGCCCAAATTAAGCTAATATAAGCTAGTGCTAGTGGATCTAGACGACTGATAGACATACTTATACAGGGTTACAGGAAAAGTCGTGCTAGATCCGTTAAGGGCGTGGAGTACCCATTATTTCTGACTAATTTCACTATGAAACACCCTACCCTAAACTTAACCCTGTTCGAGATATTCGACTTTTAATATTTTTATAACACATTTGCTCGTAAAGAGTCTCTTATTTGACCCATTTCACTAACGTAATGTATCTCATTACGGCCTAGTCCGGTAATGTAAAGTAAAACGGACGATTGCGTCTAAAACGAACGGTACTTTTTTTAAATCTTAGCAAAGAGTTTTTATGTCAGAAAAGTGGTGAACATTTTATGAATAAAATTAACTTTGGGAGATAAAATATAATAAAATAAACATGTAATTGTTTAATTTAATTAATTTTGACAATAAATTACAACCATTTATGTGAAACCAATACAAACAATATTAATTTACTTTATTAATAATACTGGCTGTTTTTGTGCCTTTGCCTCTTAAGAAATAAGAAAAAAAGAAAGCGTTGTGAACAGGTAAAATTCCGCGCGCTTTAATAACGCTATTTTTTGCTACGTTTTTTTGTTAGTTTATTAATGTCCCCGTTTTATTTATTTCCTTGTTTCCTCGCAAATATGTTATAAAACGTCGTGACACACGTTCGCTTTGATAATTACAGCCTCTGCTTTCTTGTAGCCCTCGCCTGCGGCTCGGGCTAGCAATAACGCCTCGGCTGTAATTATCAACTTACCGAACTTGTATCATAATGTACTATTATTGAAAATTGCCGATTTATAGGTTACAAAATTTTTTATTTTTATTTTGGGCGCCTTATTTATTATTTTTGTTGCATTTTGACATGTGTAATAAGATGCTCCAAAACGTCAATCATTGAAATAGTGCATAAATTAATTGAACATGTCGTAGAAGACAAGTGAAAGTTAAGAAAATAAAAAAAATAGTAATAAGTTTATTTTTCTCTAAGGGATATGTAAAAAAAATATTACGGCAGTCGTTCGGCAGATGTTTTTTAAAATATCTACATTTCATCAGCTATCTAACGACGTACAGCAATGTAGGGTTGTATTTAAATTCATTGAAAAAAACTTAGTTTCAAAAGCGACAGTGGAGAAGAAAATTAATACTTAGCCCTAAAAAGTAAAATAAAACAATAGGAAAAGATGAAATGTCATTTATTAAACAAGGTTTTTACACAACTTTTTCATACTCTACAGTTCATGTTCAACATGGCCGCCTCGGTTATGAATACATTTTCGAAATATGATATATATATCCCAAAATAAAAAATAAAAATTTTGTAACCTAAAAATCGGCAATTTTCAATAAAAATATTAAAAGTCGAATATCTCGAACAGGGTTAAGTTTAGGGTAGGGTGTTTCATAATGAAATTAGTCAGAAATAATGGGTACTCCACGCCCTTAACGGATCTAGCACGACTTTTCCTGTAACCCTCTATATCTATACTAATATTATAAAGAGAAAAGATTTGTTTTTTGCTTGTTTGTTTGTTACGAATAGGCTCCGGAACTACTGGGCCGATTTGAAAAATTCTTTCACTGTCGGGAAGCTACACTCTTTGCGGTGAACATGGGCTCTATTTAATTCCCGTATTCCCCCGGGAACGGGAACTACTCGGGTGAAACCGCGTGACGTCCGCTAGTTTCTAAATAAACTAATATATTTTCTAAACTTCGAAACAAACATTTGTGGATCACACAAATATTTGGATCAACCCAGGAATCGAACCCAGGACCTCAAGCGCAGCAGGCGGTTACACTACCGAACGGCGCCACCGAGGTAGTCAAATATGGAAGCATGTTTGAATTAAACAATATATCATTTACCATAAGATATTATCTAACATACCTTACATGCTAACAATGATCTTCGCTCCAATAACTTAGTCAATCCAATGACTATCAACAAACAGTAGCCAGCTGATGATAAGTACAAAATTCTCTCAGCTATTACAAAGCCCACTGGATACAAAATATTGGTGGCTGGAAGAAACGGAATGACTCCTAGTGATACTGCTAGGACTATTACCCTGTAAAGAGATTTGGTTTTTAAGTAGGTAAATACAATAACAAAGTATGTTGGAAACATTTTTTTTTTTTTTTTTTATATTTATTTTACGGCTCTATGTTGGAAACAATGCCAAGTAGGGATGAGTTATACTTCCAAAATTCAATACCAGGGCTTCTAAGTACAAGTATTTTCAAATACCAGGGTCGAAAACCAGGTATATAAAATACTTTAAAGTATTTGTAAACTCGTAGTTAGGGATGAGTTATACTTCCAAAATTCAATACCAGGGCTTCTAAGTACAAGTATTTTCAAATACCAGGGTCGAAAACCAGGTATATAAAATACTTTAAAGTATTTGTAAACTCGTAGTAGTAAGTAGACTGGTCCCGTGCCTCAAGATTGTTCTTTTTGTAGATGAAAATGAACATAATCAAATTTTCTGCTAAAAGTAGAAAGAATCAAAACATAAAAAACACCTAAACCAAAAATAGTTTTTTTATCACTCGCGAAATAATTTATAATTAATTAATTTTTTTGAGTAGGTAAACAGTTTGCTATCAATATCATACCACAATAAATAACCTACTTCAAAAGGTACATAACAAAGTCTCAAAAAAGAAATGAGTTCACACACTCAGCACTATCTGTTAAAAAAAAACTTGAAGACATTTTCAAAATATGGTTCAAGCAAACACACGTAATAATACCTCTATGCGTAAAACAATAAAGATTAACACGATGCATGAATTCCCGAACCAACCTTGTCGCAACATCGCAAGTGCCTAAAGTGCCGAGATCTTTTGACAATACTTGCATCTATTTTGTTCCTTATTCGTATGAAAACATGTGTCAGTTTCCCATGCAATTTCGATTCTGGTATTTTCCAGCCCTGTCCCGCATAAAACCCGACCGTTTCGCGTACGCGAGCCCTATTTACCGCGGCCACGTTTGAAATACTTGCATAGAATATTCATCCATATTCCCTTTGAAACAAGGAGCACAATCGTATCCAAAAAAAATACTTTGAAGCTATCAAAGTATTTTTCTATTTTGTTTTTGTATTGTGCTCTTTATCAGTATAACAACATGTTTCAATTTCCTATGTAATATTATTCTGGTATTTCCAGCCCTGTTTCATAGACGTCTCGCTTACGCGAACCCTTATTGCCGGCCACGTGTGAAATACTTGCATGGAATATTCATCCATATTCCCTTTGAAACAAGGAGCACAATCGTATCCAAAAAAAATACTTTGAAGCTATCAAGGTATTTTTCTATTTTGTTTTTAGTATTGTGCTCTTTATTACTATAGCAACATGTTTTATTTTCCTATGTAATATTATTCTGGTATTTCCAGCCCTGTCCCATAGACGTCTCGCTTACGCGAACCTTTATTGCCGCGACCGCGTATTGATATGGGAATACTTGCATAGGATATTAATCCGTGTAACAATTGTCATTAAGAGCAGAATCGTATCCGCGAATAAATACTTTGAAGCTATGGAGGTATTTTTCTATTTGTTTTTAGTATTGTGCTCTTTATTAGTATAGTAACATGTTTCAATTTCCTATGTAATATTATTCTGGTATTTCCAGCCCTGTCTCATGGACGTCTCGCTTACGCGAGCCCTTATTACCGCGGCCGCGTATTGAGACGGGAATACTTGCATAGGATATTAATTCGTGTTACGTTTGCCATTAAGAGCAGAATCGTATCCGCGAAAAAATACTTTGAAGCTTGTAAGTTTTTTCGATCTGCTAATAGTACTGTGATCCTTGTTCCTATAGCAACATATGACAATTTCCTACGTAATTTCAATTTTTTTCACCAGCGCTGCCTGCGTCGGCTAGCAATGAGCAAATACTTTTAATACTTGCAAGTTTTCGTTGCCTGTACCAGGGCGCCCTTACTTAATGTTAAGCCCTGGTTTTAAAACCTGGTAAGGTAAATACGTTTCATCTCTAATGCCAAGCCTCACTTGTAAGTTATGTATTTTTCATTTTCTTCGTCATGACCTGTTCTATTCAGTAGCTAGCTGAATAGAACAGGTCATGACGAAGAAAAAGAAAAATGGAAACAAAGATAGATTGAACTAGCTGTTCTCCGCGGTTTCGTCCGCTTAGAATTTGTTATCGCGAAAAACCATTAACCTCCTTTAGCGCAGTCATTTAAAAAGTAGCCTATGTCCTTCCCTTGGAGTCAAATTATCTCTATACCAAACTTCATCAAAATCAGCGGTTAAGGCGTGAGAACGTAACAGACAGAGTTACTTTCGCATTTATAATATTAGTAGGGAAGTAGGGATAGTAGGATAGTAGGGATAACTGTTTTTTTTTAGGTACTGCCATTATGTTAGCCCCTATGGGCAGCAACAGGTCATACGGGTCAGTCCACGTCATAATTTCGAAATAATCTGGCCGACCTTCAAAATTCCGAACGCTCATTTTGCCGATGATAAATTCAACGAATGGTTGTATGGTCGACTGTTAAAACTCCGAATGGTCATTTCGCCGATGATCAGTTTTACGAATGATTGTATCGGGGTACTCTGAGTCGGGGTGTTAACCATTCACTTATTATGGTTAACACCTCGACTCGGATAGGTTAGGTTAGAAGGGAGCGAAGCGGAGCGGAGGTGTTAACCATTCACTTATTATGGTTAACACCTCGACTCGGATAGGTTAGGTTAGAAGGGAGCGAAGCGGAGCGGAGCTCCCGCCTTAGCCTTCGTGGTTATTTTTTTTTATAACCATCCAACACCAACATCAATTTCATACAATCATTCGTAAAACTGATCATCGGCGAAATGACCATTCGGAGTTTTAACAGTCGACCATACAACCATTCGTTGAATTTATCATCGGCGAAATGAGCGTTCGGAATTTTGAGGGTCTGCCAGATTATTTCGAAATTATGACGTGGACTCCATACGGGTTAGTTTACAATTACCGGGAATGCGAAGATAGCAGAATTTGATTAGCGTCAAACAGAGATTTAGTTAACGCTCCTTATGGTCTTGCGTAAAATCTTTGCATGTCTGTCAGGTGTGATTACAGCTACAGATGATGAGGAAGTCGGGGGAGAGGGCTTGTATTACATGACAGCATCGATGCATGACCTCGCTTTCGAATTTGCGGTCCGATTTTCTAACCTTTTAAATACCTAGTATGAAAAACGTGGATGGCTGCGTCCACGTTTGCCGAGTAGGGAAGACAGACAATATGATGATTTCATAGATTTGCGTAACTCAAAATCTTCAACTTAACCAGAATTTTGCATTTAACCTGACCTGTTTCTTCACGTCAATTTGCTTCAAGGGCATGACGTCCAAATCGGAGTCCCACCCTATGCGTATTTTACATCAGATTCTTATTATCAGTTCAGTTCTTAGCACTGGATCAAAAATTTTAACCGCTGCAGAAAAAAAAGAAGCGGGTAGTGACGGGTAGACGATATTAATGAGTCAGCCTAAGCATATAATCAAAGCAGCCTTAAGCAGTCCACTGCTGGACATAGGCATCTGTCAATTTACGCCACAACATTCGGTCTTGCGCCTTCCGCATCCAGTCCCTGCCTCCGGCCTTTTCCAGGTGATGAGTAAATGTATTAGTTTTTAATTACCTGTTGAGCTTTCTCCTCCTTCCAGCATAAATAGCTTTCACTAGTAGTATTCCATACAAATACATCAGACACACTAATATCAACCGATTATCAGTAAAATTTGTAATCAACTGTATGCATCCCATTGACCAATCATAGCAGAGCCATTTGGGCCAGATGAGAAGCAATATATTTAAGAAATATATGTAGTTGTAGGTTGTCACCTGTAAAAACAACATTTCTAGTTAAAGAACTAAGTAACTAGGTACATACACTATTTGTTAAGGCGTGATTTGTACAGCAGCGTCATACGGTGGAGGTGTGACGCAGGCGCAGTGCAGGCATGATGCCGCTTCGAATCTTGGTCATACCTACAAAATGTACGTTGTTGACGTGTTCTATACAAATTAGAGAAGTGGCGTGGCATATCGTTCGAAGGGACATCATGCCTCAGCTGCGACTATTCCACAAAACTGTATATTTACGCCTTAGAAAGATGAGACTTGAGGAGCAGCAGTAGTGGGAGCTTTGCCAGTACAACTTTTTCACTTAACGACCATAAAGTACTGTCTCAGTGCTCTAAGTCACTACCTGCTGAATCTTCTCTGACAAGTATCTTCATATTCATCTTAAAATAAGTCCATACTTACATACATATTGCCACGCCTCTATCTCCGAAGGGCTAGGCAAGAGGCATGTTAAACGCCTACATTTCAACATATAGTTTATTAGTTTTATGTCCCACGTAACAGGTGGTGAGCCTATTGCCGTGTCGAAATAGACAGCAGGTCGCCGCAACTCACAGTTGAAATTTTTCAAGCCGCCCATAAGGCCTTCAACTTGGCTTAACGATTGTCATTTTACTGACAACCGGGTTTCATTTTGAGTTAATGTTCTCTATGCAATAGATATTTTTGCGAAATTGTCCCTTAGTCGCCTCTTACGACACCCTCGGGATGTATAGGGGTAGCGACATTTTGTACTCTTACCTGTTGCAACATGGGACCCCGTCGCCACACAGGGCCGAGTCCATATGCATCTAAATTGTCAATTAAGTAATTATTTTCTTATACAAGTCTCACCTTTCCTGCATACTTGTTAACTGCTACTTGATATAAACTTTTTATAAAGTAATTAAGTAAGATATCAAGTATTTTACCTACAATTTATCAATTGTTTAGTGACAGTTTTTATCAGTATTTTCAATTACATCATTTAAATGTCTCATTTAACTATACCTTGGTAAAAACACTCTGAGAAAAAAGTGTTGGATTATCTGTTGGTTTAAATTCTGGCTTTGTCCTTCCCATTATAATCCATCTTCCATATAATAGTCCTGCTGCAGCTAATAAAATTACAATTATTCTGAATACTGAGTCAAGCCCTATGCTTGCTTGACCAAAACTTAGGACTTTTGTTTTTGTAGAATTACTCTTTTTATGTCTTATCTTGACAACAATTTCATAAACTATACAGAATCCCTGAAATAAGATTATAATTAGGGAAATAAGTTGACCTTACTAATATTTTTGAGGCAGGCTGTATCAGCTTTATTTCAAGCAGGCATGATAACAGTGGTATAATTATCCTATCTCATTCACCTCCTTCATAAATCCCTACTGATATTATCAATGCAAAAATAACTCTGTCTGTCTGTCTGTTACGCTTTCACACCTAAACGGCAGGAGCGATTGAGATGAAATTGGATTTAGGGATAGTTTGAGGTCCTGGGAAGGACATAGGCTACTTTTTAACTAACTGCGCAAAAGGAGTGTTATGATTTTACACAATAACAACTTCTATGCGGTTGAAGCCGTGGGGAACAGCTAGTCAATTTATAGGCAGCTAGTTAAGGCAAACTGATAGTTATAATTCTTTATGTTAACTGGTCTAATTTCTTAAGATTATTATAAATCCATATAATGCAAATATCACCGAGTACTTATAATCAGGGGGACATATGGCAGACAGCAATTACATCCTGTGTGTTTGTGCCTTAGAAAGGACCCTGTATAACAGGATGAATTCATTTAGTCGAATTTATACTAACCAAAACAGTTATTCCATTTTCCTTACACAACATAGAGATTCCTGATAAAACCACAGTAAAAAATAAATAGATATGTCCACAATATTGACTAGTTATTGCCTTATTATAAGATAAAAATGCTAGAAAAAAAGTCATGGAAGCCAAGAGATCTGCTCTGCCAACTATACCGCATACTGCTTCCACATGCACTGGATGTACGGCAAATAACAATGTTGAAAGATATGGAATATCTGTCCTCCATTTTTTTATCAATTCTTTCAAGAAAATACTTCTCTGCTTTGTTTCGTGAAATAGGTTGGATTTCGTGTTCCCATGAACAATATTTTCAAAAACTTTCCAAAGTAATATACAGCAGATTACATGACAAACTAGGTTTGTAATTTTGAAGTGTAATGCAGACCAGATACCATCATTTAATACATAATTGAGCCTGAAACAAATCATTGATTCAATATACAGCTACTGAGAAAATATTCTCAATTCTTGAATGTGTACTTTTCTACCTGAAAGAGAGTATCGTGAGAGGCCGGTAAGATTTATGGCTGAGATTAGATGTCATATCGGTGCCCCAAAAATCATTGTAAAACGCGTTGGTCCAGGGTTCTGATGATACATCCTTATTTTTGACAACGGCCTCCGAGTCATCAAATACAAAATCACCATTTAATGTAAAGAGAAACGGCAAACAAGACAATGTTATGATTACCGTTAGCTTGATGTACATTTTCAGTAGTATTAAAAGAAAAGTACCAAACAATCGGTATTATTTGTGGTTCATTACTAGCCATGAAATTTTGGATTCATGATGATCAGAGTTTGTGATATCATGATAAGCTATTCTCTTAGAATTAGATTTCAAAAGTCGTCGTTTTGAAAATCACACAATCCAATCAACACAAACACACAATCGTATCAAATCAAAACAACTAGTCAAATTGTCAGTGTCAATGTCAGATTTCGACAGTCACTTTTTATATTCGTTCCACATGGAACTGGCTAAAGCAACAAAGACCATGCTGCATAGTCTAAGGCAACTTTTTCATTTTTATTTATTTATGTACACACAAGAAATATAAGAACCACGACATAAAGAAAGATAGGTACAATGGTACTGCTTTTTTCTATAAGAAAGAAATATTTCCCAGCAGACCAGCAGACAATGGACACGAAGAACCAACGAAAAAAGAACTTTCAAAAGTGTGTAAATATTCAATGTATAGACTCCTAGCGTAAGTTTTGCGATCGCTTAACGTTTTCACGACGAAGCGCGTATCCATTTTGTGTGGAACTGACACAAGTTCCCGCGTTTACTGCTAGTTGGCGGTGACTCCATACAAATTAGCGTTAACGCCCTCTCCGTGAACGTCGACAGGGGCGCCGCCAAAACTCGCACTCAGAACTCGATTGCTCTATCCGCATCCGTAATCTGATTCGACGTGCCCATTGGTGGCCCATTGCCATAAAACGCATACTCTACGTGTCATGCACGTCATGTCAACCACTCTGGACCACTGACAGATAACATTTCGGAGCCTAGAGGCAGAGGTCATTATTGTCTCAAAACCGAACGTCAAACTAGTAAATCTATTCTCCACCTTGACGTTGGCGGAATCGTTGGTAAACGACGGGGCCATTCATATATAAGAAAAGAAGAAGAGGTCATATTTTCAAGCGCTTACCCGGGGTCACAGAGTATATTGAATATGCCCGGGGCTTATAATCGTAGGCGACACGTTTCCTACCTAATGTAGGAAATGTGTGGGTTTTAGTTGGTAGGAGTCCGGCATAGCATCCACGTACAATTTTCCTCACATTAAAAAAAAGTTGTAGACTGATTCTTGTCGTGGCGATATCACCATCGGAACTCGAAATTTGGATTTAGAAATAGGAACGGGAACTGGAAATGGCAGTGAAGGGCGTATTTTTCAAGCTATTTTAAGGGTTTAGTTCCGCTATACTCAAACGGTGGCCCGCCGAGCCTTTATTGTTGCCCGCCGGCGCCTGGCCTTTATTGTTGGCCCATAATTTCGTCTCATCAAAAAATGCGCGCCGAATGATTTTGGCGTAAATCGGAGCGATGATTGCACGATAACAAATTAAAAAACTACCCTCATTCGTGTATTGCAGTTTTTTGTAGTGTTTAGTATAAAATAATAAGTTTATTTTTAAAATAATGTCTGGATTGTCATCTAATCATAAAAACTAACATTCTTTGGTTCTACATACGTGTGTGAACAGTCTTTTTCAAAAATGAAGTTCACGAAAAACGTGTATAGAAATAAACTATCAGATTCTTATCTCGATGATGTTCTAAAAATAGCATGTAGCGATAAGCCAGACCTTGAAAAGTTTTAAAAATGTGTTCACAATATTCTTTCATTAATAAAAGTTAATATATCGTAAAATTAAAATAATCGTCTCATTTCATAATGTCCTTTTCTTGAAATGTCCTTTCTCATAATGTCCTTTTCTCGAAACGTCCTTTTCTCTAAATGTCTTTTTCGCGAAATGTCCTTTACTCAAAATGTCCTTTTCGCGAAATGTTCTTTTCTTCTTAAAACCTAAATAACCCCCCCCCCCCCCCCCGGCATGTGGCCTGCAACCCCATGGCTGAAACGTGTTTGTGGCCCACATTAAAAAAAGGTTGAGTATCGTTGGTTTAGTTTACCCAAAGGGCAAAAACCGATTACAGAGACTCCGCTGTCCGTCTATCACTGGGCTGTATTTCATGAGTCGTGATAGGTATACAGTTGATATTCTTGATCTAAGGTAGGTGTAGGATCCATCTAACTGTAGGGTAATTCACAGACTCGTCACGCACTTAACGGACAGACTTGCCGAACACGTGCACTCTCGCGTAATGGCGCGACTCGTATGCCTGTGTACGCTAGAGGCTGTGCTATGTCTGTAGGTACGGTAGAGGGGATGCATACTGCATACTCTACATCCCTTCCTTATTACAATTTTTAATGGTGATAACTGTTAAACAATGTACCGAACAAAATCACCAAATACTATTATTTAAACATCACATTTTTGTGTACTTGCTCAACACAACCAATTTAGGAAATAAAAGATAAAACGGAACAGCTAATATAATTAAGCTTTCTCCCACTTCCTCGTTTTCTTATCCTGGTATTACAGCATCCCATTCTCTTTTCACCTTATCAAATTAACGATAATTTCTCTCATGAGATTGTCCCGATTAAATATTCTTGACAGCACAATATCTCCCAATATCAAACGTGTCCGCGGATACGGTCAGCGTTGTGTGCCGTGTGTATCCACAAATTGATAATTTCGGGGGTAGGTACATAAAACTAGCGGACTCTCCAACCTACCTGCATCCGTCACCTCGGGACCACGATAGGTGTGACCCTATCGAAACGTTCACACGAAATACCATTCTGTACAAAATTATGTGTTCAACGCGTATTAGTTCAAAACAAACAATATTTTGCATTGATACTTTCCACAGTATACTGGGTTGGATTAAAATTCAGCATCAATTTGGTGTTTTACATTAACTTTTTCATTCCCGTTTATCCCGCACACAACCGCTTTCCATTTTCTATTTCACTTGTCTTCATCTCTGATTTTTTAAATATTTTTATTTCTATACAAGGATATTTAATGATACTACTAAAATGAATACCTTAGTAAGTATACCAGTCAGTATTGAAGGCGTTCATGACGCAAAAAGCATTTCTGAGTTTTCAGTTCCAGATGTATGGAGGCTCCTCAAGGGGCTTTGAACCGTGGTGTTTTTTTTTTAGTGACAAAATTAGAGCAGTTGATTTTAGTTGTCACGCTACAACATCAACTGATTTTACTGAGAACTATTACTGGGAAAGTACTGGAGAACTAGATATCCCGTTCTTAAAAGTGAACTTGTTTTAGACAATGCTTAGATCGATTTTCATTCTATACCTACTCTCTGCGGATGCAGCCATACTCTGTTCGAGAAGTATAGTCAACAATTATTTGAGGAGACGATATGGACAAGCATTAATGTTTCCAGATCTCAGCAGTGCCTTTGACTTTCTCCATCTAAATTTACATTTGCACTATACACAACCTTTAACACCTTTCAGCTTTGAAGAAAACAGAATGTGCGCGCGATGAGTACCGCCGACCTAATGATGCCTTTTGTATTACAATCTCTTACCTATTGTGAAGGCCTTCAACTTCCACGTTATAACAAGATCACGTATAACATCATTCTGAAGTTGTACGGTATTCTCTGTACGCTGTGTGGGTGCATGGATAATTTCCTTTCCAAACTTTGCCTTCAGCACATCACGAGCAAAATATGAAGAGGTATTATGATATACATTTCACATCATTAGTTTAATCTCATAAAATTATTTATTTGTATTGCATTTTAAACTAATTTTATCGAATGAGATTCTATTATTTGAGATTTTAACTGTCAAACACCCGTCAACAACATAGTGTACCTCCATTCAAGTTGTAGTCGACAGCAGTTGCATCGCCCACCGCATCGAGTTGTATAATTCAAGCATGAAATTCAAAATCACCTATTTTCTCTTTTCAATTTGATGGGTTATCACAACAATGATCACTTAATGGGATGATTTTATGTAGCTAAAAACTTTTCACCACCTCTTATTTCATGAAAAATGTATTATCAAACCTACCAACTTAATGGCGGCAACCTTAAAATTTAATAGCAACAACCTACGAATTTAATGGTAGCAACCCTTCAATTTAAACAATTTTATTCGAAACAACCTACCAATTTAACGGCAGTCTCATACCAAAATAATGGTAGCAACCTTCCAATCAAATGGAACCACCTACCAATTTAATGGTAGCAACATTCCAATTTAATGGAACCACCCACCAATTTAATGGTAGCAACCTTCCAATTTAACGGAACCACCTACCAATTTAATGGCAGCAACCTTCCAATTTAATGGAATCACCTACCAATTTAATGGCAGCAACCTTCCAATTTAACGGAACCACCTACCAATTTAATGGCAGCAACCTTCCAATTTAATGGAACCACCTACCAATTTAATGGCAGCAACCTTTCAATTTAATGGAACCACCTACCAATTTAATGGCAGCAACCTTCCAATTTAATAGAACTGCCTACCAATTTAATGGCAGCAACCTTCCAATTTAATGGAACGACCTACCAATTTACTGGCAGCAACCTTCCAATTTAATGGAACCACCTACCAATTTAATGGTAGCAACCTTCCAATTTAATGGAACCACCTACCAATTTAATGGCAGCAACCTTCCAATTTAATGGAACCACCTACCAATTTAATGGTAGCAACCTTCCAATTTAATGGAACCACCTACCAATTTAATGGTAGCAACCTACCAATTCAATGGAACCACCTACCAATTTAATGGCAGCAACCTTCCAATTTAATGGAATCACCTACCAATTCAATGGCAGCAACCTTCCAATTTAATGAAACCACCTACCAATTTAATGGTAGCAACCTTCCTATTTAATGGAACCTAGTTAATAGCGAAATCTACTTAATAGCAGAACCTACTTAATATCTGAACAAATTGATATTTCAGTAAAGATAAACTACCTTCATACAAAGCAGCGTTCAGTTATTGTTAAGTTATAATTGCACGTACTTACCTATCGGTACCTAATACATTTAATCTATGAATGCAATAGAGAATACCAAACAAATAATACAGAAAAAGATAGCTATCAGTGTCGTTTTGCACACGGCAGCAAACCACAGCATGACTTGTTTTGCTCGCAGTTATTAGCCAACTTAATGGAATTACAACAATTGTATGAATTTGTCTGCAACAGTTCGCGCGCGCTAATGCGATATCTACCTCTTTTTTACTATAACATCATTGACCGAACCTATCAAAATCGCCAGATACCTTCGCAGGACACCGATCAGGTACTTGCTAATCGGTATATTTCACACAATTATGTTATTTATTACCTAATTAAGTACATTTGTACCTATAGCATCATGAAAAATAAAGACTAAGTAGATTCTCACAACTTACTTAGCCTGTTACCAAACGAACCGTATGAACGCTGAGTACATAGCATTCATTAACAACTAACAGTGTGTACTAAAGATCAGTGTGAGTAGTTTTACTTTTATAGGTATACATAGGTAAACATACATTTTATAGGTATATATCATATTAATTTACTTACCAAATTTTATAAAACCGATGAATATTGATAATCATTAGTCTCGCCCACAGCGAAATGGCAACGCCGATTTGACTGAATGTTTTCTTTTTGGTTATTATGTGTACTTCATTAAAATAATCACACATATTTAGAAAACATTATTTCATATATTTAGAAAACCTAAAGCGAAAATAGACAACTTTGCCCCGACGGGACCTGAACCCGTAACCCTTACCTAAACCAAGTCAGTGCTCTATTCCTTATAGTAAAAATATTATGAAGAAGTTAGCATACTACCTAACTTCTTTAAGTATGTTACCGAATTATGTTGAATTTATTGCAAACTTATTTAGTGTGACATTTATTTATTATTGTAACAAATAATTATTATTCAAGTTAAATATCATGATAATACCTACCTGTTCAACATATTTACATGCCTTCGGGTGGAATATGACTTGTGTGTGTGAAACAATCTATTATTACTTTATTGTAACACCTTTTTGTACACATACCTATTTGCAAAATTAAGAAATTGAATGAAATTGAATAAATCATAAATCTAATTCGAATTATTATTTTATGTTGTATTCTTACTGTGTTTCTTGGATTTCGACGTTATGCATTATATAAGGACACGCACTTGGATTAGGAAGAAATGATTAAATATTTTTTTGTACCGTTTGTACCTATAGTATTCGTTTAGCCTATTGTGCAGGGAAATTCATTACGTCCAAACAGAACGTAAATAGATTCTGTGCTACACCATTTTATCGCTGTTGACTTCCCAAATCCCTATGATAATAATGAAATATCCACATTGAAAGGCTAACTTCCGAGTCAAATCAAACCTATATTACGGGAGTTATAATCATTCCGGACACAAGCTTGACGTCCACGCATGGACAGGACACAGTGATGTTAGAAAAGCAAAACGCGCACTCAGCACCCAATCTTTACAGCTATGGTCACTGTTAGTTTAACCATTGTCCTAGTTTTCCTTTTATGTTATGTGTTATAGAGGATCAACCCTTGGTCTATACGGTATTATAAAACTATCATAACACTGCACGCAGAATGTCAAATACTGAAACGATTGAATAATTTTAGATTCGACACGCCTGTGCAGCGCAGGTCCTTAGAAGGTGTAAAAGGTGACAAACTATACACAACATAACTTACAACTTTCCATACAGAACGTCTTGCCAGTACGGTAAACTCGGGATATCCTATTCCTTCTTTTTTATATAAATCAAGACAGCGTCGCTTTCATATATTTTTGTTTGACATGAGTACCCAACACATAGGTCTTATTACATGAGGTAGGATTTCTTTGTTTGTTTTGTTGGAATACAAAACTGTAAGAAATAAACTGAGTAAAAATCTTAACACCATAAAAAAAGTTGGGATGGCCACAGCCCCTTCAAATGACTCAAGAATCGGCAGGTCAATCCCTTCGATACCTGACACTTGGTCCCCGTATTCACTATCTACAACGATACGAAATTCACCGGGACTAACAGTATGTATTATAGGATATGACAATAGTAAACAATTCTTCAACAGTTACCACAACATGGTAGTTACTACCCAGTGACCTCGCATTATTTCCATACCATGAGAAAACAGCAATGTAATTAAGTTATGTGGGTAGCATAGCAATCAATTATGTTTTTGTTAATATAATTGGTTTCATTTTCTATTACTTTTTCAGAGATACAATATTTATGAGGTGAGAAAATAGACCTGTAACAACATGTGTGACTAATTCTACACATTAATAAAAATGTTTGATGTTTTGTTTGATCTATTTGTTTGCAAAAATGTAATAACATGGTTTATTTAACCACAGTGACATTCTCTACAGTAAACAATAACCTTCCGTATTTTGTAGTTTAGTTCTTAACACCTGTGATATAAAAAACCTATTGCAACAAAACAATGTAAATTATATTAACCGTCTTTTATTCTGATGTAAGCAAAACGTCAGGAACGTATATAACGACTATGAACGTAATATTTGATTTGTGAGGCTTTCTGTATCACTTCTTTCAAGCGCAACACGCGACCTCCAGACAAAAATGCAGCCCCCCAAAGTCCCTTTTTTAAAACTCACACTCATTGGAAACCGAAGAAAATCCAACCACATGAAGGCTTTCCTCTGAGACTGATACTTCTCCTCTTCATCTAACAAATTTTGAAGTAATAAAAACACCAACCCAGTACCTATGTAGAATCAGTATACAATTATTTATAAAAATAAAGGCATATTTTGCATCTTACAGATCAAAACGCATCGTTAGTCATCGTTTCTATCTTCCAAACGTCAGCAAAATGATATCCTTTGCAATTCCCTCTCGTCACTTTTTTGAAACAAAGGCCTAAATTAAATACCAACAATGATAATAATTTTAACAAAAGCGGTTGACATTTAAGTTAGTTTATTACGTTACCTAGAAGGCCAATATTGTAATAAATCTATTCTGTAGCATATGCGAGTAGAATAATACTAATTATCATGCATTTCATAACTCCACTGTACATCCTAACCTAACCTATAAGATTCAAAACATTGTTTACTCCTTATATATCTCCTTTTTTTTCATAAAAGAACTAACCTTGTTTCCTCGTCGCCAGTTGTAGGATCCATCTAACTGTAGGGTAATTCACAGACTCGTCACGCACTTAACGGACAGACTTGCCGAACACGTGCACTCTCGCGTAATGGCGCGACTCGTATGCCTGTGTACGCTAGAGGCTGTGCTATGTCTGTAGGTACGGTAGAGGGGATGCATACTGCATACACTACAGTAGGTATCCAGAAAGTGGTTTTTTTACTGATCATGTTTTTTTTACCGCTGTTCGTTAGCACTTGCATGAGACTTGATTCTTTCTCGTTTTTGATACGGAACCCTTCATACGCGACTCTGACGTGAACTTGGCCGGATTTTTTTCTGTACATACATATAATCACGCCTTTATCCCCGAAGAGGTAGGCAGAGGCATAGTATTCGTCCACATTTCACCTTATAGTTTTATGTCCCACGTAATAGGTGGTGAGCCTATTGCCGTGTTGAAACGGACAGGCGCAGGTCGCCATGACCCGCAGTTGAAAATATTCAAGGCGCCCATGAGTTATCGTCGAATCGTCGTTAAGCCAACTTTGCTTAACGATTGTCATTTTACTTACAACCGGGTTTCATTTCGAGTTTTCCTTCTATACACAATGGATCTTTTTGTGAAAGTGTTCCCTTAGTCGCCTCTTACGAGACCATCGGGATGTATTGGGGTGGCGACATTTTGTACTCTTACCCGTCGCAAACACGGGACTCTGTCGCCACACGGGGCATTTTTTTAACCGACTTCAAAAAAGGAGGATGTTCTCAATTCGTACGCTATTTGTTTGGGATGTACGTTACGCGATAGCGGCGCCAATTATGGACGGATTTTGATTTTTTTTGTTTGAAAGAGTCTACTTCTGAGGTGGTCCCATATCCAGGGTATCAGGATCTGATGCTGGGATCTTGGCAAAATCAAGGGGAAATCATCAAATTTACGGCAAAAATTCTGTTTTTGATGCCTTTGTACATAACGAACCTCATAAATAGGTACTTTTCTATTTCTGTACACTAAAAAGTAAAAAATAAAAAAAATACAAAAAAGAAACCGACTTCAAACAAAACTAAAAAATTTAATTTACTTAGCACAAAGTCAGTATATTCTGATTTATCAGATATCATTAAATATAATACTGAAGTCGGTGCCAATATGACTATGGGAGAGATTAATAATGCCTACCTAAGCCTACATAGTTTTATTGGGCACCGATTTCTGTATCATATTTAATGATATCTGATAAATCAGAATATACCTACTGACTTTTGGACGGCTCACCGTCCTTACAGAAGCAGGCCCATGACGGCAGCGTGACGTCCGAACTCACGCACGCCCCCCCCCCCTTAGAAGGGGGATCACACCCGAAACCCCCCCAAAGACGCGGGATAGCACCCGAACCACCCCCTGGGCGAGGCCGCAGTGGCGGCCGTGGGTCTGTTGGGAGTCCTGGGACATCCTTCCGAGGGCTTACCCGGGGCTCCTAACCATAGGCTGTTGGGCGTTACGTGAGGTTTTTTAGTCGGTAGGAGTACGGCATAACATCCATGAGGATTTTGCTCACGTTAAACAAAAAAAAAACCTACTGACTTTGTGCTAAGTAAATTTTATTTTTCAGTTTTTAGTTTTGTTTGAAGTCTAAGGTTTCTTTTTCGTCAATTTTTTTTTATCTGTACCTACATTAAATCAAACCCAAGTCACAGATTTAAGCTATTTTCTTTCTGTACTTATAGCCGCAAGTAGGGGGTTCCAGCTGCTAGAAAAATATATAAAAACATTTTTATGTGTTGTTTAAAAACATATTTCAAAACTTTATTCATATAGATTCACAGACATCTTGGATTCCAGGTTCTGAAGCATATTATAGGCATCCACCGCACTGCACAATGTTTTGTAAAATGATATAAGTGTGGCCGCAGCTTTATAACATTTAACACACCTACAATTCTACACGCTAAAATTAGACGCTAAAGGTTGGAGTGTATGTTTGATATCTAAGGCAGTTCTAGGATCTTGCAGGGCTCTAGATGCATTTGCTAGTTGTAGGGCGCACTCGGGCGGCGCTGTTGGCGGTAAGGCGGCGCATTCACGTTCTAGCGCACTCCCCACGGCTGTCAATAATTCTGAGAAGCCTAAAGATATGGCAGCGCGTCGTAGTCGATTTAGTTCCTGAAAAAAATATTTTCAACTTTATTATTATAGTCGTAGCAAAGGAGTTCTGTAAGCAGACACTGTAGGGGTGTTTCCGACTATTTGGTGTTAAGGGTATGTTAATGCTAGGTTGACGTGAGTATTTGATAAATTATACTGTCAACGTCTATAGGCTACGGTAACCAACCTTCCGGTGGGCCGTATGCATGTCTGCCACCTAAGTAGTATAAAAAAACTTGTTAAGTTGGATGCTTTTATTGTATTGAATTCATTGACCTGTACCAGGAACGTGATCCAATGAAATCCAAGAACTAGATCCAAGTAAATGTGAAAGAGTGTTTTTGAAATCGAAAAAAAAAACAATAGATCGACACGATTTCTTAAATGAGAAATAAGTAGACTTAGAACCGTCTACTCCCACCTGTTCTGTTGAGTAGTTCTGTTAACAGAACTACTGGTATTTTTTCCCATTAGTGCGCTTCACAGAACAAATGGTAATGCAATTACCACCTGTTCTGTTGGCAGAACTACAGATTTTTTTCCCCATTAGTTCTGTCCACAGAACAAATGGTAATTCAATTACCACTTGTTCTGTTGAGTAGTTCTGTTGGCAGAACTACTGGTATTTTATGTGCCATTAGTTCTGTCCATGGTAATACATGGCAAAACAAATGAAGATAGACTAAACAAATGAAGATTGTCAAAACAAATGAAGATCTACAAAACAAATGACGATCGAAAAAACAATGAAGATAGATTTTAGTACCTACATTAAAGCACTTAATCAAAAAGTTAACAATCGCACTAGTTGTCCCTACAATTTTCGGTGGTTGCCCTCGATTTCTTCTGGATCCCAGCATCAGATCCTGATACCCTGGATATGGGACCACCTCAGAAGTAGCCTCTTTCAAACAAAAAAAGAATTTTCAAAATCCATCCATAATTGGCGCCGCTATCGCGTAACATACATACAAAAAAAAAAAAAAAAAAAAAAAAACATAGCGTACGAATTGAGAACCTCCTCCTTTTTTGAAGTCGGTTAAAAATGTGCTTTTAGGCGTTTAAAAAGACATCACTAATCACGAATATGTAAAAAATCAATAAATATTATGATTGTGCATAAGGTCGAGAATTGCTTGCACCTACTTTTTAAAATGGTTATCGCATCTATATTACTAAAATGGGTGCAAGCAAACGACTTTAGAAACATTCGACCTTATGAGCATGCGTATTATCTATTTATTTTTATATATTCGTGATCAGCGATGTCTATAAAGGCTTAAAAGCACATTTTTAGAAAAGTGTCATTAAGGTCGAGAATTGCATGCACCAATTTTTTTGAATGGTAATCGCATCTAGATTACCAAATATGGCTGTAAGTAATTTTTGACCTTATCAACTAGCGTAGTCTTGTTTTATTGATCTGCATATGTTTTATCGATCTTCATTAGTTTTGTCGATCTTCATTTGTTTTGTCGATCTTCATTAGTTTTGACGATCTTCATTTGTTAAGTCGATCTTCATTTGTTTATCCGACCATCATTTGTTTTGCCGATCTTCATTTGTTTTGCCGATCTTCATTTGTTTTGACGATCTTCATTTGTTAAGTCGATCTTAATTTGTTTATTCGACCGTCATTTGTTTTGTCGATCTTCATTTGTTTTGATTTCTACTTCTATTGACTTTGTGAAACCGTGCTCAATCATCCCCTTAATAAGTAACAGAACAAGTGTGCATAGTTGAAAGATAAGTCGCGGGTAAAAGCATAGTCTTATGAGTCACAGAACTAATGGGAATAAAATTACCAGTAGTCCCGCCAACAGAACTACTCAACAGTACAGGTGATCGGAATAGTTTACATAAGTCAGGTGTAAAGCATAATCTTATAATTCACAGAACTAATGGTAATAAAATTACCAGTAGTTCTGCCAACAGAACTAGTCAACAGAACAGGTGGAAGTAGAGGCGAACAAGCATGGAATGCTGTTCCCGTTTCCAAATCCCATGGTAACTTATTCCGGGAAAAAAGTAGTTTTAAACCAGATAGCTGCGCGAGAAAGAGTACCATACATCCATACTTACAAACTTTCACGTTTATACCATTAGTAACAAGTAATCTAGTAGTTGTGACATTTATTTGACTGCTTCCGTGCTTCGGAAGGCACGTTAAGCCGTTGGTCACGGTTGCCAGTAAAACTGCCAGCCAAGTCTGGCATATAGGCAGTTTGAAAATTTTAACAGGAGGCAGTCACAACCTGCTCACCACCTATTACGTGGAACAAATTCTAAAAAAAGTTCCCCCCTTCGGGGATAAAGGCGTGACCATATATGTATATATGTATTCTAGTAGTTACCTTATAGAGGTGCTGCGTCTTGTCGGGCAGTTTCCTTGCGTGTCGCAGTACTTTCTGCACGTCTGCGAGGAGAGCGTGCGGGCGGGCCCACGCGCATGCCGACCCACCGCTGCTGTATGATCGCCAAGAGCGGACTGGGAAGGTTTCCGCTAAAAACATACAGTTGCATTAAGATAATAATCTTCATTATAAGAATGTAGTAAAAAAATCGGTTAAGTGTAAGCCGGATTTGTGGAACGGAGGGCTTCATGCCGAAAAACAGTAAAATATCAGGTTTTTTTGTATGGATGCCCCCTTAAAAAATATGTTTTAAGTATTTGTTGTTATAGCGGCAACAGTAATATCTCATCTGTGAAAATTAAAGCTGTCATGGTTCCTGAGATACAGCCTGGAGACAGACAGACAAGTCTTAGTAATTGGGTTTCGTTTTACCCTTTGGGTACGGAACCCAAAAAAGGTTATTGTATAGTGGTTTTTCTTGTGGGGGACGCCGGCCATGCCGAGCGGACGATTCGACCGCCTGTTCCGCTGCCCATTTCGTCCATTGTATAGTGGTTAGGCGCATATATAATACCATAAGTATGAGACATATGACATTTCTGACAGTTGAGTACTAAGAAGTTTGAATATAATGGATCTTAAAGTAATTCTGGATAAAATGGACGAACATTTCCAAAAACAAACAAAAGTTATTACTGAGAATGTGAGTGCTAATATTTTGAGCCGTATTGAAGAAAAACTTAAGCCCCTGGTGGAAGAAAACCAAATGTTGAAATCGGAATTAAATTTTTTAAAGCAGAAAATTCTTAAAGTGGAAAGGGAAGTGAGAAAAAACAATTTACTAGTATTTGGTATTGAAGAGACTGATAGAAGTCCTTTTGATACTTTGGAACTGATATTACAGATATTCAACGGAATTAGTGAGAAAGGTAACCTAGAAAAATGGGACAAATGGGAGATTAGCAGTGCTCGCAGACTAGGGAGAAAAGACGAAAGGAAAACAAGACCTATTCTAATAAAATTCACACTAGAATGGCGAAAGTTCGAACTACTTAGAAATAAAAAGTTGTTTCCGGAGCATATGTATGTAACCGAAGACTTTCCCAAAGAAGTCCTGAACAAGCGAAAGCAGCTTAACATTCAAAAACAGGATGAAATCAAAAAAGGAAACATGGCCTATATTCGTTACGATAAGTTAATAATAAAAAGCAATCCAAAACCAATGGCTGATAAAAGGAAACGGTCCCCATCCAAATCACCTAACTCACAAGGAAACCAAAAGGAAGCTCCTGCAAAGATAAATAAAACCAGCAAGGTAGAGTACACACGCAATGCTGACCGACCAAGATCACTCCCTGATAGAAACAAACAATAGCAACTAAAGTACAGATCCAACGGGAAAACAAAGATACCAAACAATACACCAGCAACGTTAAACCCAAACCCTTCTCCAAGCCGGCTGGTCCCCGTGGAGAAGTATGACCAAAACCCTCCAACGAAAATGGAAAAATCTAGCAACACAAAGAAACTAATAGCAAAAAGTACCATTAGAATATGCACATATAACGTCAAATCACTGTGCTCAGAAGAAAAGTTTCTAGAGCTAACACATGCTCTTAACAACATAAAATTCAACCAGAATATTGGGTTGCCAAATCAAGGAGTACCCAGATTACATCTTATGCTACATTGGTCAAACAAAAGGTCTATATGGAGTGGGCTTTTTAATTAAAAAGTCCCTAAAAGATAAAATAACAAACTTCTCAGGAATATCTGAAAGAGTGGCTGTATTACGACTCAAAGTGGAAGATCTCAATATCTCAATAATACAAACATATGCACCGACAGAAAAAGCTACAGGAGAAGAACTGGAAGCCTTTTATAGCGATCTCAGAAAAGGACACTCTTTAGCTGACGGGCTGATTTTGGTCATTGGAGACTTTAACTCAAAAATTGGACAGCCAACATACAACGACCATCTAATCATGGGTAAATATGGTTATGGTACAAGAAACGAACGAGGGGACCGACTCATAGAGCATGCTTTAGAGTATAAGCTTTCAATAATGAATACTTTCTTCAAGAAACGGGGGAGCCGCAAGTGGACATGGGTGTCACCCGGCTCTACAACAAAAAACGAGATTGATTTTATTCTCTCAAACAAACCAGATATGATAAGCAATGTAGAAGTTCTAAACAATATAAAGTATTCGTCTGATCATAGACTAGTTCGAGCAACAGTAAATCTAAAAACTTCCAGAAAAAGCAGGAAACATTTTCAGTCCCCATTAAAAGCCCCTAGCTCTGAAGATGAAATTAAACTCTATTTAAACCAGTTGAACTCACATCTTGACACAAACCAAAGTGAAGAAACCAATGTCCAGACTTACTATGACATGATAGAAAGAGCTATAAAAGGCAGTCTAAAAATGGACCAAAAGACAGTAATAAGGAAAAAGAAAAATATAATAAGTGACGAAACCTGTAAATTAATTAAAAAAAGATCCGATTTAATTAGAATGAAAAGTAAAGATCATCAAATGAAAAAAGAGCTAACTACGCTATTTAAAGATGTTAAGAAATCGATAAAAAGAGACTACAAGAAACACAGAGAGGACATAATTAAACACAACATAAAAACATAT
The DNA here is from genome assembly GCA_933228765.1 of Miltochrista miniata. NCBI lineage: Eukaryota > Metazoa > Arthropoda > Insecta > Lepidoptera > Erebidae > Miltochrista > Miltochrista miniata. The sequence goes on along the minus strand of OW121749.1, from coordinate 20,091,606 downwards.
AGAAGTGCAAAACGAGGACTAAAAGATCTAAGAATGTATAAGACCTGGATTTACACACTAGATGACAAATCTAAAGTAACTAAAGCTACTTCAAGAAAAGAGGTAATAGACATAGCAACATCCTTCTACAGAGACCTATATAAAAAACAAGAAACTGATCACCAAGAAGAACAAATAAATGACGCACATTTTAATACACCTCCAATAAACTTAATAGAAGAAAAAGAAGTATATGAACATGTAAAACTCTTAAAACAAGAAAAAAGTCCAGGTCCTGATGGGATTAGTAATGAGGCCATCAAATTAGGGCTACCAATTCTTCTGCCCCATCTCAAACTTCTATTCAATGCAATCTTAAAGACTGAAATCATACCAAAACAATGGTGCAACTCTGATATTATTCTAATTTACAAGAAAGGAAATGCTTTGGACATAAGCAACTACAGACCGATCAGTCTGCTAGCTGGTATGTATAAACTGTTCACTTCAATTATACTCAAAAGGATAACACCAGAAATAGATGCAGCCCAACCAGTGGAGCAAGCAGGTTTTCGTTCAAGCTACAGTACAACTGACCACATACACACTCTTGAGCAAGTGCTAGAAAAATATGAGGAGTTTAATAGACCTCTATACTTAGCATTCGTAGACTATAGTAAAGCCTTCGATACTATTAGTCATAACTCTATTTGGAGAGCACTAAAATCTTTCGGAGTACAAGACAAATATATAAAAATTATACAAAATATCTACAGGGAAAGTGTAAGCAAAATTAAACTAGAATCAAGAGGTGAAGAGATAAAAATTGAACGAGGGGTAAGACAGGGAGACCCACTGTCACCAAAACTCTTCCTAGCAGTGCTAGAACACATATTCAGGGCTCTGGAATGGAAGCAAATGGGAGTTAAAATAAACGGCCGCTATCTAAGTCATTTGAGATTCGCTGACGACATTGTGATCTTTGCTGAGACTCCTAGGGACTTGGAAAATATGCTTACCTCACTAACTAAAGAAAGCTCCCAAGTAGGCCTAGAGATAAATACAAATAAAACAAAACTAATGAGCAACCGATACAAAAGACCTATTAACATTAATGGCAAAATAATAGAATATGTTGAGAACTACATATACTTGGGAAAACAGGTGTCCTTTTCCAAAGACAACAACGAGGAAGAAGTTATGAGAAGAACAAATATCACATGGAAAAAATACTGGTCGTTAAAAGAAGTTTTCAAAGGTAACTACAACTTATCATTAAAAAAGGTCGTGTTCGACACCTGTCTCCTACCCTGTCTAGCTTATGGCTCCCAAACATGGGTTTTCACAAACAAAATAAAAGCTCAAATCAGAACCACTCAGCGGGCCATGGAAAGGAGTATGTTAAGTGTAACGAAAAGAGACAGAATGAGACACACTAAAATAAGAGAAAAAACTAAAATAACTGACGCTCTTACCCACACCTTGAGACAAAAATGGAAATGGGCTGGCCATGTTGCTCGACTGTCTGGCAGAAGATGGACTAGTCATAGTACTACATGGAGAGGGCCAGCAGGCAAAAGAAAAGTGGGCAGACCCTACAAGCGGTGGGTTGATGACATAATACAAACAGCGGGAAAACAATGGCTAACAATTGCCCAAAATAGGAAGAAATGGCTAAATTTGGAGGAGGCCTTCACCCAAAGAGGGATCCATAATGAATAATATTACTAACCAAACTAATATAGCAAGTAAGAAAAAATATTAATAACTATACTAACAACATTAGAAATGTCATTACTGAAATTATGGAAATAAACAGGCTTTATTATTATTATTATTATGTCTCTCTTTCATACGGGTATCTTCTTTTTTTTTCTTACGAAGACACCCGGACTTTTGGTAGGCGTACATGGGGACACAGGTCCAACATGCAGAGGCCCTTTGAGACTTTTAATCTAAAGGGAAATGGGACCCCCACTGCAAACAATCCACATCCGCCTTATGTAGAAGAACGGTAATGGACCATCTGCAATGGGAGCTAACTATTGTAAAATATGCTAACTACGTAATGGGCTATTGTGATGGGTGTTAGATGGTCTGGTTAACTTAGGCTATGGATAAAGACGGCGTCTGCCATATCAATATACCTATTATTATATTAAAACTTTGGCAGACGGTGACTCGCCAACTCACTAGATGGGCCCCCTACACAATCGCCAAAGGCATTAAGCCTGTAAGGCGACAGAGGGCAACACCGGTGTGAGCGGCTAGGGGTGTCGAGCGGTGCGGCGCCGGTTTCGCCATCACGGGTCAGACCCGGAGCGGGTTTCCCCGTAGTTATGCCCTTGAAAATGACACTTCCACCCCCGAGCATCATGCTCTGGCTTCCTGCCTCTGACCAGCCAATTAAGGCAAGCCAGAGTTGAGATTTGCTGCACTCCCGGGAGTACCGTCTCCCGTTAGCCCATTAAATGCTAACTGGTCGAGGAGCGCAACAAAACTCTGAGGAATCGGGACTGATGTGTAGCCACGCACATTCAGCTCGCCACAAGCTGCCCTGCGGATGTGTGCTTTTCTATAACCTTGTGAGAAATTTTTGCTGATCTCAAAAAGTGGATGACTCGAAAAGCAAATCTACTATGCCCTCATAGGGATGCGTTAATCCCATGAAAAGATAACGACTGTCCACGAGGGGTTTATTATTATTATTATTATAATACCATAAGTCGGTTGAGGTATATTTCCTTGTTCATTAAATAGTCCTACAAAAATATTGGGTACAACTACCCTAGCTTTGAAACCTAGTCCGGTCGACTTATCAGACTTTGCTAGCGCGCATTTGGTTTTAACATTCATTATCACAACCTGCACCTGTTCATTTTCCAACATTGTAGGGTATAAAAGCGACTCCTATTCAGAGTTGACGTGTAACAAAATATTTGAACACAATAGCAATTAAACTGATGCTATATGAAAAGTCTTACCCGGCGCCTGTCCATCTTCCGAAGGTCCTAGCTGGTCGAGTTGACCCAGCCAGGGTGAGGTGGAAGTACCGGGCCGCAGCACACTGAGAAGCAGGCACGAGCGGCGAGACCGGGACGCTTCGCACCACGCGGACAGTGTACCCCACCAGTCGGGGCCCAGGAGGACCACTGCTGCCATACCTTCCACCTATTTGTAAGGAGGATTGGTTAGGAATTAAATGAATCTCTATTTCCCTTAGTCACGCCATCATGCGTGAAGGTCTGGACTTATTATTGCCAGAAGGGAGGAATACGTTGGAAATTTTAATGAAAAGCGATGCCAGGATTTTGGGAAGGTACGAAGTTTGCCGGGACAATAGTTTTATAATGATATTTAAAGATGCGCGGAAGAGATATATCATTATCCTAGTTGGTCGAGCTGACTAAACCAAGGTGGGGCGCGACTTATCAGTAACCACCTTTCATAAATAAGAAATAATTGTGTGAGTATGTACGTGTGTGTGTGTGTGTGTGGGTGTGTGTGTGTGTGTGTGTGTGTGTGTGTGTGTGTGTGTGTGTGTGTGTGCGCGCGCGCGCGTGTGTGTGTGTGTGTGTGTGTGTGTGTGTGTGCGCGCGCGTGTGTGTGTGTGCATATAAGTACAGTGAAGTTAAAATATTGATCTGTTAGGTATTATAATGCAAAAGGTATCATAAGGACATGTCCATATGGACAAAACCCCCTACCATTTTTTTTTGTTTACGTGAGAGAAAATCCTCATGGAGTCCTACCGACTCAAAAATCTTACGTAACGCCCAACAGCCTATGGTTGGGAGCCTCGGAAGGATGTCCCAGGACTCCCAACAGACCTATGGCCGCCACTGCTGTATAATTTGGATGAAGATGCAGTTGTTCTATAGGTAGGTTCTAAGATAATAAATAAGGTAAATCCATGTAATCAAAATATCATTTAAAAAAACTAAATATTAACATATTATGATTATATGGGTTGCGTTTACAAGTAACAAGGGATTGTTCTGTACACACCTTTAAAGCACCGTGTAGAAGAACGCAAAAGTTAGGCGCTTTACTTGGGTCTGACATGTCTTCGTCTGTTGTAGAGCCGTCGTTACTGGAAGATCCTTCCTGTAAAAATATACATCGTTATTCATGGGCGGACAACAGTGTCCTAATAACTGGGTATTATCTAACCCCAATTATAATAGGTTGATCTTAGTTGGCATGATACGTTAAAGGACATATTCGCTATCTCACTCAATTATAGAACGGAGTGCTGAGTGAGTGCTAGTTTTGGTGTGTGCAAGTCGTCATTCGCGGTGAGCGCGTTATCGATATCGCCGATTCGTAAGGAGTCGAGTCACCGCCACCTAGCTATAAACGCGGGAACTTGTCTTGGTTCCATACTCGTTGTAAAATATAGCTTAATCTCTGTGACAGTTCTACAAATGTAAACAAGAATAGACTTTATGTCAACGGCATAAAGCTTTTGAGTTTTGTGGTTGAAATGCAGAGAGTGAGAACACAGAGGTGCAAACTGTAAACAACAACTTTATGCTTTTGAAATAAAAGTCAATTTTGTTTACGTCAATATAACTGTCACAGAAATCAAGCTATATTTTACATAGTATAATCCACGAATACGCGCTTCACCGTGAATCACGTTATAGTCATCTCGGTGTAGCATGGTGCGTATGACATTTGTCGATCGCGTTTCGTTTCACTCTTGAAAGTTGCCGTGAATTACAATTATGAACTTAGTATTTCAGCTACATCCCATTCATAATATATTAAATCGTTAATCACTGTTGTATATAAAATTAAACTCAACCTGAATATTCTAGTCTACAAATAAAATGAATTTGGAAGAAAAATTTAACAAATTGTTGAGTATAACGTAACACTAAAGATGTCTTTAGTGATGAGATTATATACATCTACGATGGATAGTCGATATTTTGATAAAACAAAACGTATATTGTCCGTAGTTCCAACTTTTATTGTAAAAAGTATATTATTGAGTTATTATTATTAATATTTTTCCTCTTCTCGGTTACCTTCTTTTTTTTCTTGCGAAGTTACCCGGTCTTTTGATAGGCTGTACCTTATGAACGGTGATAGCTAGAGAGATGAAATTTTCACAGATTAACCCCCAGTTTCCGAAAGGCTGATCAACGCTAAAATTAACCAAACGGCTGTTAATGGCGGATTCTCACAGAAGATCCAAAATGGATCGCCAATTCCTGCGATCAGCGAAAACTTTTCTTGTGATCCCGCCGCGTTCCACCGACACGCTCCAACCGATCCACATTGATCCGCCTAAGTATTGTACAGTTGAACTTTCGGTCGCTATGGAGTCACATGTGCAGCAACGACGTCGAATCGCTTTTGTAGCAACAACCTACATTCTTCTTAAATATTTACGAAGCATTTATGTTCCTTGTAAATGGATTTTCATTTTGGATCTTCTGTGAGGATCCGCCTTTAACAGCCGATTAGTTAATTTTAGCGTTGATCAGCCTTTCGGAAACTGGGGGTAAGTGTTTTTGTTACCGGTATAATAACAAATACTAAAAACAAAAAAATTATAATATTTAAGGGGGCTCCCATACAACAAACGTATTTTTTGTCGTTTTTCGGTACGGAGACCTCTGCTCACTTGGCCGGTTTTTAAGCTGTTTAGTTAATTCAAAAATAAATATAGCAATAATTTTCATAACAATAATAAACAGAACGTGATTTATCTCGTTTATCGTAGGATTCTAAACATGAATTTCATATCGACACATCCCTAGTAATGTGGTACTGATAGATATCAACGTCATACTGCCAACTGTCATACGCACCTTGTTACAGCGAGGCGACTATAGGCGCTCGCATGCTTACACTAGGCACTCAGGTGTAATTGTAGTGTCGTGCTAATGAAGAATCTCCCAATAATTTTACCTTTGTAGGTGTCTTGGATCCATAATTTTCTCTCGATGGGGTAGCGCCCGATTGAGCTTGTGGTATTACAAGGTGTTTAGTTATTGCTATCGGTGTACCTGCGCAAAAAAATGGTTATTCCAATTTAGTCTTTATTTCTGGTTTATTAGTTGATTTTATTGTTTTATGAAAAAAAAAAAACCTTAGTCCTGCCTGCCATGGTCATCTAGCTAAAGAGTGAAGCCACTACAGACTAAGAAAGAAGTCTATCAGTTGCCCCGAGTATCTGTGAGATCTATTTATTGCTAAGGTTGGTTTATACCAGTGATGGGCAAAATGTAATTAGATTAACCGTTACAAATTATAATTACTTTGTAATGCTTAATTCAATTACTCTGTAACAGATTACTTGAGTAATTAATTACAATGAGTACTAGCAGTAACTAATTAATGAGTAATGGAATTACACGTTAATCTAATTACATTGCAACTAGTTACTCATTAATTCAATTAACCAACACTCATAATTACCAACTCTGTCCTGTGCTGTGGATTCGTCGCGGCCCAACCAAGGGGTGAATCGATATTGATGCGGTTTTTTGATGTAAGTCAATGTGTCCAGGTTGGTACTCAGCTATAAAATTTGAAGACCATCAGCTCAATTCCTGAGTGACGAAGGAATTTCACTGGAATTCCCATACGCTAATCACAAAATTTCATGATGTGTATCGTTTGGGGTTTTTTGGTATGCTGAGTGCGAATCACATGATAATTTTGCAATCCAATATGGCCGCCGCGCCGTAGTCACAAAATTTCATGATGGGTATCGTTTAAGGGGTTTTTTGGTATGCTGAGTACGAATCACATGATAATTTTGCAATCCAATATGGCCGCCGCGCCGTAGTCACAAAATTTCATGATGGGTATCGTTTAAGGGGTTTTTTGGTATGCTGAGTGCGAATCACATGATAATTTTGCAATCCAAAATGGCCGCCGCGCCATGGTCACAAAATTTCATGATGGGTATCGTTTAAGGGGTTTTTTGGTATGCTGAGTACGAATCACATGATAATTTTGCAATCCAATATGGCCGCCGCGCCGTAGTCACAAAATTTCATGATGGGTATCGTTTAAGGGGTTTTTTGGTATGCTGAGTGCGAATCACATGATAATTTTGCAATCCAATATGGCCGCCGCGCCGTGGTCACAAAATTTCATGATGGGTATCGTTTAAGGGGTTTTTTGGTATGCTGAGTGCGAATCACATGATAATTTTGCAATCTAATATGGCCGCCGCGCCATAGTCACAAAATTTCATGATGGGTATCGTTTAAGGGGCTTTTTGGTATGCTGAGTACGAATCACATGATAATTTTGCAATCCAATATGGCCGCCGCGCCGTAGTCACAAAATTTCATGATGGGTATCGTTTAAGGGGTTTTTCGATGTGCTGAGTACGAATCACATGATAATTTTGCAATCCAATGTGGCTGCCGCGCTGTAATCACAGAATTTCATGATGGGTATCGTTTAAGGGGTTTTTCGATGTGCTGAGTACGAATCACATGATAATTTTGCAATCCAATATGGCCGCCGCGCTGTAATCATAGAATTTCATGATGGGTATCGTTTATGGGGTTTTTTGGTTTGCTGAGTACGAATCACATGATATTTTTGCAATCCAATATGGCCGCCGTGCCGTAATCACAAAATTTCATGATGGGTATCGTTTAAGGGGTTTTTTGTTAACCCGAAATTCGTACTCAGCATACCAAAATACCCCTTATACGATACCCAACATGAACTTTTACAACGGCGGCGCGGCGGCCATATTGGATTGCTAAATTAACCCGAAATTCGTACTCAGCATACCAAAATACCCCTTATACGATACCCAACATGAACTTTCACAACGGTGGCGCGGCGGCCATATTGGATTGCTAAATTAACCCGAAATTCATACTCAGCATACCAAAATACCCCTTATACGATATCCAACATGAAATTTTATAACGGCGGCGCGGTGACCATATTGGATTGCAAAATTAACCCGAAATTCGTACTCAGCATACCAAAATACCCCTTATACGATACCCAACATGAACTTTTACAACGATGGCGCGGCGGCCTTATTGGATTGCTAAATTAACCCAAAATTCATACTCAGCATACCAAAATACCCCTTATACGATACCCAACAGGAAATTTTATAACGGCGGCGCGGTGACCACATTGGATTGCAAAATTAACCCGAAATTCGTACTAAGCATACCAAATTACTCCTTATACGATACCCAACATGAACTTTTACATCGATGGCGCGGCGGCCATATTGGATTGCTAAATTAACCCGAAATTCGTACTCGGCATACCAAAATACCCCTTATACGATACCCAACATGAACTTTTACAACGATGGCGCGGCGGCCATATTGGATTGCTAAATTAACCCGAAATTCGTACTCAGCATACCAAAATACCCCTTATACGATACCCAACATGAACTTTTACAACGATGGCGCGGCGGCCTTATTGGATTGCTAAATTAACCCAAAATTCGTACTCAGCATACCAAAATACCCCTTATACGATACCCAACATGAAATTTTATAACGGCGGCGCGGTGACCATATTGGATTGCAAAATTAACCCGAAATTCGTACTAAGCATACCAAATTACTCCTTATATGATACCCAACATGAACTTTTACATCGATGGCGCGGCGGCCATATTGGATTGCTAAATTAACCCGAAATTCGTACTCAGCATACCAAAATACCCCTTATACGATATCCAACATGAAATTTTATAACGGCGGCGCGGTGACCATATTGGATTGCAAAATTAACCCGAAATTCGTACTCAGCATACCAAAATACCCCTTATACGATACCCAACATGAACTTTTACAACGATGGCGCGGCGGCCATATTGGATTGCTAAATTAACCCGAAATTCGTACTCAGCATACCAAAATACCCCTTATACGATACCCAACATGAACTTTTACAACGGCGGCGCGGCGGTCATATTGGATTGCTAAATTAACCCGAAATTCGTACTCAGCATACCAAAATACCCCTTATACGATACCCAACATGAACTTTTACAACAGTGGCGCGGCGGCCATATTGGATTGCTAAATTAACGCGAAATTCGTACTCAGCGTACCAAAATACCCCATATACGATACCCAACTTGAAATTTTATAACGGCGGCGCGGTGACCATATTGGATTGCAAAATTAACCCGAAATTCGTACTCAGCATACCAAAATACCCCTTATACGATACCCAACATGAACTTTTACAACGATGGCGCGGCGGCCATATTGGATTGCTAAATTAACCCGAAATTCGTACTCAGCATACCAAAATACCCCTTATACGATACCCAACATGAACTTTTACAACGGCGGCGCGGCGGCCATATTGGATTGCCGGCTGTGGTATTGATTTGCTTGAATGTATGATAATTACAAAGTAATTAATTATAAAGTAACTAGTTATAAAGTAATCTAATTACTTTGCAACTAGTTACTTAGTAACTAATTAACCGGAACATCCAAAGTATTTAAATTACAAAGTAATTAATTACTGAGTAATTAGATTACATTGTAACTTAATTACATTGTAATTCAATTATTAATTGAATTACTTTTGTAATTAATTACGCCCATCACTGGTTTATACCTAGGTAAGGAAAGCCCCCCAGATACAGGTAAAGTAATCTTTAGGGGAGGTAAGTGGTTGTAAGCTATGATTATTCAAACTAGACTGCATGCTAATACTTCCCATTCCCAAAACATCGAGATAGATAAATTTAAGAAAAACAACTGATATTCAATTTTAGTTAGTCTGGCACTTTAACTTTCGTATGCTACAGAAATTATCTACTTACCTAAGTCTGTTAATGGAATGAAACCAATAACATGCAGTTGGTTTGAGAGTGTGTACGTTGTGTCTGTGCTTTCATGAGAAACAGTCTGTGGTGCGGGGAACAGCTGCACCCGAGTTTCCAGCTGACCACATTTGAGACTGCACCAGAACTCCTGATAATGTTGCTCACAAAGGCGAGTCATTGCTGTGATTACCTGTGAAAGGGATGTTAATAAAGACTTATTAAATTAAAATAGAAAGAAAAATAAGAATGGTTTAAAAACATTGTTTGTTCAAGCTCCTTAACTATTTTTGTACTCTTTAGGGAAGTAAATAATATAATATTTAAATATACCAGTGCTTCTCAAAGTTGACTGTACACAACTCATCTAACAAAAACATGGTGACCCTCCTTTGTCGTTTTTATAAAATATTATTTATAGATATTAGGTATGTTTATTATTATTTAGGTATATTATATTATTATTTATATATGTATCTTAATTATATATGTATTTGTTTATATTATTTTTATATGTTTGTATTATTATTCAGTGTTACTTTATGTAATTTCTCTTGTACAGAATAATGCACCTACTCTGTTTACCATTGTTTATCTCTGCATCACCTATGGTTGACTGGTAGAGAATGCCAATGGCATTAAGTCCGCCTATGTACATTGTGCATGAAGCTTAAATAAATAAAATAAATAAATAAAAGACAGCAGTATGTTTAAGGCATCACACAAAATAATTTGAACATAATGGATTCATATTACTTACTCCTGGCACACTGAGCTGGTCAGGACAAAATATTGAGCCACGGGCCATATTTCCATTTGAATTACTAGTAGTATTATTAGCTAGGTCCACTATCTTTTGGTAAAGTGGCATTGCTGAAAAGAAAACATTAGTGGTTAGATAATTTAGATTTGTTATTGACTACTAAGATATCCTAGGGATTGTTAAAAGGCCTTAAAAATATTTCCAGGACAAAGGCCATGAGAGGGTGCAATCACAAGGGGTCCAGTTGAAAACCAATGCTAGGCATTTATATATATTACTAGCTGATGCCCGCATGGAATGTTATTCCCGGTCACTTAGGGGTATGAGAAATAGATGTTGGCCGATTCTCAGACCTACTCAATATGCTCACAAAATTTCATGAGAATCGGTCAAGCCGTTTTGGAGGAGTATGGGAACGAACATTGTGACACGAGAATTTTATATATTATATATAAGATTATTGCCCTGCACATGCTGAACCAGGCCCTATTCAGCATGCTTATGTTGCTTTTCTATTATATTTTTCTTCTTTCATTATTTATTAATTTACAGTGTTTCTTTAAGGTTGTTAAGTCATGCAATGTCTCTTGTACCTTAGTGAGCCTTGCAATGTTCAAATCAGAATTCATTAACTTTGGAATGATATATCCATGACACGATCTGATAGTAGCATGTTTAAGTCATGCAATGTCTCTTGTACCTTAGTGAGCCTTGCAATGTTCAAATCAGAATTCATTAACTTTGGAATGATATATGCATGACACGATCTGATAGTAGCATGTTTGGTCTATATGTCATAGCTATCTGCCATATATTGCAGGGGGGAATTGCATTCATTCAAGTACACCACTACAAAAGCAATCAGCTATCACTATAGAACTTAAATAAGCAATCCACTCATAATTTCAGACACATTTCAATTTGTTATTCCATTTGGAGTTTTGTATTGACAGACAGAAAGTCTGCACAGCACCTCCCCTTCCTATCACAATCATAGGTTGTGTTGCTCTATGCTATATAATGCTTACACCAGCCTGTTTTATAAAAATGTGTCAATCTTAAAGTAATATAAAAAAAATATGAACATGATGTTCAACCAATTTATAAGGCTTACCATGTTGTAAAGAGCTATCATGTGGGGACACAACAGGCAAGACATGTATTTTAGCTGGATAAGAAGGTGGTAAAGGCAATGCTTGTACAATACGATTTCGGCCAATAGATCCAGCTCCAATACTGCCGTCTGTTATCTGGAATTAAAAATAAAGTTACCATTAGTCAGGTCTATTTGAGCAACATGGTGCAAATTGTATTAAGGTAGGTAGCTTGTCGATAATAAAAAAATAGGGAATTATGCAGAACATTATATCTCGAAAACTACAAAAAATCGTAGAACATACATGGGGGTTAAATCGATAGGTATGGAACCCTGCTACCAGCTAGTGGCGGCTTGACACCCTAAAAGAAACACCCAGTATACCAATATTACCAAATTAGGCTTTATTTTCATAACAGAAAAGTTCGGTTTTAAAAAGGAAATGAAGGTAAAGAGGCGTTAACGAAGTAGAAACATAGTGAAGTTAGTCATTTTATATTTACCAGGATAATTTGCACAGGTGTTTGACACCCCCACTCATTAAGTACAAGTTGATTTACACCCATAAAGGCAGTGTCAATGCAAGTTTTATCTCCTTCTTCTAGTGTCAGCAATTTGTTTCGTATACTGTCATAATCTCGTGTAAATGGGACGGAAACTGTAAAAGAAATAATACAATGATTACACAGCGTTTCAGTTAAGTTTCAAACAAATGATTATAGATGTATCTATGAAATGCGATTAGAATCTACTGAAATCTTTGGGGTATAAGGCAGCCACTCCTGCTGAACAATGTATGAAATGTTCATGGTAAAAAAACATTGTTTAGCCCACGTGGCACCTCCCTAATGACCTCCCTAAATTGATGGCACCCAGAACTTGTATTTGGCGAAATTGGGAGAAGGCCACGTCCAGCAGTGTACTGCCACGGGCCGGTTAGAGGCATAATATTATTTACTTCAAAGTTACTCACCTTCATAAACAGAGGAGTAGGAGACCAGAGCAACATATTCTAGTTTAGCGTGGACACCCAAATAGTCTAAAAATGTGTTTACTGCCGCGGAAGCTATCGTAAACCGGGTATGAGTGTCGGTTGTGTCAGAAGTCGGTACAGGCCGCGACATTGATAATGAAACATCTAATAATATAACAGTAGGCATTTTTGATCTTTAATACTTCACGATTAACAAGAGTTTAACACGTTACCGTAAAGAATTCATTAATGATCTTCAAATCAAAATAAACATGGCTTTTAGTTGACTTATTGACTTAACTGACGTACATGATATGATTCGTTCTGCCAAATTGACGTTTAATTGTTTATTGCTCGTTTTACATGGAACAGGCTAAAGTAACAAGAACCATACCGCCTAATCAATGGTATTGAAGCGCTCATGGCCCCGATGGCTCAGTATTCTAGCTCAGTGTTCTATAAACGATCACTGCAGTTAGTAACGTTAGCACATTAGCTACGGCTTTCCCTTCCATGGGTGACATTTGTTTGTGAGGGTTTTCGTGACGAATCACGTAAACAATCACAAATAAAATACTGGTTTCCTTCCGAAAAAGGTATAATTATTAAGCCGTTGGACCAGGCCTTGGCGGTTTGACTATGTTGATATCCTTGATATTCATCAAAACTTAGTGGACAACCTGCTCCTAAGTCAGTAGTGCGTGTGTAGCGCCTCTGGTCTTGAAAATGTTCATAAATATTCGACAATACACTAGTTTTTCAGGGTTCCGTAAAAACGGGACCCTAAACATGAGAATTTGCAGTCTGTCTGTCCATCGGAAACTGTATCTCAGGAATCGTGATAGCTAGCGTGATAACTACAATCAGATAAAAATAAACATTATTTAAGGGGGTTCCATACAACAGACTTGCTATTTTGCCATTTTATGTTACAGATCCCTCCGTGCTGGGGTACGACTCGAACTTGAACGGTTTGTTCATATCTTGCAGTAGCCTCCATAATGCGGGTGGCACCAGACCGAGATAGTTTATTTATGGATGTCCATTCTTCGTAGTGGGTGTCAACCAGCTGAGATGGTGATGATTATCAATAGAATATGTGGGCCGTATTTAAGTTTTAGTTTAGATAGTAAATATTATAGATATGTAATAATTATGTTTCTCTGTAATTTTTAACAATCTATATCTATACTAATATTATAAAGAAGTAAAGTTTGTGTGTTTGTTAAATAGTAAGGGGTAATCTCGGGATCTACTGAACCGATTTCAAAAATTCTTTGACCAATAGAAAGCTACGTTATTGTGGAGTGTCATAGGCTATACAGCATCACGCTACAACGAATAGGAGCGGAGCAGTAATAGTAAAGTTAAAAAAGTTCTAAAAAAATTGCGCGACAGCATGTGTCTATCATTGGGTTGGTGCACAATACCCATTTTATTGGCAATCAATTTTTTCGATTATTCCCAGTTGTTCCGTTGAAGTAGTTCCGTGGCGGAACTAGTGAGACTTTTTTTCCCAGTTGTCCCGCGGAACAAAGCATCAATAATTCAGTTCCCATTAGTTCCGCGGAACAAAGTATAAATGAAATACTAATAAATTCATTCCCAGTAGTTCCGCGGAACAAAGCATAAATTAAAATCTAATAAATTAAGTCCCAGTAGTCCCGCGGGAGAAAGCATCACTTACATACGAATATTTTATGTTCCCATTAGTTCCCTCGGTCTCTTACGGCTATTTAAAAAAAATGAAGATCGACAAAACAAATGAAGATCAATAAAACAAATGAAAATCAATGAAACAAATGAAGATCGACAAAACAAATGGAGATTGACGAAACAAACGAAGATCGACGAAACAAATGAAGATCAATGAAACAAATGAAGATCAGCAAAACAAATGACGGTTGGTAAAACAAATGACAATCGAAAAAACATATGCAGATCAATAAAACAAAAGACTATAAGCAAGTTGATAAGGTCAAAAGTTACTTGCAGCCATATTTTGTAATCTAAATGCGATAACCATTCAAAAAATAGGTGCAAGCAATTCTCTACCTTATGAACATAAATAATATTTATTTATTTTTTATATATTTGTGATCTGTGATGTCTATAAACGCCTAAAAGCACATTTTTAGGGAAATGTCATTAAGGTCGAGAATTGCTTGCATATAATTTTTTGAATGGTTATCGCATCTAGATTACAAAAAAAGGGGCCATGCAAATTTCGACCTTATGAGCTTGCATAATATATATTTATTTTTTATATATTCGTGATCTGTAATGTCTATCATCGCCTAAAAGCACATTTTTAGATAAGTGTCATTAAGGTCGAGAATTGCTTATACCTAGTTTTTTTAATGGTAATTGCTTCAGATTACAAAATATGGCTACAAGTAACTTTTGACCTTATCAACTTGCTTATAGTCTTTTGTTTTATTGATCTGCAAATGTTTTTTCGGTCGTCATTTGTTTTTCCAACCGTTATTTGTTTTCCAACCGTCATTTGTTTTTCTGATCTTCATTTTTTCGTCGATCTTCATTTGCTTTTGTCGATCTTCATTTGTTTTTGTAGATCTTCATTTGTTTTGTAAATTATTTAACTGCTTCATACTTTTAAACTATATGTTCTTCGTATCGTTCCTTTAACGGATCTTTTGACACTCGCATGTCCTAAAAGATCAATTTTTCGTAAAAAATAAAAATACTTTAAGGTTTGGAGTGGACATAATATAATGTCCATAAAGATCCATGAAAGTTACATAATATAATGTCCATAAAGATCCATGATAGTTACATAATATAATGTCCATAAAGATCCATGATAGTTACAGCTACGGAACTATTGGGAATAGAAAATTTTCACTAGTTCCGCTACGGAACTACTGAGAATAGAAAAGTCTCACTAGTTCCGCCACGGAACTACTGAGAATAAAAATGTCCCAGTAGTTCCGTGGTGCGGAACTACTGGGAAAAAAAAGTCTCACTAGTTCCGCCACGGAACTATTGGGACAAAAAGTCTCACTAGTTCCGTCGCGGAACTACTGCCGCGGAACAACTGGGAATGAAGGAATTTTTTTTACAATAATGCCACGGGATACATACCTCTTTCATAAACGAAATTGTTCTTAAAAATAATGCGACGGGAATACACGCGACGAGAAACCTTTCTCTCTCTCTCTCTCTCTCTCTCTCTCTCACGTAGTATTGAATATTAACGACGTGACGCTACGGGAGTAAACGCAACGCGACGGGAGTAAATGCGACGGGAGTAAATGCGACGGGAACAGGTAATACTTTATGTGGCGCAAACGAAGTTGC
Organism: Miltochrista miniata; assembly: GCA_933228765.1. Classification (NCBI taxonomy): domain Eukaryota; kingdom Metazoa; phylum Arthropoda; class Insecta; order Lepidoptera; family Erebidae; genus Miltochrista; species Miltochrista miniata. Next base: position 20,075,669 of record OW121749.1, on the reverse strand, counting down.
GCGGGTCAGCTAGTAGAATATAATTTGCAGGTATCAATAAATACATAAACATATCTACATGTAAGTAATCATAGCCTTTGTTCCTAAAGGGCTAAACAGATTTATAAATTCATAATTTTCTATGTATAATATGTATGTATTTAAAAGTATATAAGTATTAATATCCGTGGTCTGATACCCATAACACAAGCAGGTTATTCCTAGCTTACTTTGGGATCAGATAGCGTTGTGTGAAATGTCCGTGAATATTTATTTATTTATTTATTTATAAGTTAGTATACCTATAGGTCACAGTTCAACATTAGTTTTTGTTCCAAGTAGGTACCTAATAGGTGGGATTGGCGCAGGTTGTGCCACAAGGTCTTCTACTTGGTTGCCATGTTGCTGACAATATGCACCTGATACCTATAACGTTCGCAAATGTAATTTCACAAAGTGGTCACTCATCCCAGGAACAGTCATGGTGCAAGATGCTTACAGTTCCTACTGAAGTAAGCGTTTACAGAACTCTCCGAGTATGGGGAGCTACGAGAATCACCTCGTGATTCTCGTCACCCAATATATAAGCCCCGTACATTGATATTGCGCTTGGCGGCCATCTTGGTGACCACTTGGTGACGTATGTCCGCCGAGCAGTCAGTACTAAAAAAAATACCGTACGCAGCTTCGCGATGCCAGCGCGCGCTCGCGCTACGTCACGATGACGTCACTTAGCTGTCATTATGACAAGGTTCCAGCGCATTACCAACTTGCGGAGCTTAAAGTATGTTTGACTCAAAGACTATACATACATACAGGGTGTGGCGTAAATAGTGGTCCAACGTAAAGGGTGTGACATAACAGGTAGTCAACTACAACATACTACAATTTTGTCCGGTTTTGCCCAAGGGTTGCAGAAAAAAAGAACTTTTTATGAAATTCACCCCATTTTTTATAAATTTGGCTGTAGTTTGAAGAAAAATCGTTAGTTTTGAATTTTGATTTCTGTTTATTAAAGCCTAATACATTAGCTAACAAACAATAATATAGTTTGTTTATTTCCACTTCAAACTTGGAAAAAAAAGATAAATTTATCTCAATTTTACCTCAAGTTTTAAAGTATCACTAAAATACAAATGCATTTTTAAAAAAATTAATGTACTGCACTGTTGCTACCCATTATTTCAAAAACATGCCCGTCTAATACCGATTTCGAAATGGTATCACACTAACAAATATTATTTTTTAAAAGCTGGATATTTCATTTTCATTACAAACTGAAAGGCGATTGCCCATCTTTCAATGGACCGCCGTTTCATAACAAATAATTTAGTATGACAGCGAAAATCGGAGATTGAATTGAATGGATATCGTACTTTCATAGGAAATAAAAAATATTCTATTATTTTGTAGGGTTTTCTATCATTCTTCGTTTTGCTGTTCAAATTAGAGGTTAGTTTTGAAGCAAATGTCCATCAATCCGTCAAATCAATTTGTCCAAAAAGTGTAATCGTTACATTGATGAACATGGATTTAATTCAAAAAAGATAAAAGTAATAGTTCCATCACACTTATAAAAAACCTGAAAATGTATTTACTTACCACATATCAACTTATTGAGATAATGTAGTAAATAAACAAATTGGATCTCGATTGTTCCTTAATTACTTACCATTTAAATATCAATCCTGATCATAATCACTTTGTATGGAACCGTACATTGTTTTATATAAACATTTCACACCGATTTATCTAAAATAATTTCATGAAAAATCCTTCGGTGATAAACATTTTAAACTGTCATTTTTCCTTGTTGTTGTTGTTGCTGCTTTATTCGTCCAAAGGACAGGCAAAGGTATTTACAACCATACTGCCAATTCTTGTATTATTTAATATTCAGCTGTTTATGTCTGGAAATGCACTTACCTTGAACTCTTGTTGGTAGGTAGGCGCTGCTCCCAGCTTTGCGTTCGGGGTCTTGATTCACGACCGCGAAATATGCACACAGGAGTTATAACCGTAACTCTCGAGACTGTGGCTGATGATAAGCGATGTAGCGCGATATGATGGGTAATCACAGCGGCCGATAGCGGAGCGGAGCGTTAAGAGACGGGTGCGTGCGTATCTTCCAATAGCTATGGCGGAATGTGAATGTAGGAAGCGGGCGGGATAGTGTTGCCATAGACAATACATAAAAGTAAGATGCGTTTAGTGCGTGAGTGTTGACATATAATAATTATAATAAATACCATTAAATACATAAACTAAAAAATATGTATGCGTCGGTACTGGCGCATCCAACTTCGGGGGGCTTAGAGGATTCTTCCTCTACATTGAATAAACAAAATAAAAAAATAAAAGGAATGAAAACTTATGAACTAAAAAATAATTCAAAAGCGTAGGAGTTATTGCGTGGGTAACGGGCAAAGCCGAGTTACAGGACGAATGTATTCACTAGAAGAAGTCTTAATTCTGACGACTCTAATTACACCATCCTTCCCGGGAAACACCTCTGATACAACCGCGAGTGGCCACGATAAAGGATGCGTATTGTCATCCTTAACAACAACTACAGTTCCTATCGTCACAGGCTTGGACGGCATATTCCACTTATGTCTAAGTTGGAGAGAGGTAAGATATTCTTTGCTCCAACGTGTCCAGTAACTTTGAACAATTCTATTTAATAATTGATAGCGGGTGAGTCTGTTATCTGGTAATAGGGGTTCAATGTGTTCAGCGGGTAAATATTTAAGCGGAGTAACATTAAGAAAATGATTAGGCGTTAGGGGGGTTGGATCCGATGGATCCGAAGAAAGTATGCAAATCGGACGGCTATTCAAAATGCCTTCAATTTGCACCAATATTGTACTGAATTCTTCATAGGTGAGTATTTGACTCCCGATAGCTTTAAATAAATGAGACTTAACACATTTGACATTAGTTTCAGGCAACGAATTAAAATTGGGCCCGAAAGGTGGGCTGTGCTGAAACTGAATCTTATGTTGAGTTAGATATTTATTCAGATCATTTTTATAATTAGTGGACTGTATAAGCGTGTAAATTTCGTTCAATTTTCGTTTCGCACCTATGAAATTAGTGCCTCCATCGCTGTACAACACTGAAACAGGACCCCTGCGTGAGATAAAACGTTTAAAGGCAGCGAGAAATAAATCTGTACTAAGATCACTTACTAACTCTAAATGGAGCGCCTTTGTTGTGAGACAGACGAACAAGCAAATATACGCTTTATGACTTCTTACTCCACGACGCCTTATGTGAGTTACGTAAAAGGGTCCCGCGTAATCAACTGCGGTATGCACAAACGACTTTACTTGTGAAACTCTAATGGATGGAAGATCACCCATAGGTGGAGTTGTAGAACGAGGCCTAGCTTTAAAACATAAATTACATTTATGTACTCGTTGGCGAATCAAATTTCGTGCAGAAAGAATCCAATACTTTTGGCGAGTCAATGCTAACACTAGTCCAGGACCGATGTGTAAATTGTCGGTGTGATAGTGGTCTACTAAGAGCGACACTATACGTCCTTTAGGTGATAGCAGTATTGGATATTTTGTATTGTAATTTAGTTGAGAATGAATAAGTCGACCACCTACTCTAATTAACCCTTGTTCGTCAAGAAAAGGGTTGAGTTTTAAAATAGCCTGATTTGGACAAATTTTAGTAGCCTTAAGTGCTTGTAATTCTACCTGAAAGTACTTAGACTGATCGAAGCGGACCGCATAATATTCTGCGTATTCTAAATCGTATACAGAAAGTATACCGCGGGATTTGAGAATCCTTGTGAAACGTAATACATAAACCAGTGAACGAATAAATTTTACCCAACTCGAGCAACGCTCGGCAAGTTCGTCTATCATGTGAACGTGATCGGAGACAGGTATGGTATGTGCATGGAGAGAAGCTATTTTAATTTCCGGTAATTCTGTCTTCTCGTTATGATTGATTTTATATTCCTTCACAGGCCATGCATTTATAGGTGCGGACAGCCATTTCGGCCCGTGAAACCAAAGATAGTTATTTATTAACCCTTTAGGTGTCACAGGGCGCGAGACTATATCGGCGGGATTTTCAACCCCACGAACGTGATACCAATGGGAAGCAGGCAGATATTCATTTACCTGAGCGATGCGATTAGCTACAAAAGTTTGAAACTTATGAGCGGGAGAGTGAATCCAGGTAAGGGTTACCGTAGAATCAGAGAATGCGAATATATTGTTTATTTGACACCGCTTATTAAAAACAGTGCGCACAGAATTAATTAATTTTGCGAGTAAGACCGCCGCGCAGAGTTCTAAACGCGCTAGCGTTTTATTAGAATCTGACACTTTGGATTTAGCGGTCAGTAGATTCACATTAAGAGCGTTTCCGTTCTCAGCCGTTTCTATTCGTACATAGATAACAGCACCATAACATTGCTGGCTGGCATCCGAGAAGCCTATTAGAGTAATTCGACGAGCGGATGTTAAACCTATATGTCTCGGTATTTTTATTTCAGATAAACGCGACAACTCCCTATGAAAGTGTTTCCATTTAGACAGAATGCAACCCGGGACCGTCTCGTCCCAGTCCAGTTGTAATTTCCAACATTCTTGTATAAGCAACTTCATGTATGCGACCACTGGACTGATGATTCCAAGCGGATCGAACAAGCGCGCGGTTACGGAAAGGATCGAGCGTTTAGTGCATGTTAAAGGCATGTCGATCACTATTTTAAAGTTAAAGGTGTCATCGTTAGGTTGCCATTGCATACCCACGATCTTAGTGTCAACATGAGGATCCTCATCAAACTTGACAGCGAGACAGCTCTTATGAATTGACGGGATACGTGACAATAGGGTATTGTCATTAGAGATCCACTTAGTTAAGTTAAAACCTCCAGATTTAAACATAGCGACCATTTCCCTATAGGTGTCTTCAGCTAAATCTACATTCTCTATGGAACTAACGTAGTCGTCAACATACATGTGATTGTCAGCTTCGTAAGCCGCCAGAGGATATAAAGCGCGACAGTCTGACGCGAGCTGGTTTACGACTCGCATTGCCAGGAAGGGTGAGCTGGAGACGCCAAAACAAACGCGGTTGAAATGATAGCTTTCAATAGGAGAATTGGAATCGAACCTAAATAATATTCTTTGATATGTATGATGATCTTGAGTAAGTTTCACTTGAAAATACATTTTTTCTATGTCCGCGGTTACAGCAACCGGGTACATACGCAAATTGAGAAGCAAATGAAAGATATTGTTCTGTAATATTGGTCCCGTATAAAGCAAATCGTTAAGCGATTTACCTGACGTGGTTTTACACCCAGCGTCTAAGACCACACGCGTTTTAGAGGTTTCTTTGTCAGGGCGATAAACGGCCCGATGCGGCATATAATAAACTTGAGAGTCTAGAAAGCTATTTGACACTTTAGTGAGATAACCTTGATCAATATATGTTTGAATAATGGCATTATAATCGTTGCGTAAGTTAGAAGCGTCTAACTTTTTTTCTAAATTTAAAAACCTGCGTTTGGCGATTGTGTACGAATGCCCTAGCTCACTGGGAGGGTATTTAAAGGGAAGACTAACCGTATATCTACCGGTATCGTCGCGTGAGTACGTAGACGAGAACAGCTTTTCACATGCTGCGTCGTCCGTGCTAATGTGCTTCTTATCTGGCACCTGTTCTATCTCCCAAAAGCGTTGCGTTAATTGTTCGAGAGACACATCTTGAGTGTGACATAAGAAGGCCTTGTCGGACACGGAGGAATGAGACATGCGATCGCGGGGATGCTTGTTTGCCACTAGCGAATAAGGTAAAGCATGCGCCTTTCCCATTGCGACGTATCCGAGCGTGGTTTCTATCGCGATTACTGATGAGGTTGGGGATGTAATTTTTTGCGACCCTAAAATCATGGGGAAGAGTTCATTACCTAACAAACAATCTATACCACCCGGAGTATAGTATCGTTCGTCAGCCATAGGTAAATTTTGTAAATGGGTTAATTCCGCTGTATCAATTTCCACGTTAGGCAAAAAATCTGTAATAGTGTCTATAACCCGTGCACTAACCGAATAAGAACAGCGGGCATCAAATCGCGAATATATTTTGAAATGCGTAATTCCATAAGATTGGCTTTCAAGTTGACCTATGCCTTTAATGACAGAAGGAGCGTTAAGTATGGTTAAGTGCAAACGCTCACAACAAGACTTCGTAATAAAGTTACTCATAGACCCTGAGTCCAAAAACAAACGTATACGATCCGATTTATAATTTGCATATACACAAGCAGTCGGCAACAAAACCGTGGTCGCGCTGCTTGAATTACGCGGCGGAGGGATCACAGCCGATAACGACGCGATATTGCCACTATGTGACCGCGCCTCCCGCGAGTGCGAGCGGGACGGATCATCTGCCGATGACGCATGAGTCGACATGGAATGCTCGGACGGCGCAGTAGACGCGTTTGCCTGCCTCGATGCGTTGCCGGCAGCATGATTTCTTGTTGAATTTGATGCGTTCAAATTATTTTTATAACACAGTAAACTATGATGAGACCGATTGCAAATCGAACACCTATTAACAGATCTGCAAGCACTCACGTGATGAAAACCTAAACAATTAACACAAAAGGAATGTTTACGAACTATTTCATTTCGCGTTTCAACAGTCTCTTGAATAAAATGTTGACATTTGAACAAAGGGTGAGCGGAATTATTGTTACATACGATACAATTTTTTATGTTAGAAGTATCGACTGATTTCAAATTAGTAGGGCGGGTTTGCGTAAAAAATGACTTAGGTTTATTTAAATGAGAGGCGGTTGAACTCCGCTGAGCGCGATAATCACCTTTTTGGGAATGTGATGGTGAGCGGAGCGTTTGGAGTTTGCTTTGTTCTGTCAAAAATGTTTTGACGTCACTATATGTAGGTACACTCAAATGTCTATGAGATTGTTCAAACAATTCAAGCATAGGTTTATCAAACTTGCTTAATGCTAAATGAGTTATTATGAAATCTGATAAATTTGTGATAGGTAGACGCTGCAGAGCTGCTTCAGCTGAACAAAAGTTCTCCAAGATCTGATCAGCCGATTGCCCTGGCTTCTGGTGTAACATTTGTTCTAAATAGCACGACGCCTGAACCCTGGTATCGTGGTATTTAGCCAGAAGGGCTTGCCAAATAACATCGTAATTTTGTGCGGTAGCAGCTATGCCTGAACAAACAGTAAGTGCCTTACCCGAAAGGCAACCTATCAAATATTGAACCTTTTCGGCGTTGGTGAGACGAGTATTCGTATGTATCACACTACAGAAATTTTCATAAAATATAGGCCACTTACCATAAGTACCATCGAAACCTGTGAGTTTAAGTGGGGGTAATTTGATATTAAAATTATCACTTTTCTTTTTATCGTCGAGTTCTTGTCTCAGAGTAGTTTCCGTTTGCTTTATGAAACAGTATAATTCATCAAATGTATTAAAAACACTATAACTCGGCTGTACCTGCGGATTATCTTTTAATTGTTCAATTAACAATTTATCGATAGTTTCGATGTAATCCGATCGGGTTTTATCGATAGATTGAACCCGAGCGAGAAACATCATGCGTACTGTTTCATCGGTAACCTTGAGACTTAAGTTGTACACTTCTTGAACTATGTGAAACAAACTTTGTTTTTTGTATTCTAAAAAATTTATCATGACCTGACTTTCGTCTGAACTTTTACTATGGGATTTGTCTTTAGAAGCCATGATAATATAATTGATACGAGATACGAGTATGTATATAAGTGGGTAGGTAATAGAAATATTCAGCGAAAAAGTATAAAATTCGAACAACGATCAGCTGTTAGCTTAAATCAGCTGTTTGCGGTAAAGTATTCAGAGAACAAACCCAATATGGAGTCTGCGTAACAATCAGCTGTTAATCGTTTGAATACCGTTATGTATCGGCTGCGTTGCCCAGTACCGTCACAATAAAATAAATATATGTGGGTATAAAATTAACGTATAAATATGAGTTTTATCTACGATTACAATTCGAAAGATAATATGAAATTGTAATGAAATTGGGGAAAACTACGTTAAATTTATGACGGTTGAGAAAATTGTTAATTTTGGATTGTCCGTTTTACTTTATGCCAAAACTCCTAATTACCAAAAAATATCAAAATGATTGCCTAGAATCGGACAACCGGACTAACATGGCCAGGATGGTCCAAGTCCTGGGTAGCGATAATTTCGGGGGGCGCTACCTGCCAGCGGGTTGATTATATATAGGTAAATATGATTATGATAAATAGCGTAAATGCGTTATAGAATATGAGTACTTATGAGTAATATAAAATATGCGGTGTGAAAAGATAATTAACTTTTCTAATGCGTGCGGGTGGCGTTAAATATAATATTTGCGTTGAGTATTTATGAGTAATATACTAAATATATATATGCGTATGCGTGAATTTAATAGGAAAAGAGGTAATTAATATTATTAGTAGAAAGAATGCGTTAGATGGAATATCCGGACGGAGGACCACACTTGGAAATGCACTTACCTTGAACTCTTGTTGGTAGGTAGGCGCTGCTCCCAGCTTTGCGTTCGGGGTCTTGATTCACGACCGCGAAATATGCACACAGGAGTTATAACCGTAACTCTCGAGACTGTGGCTGATGATAAGCGATGTAGCGCGATATGATGGGTAATCACAGCGGCCGATAGCGGAGCGGAGCGTTAAGAGACGGGTGCGTGCGTATCTTCCAATAGCTATGGCGGAATGTGAATGTAGGAAGCGGGCGGGATAGTGTTGCCATAGACAATACATAAAAGTAAGATGCGTTTAGTGCGTGAGTGTTGACATATAATAATTATAATAAATACCATTAAATACATAAACTAAAAAATATGTATGCGTCGGTACTGGCGCATCCAATGTCATTTTTCTCGGTCCTCGTCCTCTTAGGACACTCAAAGTCAAGTACCGAAAAGACGTTTTGTTAAAAACTTTTCAATTTTTGACAGTTCGTATTTCGTTCAAATGTCTAATATGCTCGCAACACGGTGAATAATATATCACCAGCCTAGATTTTTACTATAGTTAGAATCATAGATTTAGGATTTTTCGTTACTCTCAAATCACATTCTAAATCTATGGTTAGAATGCTATTTTATATAAAAAATACAATAATCTGCTATTAATAGAACCTACTTCCAACTAAACCATAGATTTAAAATTTATCGATACTAAATCTATGATCTCAACGACATTGTTGCATGAACCCCGCAATGTAGGCCTCACACATTGATATTTGCGATTGGCGGCCATCTTCGTCACGTCAGTACCATTCATTTGGTCAGTCCGCGGCGCGTACAAACGATACAACCACGAATTATTATCAAAGTTAAAACGCCACAAAAGATTTTGATCGATTGAATTAAAAGATTGTTAAAAAAATATTACATGATTTACCAATTTATTTAGATGGCCATACACTTTTTATTAAGGTTTTTCAAAAAGAAACGATCTCTGGGCGTTCTCCTTTTAATTTCATAGTAGGGAATCAAACTGTTTATAACCACATGGTCTCTACTTATCCGTCTATTGTCGGGCGCCTCGGAAAACTACTCGGAAGGATGTTACAGGATTCCTGACAGACTTTGGTCAACACCTTGGTCCCACTAAGGGTCTGCGGTGTCCTTCCGATTCTTCTTTTTTTTTTTTTTTCTGCAACCCTTGGGCAAAACCGGACAAAATTGTAGTATGTTGTAGTTGACTACCTGTTATGTCACACCCTTTACGTTGGACCACTATTTACGCCACACCCTGTGTGTATACCCATATATAGTATGTATATATGTGTATATGGTCTTTGGTTTGACCTCACATACTAAATTGGGTGCCAATTTGAGTGAGATGGTTGCTAAAATACTTTGTATGTTAACAACCAACTCGATTTATAAAATGAGACATTTGGTTCTACGTTTAGGAATATTAATACAATGGAAGAAAGTACGGACAATAATAAAATATTTGACTTTAACAACGAACCAGAAAACTTAGAATTCAAATACAATTTTATAAATACCCCTTGGGATGACCGTACGCCCAAGAGTCGGGTATGGATAGTAATTTTACTTGTTTTTATATTCGTGGCCACAATGGCTCTTGTGGCAAATAACTTTTATTTACATTACAAGAGGTTTGATAGTATAAAAAACTATAGAAATACCGATGTAAGCTGTTATCGTCTACGCTTGGATGAATTGCCGTATGTGGCAAGACTTCAGTCAGCTACAACGTTCGAGTTGTTGTGTTTGGGCGCTGTTGTCAGTCCAACTTCTGTGTTAGCGAATGGACTTTGCGTCAGGTTTGGACAACTACGTATGTACGTAGGAAGCACCTCTGAGTAAGTTTAAACTTTATTTTCTTAGACCAGTTGGAAAAAGTCCTTTCACATAGGTAGGTATAGGAATTAGAAACTACTTACATATTTGGCAACCAGTCAACGTATTGAGTTTTCCAAGGGTGTGACTAGTTGGAAACTTCAAACTCATTAGTCAGGGGTGTATATTTTAACTATAACGTAATAACGTTTTTAATACAGTTGCTCAAAAAGTGGCGTATTACAGGGACGTATAGCGTTCGGGATGTGGGCTATTACACACTCGTGCTTTTTCTTTACCATTCCCGCACTCGTACGTTTTCTTCCCCAATTGTCAAAATAATGTCTGTGATTCATGCTAACATTTCTAAAAAAAGATACTAACTTGTTTCAATTTCAGATTAAAAGTAATTTTAATTAAAATTTAAGCATTCTCTGCATAGGAAGGTATCTACCTATATATTCTTTTACGGTTGGCGCCATTTTGGATATTCAGGTTTTATGTGTTTTTATTATTATATAAAATTGCTTAATTTTTTTGCAACTGTATTAAAAATAGTTGTTCAATACAACGTGTGGGACTGTTATTTAAACTCGTTGCGACCATAGATTTAGAATGTACAAGATAAACAGTGTCAAACTGAAGACGAGACCAAAAATGAAAGATCTATGTGTGGGTTAAATAGTGTTGTTGAATGGTCACACCTATGTTATCGATAAAAGTATCTGTATAAATGGATGGAATGGAAATGAAACTTCTAAGCACACAAAGTGCTTAGAAGTTTCATCTCCAACTTCTTGTTTTGGGGAATAAATTGTTAATTTGAATGTAATCGACTATGAAAAAGTAAAAATGGGATTATATGGGGTAACTCGTAATATTAGAAATTCTGTAGTGATTTTACGAATTTTGATTCAGTGTGTGAATGTGAAAATACACTTTTAACATGTAATTTATGGCATCGTACATTGCATTGTTGCCGTACATATATATTTTGCCAATTGAATTTGAAATTTTACTAAAAATCCAACTCTTATCGTAATACGAAACCTAGAAACTCATTTATTATTGAACCCTAGTAACAATAAAAGATATTACTCGTAGATTTTTTTATATATATTAACCTCGCCAAATTGACGTCGCCACTGATGGAAACTAATGGAAAGCCGTGGCGCATCTAGCGAATGGGGACCATGCTTACAGCACACAAGACTTCTGACAGTAGTCCTCAAGTTGGCGACCCTATGATGTGCCTCTTCACGCTCCGCTTGTAGAACCCGGGATTGTAAAATGAGGGAAACACATGTGCGGGCAGGTCGTTCCAGGATTTTGTAGTTCGACAGAGAAACGATCTTTTGAAACGCTCAGTTCTGGCGAAGATTCTCTCCGCTATATTGTAACTCAAAGATGTTCAGAGTTACTCACCAACTAGCGCGAGGTAGCTATGCAGAGAACTCTATCCCAGGGCGCCTTATTTCTGAGTTTCCAGTGTGTGTGCAAGGGTAGGCTAGGGCTCTAACGAAAACAGACAATAGGGTGTACACACATATATTTATTAAGTACACAGAGATACACAGAGACACACAGAGAGCTTATTCACTGATAGTATCAAATATCACAGGTACACAGAGATATAGTCAGGGCTTAGATACTAATACTACTCAATAGACCACTGCCGCGTGAGCAGGTAAAACGGGTAAGCAGCTAACTACACTTATAATTGGGTGACAATTACTGGCCTTGAGTCAAGCTGAGAGCGATACAGCACGAGAATGCCACGTGGAGGCGGTTGGTTCCTCTCAAAGCCCCTCGCTCGTGCAGTCCACGTGTCTTTGGGTGTGGCTCTGCCAACCGTGGACGGGCCGCTTTTCCCCGTAGTAAAAAACCCTGTTATGACAAGTAAACGACAAATGAAATAACTGACATCGCGACCGACGAAATTCGAACCGCTTTGCAAACAAGAAATGACACTTACCGGTATCCCGGGTGTAGGTTGAAACAGAAACTTATTCTTTCTGAGGAAAGTAGAACCTAGGCTATATTCCTCAACAAGTCCTCAGGTTTGTACAGTGCCTGAGTCAAACTATAACCTCGCAACACATGAGGTGCGCTAAATCATCAGAGCTCAACGTTAACTAAGATGTGAATCGTATTGGCTAGATGTTAGAAGAGCTGTTGAACTTCATAGCAGGGCTATTTATACCCTCACTATCGAATACTCTGGAAAAAACCTTAAACCAGTTTACTACGCAATTCCTCCGTCCATCACAAAAAACCCATAGACTAACGTCCGTTTCCTTGAGACAGCTGTTGCCACAGCAAAAAAACAATGAATCGATCATGGCGCACTGACACGGTCAATTAGTATTGTCCAGCCAGAGACCAGACATTGCTACTCATAGAAAATAAATGTTACAATATATGAGTGGCACCTCTGCCCGACATGTTGTTCGGAATCGGAAAGGAGATGGTGGGATCAGGTTGAAGAGCTCTTCAGAACATTCGCTCTGATACATTCAGTAGAAGGCAGCCAAGGACGCTATGGTTCTTTGCTGCGCTAACGGCTCGAGGCTTACCGTCATCTTAGGACAACCTATAATTGAAATCGGATAACACGTCTCTGCATAGCGCCAAGCGCGTCCAGTAAGTACCTCGCACAGTCATCCCAAAGGTGAGAATAGTAGGTATTCGACGCAGAGGCTAATCTGCGCCTTGTACAGCAAACATCCCGGTGTGGCGTGGAGTACCTTAAGTGAAGTAAAATTATAAAAATTCAGCTCAAAATGGATCACAAATTTTGGAAATATTATATTAAAATAGGCACAAAACCCTAAAAAAAAGGTTAAATAACACAGTTCGAGTAAAAATCAATCAAATTTATAGAAAATTAAATCCAGATAAGTTTGTTTGTAGCAATGCCACTATAATGAACTATCGACATCCTTATCGATACCTTCCCATGACTATTTTACTGTAAATAGCCCTTTTTATTTCTGCCTTATATATCCTACAAAAATGCATTTACACATTAAATATTGTCATAAGTATGAAGGTAAATGCATAATTTACGTTATGAGTTGGACTTTCAGTAAAATTTTACATCCAATTTGGCAAAATATGTACGGCAAAAATGGAATTAACGAATTCACAAATGACCTGTTAAACGAGTCTTTCTTCGTATAATTGCGTTTTGTAACATCCTATTCACACACTAAACACGATGCCATTGTTGAAAATATAAAATTTTCTATTTTAATCGTAAGATCACTACAGATTATTGGATATTATGAATAACATAGAGCCGCCATAGGACTCCACGGGACTCAGCGATTCAAAATACTGACATATGAGTACACAATTTGCTTTCTCTTTTCCTCTCGAGCTAAGTGCTATGGATAATGAGGTTTCGCTCGCACGCTTTGTATATCTATTGAGAGTAGCGAAAGATTCTAAATCTATGGTTGCGAGTTTGCGACTGTCTACCCTCGCATTAGGCTCGGGCAATGATATTTAAGTAAAGATATGCTACCTTCATACAAAACAGCATTCAGATAATGTTGAGTTATAATTTCACGTGCTTACCTATCGGTACCTAATAGATTTCATCTATGAATGCGATAGAGAATACAAAACATTTAAAACAGAGAGGGATAGCTATCTGTGTCGTTTTGCACACAGCAGCCGACCACAACACGACTTGTTTCGCTCGCAGCTATTAGCCGACTCAATGGAATTATAACAAGTGTGTGACTTTGTCCGCAACAGTTTTTGAGCGGTAATGCGATATCTACCTCTTTTTTACTATAACATCATTGGGCTCGGGTCAACACCTGTCGTAACTCGTTGTAATAACAGAAATCCCACACTAGAAAACAACTATTTTTATATAATCTAGATACCAATAGATGGGAGCTTGGGGAGCCATAGAAGGATTTTCTGTAGTTACTTCAGCGCGTCAGATTAAGAATATGGAAGGTATATTACATGCTGAACGGTACATCCAGCTAGGTCAGACCTTAATATTGGTGGGTGCCCTAAATCACTTGGTGCGAGCTTGCCTTATTATGCCTACTCTAAATCATCAGATTAAGGAATTAGAGCATCTATTGGGTGTTCTGAATACTCCTAATGAAAAAGAGACACGTTTGGGTACACTTTTCATTGAATTCCACCTTTCCGGCATGGCCACCTAAAATGGCTTTACCTAGATTTTAAATTGGCTGTACCTAGATTTAGGCTTAATAAAATAAGCAATTCTTTTGCGGGCAATTGTATTCGAATGTACAATACATTGCCGACAGCCATAACAGGTTTGTCAGTTAATAAATTTAAAAAACTAATAAAACTTAAGTTGTGCCAGAAAGCTTATTATAGCATTAAAGACTTTTTAGAAGACAAGGCTGCCTGGCTGTGACACGAATTGCTCCTTTCTACATTAAAAAAAAAAACTGTATTAGATACTAAGATGAATTAAGAGGGACCGGACTGAGTTTCTTGGGGTGTTCTTCTCAGTCTGTAGCATTTCCGAACCCCCGGTAGAGTCACAAAAATTTTGACAAACCTAAATATTTTTTTTAAAAATTTCAAAGGGAATAAATTTTATTTTATTTATTTTATTTTATTTTATTTTGGCGACGCCCTATCGACATTCACGGTGAGAGTGTTAACGCCGATTCGTATGGAATCGAGTGACCGCCACCTTGCTGTAAACGCGGGAACTTGTGTCGGTTTCATACAAATTATCTACGTGAAAACGTTCAGCGATAGTAAAAACTTACACTAGAAACTCAGTACAAGTTTTTTTTAAATTGTCTTTGAATCTCCCTATCATCTAATCTAACAATTTTAATAGCTTATCGCGGCGCTCGAGTAACTACAAATATAGCATCATGGGCTCCCCAATGGCACATATTAAGGGAAGCAATATTATTGTATTGTTCCACTTTGTACTCGTATTGTCCTTCTTAAAATCGTACGTAGTACATTTTTTGTTACACGCGTAGCTTACAAACCGTTTGATCGATCCGGGAACTTGATATGGCATATTGTTCAGATCAATTAGAGATGAAAGTTAGGTGGAAAGCAAATAAAGGTGCAATGACACTTTCCTTGACCATTCACATGAACCGTCAACAGTCAATGCTAAGCTACATATTATCATTTTGTTTAATCGAAGTACATATCATTATATTTCAGTCCTCGCTGTCGCAAGGGATTCTCTGTCGATGTCTCCGAATCTGTTCATCATCCAGGATTAATTTCCAAAAGATTAGTACTACTGTCTAGTTACGAAAATATAGAAGAATGCTCTATTCCAATCGTCATTGGTCACAAATTGAATTGGAATTTACCAGTCGATATCATCGGTAGACCTTTTGTGCATGGGAGAACGTTATCTAGGCAACATCTAAGGTTGGCTGACAAAAACCTTAAAGACGTGAAAATTCCAGGAATACCAAATATCAAACTTGATTACAACTACTCCTTAGTGGGGAAAGAAGTAGCTAGATGTCCAGTGCGCGCAGGAGATCTATTGTTACAAAATGGAAAATTGTTCGGATTGGCCGCATTTCAACGGAATAAATTTGTATTTTTCGCTCATTTGCAGGCAGTTAAACGTGAACTAAAAGAAATTGATGTCGATATTGCCATTGAGAATAACATTTATAGGTCTCAATACCGGACATAGCCATGTTGGAGAAAAATGAACACATTACGCATATTTGTTTAATATTTAAATTATTATTATATATTTAAATTTAATATGATCATTATTTGACTACTCCCTAATAAAAGCACAACTTGTAGCCAATTAATTCAAAGGTATTGGTACAAAAATACTTACTACTTCCACTGTATTTTAGCAGATTCACTATCATGCATTCGACGACGAGTAGAATAGAAAACTATATCAATGGTCCAGGCCACAGAAATACGAAAAATGATATCTGTGGTCCAGGTATTCCCCTACCTGTTTTAAAACATATTATCTAAGGGAATAGAGACAGAAACAGAAAAGGTTGGTATCTGGTTCTGGTATCATCATTTCCTTTGATTCAGACCAATTTATTTTCAAAAAGTTCTATTTGGTTTCACTTGGGTTTGACAATACTTCTCTTGGTCCATCTTGATTTCCCTTATCTTTAGATAGCAGAGGTCGGCCATGTTTTCGGCAATGCCAGAAGCTTCGATGACAATGGATTGATTGTACTTGAACTGTTCCAAGATCAACTTCTTCGGGGCATAGGTAACATTTCCATTCTTTTGTTGCAATGTATAATATGAATACTATAAATAACGTCGCCACCGTGTAAAACAATAAACCCAGGTTTGGGACACTAAATTTTCCGGGCAGTGGTGCCTCGTTAGTCAGTTCCATTGTAGACAGTTCCATCTGTGGTAAGTTTACTCATGTACTTACGTCTGTGAAAAAAAAGCAGTCTAACGGTAAATGTATAATCTAGAAACCTACTTACCTAATTGAAGTGCATTTGGTTTTGTGCCAGCTTTGATTCTTAAAAAGTATCTTTGGAGTTGAAATACCCGTTGGCGTACTATTTTTCAAATGGACCGATGACCTAGGAAATGTTGCAGGCAGGGATTCAATGCGGAAGGTGAAGGATCACGAGTTGTGGCATGAATTGGGAGAGGCCTACCATGGGCCTGCGTGTTACAGTACAGTTAGGGCTATATTTCACTGGGACGCCATGGCGGCGCAACCAGTCGCGCAACCGTCGTGTCCGAAAGCTACTAAACGCGTCACAAAAAGTTCAAGAAAAGAAAGAAACAGTGGTGGGTTTTTATCCTTATTTAGCAGATCACTGTTAGAAAGGACAATTCTTTAACATATACGACGATCTAAGAAGATTTCCGGATAAGGTTTCCAGCTATGTGAGGATGTCCGTGAGGTCCTTTGATGAGTTACTGACTTTCTGTGAAAATGATTTGTTGAAACAAGACACAGTATTAAGAAAATCAGTGAGTTCTGAAGAAAAGTTGTTTGTAGCATTAAGGCTGGCGGCCGGACTGGCAGCCGAGTGAGTGAGACTGCATACAGCACCATAGTAAATAGTGGTGGCTCGACCAGTAACATTGTATGTGCGCGTCCGGGCTGGTCGCGCCACCAAATTGGTTGCGCAACCAAACGGACACCAGGTGAGTAAAGCTCTATAGAGCTGTATACATCTAGTTGGTCGCGGCGACTGGTTGCGCCGCAATGGTGTCACGGTGAAATATAGCCCTACAGTAGCCTACAAGTGAATTTGATTGATAGATAGTACTATTTTTTTCGTATACCCCGGCAGACTTCACAACGCCGGAGGTTCTGTTTTGGACTTCCTCCGGAGCATAACCGGGGGAATTAGAGTGGTGATGAATTTTTAGTCGAATATGAGTAGCTACCATTGTGGCTCAAGTATAGATGAAAAATTTAGTGAAATGCTTTGATGTCTGTAAGGACTCGCTATAGAATGGCGGCCTGAAGCAAAATGTGTCGAGCACTGAGTATTTGGCTCTCACTTTCCATATTTGTGACGATATGATCGAGATCACGGACAAATGGAAATATCTGAGTTCTGTGTTGCACGAGTCGACAAGTGACAAAAGAGACAACCTGCGTACGTGAAGAACAAGTGTCTGGCTATGACACTTTCTCCAGATCTCAGATTCAAAAATCTTAGTTTGATTTAATGGAGAAGTTACATTTTCACATTACACTACTAAAAAGGATGCTGAAAACTGCGAAATGGAAGGGTAAAAGTAGAAGAGCAAACAATAGGTCTGAAGTGAAAACTTCGTACGCTACCGAAACTAGCGTCTTCTAAGATTATGTACCTAACTGATACCTACGCCCGCGCCTCAGCAAAAGGTTTATTAAAACCTTGTTTGTATTTGTTATCAGTTTTTGTTCAATGTACTTCGCTATATGTATAATTAAAACATGAATCTAAAATTAAAGCGAAGGGTTAAATCGTTCACGTTGATATGCGTCCAATTTAACCTATCTGATGGCCGATAGAGGGTCGTTGAAAATTATAATAACCCATTAAGAGGATGTCACACGCACGATTGGACGTCATTGGCAAAACTGTGATTTACCCGAGATTGGTCACGTCACCACTGTTCATGTAGTACCAAAACCGTACGGTCGTAATTAAAATGTAAATTTCTGTTTCATACTGTCGCGTCCCACGTTTCATTGCGTCAATCCACTAGCTGGTTAAAAAAAATGAACATCGAATGAAATATTCTTGTGAACATAATAGATAAGCGTTTAATAAAAACCGATCAAGTGCGAGTCGAAAACCACCGGTTCCGTACCAAAAAAACGAAAAAAATAACGTTTGTTGTATGGGAGCCCCCCTTAATACCCCTTTTTTCTGATTTTAGTATTTGTTGCTGTAGTGGCAATAGATTTACATCATGTGTGAAAAATAGTGAAAATATCAGCTCTCTAGCTATTACTGTTACTGAGATACAGCCTCATGGCAAACGGACACACAGACGGAAGGTGAAGTGTCATAAATAAGATCCTGTATTTTACCCTTTGGGTGCGGAACCCCAAAAAAATACCTATCCTTATGACCTGACTACGATAAGTTTCTTCTAAATAGTAGATTCGTATTTTAAAGTCTCATTGGAAGACATGGTAAAGGCCATGGTTTTTAGCAGGAGTAAGTATGATGCCACTGCGTCTTTCTGCAGGCTGAGGGGTAACGGGAGAGAACCCTTGAGTGCGGCCAAAGTTTGTCTATGCCGAGGACCCGATGGCCTGGCAAATGGGTGGCCTAGGTGGGCTACTTGAGATTGCGAGCGAGGTTCAAAAAAGCAAATAATGTGGAAACATTTCATTCAATATCCTAAATTTCTTATTACCTATTTTTATGTTAAGAGATTTTCAAAGGAGCAAGCAAAGGTACCTAACGTTAAGTGGTAAGTCAATTGCCTTTGAGTTCAATTTCTCTATTTGCAAAATGTGCTTGTATACGGTTTAATGGATATATTACTTCAACTTGGTTTTTTTAATATTTATCGCCAAATTGACGCCGCCTGTTGATATAAAGCCGCGGCGACATCAAGCGCATTGAGGGTGGCGGTTATAGGGTATATAGCATCACGCTAAGACTAATAGATGTAGAGCAGTAATGAAGTTTAAAAAACGGGGAAAATTTTTACCCTTTTTACACGCGACGGGAAACATGCTGATGCAAAGAAAGTTGCGCAGGTCATTTAGTTACTTAAAAAACATAACACTTCTTGGCAGTTGGGTAAAAAGAGGTGTGGTTACTTTACAAGTTCAAATAAGTATGTACCGGTAAACCTAATTACTCGTATCGCTGAAAAAATACAAATTATATGAAAATGTGTGAAATTCCTTTTCCTTTTCGAGTGGAAACACCTAGTAGGGCTTTATTCCACTGTAACTTACGATAAAATGAGTAGGTTGGACTCTAACTGACTAAACGGAAACCGCTCGATGCTTTCTTATGTTGTCTGTTTGCTTTGTACACCATCGAAAAAAAATGCTCAC
Source organism: Miltochrista miniata (assembly GCA_933228765.1). Classification (NCBI taxonomy): domain Eukaryota; kingdom Metazoa; phylum Arthropoda; class Insecta; order Lepidoptera; family Erebidae; genus Miltochrista; species Miltochrista miniata. The sequence continues at coordinate 20,055,769 of OW121749.1, read as the reverse complement.
GATTTTGAACAGTTTTAGTTGTCAGCACCAGTCGATAACGACCATTACCTGCTGTTTTGAGGGAAAATCTCCCATACCCTACAGAGAGGTGCGGGAATACTTTCTTCATCTCTGCATCACCTATGTTTGATTGGTAGAGAATGCCAATAGCATTAAGTCTGCCTGTGTACATTGTGCATGAAGTTTAAATAAATAAAATAATCACGTTATATGTGAAATCCTCGTAACTATCCTGGGCGGAGTAATCTCCTGGAGTGACTTCCGAAGGTTGAAGCTCTGTTCACATTTTTTATACATACACAAATATACGATTAGAAAAACTTTTACAAAGGCAAACTCCAAGGAATATCACCAGGTAGAAGAAAACTTCACGATACATACATGCCGTTCGCGTTCGCTCTAAGTTTGCCGCTGGCGTAGACGCTGATGTAGAAGCGTAGTAGGGGCGGCGAACGGCAAACTTAGAGCGAACGGGTAGTACTTAGATACTTATATCAAATCAAAATCAAATCTCTCACCTTTTCATCACACATAAGGTTTATTATGGTTCTGTGGTCACTCAGGTTAATTTCGGGCTATTTATAATAGTATTGGTAGCTTGGATTACATTATTTTTATATTGTGTGAAATTTTTCTATGAATAACAAGGTTAGTAGTTATATACTATTTGTATGATGGTGATTTCATTTATTATTTTCTTGTGAGGGGGAATCCAGAGTTGAGGATTTGAAGATATAAATTTGACGTTGCATGACGTCTGTTTCTGCCACTGCACAGGTAATACAAAAGTGCAACTGACATTTATTAATTAAAAACTCTAGAAAGATTTGTAAGGTCCAATCACTGATCTGTATTATTACCAGGTCCAATTTATAGAGCAATGCGACTGTAATGCTTCCTCTACACTACTCGCGAAGTTGAACGAAGTTGGACGAATACGATAGTGCGGAGAGGCACTTCGGCTTACTTCATTAAAATTTTACTTTACCTCGGGTGACTTTGCCGACGAGCTTCGTTCAACTTCGCGAGTAGTGTAGAGGAAGCTTAAAAATATAGTACAAGGGGAGTAGACATATCATGTTTACTCACGAATTCGAATCCAGGCTCGGGGTCCGTATGACGCTAAATAGACAATTATCTTGATGTAGATCTCACGACTCGTGAAGTCTAATGAATTAACGTTATACTTAAACAAAAGTAACTTCAGTTCATGAACTCAAAATGTTCCAGACCATAAAACAACATCCACACTAATATTATAAAAAGGAAAAAAGTGTATTATTGTGTGTGTGTAGGTAAGTTTGTAATAAATAAACTCAAAAACTACTGTGCCGATTTCATAAATTCCTTCAACATTGGAAAGCTACATTCATCCTTAGTAACATAGGCTATATTTTATTCCCGTATTTCAACGTAAACGGGAGCTACGCAGGTGAAACCGCGTAACTTCTGTTAGTTACTGATAAAATGCATGATCGCTTTTTGATGAAATACATTGATTTCATGAAATTTTAAGCTGGATCTCGTGAGTTTAAGTTAGTTTTATTTATAATATAATTTATTTATAAGACAATAGTAAAATCTTCATTTTCCACTAGACCACTTTTTTCCTATTGGTGTTCTTTTATACTTAAACTAGCGGTACCCTGCCACGCTTCGCTGTGACTTTTTTTATGGTGGTTTCACGTACTTATGAGAAATGACTAACAAACCAAAGGATGGGTACATTTCAAAAAAAGTTGAATGTTGAGCCGTAACCAAAATTATAAATCTTTCTGAAAATCCAATTAACATCCAAATCAATAGAAGCTTCACTTGAAAAAAAAATCGATTCTGTGATCAATGTTCAGTTTTAAAACATCGTGCGCACGCTTCAAAAAAATAAATTCCCTCTAATAATATTTCCATAACGCGCCAAAACTCTAACTTCAAAAATAACATGCAAAACATATCTGACCTCTTTATTAGGTACCTAAGTACCTACTCTCTTTTATTATTCTGAATGCAAGGAGGCCACAATCAAACTTCTCTTAAAAAACAGCAATCTGGTAGGTACCTTCTAAATAGGTTGTTTATAATATTTTGTTCTGAAGCTGGCAGAAAAAAAATAAAAATAAACGACCAGCGCCATCTATTGGTAAAATCACTTTTTAAAGCTGTTTTAGTATTAATGCTGTTATGATAAAAGTGTATAAAGTAGCCTAAAACAATCTCTAAATCCTGTTGTACATCGTGTCCAATATAAGGCTCAATCGATTTAGTAAATTTTGAGGTTTTAAAGTGTACGTATACGCACACAACATTTTTATATATATAGAAGTGTACGTAGGTACCACAGATATAAGAAAGTACGTACCTTCAATGATATAAAAACTATAGATACGTTATAGACACTTGAAAATGGCAACACGTAAAGTAGGTAATTACCTGAAAATCTGTGACGCGGCTGTAGGGTTAGCGAAAGTTCTATTAAGCACTGTTTTAAATTCTCTTAGTAAAGAAAACTCAAAAAAAACATGCCTTCATGTATCTTCACATGATACACAAGCTACACAGCAACTGTTCAATATAAAAACGTGTCATTTCATGCGTAAGTACAATAGAAATAATAATATTATTTCATTTTCTCGGATCGATAAAATGGCGGCAAGCATAATAAGGAAATTGTACTCTATAGTCTGTGGTTTGGCGCCCGCGACCCGTAAGGGGATGTCGGGGAGATTTTGTACTAATGTTTTATTTTGCTATTTGAATTTTTTTTTATTAAGGTAATTTTATTTCTTTAAAAAAATAATGAAACAATAATAATAGATATATTAAGATTACTAAAATGATTTAAATTACAAATATTTGGATTACTTACTAGGTACTAAATTATTACTTATTAAATAAATGTTTGTGTATGATATTGTTATATTTTTATTTTGTGACTTAAATTACGTTAATAATAATTACTAATCCGATAAACAACATTAAAATTTTATAAATTTAAATATTACGTAATTACCCGTAAATACATTAATCATTATTTTGTCTGAGTAAGTGAAATTCAAGTTTCCCTTTTTCCCCACATTCCTCTGATATTGACTTCATGCATGGTACCACAGATAATTTATAGAATTCTTTTTTTAAATTTATAAATGTTTAGCTGTTTTTGAAAGCCGCAATGTTCGTGTATAACGTGTCTACAGGAGATTCGGCGGGAAACTTTCAGACAAGCGTTACATTGTGTTTTAATAATTTTTCAAAACTAGTGTAATTTTGAGTGTTTATGTGTAATTTATCGTGGATTATTAAACATAAAGGTTCGACAACGTGCAAAAGTGTTGGAAAGTGATAAAGCGCAGTGAAACGCGAGTTTTTAGGTTTGTCGACGAATTCCACATCAAGCCCTAGTAAGGTACCACCGCCTTACTAGAGTAGAACTTAGTCCAAACTTGGACATACATGAATAAGCTGCTCATAAGAAGAATCATAACATGAAACATGAAAATGATTTATATTTTCACAACAATGAAATTTACTTGACTTTGGCATACTCTCAAACCGAGAAAGTCCAAGAACAAGAAGAAAAAAAAAAAAAAAAAAAAAAACGTGTCTACAGGGTCTGTCGTAATGAATGGATAACCCGTAACCTGGAGTTGGTACGGATGTGGAACTGTAAGAAAATCGAATCTTCTTGCCAGGTTTCTCACTTATATGAAAATGGCGTAGACTTTTATACTTTTACACAAATTTCCCCGATTTTTTTATTCATTCTGTGGCCATTTCATCAAATTTAGGTATTCCTGTGTTATTTTTTTAGTATTACACTCTTCATGGCGTGTATTATTTAATTTTAGTACAATTTTAGATGTTCTCAACTTTGAACATGTTCAAAATCGTTATTTTAAGTTTTTATTTTAATTATTTTTTTCTCAATGTCACATTTTGATCTCTTACTGTGAAAAAAAAAGTATGGCGCTATAGCTGCCCATGATCTTAATAAGTTGTCTAGTATGTGTAGATTCTAAAAAGGTATAATAATGTGTACTTTACAAGCAATACTAAGTTACAGGAGCGAGATCAAATATCAAGGTCAGAATTTTAATTTTTCAAGTAAGGATATTAGACGGTTATAAAACTTCGTCATAATGGTTTTATTCTACCAAGATACTTTACAAAACACTATCAGGCCACTAATAACGATATTTAGAAGATAACCAGGTTGTTTTTAGTAAAAAAAATGTTTATAACTAAATACTCGAAGTGTCCTCCGCCGGCAGCAATAAGTAGACATGCTCTACATCGCCTAATAAAAGATATTTTCCGGCGCGCATAACTGGCTTCTTCAATTTTTCTCTCTGCTAGTTGAATGCGAGAAGCGTTCATGGCCCCGCAGACTCAGTGTTCTGTAAACGATCACTGCAGTAAGCAACTTTCACTATGGCCAGTCCTTGGATGGGTGACCATCCATGTGACCACTTTGTAACATTTTTTTGAGTGTTTCCGTGCTTCGGCACGTTAAGTCGTTGGTCCCGGTTGCCAGTAAAATGGCAATCGTTAAGTCAAGTTGAAGGTCTTTATAGCTTGAAATTTTCAACAGCGGGTAGTCACAACACGCGCCTGTCCATCTCAACACGGCAATACGGCTCACCGCCTATTATGTGGGACATATTCTAAAAAAAAAGGTGAAATGTGGGCATTTAATATGCCTCGGCCTACCCCTTAGGAGATAAAGGCGTGCCCATATGTATGTATTTGAATGCGCGCACGCAATTTATGGACTGGCATTATTAACGGACATATCATTGGTCCATTTGAGTTGCCGGAAATATTAAATGCGGATATGTATTTGCATTTTTTAGTAAATACTTTACCTGGATTACTCTTAGGAGATAAAAACGAGATGTGGCTACAAAATGGTGGGTACCCAGCTGTTCGTGTAAGGGAAAACTTAAATAATACGTATCCAGGTAGATGGATAGGGCGATTGGGTCCAATTTTATGGCCGCTAGTCCTTAACCCCTTGGGCTTTTTTTACTTGGGCTGTATTAAAGAAAAAGCGTACAGCGCAGCAATAAGTTCTGTGGAAGAATTGCGTGCGCGCCATTGACGTGTGCGCGCATTCAAGTAGCAGCAAGAAAATTGAAGAAGCCGGTTATGCGCGCCGGATTTAAAGATCTTTTATTAGGCGATGAGCATGTATTGCTGCCGGCGGAGGACATTTCAAGCATTTAGTTTAAGTTTTTAATTTTTTTTTTACTGAGATCAACCTGGTTATCTTCTAAATATCCTTATTAATAGCCCGATAGTGTTTGTGTACAGTATCTTGGTAGAATAAAACCATTATGACGAAGTTTTATAACCGTCTAATAACCTTAATTGAAAAATTAAAATTCTGACCTCGATATTTGATCTTGCTCCTGTAACTTAGTACCTATAGCTTGTAAAGTACACATTCTTATACCTTTTTAGAATCTACACATACTAGACAATTTATTAAGATTATGGGCAGCTATAGCGCCATACTTTTTTTTTTCATAGTAAGAGATCAAAATGTGACATTGACAAAAAAAAAATAATCAAAAAAAAACTTAAAATAACGATTTTGAACATGTTCAAAGTTGAGAACATCTAAAATTGTACTAAAATTAAATAATACACGCCATGAGGAGTGTAATACTAAAAAAATAACACAGGAATATCTAAATTTGATGAAATGGCCACGGAATGAATAAAAGAATCGGGAAAATTTATGAAAAAGTATAAAAGTCTACGCCATTTTCATATAGTTGAGAAACCTGGCAAGAAGATTCGATTTTCTTACAGTTCCACAGTCGTACCAACTCCAGGTTACAGGTTATCCATTCATTACGACAGACCCTGTATAAGTATATGATACGTCTTTGCGTACCTTAGTTTAAGATTCATGGCCTCCAACGTACTTAAATCCTCACCTGATGGTGAAGGTCGGATATCCTTGGTAATAAATAGTCTACCCACTGATAAGTAGACCACAAAAACCCTCAATATTGCACCGTCAGAGGGATAACACTTGTCTAAAGAATTACTGACCGATCAGACGTAAGTTACAATTTTACAAATATTTTGGGCAGATAAAGATCGCGTAAAATTTTGCGTAGGAACAGTACAGAACTACGGATCTCTAAAAAAATTGGTTGTCTGTAAAGTCGGTTTACTAACGATGGTTGAACGTGACAACGTCATAAGAAAATAAAAATAAAATAAAAATAAAAATGAAAATACAAATAAAATTAACATTACAAAACAAAAAGAAATATAAAAACACATCAGTTGTTTATACTTAGTGCCATCTGTAGAAAACATTACTAAATTAAATGGAACGCCTCAGAGCGAGGTAACGACGTATTGCGTCATCATTTTTCGTTCATGCAGCCGGCTCCATCGAATTATAAGACGTTGTCACGACAAAAAATTATAAAGTTGAAATTTCTGTACATTGGAGATATTTTTTTTTGTTTAATATGAGAGAAAATCCATCATGGATGCTATGCCGGACTCCTACCGACTAAAAACCTTCACGTAACGCCCAAAAGTCTATGGTTGGGAGCCCCGGGTAAGCCCTCGGAAGGATGTCCCAGGACTACTTGAGCTATGTTATATTAACGCTAATAAACAAAAAAAAATTTCTTATACTACCCGTTCGCTCTAACTTTGCCGTTGGTGTAGAGGCGTATACCCAAATTTTTAATTACACGAAGTAAATTCACAGTAGCTAATGTCACTTCGTCATAGAAAATAAGCAACATTGTATGAAGAAGTGACATTAGTTGCTGTCAATTACTTCGTCTAATTAAAAATTCGACTTTAGTATGGAGCCGAGCGGCAAAGTTAGAGCGAACGAGCAGTATATGTTATTGTCTGTTTGTCCTTATGTCTGTTTGACCGCGATGAACGCAAAAATTACTGAACGGATTTGACGCGGTTTTATTTATTAGAAAGACACACAATTGTGCGCTATTTTGATCGCAATCGGTTGAATATCGCCGAAGATAATATGAACAAAGTAGAATCTAGACTGGATTTCCGTGTGATCATTATGCTTTTGATCGCGCATCCTTTAGTCTAAAATAATAACCCGGAGCCCGGGCATACTTTTAAGTGAAACTGGCTTGGACTCGGAAGATAGGGCCACATCGCATAGAAAAAATGCCTTTAAAAATACTAATGATAGTAGCACTAAACTGCCTTCACCTGCTAGGAAAAAGTGTTACAAATGGCTAGTTTCAAGTCCCATTTGTAAAGAAACCTGGCGAAGAACAGTCAGAATCTTTAGGCAACATCTTTGTAAAATGCCAGTCATTTATTTCTATAATACTCGTTCATTTGAATAGAAGACAAATTATTCCATTTTAGAGTGCTTTTTATAACTTAGGAGTGGGTGAGGAATTGATCTTGTAAATAATAACGAAAAGTTACCTACTTACTTTTGTATATATTAGGTGCTTACACATCAAATTGGCGTTTTTCGTACTGGCCACTTTAATTACGATTTTCTCCTCTTTGGTAAGGAATTCCAAATTCAAATTTTCCCAGCTATTTACTCATGTATTTATCCTTCGATGACCGTCATTCATTTGTTTTTTTCTTCTGTTTTTTTCTGTTTGCGTCACTCATTTTACAAAATGGAAAACTTAAAATATCGCATTATTTACGAGTACGAGTTCCGCCGTGGCACTAGTGCTGCGGAAACGACTAGAAGGGTGAATGATGTGTATGGCGGTCATGCTGCAAAAGAAAACACAGTTCGTTTTTGGTTCCAACGTTTTCGTTCAGGAAATGTCGACCTGCAGAACAAGCCCCGTGGACGGCCTGAGACTCAAGTTGATAATGAAGTATTGAAGGCTATTGTGGAAGCGGATCCATCGCAAACCACGTCCGAGTTAGCTGCAGGCTGCGGTGTTAGTGATAAAACTGTTTTAATTCACTTGAAGCAAATTGGGAAGATTAAAAAGCTTGAAAGGTGGGTACCTCACGAATTGACTGAAGCAAACCGGCAAAAGCGCGTCGACTGCTGCGTTACATTACTGAACCGGCACAATAATGAAGGTATTTTAAACCGAATCATTACCTGTGACGAAAAATGGATTCTTTACGATAATCGAAAGCGCTCAGCGCAATGGTTGGATCCTGGCCAGCCAGCCAAATCCTGCCCCAAGCGCAAATTAACCCCAAAAAAGTTACTTGTAAGCGTTTGGTGGACTAGTGCCGGTATTGTTCATTACAGTTTTCTCAAATCTGGCCAGACTATTACGGCTGATGTCTATTGTCAGCAATTGCAAACCATGATGGAAAAGCTAGCGGCTAAACAACCTAGGCTGGTCAATCGCTCCACGCCACTGCTGCTTCACGACAACGCTAGACCACACACTGCACAACAGACGGCTACCAAATTAGAAGAGCTTCAATTGGAATGTCTAAAACATCCTCCGTACTCCCCGGATCTTGCTCCAACAGATTACCATTTTTTTCGAAATTTGGACAACTTCTTGCAAGGGAAAAAATTCAACTCTGATGGGGCAGTCCAAATCGCCTTCACAGATTTTATTGATTCCCGTCCGACTGGTTTTTTTAGTAAAGGGATCAATGAACTACCTATGAGATGGCAAAAATGCATAGAAAACAATGGTTCATACTTTGATTAATTAAATATATTATATTTAAAAATATTCGACTTTTTGTTCCTCCTATACAAAACGCCAATTTCATATGTAAGCACCTAATAAATAAGTATAGATACTTATTTAAACGGCCTCGTGGCCCCGCGGACTCAGTGTTCTGTAAACGTTCACTGCAGTAAGCAATTTTCACTATGGCCGGTCCATGGATGGGTGACCATCCATGTGATCACTTTGTGACATTTATTGGAGCGATTCCGTGCTTCGGAAGGCACGTTAAGCCGTTATTCCCGGTTGCCAGTAAAATGGCAGTCGTTAAGCTAAGTTGAAGGCTTTATTTCAATAGCAGGCAGTCAGAACTTGCGCCTGTCCATTTAAATACGGCTCACCACCTATTACGTGGGACAAATTATACAAAGGTGAAATGTGGGCATATAGTGTGCCTCTGCCTACCCCTGCGGGGATGGGGGCGTGACCATATTATGTATGTATGTACTTATTTAAATCCTTTTTTACCCGAGTACCAAGATGGGTTATGTTACTCGCAGTTGTCTTGTTTTTACAACTTACAAAGACAGCGTTTTTAAACAGTTATAAATTATAATGTTTATTTAGATTATATATGGAACTGTAGGAACTTACACGACCCGTTAGAAGATATTTTTATTTTTATACCTACATGAATCTCAAACTTTATAGCCAAGTTTAAGATAGTGCGTACATATTAGTATATAGTTTATACGGAAAAGAAGTGCATTCGACGGCAAATGAATAAATATAGTCGAATTTTAACGGTCTCTAGTTAAAACAAATACACGAACAATTAATATTCCTGTCTATCGAAAGCTGGCGACATCGCGATTGACATGAAAAACTTTTACGTTATTGAGAAAACGTTTTCATGTCATGGAAAATTCCATGAAGCTTAATTGCTATCAGCGGATAATAATAAACATGGAGATCAGTTTGAAGGTAATTTTAATATTGATGAGTTGACGAGGCAGCCATTAATAAAAATATTAATTGCTGTCTCGTTCGCGTCGTAAATAGTCACTGAATATGAAATATTTAGTGACTACACGTTAAATGACGTGCTTTTTTATTTATTAACTACTGAAACTCCTGGCTATTCCTGTGAATTTATGATATTTAAGTGAAAACACATTCAACTATGTGTTTTGTTTTGTGTACACATGACAACGATTTCAGAATGATGAGTTTGCGATGCCTGTGCTAGACTATTTGTAATACCTACCTACCTACATTCTCAAAATGTCATCTGACATACGTAACCAGTTACGAACGACAGTTATGAATACTTATTCGCAATTAGGCTACGCACAAAAATGTGTAGTCAACCAATAAATAACGTTTCGGGCAGTTAGTTCGATTCGCTGGTTCCACGAGTGGGTCTAAAAGGATTTGAAAATTTAATAGCCAAGTCTGAAATGAAAAAATAAAAAACCAATTTAATGAAATCTTAATGTTGCTTCAAATTTGCTTCAATTGAGATTTAGATAATAAGAAATATTTCTTAATATACCACCCTACTTTACATGTAGAAAAGGTTCTTATTGAAAAAAATGTTAAGTAATTTCTTAATCTGTATCAAATTAAAGATTTGTAATATTAAGAGTCTCTACTCTCTGAGCTCAGTAAGCATCTGTGGCGTATACACAGGGATACTTTAACCTAACCTAGTGCCAGGACTGAAAGGAATGTAGTGAGTACGCTTTGATGGAGTGCTTAGTATAGGTACGACAGCTAGCGCTGTCTTCGTTACAAGAGCTCTCTTTGGAGACCATCATGATATGAGCTACGATATCCAGCTGAAGAAAGAGGCGTCGGAGAGGAACGGGAGAGAACTGGTGAATTCTGATCAGGTGAGTCATATGTTTGTACTAAATCCCTGATGGGATAGGTAGAAGATCATTTCAATAATCTAGGGGCAAGGCAGTGCCCCCGCCAAGTCGAGAAACAAAGCGGCTTAAGTATATAAGTGTGCTGCTTATTGCTTATCTAAAAGGTACATTTCTAGACTTAATTCTGCTATTGAACTCTCTATAGACGTTGAACCACCAAGATTAAGATGTCGTTTTAATTCTAAGCAAGTTACAAACTTAGCAGCTAGCTACGTTGAAATTTTGGGTAGAGACGCAAAACAAATGGGATAACAATAAAGATAGGTCTTTACCAAGCTTCGAAATGAATTATACTTGCGGTTAATCTCAGGGATTTACTAATCCCTGGTAAGTAAATCACTGAATTGAATTTCAATTTGATAGGTAGAGAGTATAAGACGATAGTCATTTGGTACAATATTGTTCTACAGGAGCACAAAGCAGTCTACTATAAGATTATTTGGCAGTATATTTTTCATAATCTACGCCTGGTGGTTTTAGGTATAAAGATGATGTTATGAGGCGCTCACAGGGTTCTATAGTAGGACCGTTACTGTGGAGAGATTATAAGTGATTTAGGGTGTCATTTGGATCGTATGAAATTCCTGTATGAAACAAAAATGTGATGTAACCTTTTCTAAAAAGCCTATCAAAAAATGACAATTACAGAGTCCTGCGGGCACTATCATTATATCAAAGTGGTAATTGCCTGGTCCCAAGACGGTTGCATGGGTAGTTGAGCACTCGTATACTACATTCAATGAGGCTTGAGCTCTATTTTTCAGGCTTTGAACATTAAATGATACCTGTGACCACTACTTGTTTCTTAGTGTTATCGCAACGTTTGAAGATTTTGTTAGAAAGTATTAAGTTGTATTATTCTATAGCTACTAAAATCTTACATAAATTTTACCATAAAAGGATGTTGTAAATGACTTAGCAATAAAAATAAAGTTAAACTAACTCTGAACCCAAATATTTACACATTTTAAACAACAAAGTGGAATGACCTGCGTCAGACATTGAAATAGACGATCATTGCCTAATGTAGATGGTGTACTAATTCAAACAGGCCTTGAACGGTCATTGCCAACGGTGACAATCGATATTTTGACTATTCGTATAAAAACTACGTAAATACTACACGAAGAACTAGAGAACACGTGATATGCGTACGAACATATTCCTGAAAAAGGAACAGAGCGAGTAAATTTTGATGACACCATTTGAAAGTAGTCAACATTCACCAATAAAGGCAATAAAAATACTTATCTCAGTAAAATGGTCTTGTTAAGACAGAGTAAATATTAATCACGAAGTGGATAGCACTATATTGCAAGTTTTGGGGTAGCTTACGTCATGTTTCACAACTTATCATAGACCTCAACCAGAAGTAGCTAACGAATGGTCGTTAGCTACTTCTGGTTGAGGTCACATGTCCGAGGATGGCCTCGGACATGTGAGAATAATAACATATCTTCATCACAAGGATTCTCCAAGCCGTTTGAGAGTTATGATAGTGACTCAACCAAATAGAACGGACGTACGCACGCGCCACACAAATTTATAACATTCCGCACAAATACAATAACATCAAATGATTAGGGAACAATTTAGAAAGGTATATATACATATACAATTTATAATGAACGGTATTCTGGTTTTATTGCAAGGACAGCGACAGCGCTGGAGCTGTAAAGTTGCATATCTATACTAATATTATAAAGAAGTAAAGTTTGTGTGTTTGTTAAATTGTAAGGGGTAATCTCGGGATCTTCTGAACTGATTTTAAAAATTCTTTCACCAATAGAAAGCTACGTTATTGTGGAGTGTCATAGGCTATATAGCATCACGCTACAACTAATAGGAGCGGAGCAGTAATAGTAAATGTTTCAAAAACGGGGGACGACGGAAACAGGTAATACTCTCTCTTATGTGGCGCAAACGAAGTTGCGCGGGTCAGCTAGTTAGCTTATAAATTGGTTGGGTAGGTACCGTATCAATAACTAAACTTTTGTAAAACCGACTAGTACGTGTTGAAGGAAGACTTCCTTTAAGTCTCGATGACACAAAGCGACTTTACAAGTTAGAAGCGAACGAGTTCGTGAAAAGCTTGTAAACCCTTTTTGTCACCTTTTTACAATCTCCTTTGGATTATCGCTAACTTTTAAACTCGCCAACTATAGCAGCCTGTAAACGCGCTCTGTGTTAACGAGGCCTTGGGTCTTTGGGTTTGACACAACTTGGTAGGTATAGGTGTGTATTCTAAAATTTGGGTATGCAGGTACCTTTTTAAATACTGAACGACTAGTAGAAGTAGAACTTCCGTTAAGTCCGAAACTAGCAGCACGCCTAACACCTCCGGACTCATCACTCAGCTCCGCCTCTCTTCCCCTTGAATATGTTCCAGCGCCAACGGGAGTCGTAGAGGCGTCGAGCTCAACATCGAATAATGAGTATTTCTCTTCACCGAAGTCGCCAACACCCGTACGTCGACCGGGGAGAAGCCGGCCACCGTCTCGCTTGGGACCCTGAGGCACACCGGCTTCGAAAAGGGCTCCCGCCTTCGGTGGTGATGTGCACCGCATGCTATGGTCCAATTCATTGAATGAGAACGTAATGCGGGCATATTTCATGGCTACAGAGGGGGGAATTAGTTAATCTTTCCTAAAATTTACACTTGAGTATATAACAGTTTAGTTACTAATGACAAACAACGCTCACGATGGTTACCGTTTTAAGTAGGTTCTTCTTCCAGAGTTAGTTGAGTCAATACAAATACCATCTAGATTCGACAGCTAAATTCCACGACTATTCCATAACTCTGGAAACAATACAGCAGATTCTTCTGTCCACATTATTTTTATGATCATGCATAAGCTTTTACCTCTGTTAAGAGCGCTTGAAGTTAAAAATAAAAAATTTTTCAATAAAAAATACAACCGACTTCAAAGAAATCCTGAAAAATAAAATTTACTTAGCACAAAGTAATATGTATTTTGATTTATCTGATTTTTTATTCAATATCATATTGAAGTCGGCGCCAAGTAAATTCATAGGTTTAGGGAGGTATTATTCATGGCACCAACTTCAATATTATATTGAATAAAATCTGATAAATCAACTACATATTACTTTGTGCTAAGTAAATTTTATTTTTCAGGATTTCTTTGAAGTCGGTTGTATTTTTTATTGAAAAATTTTTTTTCATTATTTTAAGTGACGGGTAAACCGAAAAATATATCTATCTAGGTGAAAGTTCTCATCAATGCAAATTAATCAAGCCCCAACACAAGGTAGCTGCTGTAAATCGTTAAGGAATTTCCTCGAATCTCTTTTGGTTTCATCATCAGATCGACTACAGACCTTTATTAATGGTAGTACATTAAAGCACTGAATTAAAAAGTTAACAAACGCACTAGTTGTGCCTATAATTTTCGGTGGTTGCCTTCGATTTCTCCAGGATCCCATCATCAGATCCTAACCTGGTTATAATAGGACCACTAGGATCTATCAATCTAGGTGTAAAGTTCTCATCAATACAAATCAATCAAGCCCAAACACAAGATAACTGCTGTAAATTGTTTAGGAATGCCCTCGACTGTCTTTCAACTCTATCATCAGATCGACGCCATACCTTCATGAAAGTGTAGAACATTAAAGCACTTAATTAAAAAGTTAACAAGCACACTAGTTGTCCCTACAATTTTCGGTGGTTGCCCTCGTTTTCTCCTAGATCCCTTCATCAGATCCTGACCTGGTGAAAATGGGACCACCTCAGAAGTAACCCCTATTCAACAAAAATATTTTTTTTGAAATCCGTCCATAATTGACGGAATTATCGCTTGACATACATAAAAAAAAATACATACAGACGAATTGAGAACCTCCTCCTTTTTTTGAAGTCGGTTAAAAATGTATTTAATCTATAGCCATGTGTTAAGCCATAAAATGTATATTATGCCTTGTTTCAAGGTACTTTGATCTAATATTTATGATGAAGTTACTTTAAATATTCGTTTTGCGGCATAAATAAGGTACCTGTTTGATGCAAAACCAAAATAGGATGATTTTTTTTTATACCACTAAGGTGGCAGACAAGCATACGGCCCACCAGAAGGACCGGTGGTCACCGCAGCCTATGAACGTTTGCAACACCAGAGGTGCCACACTCGCGCTGCCGACCCTGCAAAAACCTTCTAAGACCCCTTTTGAAGAACCCCATACTGTAGGCGTTTGGGAAAACCGAGGCAGGGAGGTCATTCCACAACCTGAGCGTGCGCGGAAGAAAACACCTATCGGATCTAATCGTGCTGGAACGCACCGGACGCAGAGTGTGAGGATGAACTCCCTGTCTGTGGCGAGCGGTGCGATGATAGAACGTAGCCGTGGGCATCATATCAAACAATTCCTCAGAGCACACACCATTGTACAGGCGGTAGAACACGCATAAGGAGGCAAAGTCTCTCCTGTCGCGAAGAGGTTCCACACCAGCTGTAAGTACAGGGTCGTTGACAACTCTTACAGCTCGTCTTTGCACCGAGTCAAATGGACGAAGCTGATATTCAGGTGCTCCCGCCCAGAGGTGACAGCAGTACTCCATATGCGGCCGTACTTGCGACTTACAGAGAAGCAGTGTTTGCGCCGCAGTGAAGTACCGCCGCGCCCTGTTGAGCACACCTATCTTCTTGGACGCCAGCTTAGCCTTGTCCTCCAAATGACTACGGAACTGAACGTCACTGGAGATGTCAACGCCAAGGATCCCTATACTTTTGGAGATGGAAAGAGATGTGCCCTGAAATTGTGGCGCTACAGTAATTGGGGTTTGCTTAGCGGTGAAAAAACAAGCTTGTGTCTTGGAAGGGTTGAACTGGACAAGATTTTGTCCACCCTAATCGGACACTCTAGTAAGAGTAGCCTCGATTTCAGACACAAGCTGTTCACGATTTTCCTCCACTGTGTCCCGAGAGATACCGGGGCGGCCCGTGTAACAAGTGTCCCCCGTACTGTCGTCCGCATAACAATGAATGCCGTCAATAGACAACATGTCATTGATATGCAGCAGAAACAGAGTAGGGGACAACACTGAGCCTTGCGGTACTCCAGCATTTATGGCCATGCAGTCTGAACAGCTGCCGTCAACGACGGCCCTGATGCTTCTATCGGCCAAGAAGCTGGACACGCATCCGCATAATCTCTCGGGTAGTCCATATGAGGGCAATTTCGTAAGAAGACCACGGTGCCAGACCCGGTCAAAGGCTTTAGAGATGTCGAGGCCCACTGCTAGAGCCTCACCCTTACTCTCGATAGCCGCCGCCCATCGGTGTGTTAGGTACACAAGAAGATCGCCCGTCGAGCGACCGTGCCGGAAACCGTACTGTCGGTCACTGAGCAGGTCGTGTTCCTCAAGGTACCCCAGGAGCTGTGTATTAATAACACGCTCCATCACCTTGGATAAAAGGGAGGTGACGGCTATGGGCCTGTAATTGGCCGGGTCGGTCCTGTCACCCTTCTTGGGTACAGGATGTACATACGCAATCTTCCACGACGCCGGGACTTGTCGCATGGAATATGAAAGTGTGAAAAGACGTGTAAGTACCGGACACAACTCTGGACCACAGTGCTTAAGTACCACCGCGGGAATGCCGTCTGGCCCACTCGACTTATGAACGTCCAGGGATTGAAGCTCCCGCCGGACATTCCACTGTGTAAATTTAACTTCCGGCATGGAAGTGCCACAACTCGGAATGCCCGGCGGTAAAGCACCCCCGTCGCTCATGGTCGAGTTAGAGGCAAAGAGATTACCCAAAAGGTCGGCTTTCTCCTTGGCACGACTTTTGGACTTTTGGATGGGACCTTGGTACTTTGGGTCTTTGGGACTTTGGAACTTTGGGACTTTGGGACTTTTGGACTTTTGGACTTTTGGACTTTTGGATGGGACCTTGGTACTTTGGGTCTTTGGGTCTTTGGGACTTTGGGACTTTTGGACTTTTGGACTTTGGGACTTTGGGACTTTGGGACTTTGGGACTTTGGGACTTTGGTACTTTGGGACTTTGGGACTTTGGGACTTTGGGACTTTGGGACTTTGGGACTTTGGGACTTTGGGACTTTGGGACTTTGGGACTTTGGGACTTTGGGACTTTGGGACTTTGGGACTTTGGGACTTTGGGACTTTGGGACTTTTGGACTTTGGGACTTTGGGACTTTGGGACTTTGGGACTTTGGGACTTTGGGACTTTGGGACTTTGGGACTTTGGGACTTTGGGACTTTTGGACTTTTGGACTTTTGGATGGGACCTTGGTACTTTGGGTCTTTGGGACTTTGGGACTTTTGGACTTTTGGACTTTGGGACTTTGGGACTTTGGGACTTTTGGACTTTTGGACTTTGGGACTTTGGGACTTTGGGACTTTGGGACTTTGGGACTTTGGGACTTTGGAACTTTGGGACTTTGGGACTTTGGGACTTTGGGACTTTGGGACTTTGGGACTTTGGGACTTTGGGACTTTGGGACTTTGGGACTTTGGGACTTTGGGACTTTGGTACTTTGGGACTTTGGGACTTTGGGATTTTGGGACTTTGGGACTTTGGGACTTTGGGACTTTGGGACTTTGGGACTTTTGGACTTTTAGATGGAACCTTGGTTGGGACTTTTAGATGGAACCTTGGTACTTTGGGTCTTTGGGACTTTGGGACTTTGGGACTTTGGGACTTTGGGACTTTGGGACTTTGGGACTTTTGGACTTTTGGCCTTTGGGACTTTGGGACTTTGGGACTTTGGGACTTTTGGCCTTTGGGACTTTGGGACTTTGGGACTTTGGGACTTTGGGACTTTGGGACTTTGGGACTTTGGGACTTTGGGACTTTGGGACTTTGGGACTTTGGGACTTTGGGACTTTGGGACTTTGGGACTTTGGGACTTTGGGACTTTGGGACTTTGGGACTTTGGGACTTTGGGACTTTGGGACCTTGAGACCTTGGGACTTTGGGACTTTTGGACTTTTGGCCTTTTGGACTTTTGGACTTTGGACTTTGGACTTTTGGACTTTTGGACTTTTGGACTTTTGGACTTTTGTACTTTTTGACTTAATTTAAGGTGAGGTGAAAATTAAGTTTATGAAGAAGTTTCACTTCTTACGTGTGTACACTAAGTACACGCAATTTTTTTCTATACGAATTTCGGTAACTTTTTTATCAGTTCTTCATTGTGTGTGTAAAAACAATATGGTTGTGATTTATTGTGAACATTATTGCTTTAGTAACTACTTAATCGTTTCTGAGACATTAGCTATACAAAAATAGATGACGCTTGCTCCGCTGACCATGCAAAAGTAGGCAATATCTTTGAGATCTATAACTTCTACCTCCATTTAAAAAAAAAACCGGGATATTTTTAAATGCACCTCTGTTTAATTTTTCTGCACACTAGGTAACTCCACTAATTTACTGAATGCAAACCAGAAAATTAAATGCTGTGCAGAATAACCAATTGATTAACTAAACATGTCCTGCTTAAAAAACTTAAATATTACTCGGAACGAGTTGACCTTTTTAATCGAATTCACACCAAAAATGTGGTTCGTTCATCGAATATATGATTTGTGAAACAGAAATACGAATTGCATATCAAAAATACTAACTTGCACTCTAAATAGTACTATCTTATAACGGAATAGGTTAGGTTAGGTTAGACTTTTATTTTTTTGATCAATAAAATTTAATTTTGTAGAGGTGACTGATTAAATTGAGGATTTATTTAGAATAAACGATGTTCCTAAAAGTAAGTTAGGTGATAAATTTTTTTAAAAAAGTTTTAATATTTTTGTTGAACAATGGAATTTTTAGATATTATTATACTATTCTGATAATAGTTATTCGTTCAGTAAAACAGTTCTGCAAATACCATTAAACAGTATAATGAATTTGGTTTATTTAGTGTGCATAATTAGTGTGCAAGTCAGTATTTTTGGTTTAACTTTGTAATATTTTGTTCGAAAAAAGGGAATAAACAGATATCGATTTAAATACATCCCAAAAAAAAAAAAAAAAACTACATTAATAAATTGATTCTTGACAGTTACTTGCTCTTAAAGAAGTACCAACGTTAGGTACGAAACTAGTCAAGATATCCCGAAATTTGCAAGTGTGTGATACCACCATTTAGTAAGTAATAATGCTCGGCACTCACTTAAGTTATTATTAGAGCGTAATAGTGATATACACAGACCTTGGCATAATCTAATTTATCGAGCTCTCAGAGAGATTTTAAGTTCGCGGTTACAAACTAGCTCATATTACCCACCGATCTCTCAGCTATGAATTTTATCGAAGTTTCTACATTACCCTTGAATTTAGCGACTGTGAATGGATCCCGTCTTAGCAAGTGAGCCACGAACTTTTATCAGCGGTCCTTAAGTTTGATTAATCACTTATCTAATAGCTGCGCTTTGCGATATTTGAACCCAATGAAGAGTGACTTCACTTCACCCACTTTGAATTTGAAGGATCGTTTAAATTTCTGGAGTTTCTTGTTAGTCCATAAACTTATAGAAGTCATCGATATAATGTTTTGGTCGAGGTAATGGAAATGGCATGACTAGAACTGTATTTATAATTTTGTTAAATGAATTGTACCTACTGATCGCAGTTTAAAAAAAAAGACAATACAGTGGCCGTGAGGTTTATTGCCAGGTTCATTTCTCTCCCGCTCTACCATTTGCGTTGCGAATCTGGCAATAAAATAATGTAAACGTAGAAGCAATCATTTTGACATTCATAAGTGTAACTTTGTGACCTACATGAATAAATACTTTTTCATATTCATCATCAGGAATGAGTACAAGAGGAAAGTTTCCACGAAACCCACCAGTTATAAACGTATTCAAAACTTTAGAAGAGGCGTCAATTTCACTAGTGATTCTCTTACAAAAAAGTTTTAGGTGCTTTGTTGTTGGGTTGCAAACCTCAAAGAGCAAATAATGTATTTATATAGAGATTTTAATGAGGATCGTTGGGGAAGTTTAACTTTGGTAAAGTATCAAATTTATAAAGAGGCTGTTTACAAATCAGTGCGATGGACGTCCTAGTAAGTTTGTATGTAGAAATAGTGGAAGGCGTCTCCTAAAATTAAAATCATTTTAGCTGATTGACGTCCAGTACTTAATAGGTCAGTCCCTCAACAAATTGTTATAATTCCTTCAAAAATTTTTACTCTATGGTCCTGTGCTCGTTATGATGGGACATTTTTTATACGTCTAACGTCGTAAACCTATAATTTCTATTTTTTGTCAAAATGGCCATTTCCGGTGATGGATGAGTCACAGTACTTTTTTTTTGTACTGCCTTAATAATTATTACCCATTAAGTATGCACATGCATGTATAAGAAAATTTTAAACGTGATGCTGTGTCGTAAGATTTGAAGCATATTGATGGTACATTCATACATACATATGGTCACGCCTTTATCCCCGAAAGGGTAGGCAGAGGCATATTATATGCCCACATTTCACCTTTTTTGTATATAATTTGTCCCACGTAATAGGTAGTGAGCCGTATTGCCGTGTTTAAATGGACAGGCGCAGGTTGTGACTGCCTGCTGTTGAAATAAAGTCTTCAACTTAACGACTGCCATTTTACTGGCAACCGGGACCAACGACTTAACGTGCCTTCCGAAGCACGGAAACGCTCAAATAAATATCACAAAGTGATCACATGGATGGTCACCCATCTATGGACCGGCCATAGTGAAAGTTGGTTACTGCAGTGATCGTTTACAGAACACTGAGTCCGCGGGGCCACGAGCGCTGCATATCGATGGTAAACTAAGTAAAATTAAAAAATATATTAATGTGACGGTTTTAACTATTATGTAGTTTATAATAAATAATTTTGTAATTTCCGGACCCAAAATACAATTTCCTCTGAACAAAATTGCCAAGTTTATAAAACGTAGTTGAGTGAAAAGCTAATATTATTCAATTAAAACTTGTTAAGAAACAACAGAAAATTCATACCTGGAATTCAATCTTAAAATTATTTTGATACTTTTTAAACTAAAAATCTAAGATTTCGACACTTAGGTCAGGTGGGTCTAAAGAAAATAGAGCATTATAAAGTAGTTATTCTAAAAGTTTCTAAAAATAACAATTTTCAATGTCGTCATCCACGATGGAAAATACTTTATTTTTAACGTGAGGGAATATCCTCTTGGATGCTATGCCGGACTCCTACCGACTAAAAAACCTCACGTAACGCCCAACAGCCTATGGTTGGGAGGCCCGGGTAAGCCCTCGGAAGGATGTCCCAGGACATGGGAAATCCTTATTGATTAATAGAAACGTCATTGTACTGGTGGCCAAGTTTATGAACGGATGTGTGATATGCACAAATTAGGCATTTTTTTTATACCATAAAGGTGCTAAGCTAAATAAAAGGTGTAGTGTAGGCAAAGATAATATAATAGTATTACATACAGATCGGCAACTCCCTGCCTCCCACTGAGTAAGCTTCCCCATCCCCCCACCAAAATTAATGTGTCGATTCCCGTGTCAGTGCTTGAAAGAGTGTCACTGCGTTGCATTACGTATTACTACCTACGTACTTTGTGTTATTGCTTTGGTTTAATTTGTGCTTAGCCGAGGGTAGACTTGAAAAAAAAGTACCTACATACATGAGATTGCGTTCTGTTCCTTATTATTTTGTTTCCCTAGCTAGTGACCCTAGAATACTCACGCACACATTGAAGCTTGATTTAAGCATTCACATTACGTCTATATTGTGTGGGTGAAAACGAACATTTTTGTATGGAGTTTCCACCCTGTGGTGTAGGTAGCCCCCAGATTATGCTTCCGAAGGAGCATCGCCCCCGTAGGCAGATGGTAGGGCACTAGCGTATGATTTTAGCCAGTAAGAATTTCAGCAAAGCTTCCATGAGGATTACCACCCGTTAAAATAAAAAGTACATAAAAAGTATCAAAAGACATTTTAGTTCTTTAACGATCTATAGGAATTTGATCAAAATTGCTACAAGATATGCCGTAGACACTGCCACTGCTACGACGTTTACTTAAGACAATCTTAGGGTCATATTTCAGAATGATGATCAATTCTAAAGAAACGCGTTATACATATAATATATTATGTTACTATATTGACAACTAGCGGACGTCACGCGGTTTCACCCGCGTAGCTCCCGTTCCCGTAGGAATACGGGAATAAAATATAGCCTATGTTCACCGCGAAGAGTCTAGCTACTCAACAGTGAAAGAATTTTTCAAATCGGTCCAATAGTTCCGGAGCCTATTCGATGGAAACGAACAAACGAACAAATAATCAAATCTTTCATCTTTATAATATTAGTATAGATAAAATATTTAAAAGAAAAAATATTTACTACGCTTAAACCAGTATGCTCACAGGTAGTGATCATCATTCATCATCATTCTGATATCCATCACTGCCTGTAAATTTCCGAAATTTATAGAGGTGAAATCAAGAAATTTAATATTGTTTCTTCTGGAATATACATAATTCTAATAAAATATTACTTACTAAAATATAATGATGACGTATTTTGAGGCGGTCATTGAAAGAATGATATGAATGGTTGTCGCGCATGCGCGCAGGCTCCGCTTTCAGAGAGATATAAGCGAGCAACCCAAAGCCTCCGCCACACAACTTTGGCGCGCCCAAACGTTCCCACAGAGAACTTGGCGACGGACACATACATATATAACTACATATAATATAACATAAATATATTTTCCAACTGTAAATTTGTCGAGTGAGTAGTGATCAAGTTTGTAAGTGATAGATTTTATTTATTTGAACACTGTAACGAACTTTTGCGTCAGTTTTAAAGTTTCCGCCGCGCAACACCGCGTGTGCAGGTGAGTACTTTATTTTTTGTTTGTAACTAAACACTAGTTAGTTATCGGTGAAAATATCGTAGAATAATTATAGTACTTTGAACCACGCCGTAACTTTCCATTAAGGCAGGAGGAGTCGCGCGAGCTATTTGTAAAAAGTTCAAAAGTTTTCGATATCTACACAATTAAGTATGTATAAATTATATTTAATTTATGTATGTAATTACTTCATTTGGGTTAAATTTACATTCGTTTTATTGTGTCTTTAACCTAAAATACGTGCTCATATATAACCATAATTTATAATTTAATTTCAAAAAGCATAAAACAATAATTACTAGTAAGGTAAACTAAAACTATAACAAAAATATATTAAAACATACCTAACATACTTAATTTAAGAAATTCATGAAATAACTATATATGTTTACAATCGTTATCACATTTGACATATCGCTTACATTATTTCTTTAACTTAATCATTTTGGGGGAATGCTGCTAGTCTTTTGGGCACAATGCCACGGGGGCCTTATTTAGGTTTAGTTTAGATAGTAATTATGTAAATATAGATATGTAATAATTATGTTTCTCTGTTATTTTTAACAATAAATGTATCTCCTTTTTAAGAAGCGAATAAAAATATAGGTATCTGCTTCGAAATACTTTTTAAACTTATTACATTAAATAGTCACGAGAATTGTATATTTTTTGTACTATATAATTCTCAATGACAGGTTAATATAATAAGTTTTACATAATTATATTGTTTTATATAAAAGTAATACAAAATAATTATCGAACATGGTAGAACACATTTTAATCTACTTCCAGTTTGGCGTGAGCATGCGTGCGTTTCATTTAGAAGCATTTCCTTGCTTCGGCAAGCATATACGTCGTTGGTCCCGATTACTTATAAAACAGTAGGTAGTTGTAAAATCAATTTATAGGCCTTATAGCTAGTCCTGGGGTATTTTTCCGAAGGCTTACCCGGGACTGCCAACCACAGACTGTTAGCAGGAAACGTGAGATTTTTTTAGTCGGTAAGAGTCCTGCATAGCCCATGACAGATTTTTAACATGTTAAAAAAATCCTTATAGCTATAATCTGCGTCTGTCTGTTTCAACACGGCAATGAGCCGATAAGCTCACCACCAATTACGCAGCACTCTGATGAAAGGACTGCGTTTAGTAATACACCTAATAAGCCTCTATCTACCTCTTCAGAGAAAAATATGTGACTATGTAATGTAATTTTAATCCGGAGTTACTATGTTTATAATTATCTGAGTAAATAATTAAACAAGTAGCTATAATTACATTTGTGACACTGCAACTAAACATTGTATTATTTATGTGTCATAGCCGACGTAACTTTTGGCGTTATTAAAATAATTGCTGATAAGATAAAAATGTGACATGGAGTTTTTATTAGATATCTACGAATGGTTACGAAACGTGCAGGTACTCCCCTCATGACAACTTTGCTCGTTACGATCGTTACTAAAACGGTTTATACTCAGATCATAAAAATAATGACCGCTTTATAAAAGTACGCAGAATTTGGATCCGTCGGGTTCTCATCATAGTTTCGTGGAGTAAAATAAGTAAAAATGTTTAACGAACAAAAACGAGGAGCAATGTTCTGAATAGTGTGTAATTATTTTTGAGATTCTCAAAATGCACTGAATCAATTTGGAAAAAAATTCACGTCCTGTTCCAAACCACCTTCAAAATTAAAATGAATCTTCAAATTAGGTACGTAATTAGCGTAAGAAACATACGGTCTAATTGAGAATCTAATTCATTTTTATTAATTAAATATTCAGGAACCAGGCTTTCTAAAGTCATAAATATCAAAAACAATATTAGGTCTGAGTAAATTAAAAGGAATCAAGAGTAAATATTTACTCGTGACGCAATCAAAGGGTGATCAATCATCTAAATCTACATTAACATAACAAATATAAAACCACGCAACCCCTCATCTTGCCGATGCAAGCTAATTGATTAAATTCCCCAGTTATAAATTACATTTAAAGTGTAATTTAAATGAAACAGAAATGAGTAAAAAATTGAATCATTCAATATACCGAGGAATTGTGAAATATTAGGAGCGCTGAAGAAAAAAATATGATTTTCTGAGGACACTTCTTTCGAGTATTATTACAATTACTAGCTGACCCCGCAACTTCGTTTACATCACATTAGGTGAATGAAAGGAGAGGTATTTCTTCATCAGACTCATCAAGCAGCGTGTGAAACTGCCCTGTTTGCTTTATCATAAAATAGCTTAAAAATTAAGTCAATTTTAAAACATTAATTTATCACTTAATGTTCACGTAAGTAGAAGAAAATGATAAAATATAATGATACAAAAATGATGCTTTAATAATATGACTGATTTTATAACACGGAAACGTTACCAAGTTCATTACATAAAATTTTCAAATGGAGATATATATTCGGCCTTAGGTCTTAGGTACTCAGAACTAGCTACTTCCAACCTTAGGCAGATTGTAGGACCCGGTATGGTTTTCGCCAAAAATTTTAGCGAAGAAAGGTATCTATCTGCACATACATGTGTGTATTCTTATTTAGTAGTTATAGAGTGGCGTGAAACATGTTATTGAAAAATATATAATCACTAGCGGACGTCACGCGGTTTCACCCGCGTAGTTCCCGTTCCCGTGGGAATACGGGAATAAAATATAGCCTATGTTCACCGCAAAAAGAGGAGCTTTCCAACAGTGAAAGAATTTTTCAAATCGGACCAGTAGCTCCGCAGCCTATTCGTTACAAACAAAAAAACAAATCTTTCCTCTTTAAAATATTAGTACAGATATAGATTTACAAATATTCACTATAGATACTTGAAAGCTTATACCCCTGCACGTATTTCCCTTCTTTTATCACCCCGGGTTCTTTTAGCGAACCGTAAAGGAACATAGGTATTAGGAGGCCGTCAACTCGCGGACCACTGTTAATGTTCTTTTGGGTTGTGATAGCCCTTATTCTTTGGACGTCGCCATGATTTTACATCATGTTGACGACGTCATTTGACGAGCTAACATATAAAAAAAGAAGTAAAAAGAGCTATAACCATTCTAAAACTAAAATAGCGTGACTAAATTCTACAAACTGTTATGGCCTCAAAAGATGCGTTTTTACGGGCTGTGCTAAAGGTCCTGGAATTATATGAGGAGGTATCTAAATAAATAAAATGTTCAAATTACGAAGTCCTAGCCTTAATGACATGATAAAAAAAGTAACAGCACTACATACCAACTATGAATATAGAATAAACTGCGCTCTTAGACCATTCAGATACTCCTGTAATAATAATAATACCTACGTATAAATGGTGTATATTGTTTTAGTAGGTAGGTTCTATACCGGAAATTGTCACTAAGGTCCTGATATCTCCCTCCTGAATTTCGTAGGCAGCGCAGGTTTTGTCGGAAGCTGCTATACGTCCGGACTACTAGCCTCCATGACCGAGGGCCTGAGAACAGCGAGTTGGCTGCTCGTTGTTCTTACAGAAGCTGGCGAAGACGGTGACTAGTCTCTTCGCCCTTCATTTAGTGAGATAGGATATAACTCACGCCTCTCCTCCCTTAAAAAAGCGGGAGAACAGCCGGGCCTCGGTTTATCACTGGTGACCGAAATTCATTTGATCATTTGACGTGTGACCGAAAAAACATTAGGCCATTCTACTACTGATCGAATGAACAATTGACCAAAAGAGTTTTTATCGAACAAACATTTGCTAAATATTATTACTACTGATCGAATGAACATTTGGTCAAAAAACAGTTGACAAAAGAAAATTTTAACAGGGTCTGAATCAAAATGGCTAGGTTAGGTTAGGTTAGAACTGCGACCACAAATGCCAGTTCCGAATTCTACTTATTTCGCTTTTGTTTGTTAAATCTCCTATTCTTGATTAAACTGTTTTTCGACCAAACGTTCATTCGATCCGTAGTAAAAATACCAAATGGTTTGTTCGATAAAAATCTTTTGGTCAATTGGTCATTCGATCAGTAGTAGAACGGCCTAATGATTTTTCGGTCACACACACGTCAAATGATCAAATGAATTTCGGTCACCAGTGGTAGTAGAAATTTTTATTCGCGAAATACGCAAAAAAGTACTAATTTCTACACTATTAACAAGAGGTTAGATCGCCACATAGACTCCATATTATGTCTCTAATAAGTTTAGAGGCCGGGCAGAGGGTAATTCAAATATTCATCAAATCGCAATTATCACGCGAAATAAGTCAAATCCTCAGCCTCACACACTCAAATTTCGTACCCACAAGTCGAATAGAAAACTTTGTCTTTGAAACGTGGCGTGGGCTCACATCACACCAAATAAGTACATAATTAAGATGATACATAGCCTATGTTAGGTAGGTAGGTACTTCAGAAAAACTTCGTCTGCTAATGGTTAAAGAATTTTATAATCGGTTGAGTAGTACAGAGCTTATGGATTATAAAACTAACAAATAATAACATTCATAGCCTTTGTCATTTCAAAATAACTGTTAATGGTATAAGTATTATTTCAAAGTTTTTTCGTATTATCATCATTTCAGCCAATTGATGCTCACTGCCGTACATATTCTTTCTTGCTCGTGGTTCTACCATTCCTACTTACTGCTAAGACCTTAATCTTTCTCGTGGACCAAGCGATCCATTAGTACCTCTCACGTATATAAAATTTTGAACAGCCTATGTTTCATGGACAAATTATAAGCAGGTTACACATTAGACAGGTGGACACGTCTTTGCAGTACATTAGGAGGATTTAGAACATTACCAAAGTAATTGGAACAAACGTTGTTGGGGTTCGAAACAGATTGTAAGAACGTCTTGTGTGTTCAATTTCTCATTAGATGCCACTTGATTTGTGAACTGAATGTGAAGAAAAATGAGGGTAAAAGTGCTCTTAACTCAACCCTAGGGTCTAATAATTTAGCTGGGGACGCAAATGCGTGTTCTGAAATCTATACGCACCTATTAATTGTTAGCAGTCTAATGCGCTGTAATAAATTGGGTGCTTAACTTTTTACTTGGTATACTTAAATTGTTTTGATAGATTAGATTGAGATTTGACTTATATTTAATTTCAACGTAGAATTTATATTGTAATCTATCCAGTTTTAAGGGTTTCTTATTGTTTTTAGCATGTTGGTATCGGTTATAATTTCACACCATAAAACAAGATATTGAACCCTATTAAAAACAAAAGATTCTTCAAATAATACTTTAGAAGATGTCTTTGTAGTCAAGAAATGACATTTCTATGACCTACAGAGTTGTGGTTGGAATGACGTCATTACCGAATCAATCAATCAATAGTGAAGGTATTGATGCTATTATGGACAGTATCTTGTCCGCTTTTAATTGATACTAAAGTTTGTGGTTTCCCTCCGAATACAAGCGATGTAAACTGTGATAATATATTTGCCGTAAAATACAGCAAAAAGACTTCAACTGAATTACTCTTCAGAAAATGGCTTTCGTCAAAGGAATAGGTATTTGTAATAAGCATATTTCGTGTTTACACAAGAATTCAAACGGAGAAACATATTTTTCTTTTTTCTTCAAAAGCGGTGTTGGCGCTTAGCAAAAAATGAAAGGAAAAACTTTCAGGCTCTTTACTTGCATTCCTCATTTTTAACTCCTACGCAAAAATTATAATTTGTTCGTGTGTGTGTCTGTCTTTTCCATTATGGAAAAAATTTCAACACAGAAATAGTTAACGATTAAAATTTAAATCAGCTTTTAGTCTGGACCATTTTTAAAATGTTTTAGGTTAGCAAATACATTTTTAAAATTATATAAGCATTTGTATGTGATGAATGTGAGTGATAGGGACCTAAATTGCGACAGTAATTACTTTTTACATTTTCCATGCAATCACATGAAGCCTATTATAATAACCATGAGATGTACACGAGGACATTTTGATTAAGTTCCAAACTTCAAAGTGGCGGCACTTAGGAAACTTTAACATACGTACATACATATATGTTAGACATCGTCTCTATTTATGTTAGCAAGAAAGAGAAAGTGAATGAACAGAAGAAGACGAAAGTAGTAGCTTAACTCCCAGAAGAAAATTCGGCAGTCATTAACTGCTTATTAGCTCACACTAGAATACATTATTCGTAGGCTCACACTCACACATAGATACCGTACTTGCATAGGGCTTATGAACGACTGTATTCTCGAGGAGAGAGGCCGAGGTAAAATTTTACCGACACTTTAGGGAGTAGCTTTTAAAAATCAGTAATTAGAGGTAGAGACCTATTGCAGTCACTGTGCACAGATGAAAATCTACCCCTACCCATTCTGTAGGTAATCAAAACCAAAATGTTAATAGTCAAGAGAAATTTTACACATTAATTCACAAATATCGACTCTCTTCTAGTCTCTCATTAAACTAAACTATAAACTACCCACCTACTAACAAAGATCATTATTGAACAAACCTACTCTTACATAATATAAAATGAAGTCGCTTCCGCTGTCTGTTCTTTCTAGATCTTTTAAAGTACTCACCCAATTTTAATGCAGTTTTGACCAATAGATAGAGCAATTTCAGAAAGTGAAAGGTTGCCTTTAAGAGATTGTATTTTAGCGACTGTACATTTTTTTACTCCTATAATCTCGTTAAATGAATGTTTTTGTATTGGTGTGCAATAAAGTTTATTCTATTCTATTCTATTACAGTGACAGGTTTATGTATGTATAATTGTATAATACAAACATAAAAAAGTACAGAAAAGTCGAAAGATATAAAGATTTGAAATATGATGTCGTAGGTACGTAATTAGATTTCACGAAGTTGCGCGGGTCAGCTAGTACTTTAGAAGTTGTGATTGCAACTAAATATTGATAAAGTCAACCGCAAGCTCTCAGCTCAAAGGAAACCTTTGCGGACATTTTATCCATTAAAAATCTTAAATGAAAGACCTGAGTGTGACAGGCCTTGTAATTTGCAGTAGGGAGAACAAAGTGGTTAAACACTTAGCAGTCCATTGTGGTACTGCAACGGTAGATATTACTCAGCATACGTACAACATGTAGCAATAGTGATTCTATGGCCAAGACGTACTGGTTTTTATATCTATATCATTGTTTTAGGCAGATAATGTGTCTATTGAATTTTGGATTTTACTACTAAAGTGTCACACAAGTATACTGTGCTTACCTGACGAAGCTGAAAGTGTAACAGACATACATTTTTCTATGATTAGTACTTAAGGATATTACGTGAGTTTAATGTTTCGTTTCGAAGTATGAAGAAAATTCCAATTAAAACCTGTTACAAACCTTTTTGCCAGCTTAAGCATTTGCATCACTTGACTTCATCCACCAGTGGATAAGTAGCATAGATTTGTTAGGTACCTTTTTCAAAAAAAGGTGTCATATAACATCGCTACAAGTATACCTACTTCAATTTGCTGTTGGGAGTCCTGGGGTATCCTTCCGAGGTTTTACACGGGGCTCCCAACCGTAGGCTGTTAGCAAGACACGTGAGAACTTTTAGTCGGTAGGAGTTCGGCATAACATCCATGAGGATTTTTTTTTTTTTTTATACTACTTAGGTGGCAGACAAGCTTACGGCCCACCGGAAGGTTGGTAACCGTAGCCTATAGACGTTTGCAACACCAGAGGCGTTACACACGCGCTGCCGACCCGGGTGCAGGTTGTGACGACCCACAGCTGAAATTTTTCAAGCCGCCCGTAAGGCCTTCAACTTGGCTTAACGACTGTCATTTTACTGACAACCGGGACCAACGGCTTAACGTGCCTTCCGAAGCACGGAAACGCTCGTAAATAAATGTCACAAAGTGGTCCACGTGGTGGTCACCCATCCATATCCGGCCATAGTAAATGTTGCTTACTGCAGTGATCGTTTACAGAACACTGAGTCCGCGGGGCCACGAGCGCTTCAAAATTATATATATTATTGGATATTCCCTTATGTAAAATTAAAAAAAAATTTGAATTTGTTTATCATAAATTTATTTCAAAGAAGTGAATTAATACAGCCATCTACCTTAAAAATGGCATTGTTTACACGCTCGAGGTGTGTTCGCTTTGTCAGGTCACAATTTCGTTTCTATTATGCCCTGTAGGGCAGAGCGTGACTAGCGGAAGAAAGGATTAAACCAAATTACCATATTTTTATCATAAACCCTGTATTCAAACGTGCGCTTAAAGTTTGAAAATGTAAGTCCAGTAAAAAATGAAAACGAATTTTTTATATGGCTTTATGTCCTTTATAATTTTGCATCTACCGACTTAATATTAAGCTCAAGCTTTCGAATATTTTTAAATTCTGAGCAATTCTGAGCTTCCAACTTTAGCAGCATTTACGTCAGAGTCTCCATGTTAATCTCATGTAGGTGGATCATTTTAAAAGCTAAATTTGATTACCTTTTTGAAGCAAGAATAGTTAATAGCTTTTTGAACAAATACACTCGAGAGCAATGAATCCGGGTCACTTAAAGAATGTTAAAAATCTCGGAAACTAAAAATGATAGGTTAATGCAATAAATTGTATTTAATAGACAATGTAATACTCCTTAAATGAAAGTAAAAAAAATATGAGTCACCATACATTTTATTAACACAAAATTACATAAAGAAAAAACTGCTGATCTCTCCTTAAAACAAAAATAGAAAACATGAAATTTTTGAACTTTATTACGATTTTCTTGAATTTTAATACTTCGTATTGCCTTCTCGTGCTTCCATTACTGCGTTTACGCGGTTTGGCATGCTGTACACCAAGTTCCTTATACGATTTTGGGGAATATTCTCCCATTCCTCTGTGAGAGCCATTTTGAGCTCACGAAGCGTGATTGGGGGAGGGTTTCGTTGTTTTACGCATCTGCCTAGCTCGTCCCAAGCATGCTCGATCGGGTTGATATCCGGGCTGCGCGCTGGCCACTCCATACGAGTAATGTTCATCTCTTGAAGGTAGTCATTCACAATCCTACCTGTATGAGGTCGGGCATTGTCATGCATAAATATAGCATCCTCACCTAAATTGACCATAAATGGACCAACGTGATCATTGAGGATTTCTTCCACATATCTTACGCTAGTTAAAGAGCCGTTTTCTATGATCACCAGCTCTGTGCGACTTTCAGAAGAAATTCCGGCCCACACAAGTACAGACCCACCACCGTAGGCTACTTTTTCTTCGATGCATGCTTGCTTGAATCTTTCCCCTGGTCTTCGATACACTCTGTGTCTTCCATCGTGCTTGTAGAGCATAAATTTTGATTCGTCGGAGAACATAACTTTTGACCAATCTTCAATACTCCAATTTACGTGGCTCTGGGCATACCTTAGTCTCGAAATACGATGCCCACGCTCCAGTTTAGGGCCGTTTGCAGGTCTAAGGGGTTTTAAGTTAGATTCAGCAAGCCGACGTCTTACTGTCCATGCACTTGGGTTACTTCCTCCGAGGCGTCGAAACTGATTGGTGAGTTCAGTTCCTGTGAAAAAGCGATTTCGAAGCATGGTGTTCACCAAGTATCGGTCTTCTCGTGCTGAGGTACACCTGGTTCTGCCCGTTCCTGGTCTGCGTAGGTTAGAACCAGTTTCTTCGTAACGTCGGAGAACTCTTTGTACTGTTGACAGCGACACACCGACAGTCCTGGCTGTATCGCGCTGACTCCGGCCGGTTTCCAGCATTGTAAGTATTCTGGTGCATTCTTCAGGCGTAAGCGACATAATTTCAGCTTGATTAATGAATATAGAGCACTATCAACATGGTTTATGTACCCACATAAATGACAGATTACAAACAAAAGCAACACCAAATGCTGTAATTTCGTAGTTCCATCTTCGAAAGTGGCCCTTTTTCAAATTTGATTTTTTTATGATATAACTTTACAATAACTAAGAAGTTTTAATACCTTCATTTAAGGAGTATTTCATTGTCTATTAAATACAATTTATTGCATTAACCTAGCATTTTTAGTTTCCGAGATTTTTAGGATTCTTTAAGTGACCCGGATTCATTGCTCTCGAGTGTATATAGAACTAAAAACCAAAACGATTAAACCTAGACGATTTGGGACAATTTCATAACGCTATAATACAGAACACTATGAGAAGTGTCCTGTATTGGAGACTGAGCATTAGTCCCAGTGTTTTGTTGCCTGTTGAGCAACCCTAATACATATATACAGGTTTTATCGTATTTTTTTATATTTTTACTAGCTGACCCGCGCAACTTCGTTTGCGTGATAAATGAAGAACCACTCGACCGATTTTGTGCAAACTTCACATGAACCATCTACTAAATAGTCCGAACAAAGCCTAAACGTTTCGTTTAGATAGGTGAGCCCGTTCTTGAGTTATAAAATTACAACGAAAAGTGGCATTGATTTTTATATATATAGATAGATTTACGACTAGCGGACGTCACGCGGTTTCACCCGCGTAGTTCCCGTTCCCGTGGGAATATGGGAATAAAATAGCTGACGCCTATGTTCACCGCAAAGAGTGTAGCTTTCCCACAGTGAAAGAATTTTTCAAATCGGTCCAGTAGTTCCGGAGCCTATTCGTTGCAAACAAACAAACAAACAAACAAAAAAACAAATCTTTCCTCTTTATAATATTAGTATAGATAATTTACCTAGTAACTAGACTAAGTAAATTATCGTAGTACCTACTAAGTATAAATAATGGGTGTCTCAGTAAGAGTGCACTTTTTCATTTTAATATAAAAACATATTTTTTTGAGAGAGTTGTGATTTTTTTATTGAATTGTCAAAAAGACATGTTCCGATTATGTATGGAACAAAATATCCGTCAAATGGCCTCCACGGCTCATAAGGCAGGCCATTACTCTATTCATAAAAATTTTCATGAATTTTTCACAGAGATAAGGCTGTTTCGCACCGATGACTCGTTGGATCTCGGATTTGAGCTTAGGCATTGTTTCTGGTTTATTCGCTTAAACCTGCGATTAGAGAAAACCCCAAAGAAAAAAATCGCACGGCGTTAAATCTTGGTGGCTCACATCACAATTTATTGATTTTTTCCGGCAATCGTTGCTGCAACTAATGGATTGTTTCATGCGCGGTGTAGCAGGTGGCGCCGCGCCGTCTTGCTGGAACCACAAGTCGTACGCACACAAGGGAAGCACAGGAGTCTTACTGTCCATTACCGACGCAGTTTCTTCATTTTTTTGACAACTCTTCGAATGGTTCACACATTAGGTGCACTTTCTCGGCTGAAAATTGTTCGTAGTTTGCGAGCGGTCTCAGCATAACTTTCCAAATTTTTGTAATAAGTTTTCACAATTATTACGCGTTGTTCTTTCGAAAAGCGCTCCATTTTTATTAATCGGAACTAATAAATGTGTAAACTGTCAAATCTCAGAGTCGCCACTTGCACAAAAAAAAAATGCACTAAATTTAAAAAGTGCGCTCTTATTGAGACACCCTATATAACTAGACTCTAGGTATATTTATATATATACTTAGTTATAATTATATTTAGAAACTATAGAGAGTTTAGAAGCATTAATTAATTTGATGACATAATCGTTATTCTCGGTCGAATCGAGGGAGACTTAAGTCAGTTCTGAGCTCAAGTTGGTAAAAAGATGATGCAAAAAAACTTAAGTGAGAGAACATGAAAAATCTCTTCAAAGTTCCAGTGTCAAATACGGAAGAGTCCTTAATAATATCTACTGTATAAAATTATAACGTTTCACAACGTGATGTATAATAAATGATCCATTCCAATTCCCTTTTCTAAAGCGTAAGCGCTTTAACAATATCTTCTAAATTATGCCTCTAATTTTCTTCCGAGCAAATTTCCTACAATTGTGAAGTTAGAAAGGAAGGGATAATCTCTTGGAATCGGATGTTATTGTCGAGTAGTTTTTAATCATAACGAGAGGTAGGAAAGGGAAGATTTTGTGTAGAATTAAGACCTCAAAGTCGATATTCTCTGCACAAGTCGTTTTGATATTGATAAGCCGTGAGCTTATGAAATCATTGCCTTGAACATTTTATAGAATGTTATATTTTATTGTATTTTTTCTTTGAACCGTAAGGGTCCTCACAAGATTTTTGGTTCAATTGTCGTATCTATATTCCGTAGATATTTTTGTTCTACATCATGTACAAATTATAAAAATAAGTATTTTCTAGAATTTGTAGTGTATGGAAAGCGGAAATTGGTACAACTTCAGTAACTTAAAGTTTGATTGCTAAGAACCTATGTGTTAGTGGCGGTTAGGTTACGCATACATAGCTATTAAAACTATTACAAAAGACGACGAAAAACAGTTAAGAACCCATAATGATTTTATGCTATGAAAAGTCTGACTCGATTTGGATAAATTGAAAGAAAATTATTTTTATTCTACAGTAACATGGAGTAAGTACAGTTCATTGAAAATTAAAACAAGCAATAATATCAAGCAGAATTGAAAAAGGAACAGAATACGTGGAATAATAATTGGGAGAAGGATATTACCTGAAACGCTGTATGCGTTTCAGGTAATATCCTTCTCCCAATTAGTAATAATCTACTTCAACATTTTGTTTCTCTAGATAAAACGCTTATAAAATGAGAAAATTATAGGTATTTTTAATCTCAATGAAAGGCACGGTGTGACATAATCCTTTGGGTACAATATGAGAGTTTTAATGATGTTGTGAAATTACTTGAATGCTTAGAAAATATGATCATTAAAACTTTAGGAATTTGTAAACAGCCACACCAAATTAATATATTTTGGACGAAGCACGGAAAATTTATCATCCATCTTCAGACACTGTTTCTTGTACAGTCAACTATAATGAAATGTACTAGTTTAATCTTACAAAATTATGTATCCCCTGAGAGTGCCATAATGAACTAACCACACTATATGACAAACATGGTATCCACCGAACTTGACAGTAACAATATTGATTGCTATGCATGCTATTTATTTTTTATTTTAAAGTTGACTTTATCAGTCAACTTTAAAATTAAAAAATAAATGTATTGGGATACATAATTATTGCTCTTTACACGCAGACATGTTACTGTCAAGTTCGGTGGATACCATCTTTGGTTAGTTCATTATGGCACTGGCAGGAATACATCATTTTGTAAGATTTAACTAGTACCTTTCACTTTAGTTGACTGTACAAGTTCAAATCTGGCCAACCGTATAATATACATACAGATATTTTTTCCGAGTCTTAATTTATTTGTGCAAACTGTCTATTATGTGTAATGAAGCCTCCGCATTCACACGAGAATCTCACGAGAACGCAAGAACCGTGCTTCTGGACCCGATTCACAATCGGGTCCACAAAATGTCGAGCGGGTGTTAGGATATGTTGAGACCTATAGTAATGTCTCAAAAATATCTTCTAACTAAAATTTAGTTCTATCTTGCAGAAATGATATAGAAATGACAATTCGACACTACCAGGTTTTCAGATATAATCCCCTTATGACGAGACGGCCTCTCTTCTGAAAGACAATAAAATAAAGCAAAATATATGAACTCGACGTTGTTTAACCATTGAAGAGTTCAAAACGTGTTAGTTCAACGAAAACAATATTTGCCGGATAACAAAATTTAGCTTACGGATTATTATCAGGTAGTAATCAGATTTTAGTAAGTGTGCAAATCTTCAACTCAATTGGATAGAAACCACTGCTTCTAATACTGCATCAATCTTATACTGACCACCAGAATTTCACTATCAAATTGAACTATTGTTACCGAATTTACACAAGTTTGCAAAATTTCAGTTCAATTGGATTAGTATTCCGTTGTGTTACAAAGTAGTTGTAAACGAGTTTGGAGTTCTAAACGGGCGGTGTTAAAAAATAAAAAATGCTATCATTTGTAATGTAGGTAATCTGTAATTTTTAAGTACTTGGTAAGTAGCTACTTAGCTTCTTTCTTAACCCGTGTATAGAGCTTAAATAAGTGAAAATGGGCTTGTTACTATTTTTTTTTTTTTTTGCTTTCACAATGAAATCCAAGATCCGATATGATGGGTTTTCGAGATGGTTTTAGTTCTGCACCTGAATAATAACGAGGCTCTTTTTTCTGGAAAAACCTTTTATTCCATAGTCTCGTGGGGTGGCATGCCATACTGCAACGAATTAATATAAGTATCTGATTGTTACTTTGTCGGTACATTCATATTTATTTTTACGGGACAGCAGTTAGCCAATGATCTTGAAGACTACCTAATCGAAGCGTCATCAAACTCATCGGTCAAAAAAAGAAAGTACACAACGTTAAGTCTAACGGACAAGAGGAAGGATCTCGAAAAGTACCCAATATATTTGATTCAAATTTTGCACAAATATTAACTAGGGGTGGGGTCTTCAAATAGGCTATATATTATCACCTACATATCCTAGGGGCTAAGCAGAGAGCAATCAAATTGGCATTATAACATAATTTTCACGCGTAAGAAGTCGCGGGCAACAGCTAGTATATCAATTAATGAGAAAAACTATGAAATGTTGAATTCTAGACAAACTAAGGGGTTATAACAGATGTACCAAATTTCATACAACTATATTAAACAGTTTTCAAGTTGTTAAGAGGTCAGAAGCTCGACATCTATACTTATAATGAATCTGTAGAAGTGAAAATTCTGTACATTGAAAATATAAAAAAAATAAATAGCAGGGGGTGTTACTAGACCGACACCGAATCCAAAAATGTGATTAAAAAACTTTCTTCAGTCTTGGTTGGACCATCTGTATTATGAGGACAAAGTCTACCGTAGTTCGGTTTTCCCATACGTCGTAGGCTTACAGTATGACTGGGACTACCTGAAGAAGGAACTAAGTTACGATGTCAATTGCTTAGAAGAGAAGTTGAGTCAAGTAGTAGTCTAGCCAATAAATTAAGAAATGTATTAAATAAATAAATTTACATAACTCATATAATATGTATTATGAATTTGTTAATCAGAAATCTATCTATCTAACTACTATTACGAACACGAATGTTTGTGAGTGTGGATGTTTGTTACTCATTCACGCTGTAACGGCGAAACGAATCTGACTGAAATTTGGTACCTATAGAGATCGGTTAGAGACAGTGTAGGAACCAAATTTCACGCAGGCGAAGCTGCGAGCATCAGCTAGTACAGAATAAAGTGATAATACTGCATCAAAAATTATTAACGACTTTTATTCTCCCACTAAGAAATAAGATATAACTGATCCAGATTCACTTAATAAACCGATAGGATTTGATACATACTCCTACGTAATTGGTACTTGATTAAACCCAGATCGTAAAGAGAGGATGCAGGCAGCTGTTACCCCTCTATATGTGGAGTATAAATCGGTCACAACCAATCGCAACTTATTACTATGCATGCAGTTGTATGAGTTGTGAGATGGCGTATTATGAAATAAAGCTTGTGAATGTTCAGAGATTCTTAGCTATTAAACTGAACTAAAACATATGTATTGAATTTGGCTGCAAAGCGATATTAAGTAGAAGAAAAAGAAAATACTACAAAGAAGAACGCACACCTTACAACAAATATATACTAATTGCTGGTACCACTATTGGTTTCAGAGGTTCAGTTCATTAATGAATTAATTAAATCAATTATACATGTATAAAGGAACGGAGGGAGAGGCTCCCTTCCTCCCTCCTTTATTGTTATTCTACGATGGGTTTTCGCCATGTAATGCCAGATTCCATTAGTTGTATATGTACCTACTAATGTCGTCGTATTGAATATCAGTAAGGAGATTGTATACATTGCCACTTGAGTTTCCAGCACCGACGCAACTGAAATTGTACAAATAAATTATTGAATGTAAACTAAAAATGTACCTACCTACCTAAAATTTTAAATTATTTAAAGAAAATTCAAGCCAGCCAGCATGGCGTAGAGAACGACCTAATAAAACCTGGGAATGCACGTAAAAAAGATACGATCACCTATTTAATATAGCGACCCTCAAAGGCCAGTTTTCCATTTGAAGTAGTCGTCTAATAAAGTATTCCCTCGATTGTATTTAAGACGGGAGAGCAGGAAAATGTGACACAGCTTGATTCCAGAATATTGGTATCTACGTCTCTCAGTGCGAATCGGAACAGTGTGAAATTAAATTGTTTTGGACCTCTCCATGACGACGGAAAGTTGAAGTCTCTCTCATGTTCTCGAGTGTTATAGTTTTGGAACTATTATTTGCTTTCCGATTTCGTCATCTTGTACACGATGATAACAGAATAAAAACCCTCACGCACTAGGTTAAAAAAAAATATCGAAATGGTATTCTTGGGTTATATGATACTAGCTGACCCGCGCAACTTCGTTTGCGTAAGAGAGAGAGAAATAGAAAGGTAATGTCCCCCGTCGCTTTTATTCTTATCGCGTGGTTTTCTGTCGCGTGTATCCCGTTGTATTATTTGGCACAAATTGAATTTTCAATAAAATGGTTATTGTAAACGAACCTAATTCGAAACACTATCAGTAGGGAGTTACGGGATATGTTACTTTCCCGTGACTCTACTGGATGCCAAGGGAAATATAGGTTGTCATGCAGCAGCGCCACTGGTGTTACAAACGTTCATTATGCGAATTAGTCCGCTACAGTAACCAACCATCAGGTGGACCGTAAGCTTGTCTGCCATCTTAGTAGTATAAAAAACTGGCCAAGTGCGAAGCGGACTTGCGCACAGAGGAATTGTTTGATACAAAGACGGGTTTGTTACAACATTTATAACTCAAGAACGGCCGTACCGATTTGGCTGAAAATTGGTGGGGAGGTAGCTTAGGCCCAGGAGACGGACATAGGATACTTTTATCCGGTTTGACCTCGCTTTTTTTTTTTCGCTTTTTTTGGTCGATTAACTATTCTGCCGGCGACGTACACCGGTAGTCCACGTCATATGTATGAATATGCGCAATTTCTAAAATTATTTTAATTCTTTCGAATAGTGCGACGGGAATTATCTCTCGCTAACGAAATTATTCTGACGGGAGTAAATGCGACGGGAACGGGTGATTTACTCTCTCTTATGTGTCTCTTATGGGTCAGCTAGTAAAGAATAAAGTATAGATAGGAATAAAGTCCCTTAATATGAGTTCCATTCCGAACAACGGTTGGCCGGTTTAGTTGGTCGGAGTGAAAAGACAGAGGGTTTCGTACCAAAAAAACAGCAAAGCATCACGTTTGTTGGATGGGAGCCCCCTTAATCCCCGCCCCCCTTTTCTGACGTTGAAGGGAAAAATTCCCGTGGTTCACCTGGGTGAAATACGAGGTGGACCACGGGAAATAAAGGAGTATTTGTTGTCATAGTGGCTACAGAAATACATCATTTAAAAATTTCAGCTTTCTAGCTATCACGATTCCTGAGATACTGCCTCATGACGGACAGATAGACAGACAGCGAAGTCTCATAAATAGGGTTCCGTTTTAAGGGCACGAACCCTAAAATCGTTTCTTTGTGCGCAACTATGCCATTAATCTAATTTCAAGGTTCTAGATCTCGATCAGGTATCTAAGTCAGTTTTTATTTTTATATCAATCAAATCAGCTAATTTACGTCCTGCGCCTTCAGCATCCAGCCTGCGACCTCTTTTAGGTCCTCGGTCCATCTAGCGGGTGGCCCAAGTCGCGATGCCCGCTTTGGAACTCGTTTGCTCCATCTGCCGTCTTCTGTGGCCAGCCCACGGCACTTTACAGTACTGTTTTGATTAATATTTGGTATAATTCTGACTAAATAAATCAAAATACGTGCTTTGAGCGAAGTAAATCTATATTTTTGTAAAAATTGATACCTAATGTCTTTGTTAATTGGTTTAGAGAGCATTCTCTGCTTTTGCTAAAGAATTGATATCTGAACTTATTTCTTTCTCGTATTTCTGGATTGTGTAGAGGTCTTCATACTTTCGAGGCTGAGGCAACCCGTACTAATACAGTTTCTCCTATTGTGACCAGACATTTACTATAGATTTCATATCCTAAATGTTCATTTATAACACCTCTGATCGTTTGTATTATCCCTGTATAAAATAAGATAGTAAGCGAAGATGGTAATAAATACTCTGTGTTATTCGGATGAACCGTGTACACCTTACCTATATAGAACTGATCTTTCTTGGTTCCTAGCCAGCCATGTACAGGTTTTCATTCACACATATGTATTTTTCATATACAAAATATGAAGGCAATTCCGCAAATTGAAGGGCAAAAATCAATAAAATATGCAGTTTTAATAAAATTATTATATCAGATTTTTTTTATATTTATCAAAAATAGCGACCATCTTTTTTAAATCGAATTGAGCTGTCAAACATGACAATGTGTCAAATAAAAAATTAAAAAAGTACCGACTACGGAGTATTATTATGAACTATGAGGCAAATCCCCCGTAAATATTTTTTAACCCCATTTTAACCATGTTAAAAGATAAATTTCAATAAAATAAAATACACGTCTCCCATCAATTCGGTTAAAGATGTTTTATGCCAAATTTGAATAAGATCGGACCAAGGAATCACGTAGTCCCATACAAACTTTGCAACCCTTGTTTACCCCCTCAGGAGTTGAATTTTCAAAAATCCCTTCTTATTGCTCGCCTACGTCACTTAAGGAGCATTTGTGCAAATTTTCATGTTTTAGACCCAGCGGTTTAGGCTGTGCGTTGATCGTCAGTCAGTCAGTTCTTGTTTTTATATATATAGATTACACAATGCAAATTATTTACGACAGATCATATAACCATTATCGATTCTTAAATACATCTTCTGAATGTTACCTATCTGTCAATCATGTAAACGTATTACATAACAGATATACAAAAATGTGCCTGGCGTAATACACCGGAAATTAGGCAAAGAATTAAAAATAACTGCTATCCTATGAGTATTAGAAATATTATAGCTGAAAAACGTATACTGCGAAAAAAATGGCAAAGAACCAGATATCCCCCTGACAAAACTGAACTAAACAACATTACCAAAAGACTCAGGAGAGAAATTCAAAATTTTCATAATAAAACGGTGAATAGTTACTTAAGTCAGTTAACAAGTGATCGCACGACAAATTACTCCCTATGGAAATGTACAAAACATTCCAAAAAGCCAATTGTACAGATCCCCCCCATTAAAGATACCAATGGCGGTTGGGCTATAAATAATGAACAGAAAGCAGCCAGATTTGCACAACACTTAGAGCAAATTTTCCGACCAAACGATGAAACCTCCGGAAACATACCATTAGACGTGGCACCAAGCGATGGGTTAGAAATAAGATTAGTTACACCGAGAGAGGTGTTCAATGAAATAAAACGCCTAAATACAAACAAAGCCCCTGGCTATGACCTAATTACGGCAGAAGTTTTACACAACTTACCACGTAAAGCGATTATTAAACTTACCACCATTATTAATGCCTCATTTAGACTAAACCATGTACCTGATGTGTCGAAAGTGGCCAAAGTTATTATGATACTTAAACCTGGCAAACCACCACATGAAACTACTTCATATAGACCTATTTCCTTACTACTTTTTTGAAAATTATTTGAAATTTGAAATTAGAAATTATTTGAAAAGCTGTTCCTGAAACGGTTAAAGCCCATCATAGAAGAACGTCACCGGATCCCAAACTATCAATTTGGATTTAGACAAAATCACTCTACAATCGATCAAGTACACCGTATCACTAATATCATTGAAAAAGCTTTAGAAGACAAGAAAGTGTGTTCGACAGTCTTCCTAGACATAGCTCAAGCTTTCGATAAAGTTTGGCATGAAGGTCTTGCACAAAAACTCGAAAATATGCTCCCAAAACAGTTCACCGCCATCTTAAAGTCCTACTTGACTCAAAGAATGTACAGAATTCGACAAGATGATGCATACTCAGACTTAAGGGAAATAAAAGCTGGAGTGCCCCAGGGAAGTGTATTAGGTCCGGTCCTGTACCTATTATACACCTGCGATATCCCGGTATTAGAAAACCATACCATTGCAACATTTGCAGATGACACAGCCATTATGGCCACAGGTGTTACTCATGCAGAAGCCGTGGAAAAGGTTCAAAATGCAGTCAACATCGTATATGACTGGACGAAAAAGTGGAAAATAAAATTGAACGAAGCCAAATCAGTTCACATAGACTTCACTAATAAAAGATCCAACTATCATGCAGTGTATATAAATAATACGATTATTCCCTACGAGAATACAGCCAAGTATCTAGGCATGACACTAGATGCTAAGCGTCGTTGGAAGGCTCACGTTAAGAAGAAACGCAGCGAGCTACAGCTTCGCTACAAAAATATGTACTGGCTTCTAGGCAAACATTCTTCGCTGTCAGTACAAAATAAATTACTACTGTATAAACAAGTCCTTATGCCAGTGTGGACTTAAGGAATACAGCTATGGGGCTGTACCAAATCAAGCAACATCCAGATTATACAAAAATTCCAAAATAAAGTACTGAGGGGTATCGTAAATGCGCCTTGGTACATTAGAAATGACGACCTCCATAGGGACCTTAAAGTGGACCTCGTAGCTAATGTAGTGCAAAAGTACGCCGAAGCTCATCAAAAAAGACTTCATCATCATGTGAATGTCGAGGCTATCCAACTCCTTGACCACACAGATTTAGTGAGAAGACTAAAAAGGACAAAACCCTTTGAATTAGTTTAGTGAAGTGTCAGTGTGACATAGTGTAATAAGTGCAACTTGTAATAAAAACACAATATGAGCTAAGTGACTTCCCCTTAATAGAGACATTAAGAAAAGTGTTAATGGACACATTCTTACAATTTACTCTATATTAGCAGTTTAGGTTAAATGTTAATTACTTATTAGTCTTATGGCTAGATTGTAATTTATATGATATGCTATTATTGTAGCACGTCATTACATAAAAAAAAAATGTAAACGTATTTTTAAACCAGTTCTATAGTTCCCGAGTTTAGCCAAT
The DNA here is from genome assembly GCA_933228765.1 of Miltochrista miniata. NCBI lineage: Eukaryota > Metazoa > Arthropoda > Insecta > Lepidoptera > Erebidae > Miltochrista > Miltochrista miniata. The sequence continues at coordinate 20,012,374 of OW121749.1, read as the reverse complement.
AAAAATTATTCATTTCTCCAACGAGCTGGAGCGCCATCTAGATCTGTGCATGTACACAAGGCAACGCAATGAAGTATGCAGGCCACACTAGTAACATGCATGTGTGTGTAAATCTAACGAGTGTATTATATTACATTTCTATGTGTGTGACTGACACGCTCGCACCCATAGATTTAGAATTTTTCGCTACTCTCAACCAGCATCGTATACTTTTACAATAAAGGGCATCATGATGTCTTGTTCGGGCGTTTTCGTCTAAGCTCGGCTAAGCCGAATGAAACTCATCACCCGTGCGCGATTAAGTTAGCTTATTTTACTTCAATCACATAAGTTCTCGTAGCAAATTGTCTAAGACAGCGGATTTAAATCGGCATCGTATTCGTAAGTGTCGCGAGATCAAATCCTTGCGCAACGTGCAGAACTCTTTTTGCCGTTTTTGTAATATATATTTTTTTAGTAATATGGCAATATTACTAAAAAAATATAATATATATAATTTAATATTATATAATATTATAGATTATATAGTATTACTATATCTATACTAATATTATAAAGAAGTAAAGTTTATGTGTTTGTTAAATTGTAAGGGGTAATCTCGGGATCTACTGAACCGATTTAAAAAAATCTTTCACCAATAGAAAGCTACGTTATTGTGGAGTGTCATAGGCTATATAGCATCACGCTACAACGAATAGGAGCGGAGCAGTAATAGTAAATGTTTCAAAAACGGGGGAAAAGTTATTCCTTTTGAGAGCTTCGACGAGACGCTACGGGCGTAAACGCAACGCGACGGGAACAGGGAATACTCTCCCTCATGTGGCGCAAACGAAGTTGCGCGGGTCAGCTAGTATAATATAAAATAACAAAGAAGGAAAATAAAACAATTTCTTTATACTTATTATAATATGTAATATAAAATTCTGTAATGATGTTGTGTTAATATCAGACTGACACAATATCAGACAAGAATAGTCGTAATGTTTTTCATTTGTAGTAAGTAATTTATTAATTAGTGACATGAATCAACATGTTATCAAGTTAGAAATTATGATCTAGTTATAACCTCTAACCTCAACAACAATAACATCATTCACATAATAATAATAAACTACTTCTATTTGCACTTTTGTATCACTAACTTTTTATTTATAGTTTTATTAAGATTTTTAAAAGCAAAATATTCTAAAGTTAGAAATTATGATCTAGTTATAACCTCTAACCTCAACAACAATAACATCATTCACATATTAATAATAAACTACTTCTATTGGCACTTTTGTATCACTAACTTTTTATTTATAGTTTTATTAAGATTTTTAAAAAACAAAATATTCTAAATATCACATCACAGACTAATAGCCAATAGGTGCACCATCATTGTCTATTACTTGTTGCAATCTTGTTCTCATGTTAGCAACCATATTCCAACACAGGTCAGTGCCACGAAATGATTCCCAAGTGGAAGTAACGACTTCATCTAGATTCGACTTAGACCTCACTTTAGATGAATCCCAATTGAGCACCATATGCCCCCATAGGTTTTCAATGGGATTTAAATCAGGGCTTTTAGAGGGCCATTCAATGACAGTAAAGTTTTCTTGTGTGTTTAACCAATTTTGCACAAGCCGGGCACGGTGCACTGCACAGTTGTCATGCACAAAGTAAATATGCTCATGCGGATAAACAACACGCACAGTTGGTAGCATGACATTTTGCAAAACATCCAAGTAACCTTTACTGTTATTCCGACCCCCTACTTCCACTAACTCGCCGGGTCCCATCGATGACATCCAGCCCCAGTAACCCAAAGTGATGCGTCCACTAGACCTGCATGGAACGACATTATTTTGGGAATAGCGTTCACCCGCTTTCCTCCACAATATTTTACGACCATCCTTGTCTGACTTAAAACATTTTTCGTCACTAAAAATCACCACACTATTACACCAATCAAAGTCCAGATATTGTCGTGCAAACTGTATCCTATCTTGCTTATGTTTCTCTGACAATAAAATCTTCTTAGCTGGCTTACGACATCTTAATCCTGCTGCGCGCAAATGAACCCTGACGGTCTGTAAGGATATGTCATGCCTGGTAGCCGTGGTGCGCGTCGATGCGAAAGGGTCCGCCAAGTGTGTGGCAACAACTTCTCGATGCCGTGGATTAGCCTCCGTGTATACGGTAGCTTGTCGGCCAGGACGAAGACGATCTATGTGCCCTGAAGCACCATGTCGATGAACCCACAGTTGCACCGTTTTTCTATGTGAACAATATCACAAAATAATTTAAAATAATATTTACAACGTAATTATACTTTAAATTATGCACATTATAATATAATTATATAAATATTTTTGAATAAATAATCTTTAACTTACCGATATATTTAATCGTCTTGAAATTTCAGTAATTGAAACATTTTGCTCATGCAAAACAATTATTTCAGCTCTTAAAAGCGTAGTTAAATGATGCATATTAAATCTTCTTTCTTAAAAGAGTTAAAATTATTGATGAGCACAGTACCTAGTCAAAACCAATATGTCTGTTTACGTCTAGTAAATCATAACATTGAGGGTAAAATAATATTCACACTTGACGAACTGTGATCACTTTTGTGTTATTTAATGTGGGTAGGATCAATAGCAATAATAATGTTAATAGTTTTGACTGACAATTTTGCTTTAGAGTCTCAAAACAAGTTACTAACAACACGCACACATAGAAACGTAATATAATACACTCGTTAGATTTACACACACATGCGTGTTACTAGTGTGGCCTGCATACTTAATTGCGTTGCCGTGTGTACATACTTTTATAAGGTTGGGAAGACTGAAAACTGTGGTTTCCAACTATGACGAAAATAAATGAAACAAGTCATAGTCGCTTTCAGCAACTGACACAAGTGGAACTCAGGTTCCAAATCAAAGTAGAGTCCAAAATTAAATCAACCCCAAAGTAGGTATGTCACATAACCAGTAGTATATTGTTTGGGCTGAATTTCATAACTTTTATTTTGTAGTTTTCCAAGTTTTTACCACAGTTACTTACAAAGCCTTTTATCTTCTGAGTCGGTGAGTTTTATGCAATACCTCTTTCGAGAAATTGTGTCATTTAAAAAAATAAATAAGTAGATAAATTTTCGAGCATTATTCTCGAAAATGTAACATCTTACTCAAACTCAAAAAAATATTTATTTCGCATAATCCTCATACATAGGCACTTGCGACACGTCAATGAATACAACGCAAAATAATAGTACCAACCAGTTCGGAACGCGGCCCACTTGAGAAGAACTGGCATGAAACTCGGCGGGCTATTCTTTTTGTGCACTACATATTTACAAAAGTACTATAAACTAAAACTCCACCAGTAGAGCAAGCAGATCATTTCCAGGCTTCCCTATCAATCAAATAATCGTCAACTGTATGGTAGCTCTTGCAGTACAATTTACTTTTTATACACTTTTTGAACTTAATGAAGGGCATACTTTTTATTTCATTTGGAAGCCTGTTGTAAAAACTAATCTTAGTAATATAAATGCGAAAGTTTTATCTGTGTGGATGTTTGTTACTCTTTCACGCTCGAACGGCTGATCGGATCTCGCTGAAATTTGGTGCAGGGATACATTATAGTCTGGAATAATAATAATAGGGTACTTTTTATCCCGGGAATAAATTCCTACAGGAAACGGGGACGGTAACAAATTTTACGCGGGCGAAGCTGCGGGCATCTGCTAGTACCTACCTTATGAAGACAATTCAAAAATATTTCAGTTATGACAAACATAAGACGGCTTTTCCATTATTATAAGTTGATTTGAACATTTTTAATCAGAACTTAACCATTTTCCCTTGATATGAGGGAGTCATAAAAAAACATGGCTTCAGGATTATAATAAGATTATCTTTATCTTTTCATTTGACTGGAGAAACGAGCATCTTGTTATTTCAAAGGACTTTGTCGGGTAACTGTTTGGTGATATTGTATAATAATCACGTTCTTCGCGATAGTATAAAAGCAGTTTGAATTCACTACACAATATAATAATAGGTTACAAAGAGGAACTGCGTAAATAAAGGGGACGAACAATAACACTGTTTAAAGAAATGGCACTTCTTTAAAACAATGTCTTTTTTAGTCCTTATTAAATCCTAAATCACCTACCTATATATATCAATTTTGAAGACGGTGATATACCATACCTTTCTACAATATAATTAATATGTTATATTTATTTTAATATAGTTAATTTTATAATTGTATTTTTAGTAAGTAGTAAGCCGTATATTTTTGAACGTATTTATTAGGTATTATAGTGGGTTACAAAGACAATATTATAGTAGACAGTATTATAGTAGGTCACAAAGAGGAACTGCGTAAATAAAAGCGATGAACAGAGACACTGTTTTAAAGAGGTGGTTTGGCCTACCTACCTATAGGTACCTATACCTATATTCTTCTTTGGTGACGATGATATACATAGCACTAATAACAAAGTAGCATCCAAAAACATTTTGTTTGTCTAATAAACTCCCGAGCAGTTGACTTATCCAAAATAATATTACAGTTTAAATTTTAAGATAATAAATGAAAAATTCATCCATTAATACGATGGGACTGATAGATTCTGTGTCGACGAAATATAGAAAAACACTGTCTGGATCTATTGGATGTGAGAGCGTCAGACGTATCATTGTGAATCGAAGAAATCCTATTCAAATAAGCAGGTGACAATTGACTGAGTTAATGGTGATATAATAATGGATAATAAACATACAGAAAAATAACTTCAAAGTCAAATAATGACCCAATTCCATCTAACTAACCAATACAGGGTCACTTTAACTTGGTGGCTAGAGCATTCCCTAGACGCACTCTCCACTGTGCGGTAAAGTTTCTACTTCAAGGATGACTTTTTCCAATAGAAACTGAGAATATCTAGATAACGTATTGAACGAATCAGTAAACTGAACTGAGAATATAATAGTTAAAAGAAAAATTAAATATTGTGCAATTTTTTTTAAGTATTAAGATAGTCCATTTCGTTTTTGTAAGTTTTTCTGCCTGATTTTTCGTTCAGATTGCACTTGACGTAGTCACAGACTGTCGCGTTTATCCCTGTAAATTTGTAATAGTCTCTGTACAACTATCTTATTATGGACAATAAAGTATTACTTAACTATACTACTAAAGTAGTACTATAAGTACAGTTCATCTCGAGGGTGTCGTAAAAGGTGACTAAGGGAACACTTTCGCAAAACGATCCATTGCGTAGAAAAGGAAAACTCAAAATGAACCCGGTTGTTAGTAAAATGACAATCGTTAAGTCAAGTTGAATATATACTATGGGCGGTTTGAAAAATTTGAACTGCGGGTCGTCACGACCTTCGCCTGTCCATTTCAGCACGACAATAGACTCACCACCTATTACGTGGGACATAAAACTACAACGTGAAATGTGGGCGTATACTATGCCACTGTCTACCCCTTAGGGGATAAAGGCGTGACTGTATGAATGTAAGTACAGTCGACATGAGAACCTTTGCTTAGTGATTTTTGGCTTACAAGTTGGTTCAAAAATAGTTTTCTGAGAGATTAACTGCACACCAGTCATCCGCTTTCATAATATTAAGTTTGACGCAGTACCGCTACGGTTCGGGAAGATTGGTTTTCTATTCCGCATTCTATAATTACTTTTCTTCTGTTTTTATAATATTTTTTTAAAATTAAATTTAGCTCTACAATATAATTAAATCATTTTGGTGGTGAATTATTTTTAATATTTTTTTTTTATATTATAATAATAAATATTTAGTAGCTGTATACTACATGACGCTCGTGGCTTTACCCGCGTGAAATTCGGTACCCGTTCCCGCTTCCAGTAGGAACATATTTTCGGGATGAAGCCTATGTGTTATTCCAGACTATAAGCTATCTCTGTACCAAATTTCAGCCCAATTCGTATAGCCGCTAGAGCGTGATTAAGTAACAAACATTCAAAGATCTAAACATCCAAACATCTTCAGAAACTTTCACATTTATAATATTAGTAGGAAGTAGGATTTAATATAAGAATCGTTTCATAGTAGATTTTTAATATTTAAAGCAATTAGTATGCTAACTTTTTCATAATATTTTATTATAAAGTGAAAAAAGACAACTTGGCCCAGACGGGACTTGAACCCGCAACCTTTGCCTAATCCAGGGCAATGCTCTAACCAATTGAGCTACGGGAGCCGTACTGATACAAGTTGAAATTCTTCACCTTATTGTAACCGCCATTTAAGTTTCATAGTATTTGAGATAATCCGGAACAAAATAAACTACCTATTTTCACTTTGTGATACGCTAGTTTATGCCCCGCTTCACCCCAATTATACCCTATTCAAGTGAGAGTTTCCCAAAACCTTTCTTAATGGTTGCTTACGTCACAAAATTTATTTTTTATTTAACAAAAACTATTTTATACATAAACCTGTCAATATTATTTTGTGGAAACTTGGAAGCATCTTCCAATCTTTCTGCGAGCAGGTCATGCTCGTGAAGGGCACGGCGCGGGGCGGGAACGGGAGAAAACTCTCCCACCCGAGTTCCGCAGTCGGCGGCTCGGGCGCCGCCGACGTGTTTTCGCCGAGGACTATTGGCCTCCATGACCGGGGGCTTGAGGACGGTGAGAGGGTCGCTCACCGTCCTTACAGAAGCAGGCCCATGACGGCAGCGTGACGTGAGGAATTCACGCACGCCCCCCCTTTAGAAGCGGGATCACACATGAAACCCCCCCGGCAAAGACGCGGGATAGCGCCCGAACTACCCCCTAGGCGAGGCCGCAGTGGCGGCCCTGGGTCTGTTGGGAGTCCTGGGACATCCTTCCGAGGCCTTACCCGGGGCTCACAACCATAGGCTGTTGGGCGTTACGTGAGGTTTTTTAGTCGGTAGGAGTTCGGCATAACATCCATGAGGATTATCCCTCACGTTAAAAAAAAAGCATCTTCCAATTACATTTTGGAACAGTATTTTTTTTATAAATTAAACATCTTTACTTCAAAAGTGTAACAATGCCCGGTTCCTGGTTTTCAGTTACTAGTTTTCAGTTTCTCTTTTTGTCGTCCCTTTTTTCTGTTTCCGGTTCCCATTTCAGGGTTTCGATCGAGAAACGATTTCTTTGAAAAGTTCGAGCCGGTAATTTGATTTCAAATTTCCTAATTTCCACGCAACTTTCTTATTTCGAACTTGAATTTGAATAGCGCTTTAAAGGTATTAGACACGTATCTAAAAAGAGCGGACTCATACTTGAAATTAGTTGCCCATTTACAGGTGTGACGCAATTGAGAGATTCTTATCTATGGTCTAAACCTTCAGGATCTAAATCCTAAAAGATTGAACAAGAAGATAATTTAGATTGGTTGAAAGGCTGATTACAAAAAATAGAAAACAAATATTTTTAAAAATGGTCCAGTAAGAGAGTACTAGTCACAGTTATAAAGAAAAACACATACAAGCTTGGCAAAAAAGAGAAGAAAATAATGGAGGAGCCACTGTGCTGTTCATATGGCAACCCGTTAAAAAGAACCACCAATATACAGTTGCCAACAACCGTCAATAAAACCCACTAATCAAATTGTATAACGTCATTGACTGACAGACACATGTGACGTTATTGACAGCTTTTTGACCATGTAGCCAGCCTGCAAAATATTAGTTCCGTTTCTAGAATTTTTTGCCAAGCTGTACTTCCGTACACAGATAGAACCAAGTACGCTTACCGAATAAGAAAATGAGACCATGAAAGCAAATACTAACTCTAAAAGTGAGAGCTAATGAGTGCTTCCGTACGTATTTCGTACCATTTTGAATATCAATCTATTTTACTAAGTTTTGAAATATTTTCTACAAACGTGATGTGAAATACGAGTTATTATGTCATTATGTGTTTTAGTGAACTGTGGACCGTTCAAACCCACGCTTGCCTATGATTTATGATTGTTTGCGAGCTCAATAAATCAGGTCTATTGATTTATTCTAGTTTTCCAGCGGAACACTTCAAATTACTTTTTAGTGATATGAAACGAATATTGTACAGTCAACACTCACATCCGAGATATTTTTATAAAGAACATAGGTAATAAAATTCGTGATTAACTCGTAACTTTTAATGAACTGCACTTTATTTAATGTGTGTGTAATATCGCGGTATGACTAAAACTTCATAAAATCCAAATCACACCGAGCCACATGAAATTTTATTTAAATTTATGTTTTTTATCGAAACAAAATTTTTCATTTCGCACCGATCCTCTTTCGCAAGTATACATTAACGGTTTTTTTTGAGGGGTTAAGTGGGTATGTAATTGTTGTACTTCAATTATTACAAATATTTGCTTGAGATTGTAATTTTCTCTGCTATAGCAAATTACGTCCTTATATTTTACCGACAGAGAAATGTCAAGCGTTAAGTCGTCACGACCTGCGCCTGTCCATTTCAATACGGCAATAGTTTCACCCATATTACGTGGGACATACAACTATAACGTAAAATACGGGCGTATACCTACTATGCCTATGCCTACCCTTTCGGGCTAAAGACGTGACTGCATGTCTGTATGTTTTTCATGTATTTTCTAATGGAGTAAAGTAAAAGTAAAGTAAAATACTCTTTTTTGTACACCAGAAATAGTTGTTAAAAGTTAACATAAAAGTTGTTTGCCAGAATCGTAGCAAGTGGAAAGCCATAGTCTCTGCCTACCCCGTTGGGAAACAGGCGTGATGTTATGTATGTATGTAGAAATAACATTTGAGTAAAACTGTTAAAATTACACATATTGGCATAACAATTGGCGGCCATAACGCACAAGTAGAGTAGAGCTATCGCAGCAAATTTCGTGTACCAAATTGTAAAGCAACTTTATCAATCAATTAGCCTAACACAGTCCACTGATGGACGTAATTTCTTCTTCTTAGGTCTCTCAGTTATCATGATTGATTGGCCATACAAGTACCACCCTGACCAGATAGGTTGGTAAAAGGATTTATTTCGTGTATTCCTTTTTATTGCCATGACTTTGTATCTTAGTCAGGAAGTGGTACATCACTTATCGGTAAGTCTGGTTTGGGCGGCGACAATCTAAGTAGAGCCCCCTTTTTATAACCCACATACAGTTTCCTTTATTTACTTACTACTTGCCAGTTTAGTGGTAAGTTAAGAAAAGCAAATCAGTCATTCAACAACACGATTCATCAAAATGCTGGTGTGTAATACTTATAATAACTTACGTTACTTTTGTGAACGATACGTCTATAGTTGAATATTTATGAGGGATACAGCAGTATAAATAACTTTTCTTAGTACCTGACTACCGAATGTTATGGCTGGACTCGACTAAACATTTGAAGTGAGTTTTTCCGTGAAGTAGCAATGAAGTACCAATTTAAGAGTAAAGTGATTTCATGATAAAAATATCGCAAGTTTTTTTGGCGTCTTTGCTGATGAATGATGGTAGTAAATAAATTGAGAATAAGAACTACTAGAGCTGAGGCGTGTCATTGTAAATTTATCCTCCATTTCAGGTGAGATTTCACTGTTTATTGGATTTAAGTCATTGTCGGCTTATACCTACATATGATTGTCATAATAAGTTGTACGTTAGAAAGAGACATACGTATTCGCAAGTTATTCCAAAAGATTCTACATAATATGTATACTATACTTTACTACTCGTATCTGAATTTCCTTCCCACGACTTGTTCCACCTTTTTTTTAATAATTGGTCACGTGATAAAATGTTGAACACTTAATATTGGGAAATTTTGTTTGTTCAATGCGTCTGCTAGTTCACTTAGTACTTTCGCTCGGTTGCGATACAATGATAAACTTTATGTTGTATAAACTTATTGTAAAAAGAATGAACAATACAAGCGGACGAGACATGCTCAAGGTTATATAAAAGATTATTCAAGCACATCCATGCCGTTTTTCTAACGGGTGACATTGTCTTGTCTGCGCAGAAGTGGGTGGATCTGCAAAAGGCATATTCATTCCGACCGGATACACATTTCAAAACGTTACCGTGCCGTTTGTATGAATTTCCTATTTTAAGGTACTGTAAGGAAATTCTTCTTTATGTTATTTATAAAATAATGATCATTTAAGTTGTATCTATATCATCTGAAATATTACTTTATCAAAATATATGGCAAAGTGAGTCATCAGCATCACAATATAACTTCCATGTTTTAGAACGAAATGAAAAGATCGACTGATCGCTTAAATATTCGTGAGATACAGCGAGTACTTGCCTTATTTTAAAGTTGTAAGTTGGATAAGGTTTCGAATGTTTTCGCTTACATAGGTATGATTTTAGCGGTGTTTCAGTGACATGACACAAAAATGTTTGCAAGGGTGCCCCTATAACTTGTGACTAGAAGGTGCTTCTCAAACAATGTATGTTATGATAATAACTATGTCTGTGTACATATTGTTGTTTTCAGATCTTAGAATAACATTCTTAAGCACATCTCTCCGTGTGGAAATGTATCTATCATTTTCAGCATCAATAATGTACCTACTTGTTGTTTGTTAAACTTTCATGTGTTTCAATCTGTAAGACGGCAGCGTTAGACAGTTTGAAGCATAATAATTATTACTAAAGACCCTTTTAATCAATCGAATCAGCTTAGCTTATGGTAGTCCATTGTCGGAAGTACTTTTTCAAAACACGTCACAATACACGGTCCTGCGCCTTTCGCGTCCAGTCTCTCCTTGCGGCCTTTTTCAGGTCGTCGGTCGCTCGGTCGATTTGGCGAAGGCTCATACTACTTATTTCACGCTTACGTGACTTGTCACGTCGCGTCGCGACCCATTGGGCTTTTAAATTTGAAAGTAATTAATCAAAAAGTAGCTTTGCTTTCTTGTACTTATAATAAATAAACCGGCCAAGTGCGAGTTGGACTCGCCCATGAAGGGTTTTGTAGCAGCAAGTAACATAGTATAAAAGTTCTTGTCGTTCGTTGAAACTTTGATTGATGTTTTAACACGTTCGCAGTGGTAGTGATTTTTCTAACCGAAAATTGCGGTTTACGACGTATTAAAAAAAAACTACCAGCTCTATCTCGTTCAAACTAATTTTCGTTGGTAGTTTTTATGGCAATGTACATCATATACTCTTTTTAGATTTATCATTCTCTTAGTTTAGAAGTTAGAGGGGGGGGGGACACACATTTTTCCACTTCGGAAGTGTCTCTTGCGCAAACTATTCACCTTAGAAAAAAATGATGTTAGAAACCTCAATAGCATTTTTGAAGACCTATCTATAGATACCCCACACGTATGGGTTAGATGAAAAAAAAAAAATTTGAGTTTCAGTTCTGAGTATGGGGACCCCCAAAATTTACTACGTTTTTTCTAGTTTTGTATAAGAATCTTAATGCGGTTCACAGAATACATCTAGTTACCAAGTTTCAATAGCATAGGTCTTATAGTTTTGGAGAAAAGTGGCTGTGACACACGGACGGACAGACAGATGGACGAGACAGACATGACGAATCTATAAGGGTTCCGTTTTTGCCATTTGGCTACGAAACCCTAAAAACACACAAATTTTACGTTCAGTCGTTAGCGCAATTTTCTCTTCCCATATTACATACATACATATGGTCACGCCTTTATCCCCGAAGGGGTAGGCAGAGGCATATTATATGCCCACATTTCACCTTTGTATAATTTGTCCCACGTAATAGGTGGTGAGCCGTGTTTAAATGGACAGGCGCAGGTTGTGACTGCCTGCTGTTGAAATAAAGCCTTCAACTTAGCTTAACGACTGCCATTTTACTGGCAACCGGAACCAACGGCTTAACGTGCCTTCCGAAGCACGGAAACGCTCAAATAAATGTCACAAAGTGATTACATGGATGGTCACCCATCCATGGACCGGCCATAGTGAAAGTTGCTTACTGCAGTGATCGTTTTCAGAACACTGAGTCAGCGGGGCCACGAGCGCTTACTTGAACCATATTAATAAATAGATTAAAAAGTGATGCTGTAATTTTTATTTATTCAAACTAATAAATTTCTATAGGACATTGTTTAACGCCACAAACACAAACCTGTACGATTTATCTGTGTGTGGCACAGATCAACGTACGCTAAAGTCTAAGCTACATTTAGTTAATAAATTACATTCTCAAGACTACTTCAATTTGCTGTACTGAGTACTTATAAGACGTCCGCAAACCTTACAAAAATATTTGACGCCAATTGTTTTCTAATTGACTTTCTCCTTTGAAAGCGGCAAGAACCTTGATCTACAGACTTTTATTGCTCGCTACCCAATGGCTCTTTCAAATAATAAAATTTAAAATTAAATACTTCATGTTTTGTTTAGTACTAGTTGTGCTACCTGGCCTCACCTGTAATGGTGTATGTAGTTTGTTTTTATGTCAAAAAGTACGTATGCCATTTTCATACCCATTTAATGAAAAGCTACTAATTTGGAACTACAAACAGACGTTCCAAAAATAGTTCAATTTATTGAAATGTAAAGATTGAAATAATCAAAGTCACATCCCGGGAAAACGAACAAGTACGATGTCTTGCGGTGAGGACGTTGAGCAGCCGCTTAACGTCCTTACGACATCGTGACGTGAGGGATTCACGCACGCCCCTCCCTAAAAGGCGGGATGACACCCTAAAACCCCCCAAAGACGCGGGATAGCAATCAAGCCCGCTCTAGGTGAGGCTGCAGCGGTAGCCGTGGGTCTGTTGGGAGTCCTGAGGTATCCTTCCGAGGGCTTACCCGGATAATCCTAAATCCGAACTGTAGGTGGTTAGGCAGGATACGTGTGGTTTTATAGTCAGTAGAAGTCCAGCATAGCATCCATGTAGGATTTTCCCTCACGTTAAAAAAATAGCATGATGTGTCGCTCGCTTCATCTATCTTTTTAATCGCTTTCCTTTGAGTTTCAAGTAACAAGAAAGAGTCTGCATACGATTTTCACTGATGCTTGCATTTCCTCGGGCTAATTACGTTCGTGTTAATTACACATATGCGCTCAGCTCCGATGCAGCCGTGTATTTCAGATGTATTTTTCTGAATGAATGTTGAAGAAAATTGGTGGATCTAAAATAAACAAGTAGAAAACCATTGAATACCATTTGGGCAGGGGTTCCCAACCTCTTTCTGGTCACGGCGCACTTATAAGGATTGAAAATTTTCACGGCTCCCGTCAGGGAGTTCGTTCCCGTTCTGGAGTCGTGTGGCGTGCGAGAAACTTTCGCGTCACGCTGTCGCCTTGGGCCTGCTTTTGTAAGGACGGTGAGTAGCCCCTGTCCCGTCCTTAGGCCCGTGGTCATGGAGTCCGATGATCTTGGGCGAAGACAAGCGTATGGCGCCCTCGCCTCAGACTGTGGAACTCGGGTTGGAGACTAGAGAGCCTCTCCCGCCTCCTCTTTTATGACTATGACCTGCTCGCAGAAAGACGCGGTGGCGTCCCACCTACTCCCATTGGAGATCATTGCTCGCACCGTGGTCTCCAGCGAGATAATGTCCACGTCCAGAACAGCTACTAGGACCTAACGCTATTGCGCCCACGCTGTGCACTCCATTAATGTGTGGAGCGCACAATTACCGAAGCACCCTTGTCCGGTAATTATCAGTGACAACCATTAGGAGAGAGTGCCATGGTTCCTCTTCAGCCACTCGTTTATGATCGTTCTGATGGTCTAGGACCGCTGAGCCAAAAAAACTAACAGAAAAAGAAGGGAGGTGGTTATATAGCGATATGGTGACAACCATGTCGCTATATGACCACCTCCCTCAGCTAAGACACTATAAATTCTCTCCTTACGCTCAGACACCAAGTAGACTAGTTTAAAAATAATTGAAAAAGGGGTCTTGACAGACAGACTCTTAGAACACATCTTACTAATATTATAAATGCGAAAGTTTGTGAGTGTGGATGTTTGTTACTCTTTCACGCTCTAACGGCTTAACGGATTGGGCTGAAATTTGGTACAGAGATAGTCTGTAATAACACTGAACTGAAATTTGATACAAGTATAGATTGTAGTCTGGAATAACACATAGGCTACTTTTTATCTCGGGAATAAGTTCTCATGGGAAGCGGGAACGGGAATAAACTTTTACGCGGGCTAAGCTGCGGGCATCAGCTAGTTATAATATATTTCGGGTCTTTTTCGCGTATTCATCTAACTATTCTCACCTCTCGACGTATCGTTATATTGCAACAGCCGTGGTCACGAGTAGACTGTCTACTGTATACGCGTATGTATAGATTCAATTCAATAGCATCTTTTTGTTAGATAATACCTTATTAAAAACACAGTCACTTGTACTTTTCCACTATTTTAATTTATATTTTACAGTGCTTGACCGGTTTAAAGCATTATCAAAGGCAAAACTAATTGTTCATATACTTCTTTCTGACATATTGATGCTTTTGTGCATGGGGGTATGCAAAAATAAAGAAAGTTGTCGCTAGGCAGAAATTTCCCCAAAAATGGGGAATGCTCAAATGCTCAAAAAATGCTCAAATTAAAATAGTGGAAAAGTACAAGTGACTGTATTTTTAATAATGTATGATAACAAGTTCTATCAAGTGCCAGCAATCAAGAGTATAAAAGATATTAGATTAGATAGTACTTATAAGACGTCCGCAAACCTTACAAAAATATTTGACGCCAATTGTTTTCTAATTGACTTTCTCCTTTGAAAGCGGCAAGAACCTTGATCTACAGACTTTTATTGCTCGCTACCCAATGGCTCTTTCAAATAATAAAATTTAAAATTAAATACTTCATGTTTTGTTTAGTACTAGTTGTGCTACCTGGCCTCACCTGTAATGGTGTATGTAGTTTGTTTTTATGTCAAAAAGTACGTATGCCATTTTCATACCCATTTAATGAAAAGCTACTAATTTGGAACTACAAACAGACGTTCCAAAAATAGTTCAATTTATTGAAATGTAAAGATTGAAATAATCAAAGTCACATCCCGGGAAAACGAACAAGTACGATGTCTTGCGGTGAGGACGTTGAGCAGCCGCTTAACGTCCTTACGACATCGTGACGTGAGGGATTCACGCACGCCCCTCCCTAAAAGGCGGGATGACACCCTAAAACCCCCCAAAGACGCGGGATAGCAATCAAGCCCGCTCTAGGTGAGGCTGCAGCGGTAGCCGTGGGTCTGTTGGGAGTCCTGAGGTATCCTTCCGAGGGCTTACCCGGATAATCCTAAATCCGAACTGTAGGTGGTTAGGCAGGATACGTGTGGTTTTATAGTCAGTAGAAGTCCAGCATAGCATCCATGTAGGATTTTCCCTCACGTTAAAAAAATAGCATGATGTGTCGCTCGCTTCATCTATCTTTTTAATCGCTTTCCTTTGAGTTTCAAGTAACAAGAAAGAGTCTGCATACGATTTTCACTGATGCTTGCATTTCCTCGGGCTAATTACGTTCGTGTTAATTACACATATGCGCTCAGCTCCGATGCAGCCGTGTATTTCAGATGTATTTTTCTGAATGAATGTTGAAGAAAATTGGTGGATCTAAAATAAACAAGTAGAAAACCATTGAATACCATTTGGGCAGGGGTTCCCAACCTCTTTCTGGTCACGGCGCACTTATAAGGATTGAAAATTTTCACGGCTCCCGTCAGGGAGTTCGTTCCCGTTCTGGAGTCGTGTGGCGTGCGAGAAACTTTCGCGTCACGCTGTCGCCTTGGGCCTGCTTTTGTAAGGACGGTGAGTAGCCCCTGTCCCGTCCTTAGGCCCGTGGTCATGGAGTCCGATGATCTTGGGCGAAGACAAGCGTATGGCGCCCTCGCCTCAGACTGTGGAACTCGGGTTGGAGACTAGAGAGCCTCTCCCGCCTCCTCTTTTATGACTATGACCTGCTCGCAGAAAGACGCGGTGGCGTCCCACCTACTCCCATTGGAGATCATTGCTCGCACCGTGGTCTCCAGCGAGATAATGTCCACGTCCAGAACAGCTACTAGGACCTAACGCTATTGCGCCCACGCTGTGCACTCCATTAATGTGTGGAGCGCACAATTACCGAAGCACCCTTGTCCGGTAATTATCAGTGACAACCATTAGGAGAGAGTGCCATGGTTCCTCTTCAGCCACTCGTTTATGATCGTTCTGATGGTCTAGGACCGCTGAGCCAAAAAAACTAACAGAAAAAGAAGGGAGGTGGTTATATAGCGATATGGTGACAACCATGTCGCTATATGACCACCTCCCTCAGCTAAGACACTATAAATTCTCTCCTTACGCTCAGACACCAAGTAGACTAGTTTAAAAATAATTGAAAAAGGGGTCTTGACAGACAGACTCTTAGAACACATCTTACTAATATTATAAATGCGAAAGTTTGTGAGTGTGGATGTTTGTTACTCTTTCACGCTCTAACGGCTTAACGGATTGGGCTGAAATTTGGTACAGAGATAGTCTGTAATAACACTGAACTGAAATTTGATACAAGTATAGATTGTAGTCTGGAATAACACATAGGCTACTTTTTATCTCGGGAATAAGTTCTCATGGGAAGCGGGAACGGGAATAAACTTTTACGCGGGCTAAGCTGCGGGCATCAGCTAGTTATAATATATTTCGGGTCTTTTTCGCGTATTCATCTAACTATTCTCACCTCTCGACGTATCGTTATATTGCAACAGCCGTGGTCACGAGTAGACTGTCTACTGTATACGCGTATGTATAGATTCAATTCAATAGCATCTTTTTGTTAGATAATACCTTATTAAAAACACAGTCACTTGTACTTTTCCACTATTTTAATTTATATTTTACAGTGCTTGACCGGTTTAAAGCATTATCAAAGGCAAAACTAATTGTTCATATACTTCTTTCTGACATATTGATGCTTTTGTGCATGGGGGTATGCAAAAATAAAGAAAGTTGTCGCTAGGCAGAAATTTCCCCAAAAATGGGGAATGCTCAAATGCTCAAAAAATGCTCAAATTAAAATAGTGGAAAAGTACAAGTGACTGTATTTTTAATAATGTATGATAACAAGTTCTATCAAGTGCCAGCAATCAAGAGTATAAAAGATATTAGATTAGATAATACCTCCCAAAAGGATTTTTTATCATTTTGATGTTTTTTTTTATTGGAACGAAGTTCCTTATCGCGCGTTGTGAAAGGGGGCTAGACGGAAAAAAATCTCACGAAAAGTTGTAACGACACTTTTGGTAGTGATAGTGGTAGTGATAGTGGTAGTGATAGTGGTAGTGATAGTGGTAGTGATAGTGGTAGTGATAGTGGTAGTGATAGTGGTAGTGATAGTGGTAGTGATAGTGGTAGTGATAGTGGTAGTGATAGTGGTAGTGATAGTGGTAGTGATAGTGGTAGTGGTAGTGATAGTGGTAGTGGTAGTGATAGTGGTAGTGGTAGTGATAGTGGTAGTGATAGTGGTAGTGATAGTGGTAGTGATAGTGGTAGTAATAGTAGTAATGATAGTGGTAGTGGTAGTGATAGTGATAGTGGTAGTGATAGTGGTAGTGATAGTGGTAGTGATAGTGGTAGTGCTAGTGCTAGCTAGGGGATGAACATGAACTCTACGAGCAACACCAAAGCAAATAGGAGTTTCGCTCTGTTCAGTTTCAGTCGCGCGTAAAGGTTACACGCACTCACTTTTTTTATATTTGTTTTCTTTTTGTTTTTGTTTCTGTTTTTGTTTTTGCTTACAATAAAATTTTAAAATTAAAATAAAATTTTATTACAATTCCTTCACTTTAATCGAAAGGAACTTCGTTCCATCCGGGTGTCCCTTGACACCTCTAAAGTTTTTTTAAAACTAGGGTAATCTTGTTTGCCAATAATCAAAAGATTCAAAACAAAACTGCTATTTTAAAATAGACAATTAAGTATAATCTTTCTCGAAAATATTATCAACGGTTACAAAAACTAACTCCAAAATTATAAAATTTTTATGTTGCAACGCAAAAGAACTTTCAAAATTGTTGCATGCCAAGTTGATTTTGGTCACCAAAGATCATGGGGGAATCCCAGTTCACTTAGCAATATATTACCGTTAATTTATACAAAAGTACAAATACCTAAACATTGGGGAGAAAGTTAATAAGAGATGGTTCAAGTGAAAACCTTGGAACACTAAACAATATAAAGTTTGTCTGAATGTTACAGAGTCTGATATGTTTCGCATCTTGTTTGTATTTTGATACCCTGTTTGCTCATTAGCACTGGCAAACAGTTAAATTAAGGGACATTGCCTCTTTGAGTTATTCAGTGAACCGTCTCAGTGGACTAAAAATATCATGTCCCAGACTTCCAATATAATTTAAAAGCATCAGCGGTGAGGATTTCGAAGCGATCGTAGTCATTATAGCTCAGGTTCTGTAAACGATCACTGCGTTAAGTATTTATTTATTTAATACTCAGGTGCTCGATGCGCTTACAGCAAAGCCAAGTCGCACATCAAGCCAAGTATCTTACGCTACGGTTGGAGCTGAGATGGGTGAACGTTTATGGCACTCCGATTTAAGAGCATTAACGTGTTTTCAGAAGGCGGCATTGCCCGAGGATGCCCGCAACCTTATCTCTCTGCTCTAAAGCTCCGAAGCCAGGAAACGCATGCAATCACGACTGATGCATGTATTTTTTTTGACGTGAGGAAAATGCTACACCTGCTGCCGGACTCCTACCGACTAAAAACCACTCGTTTCCTACCTAATGCATACAGCTGGGAACCCTGGGTAAGCCCTCGGAAATATACCCCAGGACTCCCAACAAACCTCAACGGCTACCACAGCGGCCTCACCTAGACTGATGCTTGTATAACGCTACGTCCTGGGTAGGCGGTTCGAAGCGAACGCGATTCTGAAGCGGTGACACGCGAATTCAACGTGACGCGGTGCGATGCGGCAGCTATGTCCTACGTGCACGCGAATCGTCTCGCACAGCCGACGCTGCCGTTCAGTTGGCACTTTGCCTCAGCCTAATGCTACTGCCATAGATAAAAAAATGTATGGAGTTCTAGGTTCTAGGTTTTCAGAGGCTGGTTTCCGAAAATCAACGTCATTTCTGCGCCTATTTTTCGTGGGGGTTTGGTATGGCTATTGCCATCCCAGTTTTTCCTGTAAGTCTAGCAGACTCTTCACGTTGCCGGAGACTTCCTGGAGCGACCTTGTTGTACCGAAGTGTCTAGCCCTGTATCCTTACCAGTTATGGGCATTCCATAAGAATGTGACTGGCAGTTCGTCCGTCTGCAAAGGGGACTGTCTGTGACACCTAAATTAAAGAGATGTTTGTTAAGTAGACTGTGACCGTAGCTTTGTTAATTTTGTTTTCGAGATGATTACTCCAGTTTAGTTTGCTGTCAAGAAGTACCCCAAGATACTTGACGAACGGGAATACTCCAGATACTTGACCTCTTTGGAGAATTATAATTCGGTGCCATAGAGATGCATGTGGCAGTTTGGATCTTGGATGGATGGATGATTTGTCATGGACGGACGGAAACAAATATTATTGGAAAATTCATTTCTTAAATATCAATTACTCAAGAAGTATGCACGGCGAAGAAGTGGGACTAATATTGTATACTTAGAAAGGCATAATCGACGATAATAAATTTACTTCTTTTATCCCATAATATAGGACGTTCTTGGATTGCATTGATTAAAATTTCTATTTCCAACATTATAAAAAACACGGCGGCACCGCATCCAGTTCGCTCGCAAATATCAAACCAACTGATCGCGTTCGCTTCATTTCGCGCCGCCCCGCACCGCACCGCCCTTAAGTTTGGTCACGTAGGACACATCAATAGGTTTCAACTGTTTGTTGGTATCGCGCCGCGCCGCGCCGCTTCGCGTTCGCTTACGTAGGACGTCGCCTAACCAAACGGTATAAAGAAAAGTTTGCTGACGACTGAACTATGATAATTATCACGCGTACGATCGTACGGGCCTCAAATAATCTAATAACAGAATCGTTATTCACTAAAAATATATTCAAATACAATAAAGATACATTTATTACCATAAATGGTCTTGTAAAAGCGGCAGGGTCCATTATTTACAAGTTACAAGGCCATTACACGTACGAAACAAATACATTTTACATTAGAAATAGGTTTTGTTATTGCTATTGGGTATCATTACTTTTACAGGTAGGCGGCTTGAAAACGTTTGGTCATGACCACAATCTGATTTGGCCGATGTTTGCAATCCAATTTGGCGTTTGGCTACAAATTTCCTAGCCACATTTGACTGCCTCGTTGGGCAGATAAATGTGACTCTAGAGGCCGTAGTGTGCGACTGCGGATCACGAGGTCGTGGTTCGATTCCCATCTTTGCACACCTCCTCCGGGATATATGAATATAATCATACACATATCCCCGAGGAGGTGTGCAGACACAAAATGTTATGTGATCTCTTTGTGTCACTTCTCTCAAAAAGTATTCCACTTCGTTATTATCTATTTTCGTTCTGATAAGCTCTTGATCACTATTGTTTATCTTCCTACGTAGCGCTTCTATTTGAGCTGTTAGTAATTAGCGTGATACTCGAAAACTGTAGTAGTATACATTACAGGGATCTCGGCTCTTATCAGTTAATGATTCACATTTGGATAGATTACTTATATAACGCAATATAATATGGCCTTGTCATATTGAAAGGGTTTAGTTAATATGAAGGATATACTTAGTATGACTGTTTAATACTAGCTTTTAAAGTATCTAGTTCCGTGTTATACCTAAGTATACTTTATACGGAGATAAATGCGGTTATGTTTCATACCTTTTTGTTGCTGATGTTTTTAACCAGATTGCATCAGCCGTAGTCACAGGCTGTTAAAAAAAAATCTGTTGTTTATAATCTGCAAGTTATAAGATACTAACCTATCAAACATTAAATCAATCATATCTTTATCATTTTACTGCGGGACGTTGGCTTCCTTGAATTTCACTCTAACTCATGATCCTGTATATTCAGCATCCAATGCCAATTGTATAACATTTTGTGATGTGTTTTCATATAGTTTTTATTTATGTAAGTACATGCAGTGTATGAACACATTAAATGAGAGTGAGTGTAACTTCTATGAAATCCATACTAATATTATAAAGCTGAAGAGTTTGTTTGTTTGTTTGTTTGTTTGTTTGTTTGTTTGTTTGTTTGTTTGAACGCTAGGATCTCAGGAACTACTGGTTGGATTTAAAAAATTCTTTTACAGTTTGATAGTCCGTTTATCGAGGATGGCTATAGGCTATATAACATCACGCTAAGACGAATAGGAGCGGAGCAGCAATCAATAATGTTTTGAAAACGGGGAATATTTTTTACCGTCTGAGAGCTTCCGAGGCGTACGCTGCGTAAATGGTTAAAGTTAGGTAAAAATTGTGTACTACAAAATTGTTTCTCTTAAAAAGTTCTAAAAAAAAGTCCGCGACAGCATATGTCTATCTTTTAAGGTCCGCTTACAATAACCTAATTTGTCTATCTCTTAAGGTTCGCTCACGATATAATGAAACTGAAGAGTTTGTTTGTGCTAGGATCTCAGAAACTACTGTTTGCATTTCAAAAATTATTTTACAGTTTAATAGCCCGTTTATGGAGGCTGGCTAATGGCGATACAACATCACGCTAAGACGAATAGGAGCGGAGCAGCCATGAATAATGTTTCGATAACGGGGATTATTTCTTTCTTTTGAGAGCTTCCATTACGGACGCTGCATAAATAGTTAAAGTTACGTAAAAATTGTGTATTACAAAACTGTTCCTCTTAAAAAGTTATAAAAAAAAATCCGTTACAGCATATGCCTATCTTTTAAGGTGCTCTTACAATAACCCTCTTATTAAGTTTTAAAGTATGAGCGACGCGACGGGAGTTAACTTGGTTTGCAGAGGCAGCCAGTCAACTGAACGTTAAAAACCGGCCAAGTGCGAGTCGGACTCGCACACGATGCGTGGAAATAAAAGCGACGGGAAACATTATAATACTCGAAATATTAATACCATACCTCTCTCTTTCTCACTCTCATGTGACGCAAACGAAGTTGCGCGGGTCAGCTAGTAAATAATATATGTAATATTCACCTTATTTATTTCATAGAATTTCCAGTAGACCTGAGAGAGTAGATATTAACATTCTTATCAATTTTCAGAAAATTATAACCCAACCCAAATATACCAGAGACTACGGTTGAAAGATGATTGATGATTAGGCATGTTTTAAAACAGGATTGTCTTATCTTACTAAAGTTGGAGTAATTAGAGAGTATGAATTCAAGTATCATAAATCCTCAATAAAAAGAAAATATGCCCCGATTTGTCTGATTATTGGCCTATATCTAGCAGTTGGTGTCAATCGGCAGAAAAATGATAATGATTAAGCATGTTTCAAAACACGATTGTGTTATCCAAACAAAGTTAGGGTAATTAAGAAGTTTAATCTAAGTTTCATAAATCCTTAATTAAAAGAAAATCTGTCCCGATATCATTTAAAAACTCTCGTTTCGAAGTTCGGAGTAAGATAAAGTAATCTATATAATACCGTTTTTTTTTATTCTTAAATCTTATATCGCTCTTTTTTGAAGCACAATGAATGCTCTTAATCGACTGTTCGCATGCCACTTACGCGCCACAGTTGAATAGATTTTCAATAATGGGCACAAAAACGTAACGAATGTATTCTATCAATTTTGAAATATTAGATTTTTTTTTAATTTTCTTCTTGCCTGATAGTTTGTGAAACAGACAACTATACAAATAACAAATTAAACATACGAACTATCATAACTACTAAAAAATCTTAATAATTCGACTATCCTACTAATACGAGTATAAATAGTATATGCCAATATTTGGATGTACGAAAAATTTTTTAATTAATTACACAACAATTAATTCATTAAGGTATCTAAATTTGCATACAGATACTTAGCTTAGATCACCTAGATTCTAGGTGAGTCACGTCCTATTCTGTATATTCTGTATTGTTCTAGGTCCTAGAACAATACAGAATATACAGAATAGGACGAGGCAGAATATATATTTTTATGAAGTAATTATGCAATATTTTCCAACTTTTGACTTAGTTCCCCCTTTGATGAGGGTAGGACACCTTATATAGTAGAATATAAACCTACTAACTAAGCCTCTATTCAATAGAGGCTTAGTTAGTAGTACAATAGAGTCTATTGTATTTTAAAACCATGAACATACCGTCCACCTGTTTTTCAGACAATCTCCACCTCCAACATCTTATTACTCAATATTTCTTTTATTTATTTTTCCTTTGTCTTTCTATTCACGGCAGATGGATGCGGGTGAGGTGGTGCTATTGTTGGTATAACGTAGTACCGGTACGTCAGCAGAGAATCCATCAAGAGCTCTACCTCAGCCATCTTTATATTTTTAATCAATTTAAAACGTTGATATCAGATTGAAAAGGTGGCTTTGTGAGGTTAGAAGTAGATATTCCATTTTATCCTTTTTGGTGCAGATAGATTTTCTGTCTTAAAAGAGTCGCATTTAGACAGTGGTTCTTTTATAACATAACTAGTTGATGCGCGCGGCTTCGCCCACGTGAAATTTAGTTTCTGTTTCCGCTTCCCGTAGGAACATTTTCCCGGGATGAAAAGTAGTCTATGTGTTATTCCAGACTATACGCTATCTCTGTACCAAATTTCAGCCCAATCCGTTAAGCCGTTAGAGCGTGATTGAGAAACAAACATCTAAACATCTAAAAATCCAAACATCTTCACAAACTTTCACATTTATAATATTAGTAGGATTTTGTTGACTATTTCTAGGGGGTTTGGTCTCGCCCAAACGAGTTCGTACAGTGTCCCTTCTCTATAAAATGGGAGATTTGCCTAATTATTAGTCAACTTTTGTGATTTTACCGGGATGAATTGGGCGATTCATTTATTTTTGCACGCGTAGTACCCAAATGGGCTGCTTTCTTTTTAGAGTATAAATCGTAAGTATGAAAAGTTTTATGGTAGAATAAGACAAGGTTGGTAGAGTCGGCTTTTCATCTATAAAATACTAGCTGACCCGCGCAACTTCGTTTGCGTGATAAATGAAGAACCGCTCGGCCGATTTTGTGCAAACTTCACTAAAACCATCTACTAAACAGTCTGAACAAAGCCTTAACATTTGATTATGATAGGTGACCCCGCTCTCGAGTTATAAAATTACAACGAAAAGTGGCATTGATTTTTATATATATAGATTTAAGTTAGCAGGTAATCGTCGTTCGTTACTGTTATTGACAACGTAACGTAACTTTGTCAGGATTAAGTTTATAATCAATAAATTTACGTCAGGTACAGAAACGACCCTCAATATTATGTTAGAAAGATATCTACCTACTTAGAGACATTGTGGTTAAATTTAATTTTGTGTTAACATATTGTACAGTATCCATTGTACTATCGCCTCTTGGGATTGAAGTAACGCTCAAGAACGGAACAAGACTGATTGCAAGGAAATTTTCTTGTTTGTCGCTTATACAAAATACCTACTTCATCCCCATTGTAACTGCTTACGAGAGAATCCGACAAGATTTAGTTTGACGTGAAAGAGTCTTAGGTTGAAGTGTATATAGACAATAATCCTTATATAACTTGAATTCTATGAATAAAAGCGGTTGGGAGTGCGTCCCAATCACTTAATGTCGTCTTAGCTTTTCTACAGGCGGGTGACGGCATTTTGGCGGGCTAAATATTTAAACAATGACCCTAGGTTCACCACAGACTTCGCAATTCTGCCTGAAGGTTCTATTGTCATTCGGCTGCGGCTTATTTGAGAGTTAGTACCAGTGTACCTTGGTACTTAGAACATGAAGCGCTCCTAAATTTGATGTCAGACATACAGTGCACACAACATTATTCAAGAGAATCCTCCACATGGTCTTTTAAATATGATTCTTAAATAATGACCATAGAAATTCTTGAGAGTGAAAACCAGTACAAATTATAAAAAAATTACGTATTATTACTGCTTAAATCAAACAAGGTTGATTTCGGAACGAATAAAAAAAGTATTCGTTAATTTTATAAAGCCTGTAATAAAATTGGTGACTCATTCTTAGAATAGAACAAGCACTTCAGCATTCAGATTTACGCGGCATAAAACTGTTTTACGACACTGTACAAAATATATCACCCTTGTTACAGGTGGTAGTTACTGACAGGTTGCCGGCAATTTGTAATTTAAATGGCAGAGTCGACGTTACTCTCACCATTAATTTTTTAAACGACAGCGTCTGAAGTCATGGCATAAACATTACTCGTCTAAAAGCTTTGATCGTTCCATTGAGACTTAAAGGATCAAGTAGCGAGTCGTTTGATAAATGTCTTTGCCGACGACGAATATTTACCACCATTTTGTTGGAATCCGGATGCCTTTGTGAATGCGTGTACTGATAATGGGCTGTGAAATAACGAGTTAACAGACGTTCCATGTCGAAAGGAACTTTTCTCCATGTTCTTGTCATGTGAGATATTCTTCTTTGTTAGAAATTAAGGGTTCAATAAACGTAAGTAACGTTGTAAGGCAAAAAATATTTATCAACGTATTCAATGGTTTTGTGAGAAACCTTCACCCGCCTTACTATCATGCACTATGGTGACCTAACTTTACTAGTGGTAATGTCCATGTTATCATAGAAATAGGTTGTTCTCTATAATGATGTTGCACACTTGCTCAGTGTCCTGTACATAATCGCTACGTTTAGTACCACGCTGCGGTCAATCTTGATGTCAGTTTGTGGCATTGCCATTTGCAGGCTTAATAGTGCCTCAGATAGCACGTCTCGGTGACCAGTAAAATAGTAATGGTTAAGTTGAGTGCTTCCAACATCAACCACGGCGTATGGGAAGGTGCGCTCGCACATGAGTACTAAATTAAATGGCTTTAGCGTTTTTTTAGTAGGATACGGTTTAGCAACGATCCTGTCCACAATTTCAGAGTGGCAACACTGCCCAGCGCACGTTGTACCGGATCGAAAACGAAGGGTTGGGATGAATTCCTCTCTTCGCACAATCAACTTGTTAACCAGCAGTTGGTGGTCTTTCAGAAGCCTTTCTGATAGTTGCTTCTCTGTAATATTGAAAAGTCACCTGCTGGTCTCGCGGTAGTAAGATGGCCGTTTAACATTCTGACATCTCCCCAGTTAACTGACAATGTGACCACAATCTCGATAGCATCTTGTCACCTCCAGCGGTCCCAGCTCCACCATGAAGGATTTTCCCTCACGTTAAAAAAAAGAACCTTGTCACCTTGGGAATGGTGCCAAGAGCAATATAGTCCGCATCTCATCTTAAATAACCACGTGACATGATGCTAAAAAGTCATACAGCCCATTTTTAAGTGAAATTCAAGCCAACCTCTTTTTACACAATAAAATAAACCATTTAGATTTTTCTTGTACGTAGCGAGAATCGAGTAACTACTGAGAATTTTACCGTCATATTTGATTTTTTCTTTTGATTTGTTTTTATATTTTTAACTAGCTGACGCCAGGGACTTCATACGGGGAAGTGACTCGGCGAAGCAAGTTTTATTATCCGTCTTCTAATAGAAATGTGGCCTAATTTTCTAGTTGTCACATTAGCTTTCTATTGAACTACTGGTTAAATTGTATTATTAATATGTAAGATTACCCGGCTGACAAAGCATATATTTGCATACCTTTAACAAACTGGTTTCCACGATAAAAAATCTACGGCCATCTCCAGGTGTACGTAACCTGTCCCCGTTTTGAAAATCATGTCAATTCATCATCACAAGAAGTACAAACAAACATACCTTCCTATTTATAATATTAGTAGAGATAAAATATCGTTCGTATAAAACATGCGTCACAGTAGGGGTCCGCGACAAATGGTAACAAACAGATTTAGTCTAAATGTTGTTAGCCTCTTTTATGGCAGCTTGCTTCGGGGTAAAAGTCTGTTCAATCTTTATTGCTATTTACAGTTGTGTTATCGTCGAAAAAGACTGACGATTTGTTCATTATAATAGATTCGTTGCGAGAAAGTTTTACATTTAGTAGTGGTATCTAGACGGGATTGCATTTAATTATCATGCCTAAGTCGTAATACGACACTTTTGGTTGTTAATTCTAATAAATATTGTGTCAAAATTCTATATCAGAGGTATTAAAAGAGAAATGTTGTTAGAAAAATGTTGAAGAACGGTCACACATGGTCTATCCGTTTGATGATGCGGTATTTCAGACCTTGGTCCTGAGAGCTAGTAAAATTATTACCATTTAAGTTAACTCAAATATCTACCTAAGGCCAAAGATAATACAATAGTATTACATACAGATAGGCAACTCCCTGCCCCTCCCTGACCAAGCTTCCCCACCCCCGTCATTCCCACCACAGCTGTCATTATAGTTCGGTGGGTGTTTTGAAGGAACATTTGCTTAGCCTTATTGGTCACAGACACATTGAAGGTGACGGAATTAAAAACAACACTTAAAAATCTAAATTAGGTAAACACCAACGTCCATGTGACCGCTTAAAATTTTAAGTAAGGAGGTATAAGACTTCTCAAGATCATTAGAAACGAGCATTATAAGTGATTTAAACTTTTGTAAATTATGACTATTTAAATACGCCACGTAGATGCCACATCCTCGTGAACTATTTTTGCATGACATCGTTGCATATAGGTATGGGGATGGAGCTCAATTCCGTGAAGAATGCGAGGCATGTTAGCCGACATCGTTGTCTACGATGTTTGTATAAACAAAAGTTTTCATGTAGAGCCGCACAAAATATTCAACTAGCATTGAAAATTACAAAATTGTATACAGGTATATGAAACGTTAAGCAAGCGGGCATTGATTTCTTTTTGATACATTTTTTCATATTTCGTAGTAAAATATCAATAAAATTCAAACCTAATTTAACAAATTGATCCTTTGTTACTCATGGACCGAATTACAAACTTATCAAGACAGTGGGTAGAAATAATATAATTTGATACCCTTCAAACCCTCTCAGTGGAACTTAGTCAGAATCTAATTATACATAGGAACACAGTATACTACACACACGTATAGAATTAAAAGCATCTAGTCAATGCAGGCAAACAGTGCAGCCGTTCACATCACCATCACAACATTTTCACAATAAAAATTAACTGTGCAAGCGTCATAAACACACGCGTACACAACCCACCGAGCAACAAGTAGTTGTTCAATAGTTGCTGTGTCGTGTACACATTATAATGCTAAAATTATACAAATGAGTACTTTGCGGTCCTCTTAAACATAACTTGCCATTGTCCATTCTCATTTCCTTTGACAATTTTCACTTTTAACATGTTTTTGTTAGAATTACAATTAAATTTACATACAAATGTCAGTAGTTCTGACAGTAATGTAGTGGGTGGAATGTTTTGCTTGTGACAAATCTCGCAAGTATATTGTGACTGTGACCCACTTACTGGTACTGTCTGATTGACGTAATGTGGAGAGAATCTGCGTGTCATGTTCACATCTTGTGAAAGAGATTCGTTAGTAGTTCAGCTAATAATGCAGCGTAGCACTCACGTAGCAATTTCGTAGCGTTTCTGTAGCGGATCTTAGCTTAAAGAGTGCAATCATTGTGAAGTAAATAAATGAGATTTATTTTATAAAGTTCAACTTAAAGAATGAAAAGTAAACAAAATTAATAATTCTGGATTATCGAATCTAGGTCGTCGTTTCGCCTGGCTCGGATGCGTCTTAGCTCCCAAATATGGCGCCCAGGCATAGTCTCCACTCCAGAACTTCTCAGTATGATCAATTATCGTTTCTGCGAAATTATGACTCTTAGTATGACTTAGATAAAGAAAAAACTCCCATAATTTGGCGAACCGACAATAAAATGAGAGATACATTCCCCGCTAATATCTACGCCCGCGCCCGTCCATCTCAGTACAGCTTTCTACCAGGAACAAATTAGCACCCGGTTATTTTTGATTAAGAAAGACTCACGCTAGGGCGCTAGACCATGCCGGGTCCGAGCCGAGGCGGGACCGAGTTGTTTTCAAGCTTTGCCGTTGTTCGATGCTCGGCCGTCACTCGGTTGTCTCTCGGCTCGGACCCGGCACGGTCTAGCGTGAGTTATCCTTAATTCCCAGCAGTTCCGTTGAAGTAGTTCCGCGTCGCAACTGATTTGAAGTACGCATTGACTTAACTTGAATTTTGGAAACTTCTTTTTGGGGGCTGCCTATTACAAAGTAAATATTCTATGTTGTGGCGGAGGTTCAAAATAAGTCGTGTAGCAATGTACTGATTTAAAAACAACTTTTATTTAGACTTCACAGACTGGAAAAATACAGACCATAAAAAGTAAATTTATAAAGGAACAAAACGTAGAAACATCTCGCGACTCCCTCCGAGCAGTGGTACATTAATCTCTTTGTGCTACATCATCAGGTTCTAATCAATCCTACTGGGTAACTGATTTAAAAGGCAACGAGCCGAATTTACCTCAGCTTTATGATTGCGAATCGTCATTCTGATCAAGAATTATTTAGTAACAATCACATTATAGGCTTGCGAAGATAGGTATTCTTTTTATCTTGTATATTAGAAAATGTTCTGAATTGCAATTGTGATGAATATTTCAAAAATATCTCGTCTCCTAACCAAATATTTTTACGTGTGAAAATCCTATGCTATCTACAGGATGTTCTGACTTTTATCGACTAAAACCACACGGTGCCATACCACACTGCGTACGACGGGTGCCCCTGGTAAGCCCTCGAAAGGATGTTCCCCCTGGACTCCTATCGAGGGCTTACCAGTACCTTATCGCTTATCTTAATGAAATTGTAGCAGTTTAAGAGACAGCGCATCACAATTCAATTCACACAAATGTTCTGTCTACAAATTTATCAAGACATTGATACATCTATATTTTCGTATTGTGTTCGAATAGTCTAACTCTTCGAACACTTGTACAAATGGGGTGGAATGATGTAGCTCATTTATCACACGATGTCTGATGAGTTGTATAGAAGAAAATACATAAATGCGAAAAGAGATGTAGATACGTAGGTATTGAAATTCTCGTCTGCGCAAAGATTGAAAATGAGTGGATCAGTATATTTATTTATATCACTAGGGCTGCAGACTACCTTATGGGCTACCATACCTGATCGAAAGCGATAATTGTAGACTATGGATGTTTTGAACCACAGATCAAAACTCAAGATTTTTATTTTAACTTTCTGAACAATTATGAGTAAGTTAATAAACAAACTTAATAACGTAGGCGATCTTTACCAGTAAACCATACTGTAACAAATATGAAATAAAAACGCACTCATAATTGAGGAGTTTTACATAAACATGTACAAGAGATCGTTTAAGTGAAATATACTTAATTCCTGCTAAAAAGTTGACCAACTCTCTGCTTATACACCATACAGTTAGTAGCCATTAATTCTTGAGGAATAGCGTTCTATATAAAATTTCATTGCAAAAAATTTAAAGACTATTACATAATAACCGGCCAAGTGCGAGTCGGACTCCCGCACGGAGGGTTCCGTACCAAAAAACAACAAAAAGTCGTATTTGTTGCATGGGAGCCTCCCTTTTTTTATTTAACGAGAGGGAAAATCCTTAATGGATGATATGCCGGACTCCTACCGACTAAAAAACTCCACGTAACGGCCAACAGTCTACGGTTGGAAGCCCCGGGTAAGCTTTCGAAAGGATGTCCCGGAGGTCCATTTTGTTTTAATTTTTTTTTTATGAAAATACACTGCTCGATATGCTGTGAGTATTTCAAGCGTCTACTGGTTGCCCTCATTACCTAGTAACACAGAGCAACACGCGCCTTAGACAGTTCGCGTTGCTCTATAGTGTCATACAACGAGCGTCTTTAGACAGTTCGCGTTGCTCTATAGTGTTATACAACGCGCGTCTTTCGACAGTTCGTGTTGCTCTATAGTGTTATACAACGCGCGTCTTTAGACAGTTCGCGTTGCTCTATAGTGTTAACTATCCTTGTATAGATCCTCTACGGTAGGTACAGTATATATTTCAAGAAGAGTTTGTGAACTCTCTGTTTAATTTCTTTTTCAGAATATTGATGACATTTGAATGATGACATTATAAACACGATATCTACGTCTACAACATAAATTGTGTGTTTGTACTTAAATAGTTTATACTGGAGAAAAATCTAAAATATGGACTACTAGCTGACCCGCGCAACTTCGTTTGCGTGATAAATGAAGAACCGCTCGACCGATTTTGTGAAAACTTCACATAAACCATCTACTAAATAGTCCGAACAAAGCCTAAACATTTGGTTTGGATAGGTGAGCCCGTTCTTGAGTTATAAAATTACAACGAAAAGTGGCATTGATTTTTATATATATAGATGTGTATACTATTACCTATGAAATAGCTATCTTTGAAATATTACACCTACCTAAAGTAATATGCTGAAAGCGTTGTTCCCTTTTTAAAGAAAAAAAATTACGATGAAAGACGAAAAATCAGTTAGTATGTGACCCGTATAATGTTCAATCATGGTGACACAAAATAATTTCATTCAGCAACATTTGATTGTGCTATACCTCCTAAAGTATTCATTTAATTTGCATGGTGTAAAGGAAATGAATGATCTTGATGAAATGTCCAAAGTAACTAACGTATTTAAATTGAGAAGGATACCTTATTACCGAATATATAAGACAAAATCGCGAAAAAACACGTTTGTTGTATGGAAGCCCCCCTTAAATATTATTATGTTTTTGTTTTTAGTATTTGTTGTTATAGCGGCAACAAAAACACATAATCTGTGAAAATTTCAACTCTCTAGCTATCACCGTTCATGAGATACAGCCTCCTGACGGACAGACAGACGGACAGACAGACGGACAGCGAAGTCTCATGAATAGGGTCCGGTTCTTTACCCTTTAGGTACGGAACCCTAAAAAGAACATGTGAGATCCATTGGCATTATTAAATCATCGCGAGACTTACTCAGGGCAATAGATTTTCCATAGAGACAGACTTGAATAAGAGTTTACACGTTTCATAAGAGCTATGTCATTACTAATAAAATATCTACATGAATGGCTGACAGATTCATATGTCATAAAATGCAGATAGAATCGAGTTAAAATTTTACTTATACACAGTTATTAAGCCGTAGGCATCCTGTTACCTTTGCGTGCCTTTGCCCATTCGTATTAAGTACATTAGTACCTACATGCGTGGTATCAACAATTGATGAAGGGGTCGTACAGAATAACTACCTACCTCTGCCTGCCCTTTCAAGTACAAATGAAGTTTTAATAAAAGCAATAGTTAGTTCAAGTTACGGCAACTCAGAGAGCGCGTTATTAAAGAACTGCCCGTACTCGTTAGGAGTAATTGAATAAATTGCTCCGGGGTGATTAATCGAGTATTAATTACAGCCTCGTTTAGCGCCACGTCTGTTCATTATGAAACCAATGTACTTTTAATTTAAAGCAATAACTGTTTGTTGTAAATCAACAATTGTGTTTGTTGCTTTGTTTGTCGTTCACTTTTAATTGTTTAAAGTTAATAATTGGAAAAGTACAAAGCCAATTGTTGTGGACGTGTGAACACATTTTTTTATGTTAATAGCTTGGCATTCCAAAGTCTATCAAAGAGGTTTTATCAAAGGCTCAGGAGATTGTCTTACAAGCTGGTGTACTTACAGGCTAACGGCCGAATTGTAATTTTACTTCTCATGTCTTATCACAAAGCGTATTTATATGAGAAGGAAAACAAGTGTTCTAGTAGAGAGCTTCAAATCACAAAGACCTTATAATTCTTGCGTTTCTGGTTACGTTTCCATATCCTTTGCTCAGTACATTTTGTTGACCGAAAAGAACAGATGTGTCCACAAGTTCAAGGCATACTTTTAAATAGATTAAGAGAGCAAATAATGGTACAGAAAATGCCTCTAAATTAAATCTGGCTACATAAGGCAATTGAAACAAACTGTAACGATTAGAAAAATCTCGAATTGACTGCAACTAGGACCATACTTAAAAGAGGTAAAGATGACCTATCTGGTGGCAATTGGTTTATCATAAACCAATAGAAACTCGAGTGCATCAGCCAATTCTAACTACGCGAAAGTAGATCAGATATTTATTGCTGTGCAAGTTAAATGAGTTCCCTGTTTTGCGTATATCTACAGAGCAAGCTTGGCGATGAGTTTTAGATGGGAACTCTTTCAACTAAAAGCCATATTTATCCTACCATTAATCCTGTTTACTTTTAGTTAAGAACCCACTTGTTGTAAATAAGAATTTCATGATAAATATACCTTCAATTTGTAGAATATTGAGTTATGTGCATTTCGAATTTGCTTTGCTTGAATATTGTTTTACAATTTGCTTTACTGACACTTTGGATGAAATTTCCTTTCACAAACGCTTAGATTCAGGAATGTGCTCCTGTTCTGGTCTCAGTTTTCCCCGAACAGTATGCGGTTCATCAAAACGGGGTAAAGAAAGGTCTTTTCGCCAGCAATCTGCAGCGCAAGTGTAGCAAATCTGATATTACAAACGGCATTGGGTATAGTAACTACTATCGATAAGGTAGGTTGTATACTTGACTGCTACCCTAATTTATTGAAAATAAATTTACTAATATGACAAGCGATTGCCAAGTCAATCTATTTATTTAAAACATTAAAAATTGTAGTTATTGATTATGAACACAATAAGATGTTGTTGACTTAGCTAATTTCGTAAAATTTAAGACAGAAGGTCCCTTATGCAGAGACTAAATAAAATAACCGACTTGGTAATGACATAAATCTGAATCTCACTACTTTTTACGGTAGAAGAACATAGTTGCGAGACTCGGTTTTTTTTACAAGTATTGTTTTTGATGGGATTGTATTTTACCGGGTTATTTATGTCTGAGTTAGAGACCAGAACTCTGCCAAATTCAAAATTGCAACTCCACATTGTTAATGGTCACTCTTAATAGGTACAACTAGCGCCGAAAGTGTTTACACAGCTAGAAGCTTGTCGAACGCGCACATACCCGGCAGTAATGAGCAAAGACATTAATGCCGTTAGTTGCCCCCAGAGTATCGATATCAATACC
Source organism: Miltochrista miniata (assembly GCA_933228765.1). Classification (NCBI taxonomy): domain Eukaryota; kingdom Metazoa; phylum Arthropoda; class Insecta; order Lepidoptera; family Erebidae; genus Miltochrista; species Miltochrista miniata. The sequence continues at coordinate 19,978,245 of OW121749.1, read as the reverse complement.
AACGTTGGCGAATTTTACCAAGTGGCGTTCCATCGCATGATTTATTTAAAACATGCGTTACCAACTTTGTAGTAATTTGAGTATTATCATAGGGCGGAAACCCCATATAAATGATTTGTTTTCAATTCTGGTCACCTACACTAAAAAAACGCCATGTTCGTACAGAGCATGAATATGTGTGTGACCACTAAAGCTAAGCAAATGTTTCTTCAAAGCCCATGACGGCAGCGTGACGTGAGCAACTCACGCATGCCCAGGGGGGGCATGCGTGAGGTGCTGAGAAGCGGGATAACACCCGAAACCCCCTAAAGACGCGGGATAGCACCCGAACCACCCCCTGGGCGAGGCCGCAGTGGCGGCCGTAGGTCTGTTGTGAGTCCCGGGACATCCTTCCGAGGGCTTACCCGGGGCTCCCAACCACAGGCTGTTGGGCGTTACGTGAGGTTTTTTCGTCGGTAAGAGTCCGGCATAACATCCTCTGAGGATTTTCCCTCACGTAAAAAAAAATGTTCCTTCAAAATATCCGCCAACTATAATGACAGCCATAGCGGGGGTGGGGAAGATTGCTCAGTGGGGGGGGGGGGGGGGCAGGGAGTTGCCTATCTGTTTGCAATACTAATGTTTGCAATACTAATAATATTATATGTATTATCTTTGGTATTATGATCAAACTCTATTTTTCAATAGCCTGGTATTATTAACGATAATTATTAACATAATCAGTACTGTCGACTTAAATTACTAGATTTGTCACCAGATGATAACAATAGCCTCTTTGTGATTCTTCACTTTGTGCGTAATTAAGGTTTGATCTGTTATAACCAGGATATCTATGTAGTTTTTATTGAACTGGACCCTTTTTTTTTCTTTTACGTGAGGCAAATCCTACTCCGGACCGGACTCCTACCGACTACAAACCACACGTATTGTACCTAACAGCCTACGGTTGGGAGCCCCGGGTAAGCCCCTCGGAAAAATACCCCAGGACTCCCTACAGGCCCACGACTCCCAATAGTACTTAGGGTCCTAAGTTATAATCAATACCTTGTTATCTATTTCAAGTTTAACAGTAAAATGGCAAAAAGTTATTTTAGAAAACATATCACAGAATAAATAAATAAAATGAAAAAGCAATATGCTTGGTTTTTATAGGCCACAAAAGAAAATAAAAGTTGTTGTGATAATATTTTCATTATATTCTATGCATAGAGCGGCGTCATTATTTATTTTGAAGACGGAAAGTGTTCTGTGTGTTTATTTGGAGTACGTTATTAAAAGTTCCCTGAAGTTGGAATTGATACATATTGTTGGAATTGTTTTTGTTCCCACAGTTAAAATTAAACTGAACATAATCACTTGAAAACTATACGTTTAGTTTTGGGACTGCACCAATCAAACAGTGGTATGTTAAATGCAAGCATTTATTTTTTAATACGCTTTTTACACCGACAAAACGACTCGACGATAATGTTTATAGATGACATTTTAGACGGATTTTGGTTATGTGCTAGATTATTTTAAGAAACGAAGACGCAGGTAATAAATAGTATTTGACAATTAATTTTAAAAAAATCATTTTGTATTTGAGTGGAGCATGTTAGACGTATAATGTATTTAATTCTTAGCATCCTTACCCTTGCATTAGTTTGTAATATTAATAAAATATAGAGCTTTACATTACTTAAGTCCTTGTCTTAGCATTGGGAGGTTCCGGTTAGGGCTTGTTTTGTCCTGCAATGAGCTGGAGTGGCTGGACCATTTAGCAATCATTCATTTGGAGTCCCGGGGGCATCCTCCACGAGAATATATATTATGGTTTTTGAGCACACAGACATAAAAAAGACATCGTGGTCCCACATGCGCATTTTGCGGATAGCTTAAAGCGAAGTGAAGTTTACAAGGACTCTGTAATTTAAAAAGAAAGTAAGATAAGCCAGGATGTAGCACACCTTACACAGTAGTGTGACGACAGTAGGAGCAGTAGGTAGAAACCAGATTCTACGTATAGTCACAGAATAAATAATAGTACAGTCAGCTGCAGAGAAAAGTAATCAGGGCCGCCATATAAGGATTGAATTTTCTCAGTAAATCTTAAACATATATTTTGTGAGTTGTATATAGTTATAGAATTACACAAATTTAATAACCATGGCAAATTTCATAAAAATATGTGAAAGAATTTTTGAAATAAGTCAATTCTTACAGAGCGGCACTGTATACTTTTCTCTGCATCTGACTACGATGTGCGAACATTGGATGTAATGAGGACTAACGCTTGGAAAATTAATAGAAACTAAATCTGTTATAACAGACCTCAGCTAGTTTTAAATAAAAAACGATCCAAATTTTCTTACATGCTACCTTTAATATTCTTTACATTTCTTTCTACAGTATATTTATTCTAATGAACTATGGTAATCGAAAACGACAATGTCGCCCTAGGTGGTAACATTTACACAAACAAGACACCCTTTCTTTGCTGTAATCGAGCATTTGCACACAAATGGTGGCCCATTTAAAAAGACAAAGTGTTACATTTTTCCTTATTAGATCGACCGATCTATAATTTAGTCAGGAGCCTGTAAGATTGTGAACACTGACTAACAAAGTAGCTCCCAGTTTCAATGGTTTTTATTTTAAGAGCTATTTATAAAATTGTGGCAAATAACCTTATAGAAATTATGGAATATAATGAAATCTTATATATAAAATTCTCGTGTCACAATGTTCGTTCCCGTACTCCTCCGAAACGGCTTGACCGATTCTCATGAAATTTTGTGAGCATATTGAGTAGGTCTGAGAATCGGCCAACATCTATTTTTCATACCCCTAAGTGACCGGGAATAACATTCCACGCGGGCGGAGCCGCGGCCATCAGCTAGTAATTTATAGTATTAGGTGAAATGGAACCTTCAAGCTACCCTCACAATGCTGATGGGGCACTACTGACTAACGGACAAAATCATGGTAAAAAACGGAAATTTCGAAAGAAAATCTGTAATCTGTGTGTTTTGCCAGAAAAGTTGATCCAAAATATTCATCATAGTTTTGGTTGATATTTTTGCTATCCGAATGAGATGTTTAAATTGGAATCTACTTACCACTACACTCCAGCCCTAATTCTAGCACATAGTATCTAGTCTATGGTAACACAGAAGCAGATCTATTAGAAAAAAAAAAACATTTTATTCCCGCGAGACAACGTCTACCGCTTATCTAATACTCTTAACACGTTAACAGTGCATGTACCACATATGGGCCACTATGAAGACATCGTCACACGTGCGTGCACCACAAATGGGACACGTATCCATATAAATGTAATTCTGTTTTTGAGTTTGCACGTGCAAACTGCGCCTGTTTTTATGATATACACGTATGAACAATGAACCATATAATAAAATGTCCAAAAAACCGACCGAAATTTCGTCAGTGTTGCCAGACAATCGAGGTTGGAAATAAAACCAATTTTTATAGAAAAAGTTTAATTAAAAGATGAAATCCAACATCCTCTTCACCATCGCTATCCTCCAACATCCTCCCTATCTCCTCTTCCGTCAAAGGCAATGAAGAAATCGGCCGCGAACGTTTCATAATGAACCAAGATCAAAACCAAAACAAAAGAAATCGACACCACTTGCTATGAGCGGCGCGTCACCAATACGTACAAACTTACTTAGTTTTGAAATCTTTTTACTCATACCTACGTTATCGTCTAATGGGTCGGCATAAATGTTAGATTATACCCACATTTTTATGTTTTTTAATGACAACGTACAAAGTACACGTGAGTGGCACATATATGGTGCACGAAATTTATAGTGTGCACGTGAGTGCACCACATGTGACCCACCAAAAAAAACCTAAGAAAATTATATTAGGCATTCTATTTTTTTCTTTTTCGTATGTTATATGTCATTAGCTATGCTTATCTTATCAAATTTCATCAAAACATATTTACACGTGAGGGGTATTTCACTAATTTATATCTGCACTGTTAACGTGTTAAGTTGGACCAAGCTGTAAATTTAACAGATTTTCAGATATTATTCTAATTGCAATTACGGCATTAATGGGGTAAATGGGTGCTACGAATGTCACAGGCGATGCCGTGGGAGAAGCTAGTATTGTAATCAAATAATGTGTGGGCGGAGTCGCGGACATTCTCTTTTGATAAGTGACCCGAAATCCAAATTTAATTAAACTACTAATCACAGCGTTCAGAAACACACATCAAACTCCATTTGTAGATTTGGTTTGCAGTTTTCTAACAGATGGGTCCGGTTTTTGATGAGCCCTAAATAATATGCTTTCTCTATCTTCTTAGCTCGTCTTCGTTTATCTTCTTGGTATAATATTAAAAGAAAATCGCGACTATTTTACAACGAACAATTGAAGCATCGAATGTGGCTTAAACTTTTTATTATGACACATATAATTTATGATAAAGGATTTCAGAAAACTCCCACTCAAAAGAGTTGAAACGGGTTTTTGAAGTACGTTACGGGTGTGATGTCGCGGAACTTACGCTAGCATAAAGTCACAAGGAATTAAAGTACTGTCAACAATGATATATGAAAACTATAGATACGTTACCTACACTGAAAAATGGCAACAAAAAAGTCAGGCAATTGCCTTACTTTTCATACATGCTACCATAGAGAATTTCATAGCAATTCTTCTTTATAATGTATAAAAGTTCTGCTGTTTTTATGTAATACGTCGTTGACTGTCAAGTTATTTTGACCACTGGCAGATATATGTACTTTATAGGCGCGATACTTCATAGATTATGAATTAAATTCTGACAGATGTCAAATATAATGTGTATGGTAAAAGATGAACAGTGTCAAACAGAAGACGCGACCAAAAATGAAAGATCTATGGGTGAGTTAAATAGTGTTGTTGAATGGTCCCACCTATGTTATCGATTAAAGTATCTGTATCTGGTGCAGACATAATGCGTATGCGTAGACGTAAGCGTAAACGTGCGCGTACCACTGAGTTGTAATGTATGGAACTGTATAAGACAGGACACACCGCTTGCGTAACGTAGACGTGCACGTGGACGTGATGCGTAGCTCCAGTTCCATACATTCAACTCAGTGGTACGCGCACGTTTACGCTTACGTCTACGCATACGCATTTGGTCTGCTCCAGCCTTAAATGGATGGAATGGAAATGAAACTTCTAAGCACACAAAGTGCTTAGATGTTTCATTTCCAACTTTTGTTTTGGGGAATAAATTGTAAATTTGAATGTAATCGACTATGAAAAAGTAAAAATGGGGTTATATGGGGTAACTCGTAATATTTGAAATTGTGTAGTAATCTTACGAATTTTGATTTAGTGTGTGAATGTGAAAATACTCTATTAACAGGTAATTTATGGCATCGTACATTGCATTGTTGCCGTACCTATATATTTTGCCAATTGAATTCGAAATTTTACTGAAAATCCAACAACAACAAACCTAGAAACTCATTTATTATTGAACCCTAGTAAAAATAAACCTCGCCAAACAAGACAAGACAAGACTTCTGACAGTAGTCCTCAAGTTGGCGGCCCTATGATGTGCCTCTTCACGCTCCGCTTGTAGAACCCGGGATTGTAAAATGAGGGAAACACATGTGCGGGCAGGTCGATTCAGGATTTCGTAGTTCGACAGAGGAACGATCTTTTGAAACGCTCAGTTCTGGCGAAGATTCTCTCCGCTATATATGAGTGGCACCTCTGCCCGACGTGTTGTTCGGAATCGGAAAGGAGATGGTGGGATCAGGTTGAAGAGCTCTTCAGAACATTCGCCGTGATACATTCGGTAGAAGGCAGCCAAGGACGCTATGGTTCTTTGCTGCGCTAACGGCTCGAGGCTTACCGTCAATTTAGGACAACCTATAATTCAAATCGGATTACACGTCTCTGCATAGCGCTAAGCGCGTCCAGTAAGTACCTCGCACAGTCATCCCAAAGGTGAGAACAATATTCGACGCAGAGGCTAATCTGCGCCTTGCACAGCAAACATCCCGGTGTGGCGTGGAGTACCTTAAGTGAAGTAAAGTTAAAAAAATTCAACTCAAAATGGTTCACAAATTTTGGAAATATTACATTAAAATAGGCACAAAACCCTAAAAAACTGTTAAATAATACAGTTCGAGTAAAAATCAATCATATTTATATTAAATTAAATCCAGATAGAATTCGTTGATCGTCTGTAATGAACAGACGTGTTGTAGCGGAATAAAATAAAATATTATTAGCTGATTATTGTGACCTCGATTTTATGAACGATCTGCAATAAATGAAACTGTGACGAAGTCTTAGTGTAGTGTAATTGTGTTACACGTGAATTATTGAAAATGTACTGAAGGTAGAACTGGAAGTACAAATAGTTTCCGATGGACGGGAGTCCTTTCAACCGAAGCGGCAGGACGGCCCGTACACCGCCCCCACCGCCAACGCCGGCAAGGCATCTAACCAATGAGCCCTGTCGCGGAGATACTCAGTTGGACTACATATCTACCTCTGACCTACAGGAATGGTTGAATACCATTGACAAATGTCTTACTGAAGTCTGTAATGTAGCAGCGGAAGGAAAACTCAACTCTGACCAAAAGCTAAGAATAAATGGACTAACCCGAAAAGTGGCCAATGGAACCTCTCAATTGGCATTGCAGTACGAGGCCTTGAAATCGAAGGCGATACAATCGAATACAGCCCTACAAGCCCTTCAAGAACGATGTGACCTGGCGCAACAAATTCAAGACCTTAAGCGTACTATTGAAGAGTCACCAAAGCACACACCCGGACCTTCCTTTTCTGATATGGTGAAGAGCAGCAATACCTACGTGCCGACAAACAACTTAAGCTCTGTGGCTATTTACCCCAAAGAAAAGGGTCAATCAAGTGAGGAGACAAAGTGTTTAGTCCAAAAAATCATATGCCCAGAAGAAATGAAGCTGCAGGTCAGAGGGCTGCGCAAGACGAAAAACGGCGGCGTGATCATCAGCACAGACACCAAGGGTGATATCGAAAAGTTGAAGCAGTCACCCCAACTTACAAATTCAGGCTTTACCTTAGACGACCAACATAAACGTAAGCCGAGAATTACAATTATTGGAATACCTGTTTCTATGCCCGAAAAAGAGGTTTATAGCTGCATATACCAACAAAATTTAGCTGGAAAAATTGAAGACTATGAAAAGTTCTTGACCTCAATTAGACTAAGTCACAAGTCGGGTAGGAGGGACGCTGAGACCTGCAACTATGTCGTCGAGGTCTCAGCAGAAATTAGAAGAGTCCTTATAGCCAAAGAGAGAGTGTTTATAAACTGGTCGTCTTGCCCCGTGAGAGACTTTACATTGGTCACGCGTTGCTACAATTGTCAGCAGTATGGGCATGCGGCAAAGTCTTGCCGGGAGGAGACACCTACCTGCGGACACTGCGGAGAACAGGGGCACTCCCTGAAAGAGTGTACAAAAAAGGGAGGAGAGCCAAAATGCGCTACGTGTATGCGCTTCAAGAAACAGAACAATCATGCCACAGGAGCGACGGACTGTCCAGCCAAGCTTGTTGCCGAAAAAAGGTACATTAATTCTATTGACTATGAGGGCGCCTAAGAGCGTCGATCTCGAATATTTTTACTGTCCTTCTCTACTTAAGTAATTACATTACATACCTAGTTGATAATGACTCATAATTTAATTGATGACATAGATAACTTCACTGTAGTAGAATCTAATATGTGTAAGGCGGAAGAGTGCAAACAATATCTAACCGCTTATGACAATCCAATGAACATCATAACCCAAAATATATGCAGCATTTATAAAAATTTTGATAGTTTTACGACCCTGCAGCATAGGATAGACACAAACTTAGACGTTATAGTTTTAACTGAGTGTAGGCTTGCTTCAGCTTATGACATTCCGCTTATGCAGGGATATAATATGTATAAATGTAATACGATATACAATCAGAATGACGGAGTGGTAGTTTACGTAAGAACCCATATTAATGCATCCATCGAAGAGCCAAGCATGAAAGATTGCAACAGACTATTGTTAACGGTAGGAACTGAATGGGCAATACTAGCGATATACAGGCCTCCCTCATTTAAGGATATACAAAACTTTATTGAATCATTAAATGAGACCCTACAAAAGTTATCATCCTATAGAAATATAATTTTAATTGGAGATATTAATATAAATACACTCCAAGGTCAACAAGACGTAACCGAGGACGGATTGCAGTATCTTAACCTCTGCGCATTCCATGGCCTATTCCCAACGCATACGCTTATCACTCGCCCGGAAACTGGTTCATGCTTAGACCACATCATGCTCAAATCACATTACCCAGCGCACGCATTAGTTATTAAATCTAGTATTACCGACCATAACGCTGTCCTACTAACACTTAGTTGTAAGTTACCTAAATTAAACAATACTCGCACAATCAGTAAATTGGATGTAAATAACCTCGGTAATGATTTACGTCATATCGATTTTAGCCCACTTTACGATTCTGATGATCCGCAATTTTGCACACAGTACTTTGTTGAGAAAGTGAAAAATGCAATTCATAAAAATACACGCTTGACACAATTGCACAATAAAATTTTTAATATAAAACCGTGGATTACGCCGGGTCTCATCCGCTGCATAAAACATAGGGATAAACTTCACTTGAAATCTAAACGTAACCCTAATGATTTAGAACTACGCATAACATACAAAAGATATCGAAATTTTTGTAACGATTTATTAAAAAAAATAAAAACAAATCATGATAAACTAGAACTTCAGAAAGCCGGATCTAACATTAGGAAAATTTGGCAACATATGAAAAATATATCATATTCTACGAAACAAAAGGAGTCACCCTTAAGTTTGTTGAACACTCATTCATCTCAGGCCGCATCTGCTCATGCAGTAAATAATTTCTTTGTGAATGTTGGTAAAGAACTAGCACAGCAAATGCAAAATCGGCAGCAGCAACTCACTAACCCACCTCTCCCAAGCAGAACTAACTTGTCATCCCTTGTATTACTTGACACTGACGAAGAAGAAGTGGAAAGAATAATTATGACCTTAAAAGATAATTGTGCAGTTGGTTGGGATCTCATATCTAATAAAATCCTGAAACAGCACCGAAACATTTTAGTGCCACCTTTAACTAACATTTTCCAAAAATGCCTATCGACAGGAATATTCCCTAAGTACCTCAAGAGAGCCGTAGTTGTGCCCGTTTATAAGTCTGGAGGAAAGGAGCAGGCCACAAATTATAGGCCTATTGCATTACTCCCAGCCATATCAAAAATATTAGAGAAAATAATAAATAATAGGTTGATAAATTACTTAGAAAATAACTTACTTTTATCAAACACCCAGTTTGGCTTTAGATCTAATAGGTCCACCGCAGATGCAGTCCATCATTTAACGAATTATGTAGCATACGAGCTTGACAAGGGTAACCACACCGTGAGAATCTTTCTGGATCTTGCCAAAGCATATGACACGGTATTCATTCCTACTCTAGTGCGTAAATTAGAAAATATAGGCGTAAGGGGCACACAACTTCATCTTTTTAAAAGTTTTCTTGAGGAACGTTCCCAATGCGTAAAAATCGGCAGTGTCTTCAGTGACTACATGAAGAACACCTCTTTTGGCATTCCCCAAGGAAGTGTGTTAGGAAGTACTCTGTTTTTAATTTATATAAATGATCTATGTAACATTAATTTAGAAAATGGCATAATTGTATCGTACGCTGACGACACAGCCCTACTTTTTTCTGCTAAGTCGGATATGGAAGCATATGAGTTGGCGCAGCGTGGTTTTAATACTGTAAATAAATGGCTACAGCATAATATGCTAACGCTTAATACTGAAAAATCCAAATTTGTAGTATTTTCGATGCGCAAATTAAGTACTAATCGAAATAGCGAACCCCTATACGCACATTATTGTCCTTACGGTAATGACGATATGGGTAAGTGCACGTGCCCAGTTATAACAAGAGCTGATACAATAAAATACCTGGGTATCACAATAGACGAAACGCTCACTTTCAATCAACACGGTGAAGCGCTAACGAAAAGGCTTGCGCAGCCTTTTCGTTAGCGCATATTCGTTTTCAAAAAAATTAGACATATTGCTGACCCGAAATTGATTAAACAGGTTTATTATGCACTATGTCAGTCAATAGTAAGCTATTGTATCACATCATGGGGCGGGACCTGTAAAACTCTCTTATTGCCTATAGAAAGGGCGCAGAGAGCGATCCTCAAAGTGGCCACTTTTCGACCTTTCCTCTTCCCCACTAACCTCCTTTACCAAGCGTGCGAAGTACTAACAGTACGTCAACTGTATATATTGAATACAGTATTGAAGCAGCATACAGCACTTCGTTTTAACTCTGATCTTCTAAACAAAAGACGTAAAGACATTGTTTGCACTCAAAGAACTGCAATAAAGCACAAATTTACAAATAGATTTTACTTGTTCTTAGGGCCCCTACTGTATAATAGAATCAATGCTAAGTCGTACATTTATGACCTGAATTATTTTCGTTGTAAGCAAGCTTTACAAAAAATATTGCAAGAAATGACTTACGATAAAACCGAGGAGTTATTGAATGTTCCAAATTGAATTACATATAAAAATAAAATAATTAAATGTATAAAATAATAGTAGTGTAACTTTTATTATATATTTTAGCATAAAAGAGTATAATTATACTCTAAATTAATATTATAGGTACTACGCTGTACCTACTTTGAAATTAGCGATGCCAACATTAAATCAAATTAGATTGTACCTATATAGATTTAATATACCTACATATTTTTGTATTTTAAGCCTGAAACACAGGATTTCCTAGTTCAGGCAAAAATGACGTATCGAATGTGCGAATGCATAAATACCTAAAGTGTGTTAATCGACATTAGCTGCTGACAGTAAGCATTATTATAATATTTATCTACTCTGATACTATAATACAAAGATTATAAAATTGAAATCAATACTATTATGACAAACATTACGCACAGGCCAAAAAAAAAGTTTTATTACGATACAGGTCTTGTATGGACACCTATATCATAATAAAACTTTTTAATCATTACGATACACCATAAACAATCTCCAGCTGAAAAAGAAGTTTGAACCTCTACTTTAAAAAAAAATTGTGTCTCCAGAGTAGCGAAAAATCCTAAATCTATGGTCTCCGCAGTCTAAAAAAAAAGAAACACGCATGCGCAATCGATGTTTGCGCCTTGGCGCCAACATTTTACATTTAAATTAAACAAAGTTTGGTTTTGTTTGTAAAATAAATTAGTTTTTGTGTAAAAACATGTCTTAAAGCGAGGATGGTGGTAATTGTACACCACCAGACATTCTGGAAACTGCGTCAAACATGACCATGAACCTGTTACCGGCGAAATCAAGGAGCAACTATATATCACAACAGAATGAAATCAGGTATTATAGTATGAGAGTAGATAAAGTAGTGTATGACACTGTACATAACTTGGTCTTATAACACTCGTGTGATACTATAAAAAAACTCGCCTACGGCTCGTTTTTTTAAAACACACTCGTGTTATAAGAACCCTTATTATGCAACAGTGTCATAAACTACTATTACACTATGTAGACTAAGACATTGTGTATGATAAGAATGTACCTTTCTGACAAATAGATAAATATTATTATATTATCATATTCTATGTGTAATAAGAGATTAAATAATTTTAAGTACTTGTATGTAACTGATTAAAAATTTTGTATAATTTTTGTAAATTAGTTGGAAATAAATTTATTCTTATTCTTATTCTAGATAAGTTGGTTTGTAGCAATGCCACTTTAATGAATTATCGACATCCTTATCGATACCTTCCCATGACTATTTTACTGTAAATAGCCCTTTTTATTCCTGCCTTATATATCCTACAAAAAAACATTTACACATTAAATATTGTCATAAGTATGAAGGTAAATGCATAATTTACGTTATGAGTTGGACTTTCAGTGAAATTTTACATCCAATTTGGCAAAATATGTACGGCAAAAATGGAATGAACGAATTCACAAATGACCTGTTAAACGAGTCTTTCTTCGTATAATTGCGTTTTGTAACATCCTATTCACACACTAAACACGATGCCATTGTTGAAAATATAAAATTTTCTATTTTAATCGTAAGATCACTACAGATTATTGGATATTATGAATAACATAGAGCCGCCATAGGACTCCACGGGACTCAGCGATTCAAAATACTGACATATGAGTACACAATTTGCTTTCTCTTTTCGTCTCGAGCTAAGTGCTATGGATAATGAGGTCTCGCTCGCACGCTTTGTATATCTATTGAGAGTAGCGAAAAATCCTAAATCTCTGGGTAAAACTTAATGTTTACACGTGTCAGAATTTACTTCTAATCTATGAGTACTAAAACATCCCATTTATCCATAATATTTTCTAGAGAAATTTTCGTTTTGGTTATCCAAGCTTTGGTAACATTTCATACATTTCAAATATAGAATTATTATATGAATGCGAAGGTTAATCCCCGTAAGGGTAGATAATACCTACATCTGATGGTTCCCGCACATTTTGTAAATGTTCAGTCGTATTAGGAAACAATTTTGTTTGATATATTATTTTATTTTAAATACGAATGTTCTTGTATTAATCATGGTGAACTGCTTAAGTGTCAAGTGATCTTCTTTCTTTGTTCAAATTGTTGTTCCAAACTATGTTCCTAATTTATATAATTTTGTTCGTGACCCGTGCGGCGACGGTAGCACCGTTTGGTGATAGGAAAGAGTACAAAATGTAGCCACTGCAATTCATCACGAGGATGTCGTAATAATCCATTACCCGCTCAATCCCGCCGGTGGCGTGGTCACGCCGGCGTATCCATCAGCGGTGCCCACGCCTTCGGCGGGAACGGCGGCTGCACGCCGGACGTCACACAATATATCCTTATTTCTTTTACAGGAGTCGTACTACATAAATACTTACTGTTTCATCATGCTGGATAACTGACGAAAATAACTACACTAAATCCGAGAACACCCCATGTGTAATGGATTTATGATATTTGGCCGAAAATTTGGATGGGAAAAATGAAGGAGTACTCTCAGATTTTACCATGTAATTCAAAATAAAAAGCAGTTTTCTGACATAAATTATTTTATTTACAAAATATACACATCAACAATTCACTTTCACCAAAAAAATAATAATCTGTAGATATAGTAGATATAAAATCTCCGAAAATAAAATAAAATATTACTGCCTATTTATTTGTTTATTTTTTTGTTTATTTTGGGGATATCAAGGCTATGTAATCTTAAATTATTTAAAAAAAAACCCCCCCATTTTTATTATTGATTTTCACATAAATTATTCATATGTTAAATGTTAAATGGTATTTTGACAAAAGATTATAGTTTCTATTGAGAAAATCTCAACAAATATCGGTTAAATACGAGCACTGCACAACAAAAACAACAACAAAAAATAATGGTGACCTTCGCGTGTTATTTTATCAAATTTTACAAATTTAACTTCGAATTACATTGAAAATATTTATCACAGCTGTTAAACAACATGACAGGATACTTTTAAATGCAAAACAACAATATTTGAAACAGAATAAACGAAAATATTCAAAAATTAATCGTATTAATACTTTCTAGGAACGGCGCCAAACAAACAATAAATAATGACAGCGATCAAATCGTGATTTCGACTTTTTTTTTCATTACATTCACTCGGCAAGCTATCTCATTCAGTACCATAACCAATTCTACACATTAATTTATACAGAAAGACTTAGACCCGCGACCATACAGCCATAGATATCGAAAAATGTGCGAGGAGAACCAAACGAAAAAAGTTGGCCGCCATGGTTGCCAAAGCAATCGACTGTTCGGGAGATTGGCAACTCGGGTTTCATGCGGCATTCAACGGTTACGCAGAAAAGGAAACCTCGAAATGAAACCCGGTTGTCAGTAAATTGACAATTTTAAGCCAAGTTGAAGGCCTTACGAGCGGCTTGAAAAATTTCAACTGTGGGTTGTCACAATAAATTAAGGAAAATATTTTAACATTTTATTCTGTTCAATATCTATAGCATCTTGAATATTATTGGAAGAATATTGATATAAAGTTGGCTCGCGACGATCTTTTCTAGGAGTGGGCCAATAGGTTGGAGGCCCCTTCCATGATTGTACAGCTCGTGGGGGCCGTCCGGCCCGTCCTTCGGGCTTGGCTAGAAAGGACAGCGCGGGGTACCATCTCACGCAGTTCCTCACAGGACATGATTGTTTCGCTACTTTTCTTTAGACACATGTGTCTTTTTCGTCGACCAATAGGTTCATCAATTAACCTTGTAGAATTATGTTCATGTTAAATAATTTTTAACATGAACAAAATTCTACAAGGGTGCTATGCTGACTAAAAACCACACGCATCCTGCCTAACATTCTATGGTTGGGAGCCCTGGGTAAGCCCTCGGAAGGATACCCCAGGAGAAACAAAATACTAATTAACAAAAATTAAAGCTATTTCTATATACAAAGAAATCAACAATCTTATAGCGACGAGTCTTGAAATTACCTGGATGCCAAAGAGGCAATATAATTAATTACTTTAATCATAAATCCTTTATCCACCTATTGTTGAGTATCATAAAAGCATACATTATAATAAAAGAGGATATTACGTACGAACTCACGTCAAGCGCAGGCCACAACGCCAGCGGGCGGGCTAAGCGAGATGGAAGCTATGCAAAATACGCGAAATATTGACGAGCTATAAACTATGGGTTCACACCGAAAACTACGGATGGACGGGCGAACCCGAGGATGGGACTGGGCACTGCTATTCGAAAGACGCGCGATGACTAGTCCGAGTTCCGAAACGGGGAGGACTGGCCAGAGGGCTGGCGGGTGAGGTAAGCTAGCGAAGCGGGTAGGTACGCCTAACGAGGTGAACGAGTAGCTTCGCTGGAATCGTTGGATATTTCGTTAGCTTCGCTCGCATTGCTGACATGGGTAGTTAGTGACATAGGCACCTCGCGGTGTGAACCGAAGTATATAAAGAGGTGTAAAACGATGTTCGCCCGCTGGCGGTATGGCTTGCGCTTAACCCACCCTCTTTGGAGATCGTAATTAATGTAACAAGTGAAATTACTGGTATCATAATTTTCGTTCGCACGCATTTACCACGTTATGCCGTACATTAATCGAGTATCTGACACGTGATTATTTGTAAGCGAATAATTATTTATTATCTCGACATCATTATTAATGTATTCACCCACTACGCAGTGGGTGTGGTTGCTGTGTAAGCGGTTTTGGGCTAATCGTTGCCATTTAAAACGAAAATATTTTGTACATTCTGATATGGCTATTTCTACTGGTTGCTTAAATTTGATGGTCACACGCTTATATTTTCTAAACCGTATGAGTTAGAAAGAAATGTTTTAAAATAGTGGATAAAACAGCTATTAAGCTATAAAATACCTGAAATTTGTTGCAATAGAAGTAAATATTCATACCAAAAATTAACACGAAAGGTCAAAATCGGGGTCATTTTTCGCATTCTACTCGTGTCACACTTCCCGATTCAGTTAAACATTTGGTTACTGCTTCACCAAATTTCCATAGATTTTGAAGTTACATGCACTAAATTCACCGTAATAACATACACTACACACACAGTATTACAAAAAAAATCTTCTTACTATTATTTAGAACTTAAAACACAATATACATCGGTCACACGAATCTAGGTACTCTAAATTTGCGTAGTAAACGGTTTACTGTTGACCAAAACGACCGCCCCAATAACAAAACTCAACTTAACTGAACGTTATTCGTGATCGGGAATCGCGGGAGTGCAACGTGCAACTCCTGGCTCCTTGAGAAAAAAAAAATATCAGTAAGTTTCTACATTTGACACTTAATTCGAGTACTTTTCGTGGGTGACTTTTTGTATATTGTATAATAGCTATTGAAGTCAGAGTTAATTCATCGAAACCGCAAATTAATTGAGGAATTTAAGTAGTATTTGATTTAAAACGTAACGGCTAAACTTTGTCGTAATTTAAAAAAAAGCTATGTTTTCGTTACCTTCGTGTCACATCCTTCGTGGCGTTTTACACACGAAGGTGAGTTTATGCCACGAAGGTGATCTTTGACTAGTTTCAGTAAGAGTGGTACTCTTTTAGATTCGTATTGTAGTAGATATGTAGCGGAATAATAGTAGAACAAATAAGTAGGTACCTGCAATCATGGCAAAGGACAGAGCAATACCTATAACATTCCCTTTTATTAACCGACTTCAAAAAAAGGAGGAGGTTCTCAATTCGTCTGTATGTATTTTTTTTTATGTATGTCAAGCGTTAATTCCGTCAATTATAGACGGATTTCAAAATATTTTTTTTTGTTTAATAGGGGTTACCTCTGAGGTGGTCCCATTTTCACCAGGTCAGGATCTGATGAAGGGATCTAGGAGAAAACGAGGGCAGCCACCGAAAATTGTAGGGACAACTAGTGTGCTTGTTAACTTTTTAATTAAGTGCTTTAATGTTCTACACTTTAATGAAGGTATGGCGTCGATCTGATGATAGAGTCGAAAGTCAGTCGAGGGCATTCCTAAACAATTTACAGCAGTTATCTTGTGTCTGGGCTTGATTGATTTGTATTGATGAGAACTTTACACCTAGATTGATAGATCCAACTTCAAAAAAAAAAGAAAGGTCTCAATGTTTTATGTATGTTCACCGTCAAAATTATAGACGGATTTCAATTTTTTTTGTTGAATAGGGTTTACTTCTGAGGTGGTCCCATTATAACCAGGTTAGGATCTGATGATGGGATCCTGGAGAAATCGAGGGCAACCACCGAAAATTATAGGCACAACTAGTGCGTTTGTTAACTTTTAAATTCAGTGCTTTAATGTATTACCATTAATAAAGGTCTGGAGTCGATCTGATGATGGAACCAAAAGAGATTCGAGGGAATTCCTTAACGATTTACCTTGTGTTGGGGCTTGATTAATTTGTATTGATGAGAACTTTCACCAAGATAGATATATTTTTCGGTTCACCCGTCACTTGAAATAATGAAAAAAAATTTTTCAATAAAAAATACAACCGACTTCCAAAAAATCCTGAAAAATAAAATTTACTTAGCAGAAAGTAATATGTAGTTGATTCATCAGATTTTATTCAATATAATATTGAAGTTGGTGCCATGAATAATACTTCCCTAAACCTATTAATTTACTTGGCGCCCGACTTCAATATGATATTGAATAAAAAATCTGATAAATCAACTACATATTACTTTGTGCTAAGTAAATTTTATTTTTCAGGATTTTTTGGAAGTCGGTTGTATTTTTTATTGAAAAATTTTTTTAGGAGTAGAAATCCCACCGGACGTTATGCCAGCTCCAAACCGTCTAAAACCCACATCGTAGCACTTATCCGTCTAGTATTAGGCGCCCCGGGTAACTCCTTAGAATGATGTATCAGGGTACCCGACAGGCTTAGGCTATCACCGTGGCCTCGCCTACGGGTTCGGGTGTTATCTTGCGTCTTTTGGGTTAGTGCAGACGCATTTCCGCTTCTTGAGGCGTGCGGTATGAAAAGAACTTTTGAACAAAGACACAATGACCTTCGCGCCCAAGTCTCAAGAAGAAATCCCGGGAAAGAGTCATGCCACCTAAAGCTTAATCAAGGCACCTACTACCTTATACTTATATCAACTTAAATACATTTAGGTACCTAGTACTCGTCGAGTTTTCCGGCAAGGCGGTTTGTGACTACTCTCGAGAACAACTTGTAAACATGGCTAAGGAGTGAGATGGGTATATAATTCTTCAGCCATGTCTTGCCACCTTATTTGAAAAACAGAGCCACCGCACTCCCGCTCCACGCTTTAGGTGTTTGTCCCTGTTGGAGGACGGAATTAAAGAGACTTGTCCGCTCTTTGAGAACTAGAGTCCCGCCAGCTTTAAGAAGCTCAGTCGTTAGTCCGTCCTCTCCAGGGATTTATTGGTTTTTAGTTGTTCGAGAGCAGCCCTGACCTCGCCCTGGTCAATATCCAGAATGTCTTCGGTATAGTGGCGCGTTAGTGGGGCTCTGTGGTCACGGTCGCTAGGTCCCGTCGGTCTTTTTTTCCGTGATGCATATAGTTCTCTGTAGAAGCTCCTAACTTCTTCGAGAATCTCGAACCTCGTGGTCTCGGTTTTGCCACCCGCTGTCTTCAATTTTGTCAGACGAGGTCTTCCGAGCTGTTGGGCAAAGACTTTGGTACCCCAATTTTGTGTGATCGCTGCCTCTACGATGTTGGTGTTATAACGTCTGAGGTCGCGTCATATCAGCTTTCGGATTTTGATGTTAAATCTCTCTGGTCTGACGAAGACCAAAAGTAAGCAAAAGTACGTATGCATAGATTTTTATTTTTTTATTGAGGTTCGCAAACTGGATTCTCGGCAAGACTATTCAACATCGCTCATTTAGACTCAGTTCAGCCGAGAACTCAGTGCGAACACAGCATGCATCCTAATTTTCGCACTTCAATGAAATGTAGATGGCGTTTCCCGTCTAATTCTCATGAGCTCGAGGGTCTCGGGCGAAAGCTGGGAACACCTATTTTTGCTTTTTTCCAGACTGAAACCTTCGGGACACTTGTTGTAGCGTCCTGACTACAGTGTCGGCCTTATCGTGATCGTTGCCAGTGGTTTCCAGCAGATCGAAACGATTTTGAAGCTCCAATTGAAACTTCTCGGCACACAAAGCTATTTGGAGCGCAGTAGGTCGGAGAGTAGGCTTCATCATCCGGGCCCTTTCGACGCGGAAGTCTAAATTCAGAGACGCTCTGGCGAGCCGGTGATCATTTCCGATATTAAACCTGTTGATCACAGAGAAATCTTCTCTAAATATACACCTCCTGTCCGACATGATGACTTTTATCTCGTTCCTTGTGACCTTGTTGGGGCTTCGTTAAGTCCACCTTCTATGGGGTTTCTTCTTAAAGAATGAGTTCATCAAGAAGAGCCCCTGAGCCTCAAGAAAGTTTATAAGCATACTGCCCCGCGGCCCCCGGTCATTTCTACGCCCAACACCAAAAAGTCCGATTTTCGTTTCACCGCGTTCTTATACCCCCACTTTGACAGTGAAGTCCCCTATCATAACATTGTCACTACAATGTTATGATAGGGACCGTGTACGAAAACCGTGTACGAAGCCATGTACGAAGGAACCGTGAACGAAGACCGTGAAAGCATTACACGGTACTGCCAAGACTCCTCGTACACGGTCTCAACTGCCTCGTCAGTGCTTCTCGAACGAAGTTGGGGCATAGGTACACCTGAATCACCTTCAGGGAGTCCTGTTGGTAAGTCTCAGTATTACGTATGCTACCCTAGGCGAAACACTCCTGATCTCCACAATGCTGCTAACGAGTTCCTTTTTCACCGTAAAGCTGACACCGCCCTCGGAAGAATGTCTTCCATCACCTTCCCGAAAGTAGAATAGGTCACCCGACCCAAGGGTTAGCGTGTCCTCCCCCTTTCTTCGGACTTCGCACAACACCAGTATGTGCCAGTTTATGCGACCCAGTTCTACCTCGAGTTCGAGCCGATCGTCCAGCCGCAGAGTGCTTCCATTATAAGTAGCCAGGTTCGGACATTCTCACACAACATCATCTAGCCCAAATTAAGACAATATACGCTTATGCTATGGGACCTAGACAACTGATAATTTGCCACTTTGTGCCAAAGAGATGTACTGTGTTATTTTTATAATATATGGTTCCAGAATAACTTTTACGTCAAAAGCATGTGTAGGTATAGGATCTGGTAATTGTTTTTTAGTTAAGTAGCTGTTACCATATAACTGCCGAATGAACAAATTAACTTATAATGTGTACTTAAATAATGATTAATAATGTCTGTATCACCTTCGTGGATCGTCGCGTCACCTACGTGGGATCAAATAATTCAAAACCTTATTCTTCCAAATCTGACTCAAAATTTAACTTGTTGACTTATATATGTTACTTAACTTACCAAACAGTATTTAAAATTTACCATGAAGGTGACGATGAGAATCGTAAAAAGTAGAAATAGCCATATATCGTCTTCTAGTCCAATATGAGCTACTGGGGTAATCATTTCGAGGGCTTACCAGAAGCCCCAAGTGTAGGCCTTAGGTAGGATACGTGTGGTTTTTAATCGATTAAAGCATCCATGCAGGATTTTCCTCATGTTAAAAAATAAGCACAATATGAGCTTCTGCTTTGGGATTTAGAACGCTCATTAACATAATTATGTACTATACAAACGTACTATCACGTTGTGTCCGCGAAAGTTTAAAGTTTTATATGTCTAAATTAAAATGAAATCAAGAAATATATTGGGCAAGTGTAATTCATAAATAAGGTTTTCAAACTCACACGGTTTGTATTACTCTTGAACGTTTGAAATAATAAATATCGAATTCAAAGTTTTGTTATTTTGAACTTTTGGTAATTTGAAATTACTCCTTGCTACCTTGAGTTTGAACTTATCCAGAGTCGACTGTATATTGTTTTATTTATATTACCCCGGATAACCAAATCTCTAGAACAGTTAAAAGGTTGAAATAAAACTAAAATTAATCAATAAAATACGAATAGAATAATTGTCTATAGGTCACCAGGTGGGCAGTAAGCTCGTCTGCCACCTTACAAATATAAAAAAAAAGACGTGTGGCACTCGGGGACTGCCGCGGTAAAGCTATTGTGAAAAGTTAGTGGGTGATTTGCAAAGTGCTGTCAATATTCTTATCTATGACGCATTTCAATCGGAGCATCGAAATTGTTTTCACATTAAGAACTCTAAATTCGACCAGTACTCTTAATTCAACTTTGGTCAAGTGGTTAAGCCGCGGATCGGTACGTAGAAGGTGCAAGATCGATTCTGGGTACAAGCGTCGCTTTTTGGATTGACTTAATATATAACGACTGCAAAGTGCATAATGACGTAAACAAAAAAAATATGAAGTGCGAGATGTACGAGCGTGACCGAGCGTGGCCGAGAATAGCCGAGTGTTACGTGTTTTTCGTGGCGGAATTTCTGGATTCGGTCTCCACGCTCAAGGCCCGCGATAGAAGCTATGCGATAGCTTAAAAACACTTATACTCTACTGATGAAAGTGAATAGGATCCCCCAAATATAGGTATTAAAATTTAAGTCAGGTCTATTACGCATAAACAATGAACCGTTTATTTTAAACTCGATAACTACCTTTTTCCATATTTGGGTCAAAGAATATATAATGTGTACCAATTTACAAGTTAATATGTCAACTTGTTTTGGATCAGGGGTGAATAGTAAATTTTCTAATATTTTATTCAACAACTTTTAAACTATTGTTATCTTACTTCACAACTTTAAAATATATTATTTGTTATTAAAAACCTTACCAATCATTCCATTTGGTAAATTACTCTAAATATAATACCTATTTTAAAAAATCTTTATTTATTATTTAATGAGGGATATTCAGACATACACGTGATTTATATAAATTACTAGCTGACGCCCGCGGCTCCGCCCGCGTGCAATGTTTTTCCCGGTCACAGGGGTATGAAAAATAGATGTTGGCCGATTCTCAGATCTACTCAATATGCTCACAAAATTTCACGAGAATCGGTCAAGCCGTTACGGAGGAGTATGGCAACGAAAACTGTGACACAAGAATTTTATATATTAGATTATATTATTAAGCTATTGGCGTTTTCAGGGACGATGGCAAGAGACCGGATGGTATAACTTTGATACCGTGGGAGATGGGTCGGGTCCTGGTGTGGGATGCAACTTGTGTTGACACTCTAGCCCCGTCCCATCTTCCTAAAACAAAATTAAAAGCCAGTGCAGCAGCGGAAGCGGCTGAAAATATTAAAATTAATAAATATAAGGGTCTCGACTCATCGTATCGTTTTTGTCCAGTCGGTGTCGAGACCCTAGGTCCATGGGGAACCAATGCGCAAAAATTTTTCAAGAATTTGAAAAAGCGCCTTGTGGAGTCAACTGGTGACCCAAGGGCTGGCAGTTTTCTCGCTCAACGAATAGGTATTGCTATTCAAAGGGGGAATGCTGCTAGTCTTTTGGGCACAATGCCACGAGGGCCTTATTTAGGTTTAGTTTAGATAGTAATAATGTAAATGTAAATATAGATATGTAATAATTATGTTTCTCTGTAATTTTTAACAATAAATGTATTATTTTAGCTATTGCATAGCTTCTATCGCGGGCCTTGAGCGTGGAGACCGAATCCAGAAATTCCGTCACGAAAAACACGTAACACTCGGCTATTCGCGGCCACGCTCGGTCACGCTCGTACATCTCGCACTTCATATTTTTTTTTGTTTACGTCAATTATGCACTCTTCAGTCGTTATATATTAAGTCAATCCAAAAAGTGACGCGCTTGTACCCAGAATCGATCTTGCACCTTCTGCGTACCGATCCGCGTCTTAACCACTCGACCAAAGTTGAGTTAAGAGTACTGGTCGAATTTAGTGTTCTAAATGTGAAAACAATTTTGATGCTCCGATTGAAATGCGTCATAGATAAGAATATTGACAGCACTTTGCAAATCACCCACTAACTTTTAATTCACAATTTTTCATAACGGACACGGTAATGTTTATGTAAAATAACGACACGAATCTATAAGGGTTCTGTTTTTTGCCATTCGGCTACGGAACCCTAAAAATGCTATGCAATAGCTTTACCGCGGCAGTCCCCGAGTGCCACACGTCTTTTTTATTTTTTTATTTATTATTTTCATATTTATAAATTATATAACGGTTCTCTTTCTGTCCATTCTAGGTTTCGATTCATAAAAATGTATTGCTACGTCATTTCTTTCGGGTTGTTTAGGAAAGAAATTATAGACTAGATAGTGTTAGCTAAATGTCCGGGTAGAAAAAAAGTGTATATTGGAGAACTTGTTGATTGAAAAGGGACTTACTGCTCGTTCGCTTTAACTTTGCCGCTTGGCTCCATACTAAAGTCGAATTTTTAATTAGACGAAGTAAATTGACAGCAACTAATGTCACTTCTTCATACAATGTTGCGTATTTTCTATGACGAAGTGACATTAGCTACTGTCAATTTACTTCGTCTAATTAACAATTCGGGTATACGCCTCTACGCCAGCGGCAAAGTTAGAGCGAACGGTAGTACTCGTAATTTTAAAAATGCCATGGTTGTAAAAGGTCATGATAGGCAAAACGTCTTCTACGAAACAGGCTACGACGTTGTAGCAGAAGCTACGAATTTGCTACGAGGCGTAGTTGTTAGTGCAAACGCGTACCAAAATAAACAACCGGACTATTGTCGTGATGTGTACGGGATGTATTGTGACGAAGTAAACTACCATGTGTGTTTATGTTCAACAATGAAATCGGGTTATGTTCTCAAGTTTTACATAAAGAGGCTCATAATGTAGGTGTGATTACATAGTTAATGAACACTTTTCTGAATAGGTGGAGTCTTAATTTATATATGAATTTTAGTTTCGACATTTTCGTGGAGTTCATTCATTTAAAGTTCAGCTGGGGTAATAAACTTCTGATTAAATTATGTTTTCTGACACGCTCATCTTATGTTTTAATGTCAACTATGCGAGTGAGAAGGGCTTTGCGTTGAAGCCTAGAGGCTTATTACGTGTTAAATCTCACAGTAAAAGCAAATACTCATTGAAATAAGTGTAATTTTATGATCTAATAACATATTTAAAAAATCACGTGGTAAAATTATAATAAAAGGATTAAGCGTCTAAAATGAGATTACAATCTACGCGCTGTAATCAAATTTCAAAGGATTAGATACATATTTCTAGCAGACCCTCTTTACATTAATAAAATCTTATTTGCTTTTCCATTAAGTATTCTTAATGAATAACTCTTAATATTTAGGGTTTTTTTAATAATGACACCTCGATGACTGAGATTTTTAACAATGACACACAACACATCAATATAACTGCTTACCACCTATTACGTGGGACAAATTCTAAAAATAGTAAAAGTAGAAATGTAATATGCGTTTGCCTACACCTTCGGGGATAAAGGAGTGACTATTATGTATGTACGTATTTAATAATAAGTGCAGGTCAGGTCGCGCATATAATAGGGTTTCGTGGTCACCCATACTGGCACGTAGATTTGGAAGGTGCCTTTGTAATTACAGTGCAACCTCGATATAACAGTTCTGAAGGGAACGAGGAAATATTGCTTATATCAAGGTTTTCGTTAAACTAATGTTTGTTATATTGAGGTTCTGCCTTAGACCATATATCACGGGACTAGCCTTTGCGAACCACCGCATACAAAAATATTCTGCCAGTTTTCATACAAATGAAGGGGGAAACACAAAGACATATAAAATTTCATTGCATTTAAAAATGTATTAATCGGCAAACGCGTAATGGCTGTTGTGTGTTAATTGTTATTGTACAGTCAACTACAATGAAATGTACTAGTTTAATCATATAAAATGATGTATTGATGTACAGTGCTTTTATAAAGCCAAAAGACCAAATGGTCATGTGCAATGGCAGAAAACAATGCTTAAGTAAGGCGCATCCTGTGGTTAGATGATCTAAGGGTTCAGCGGATCTAAAATTTATTATTAAGAAAAAATGGTTAAATCAAGGAAATCGTTAAATTGAGGTTCGTTATATTAGGGTTGCACTTTTGTTATTTTTGTATGAAGTTTTCCAAATAAGCATATTTTACAAGTTAAGCCTCTGTAACTTCAGAAATTACAAAGTAATATAAGATATTTTGGAGAGAAACTGTAGGTACATTCTCAAGACAGAGCGCTTTAGTGGTTTAAATATTTTTATAATAGTAGCGTTACAGGGGTCCTTTGTACGCTCTAAGAGAAAGCAGTAATTTAATACCATTTATATTTAAACAGAATGTGTAGCTGTAATTAAAATGTCAAGCCTTATACTTAACCCTTATCAGATTTATGAGAGAAACTCACGGAACGGACTTATTCAGAAAGCAATGTAGTATTTCCTGAGATTCTTTTGAGTTAGATAAATGCTCAAAATTTCAGTGTCCTTTAAAAGGTCCTTCAGTTTGGGGTTGATATTTTTTACAAGTATTGGCTCTGAATAAACAATAAAGATCTAAGTAATTTTAATAAATTACATAGGCGCACGAAATTAATTTTGAATATTGATTATTCGATAAATGTCTGCAAAGTAAACAACAGTAGTATATAATTAAAATGTGTATTTATTGAGATTTTGTCCTCTCAAATTCACTATTTATGAAGAATCGTGTAATGAATATTGGGAGACTACTTTTGATATGATTTCAATAGATTGCTATATGACTTCACATAAAGTTATTTCTTACGAAAAAAAACAAACCTATAAATTTAAAAAGATAACTATTACGTAGATAATATTCAATACGAGACCGGGTTTTACTAAATCTATAGAATCTCCAATATGTAAATATGGAACAGTTTAACAAATTGATATAGACTTTTTGCTTGTACCAAAATAATGTATAAAAATAACAGAGAGAATTATTCAACTCAAAACGAGCCAGAAAATATTTTAATTTACAACTGCAGAATAAATTTAAAGAGATATACCGTGAGTTTTCACAACAACAGCAGTGCATTCATACAGTGCACTTGATGTATGTAGGGAACGCCTGAATGCCCGTGAATATGATGGCCAACAAAAGGTAGAAAAGTATAGGGTTTATACTGATATGACAGAAAAATGTGCACCATGTTGGGCGAGTTACGTGTAGACACGGTGAAGGCTTTTAGACCGTGGGCGGACACGGACTGGGTAGTCTGAAACAGTGTTGTTTTAATAACCTACGTATTCTACTAAAAATATAAATGTGAAAATTTGTGAAGATGTTTAGATGTTTAGACGTTTGGATGTTTGTAACTCAATCACGCTCTAACGGTTGAACGAATTGGGCTGAAATTTGGTACAGATACTTATAGTCTGGAATAACACATAGGCTACTATTCATCCCGGGAAAATGTTCCCACGGGAAGCGGGAACGGGTACCGAATTTTACGCGGGCGGTGAGAATCATCTAGTTCTTTATATTTTACTAGTTTTGGTATCACATATTGTGTTGTGTGTGCATAAATATGAAACTTACTCTTTTATCAGTTGATGAAAATCAAATGTAATAATCCGTTTGTCCGCTTTTAAGTCTTTCGCCATAAGACACATAGGTGTAAAAAGAAAGACGCGGCGTTGTAAGAATACTAAAAACTTAGGGCATGTTCGTAGATGCATGTAGTTTCGATAAAACTGTTTAAAGTTCTGTAGTGAACAGGAAACCCCTTAATAGTTTCACACTTGCTATGAGTATACAACGATCAGTCTTGACATAGAAAAAAAAACTGAAAACAAAAATATTACAGTACACGTAAAGTTCTCCTGCCATTTTTTTTTCATCTACCCTGTAGCGTGGGGTGCAGTTGAATAGACTTCTAAAAAAATATATTTTTCATTAAGGAATTCATTCATTTGTGATATTCGTAGTAGGTATTTCACAAACAGATCTTTGCAATGCTAATTTTGACAGAATACATTTCTGAATGCGTAATACGAGTAGCCTTTAATTATAAATTAAATTAACTTTCAAAAATATTTTTTGTTTTAGGCTGATTGTTCATCAGGATTTGGCTGAGGATTTCACAGCTTATAGGCGAGATTGATCCAATTCGCGATTTGTCCAATGGTCAAAATGATATCCAAATCACAATTCTATCAGTACGTTTTTCGATTTTTCTGTGTCTTTCCTGGTGTCTTATCTCAGACTATTTCATATTGATGTATGTCTTGGGGTCTTTCCCTTGACCTCCGCACCTCACAGTGAACTTACCTCAATTGGCTAGAAATACCGAAACGCTAGTGAAATATTTTATAGTAGGTACAACGTTACCATTATGTAGTTGGGCTTGGTAACAACGAAACAATAGTTTTAATCTCGAAGTCGGAATATTTATTCTACGAACCTAGCACTACTGTTAGGTAATGTTTCATTTTTGTTTTCGTGATGATCCGGGAGAGAGTAATATACAAGGCATTAGCTTCTTCAGAAAATTGAATTTGGCAGCCTCCTCTGGCTACATCCGCGAAGATGTTGGGATCTCTGTTACTTATCGCGCTCTAACGTCGGAACGAATCTGGCTGAAATTTCGTGCCAGAATCGGCTCTCCCCTTGGGACGTCTTTCCGAGAGCTTACCCGGGCCTCCCGACCATAGGCAGTGGTTACAGTCGGTAAGAGTTCGGCATAGTATCCGTGAGGGATTTACTCACAAAAAAAAAAAGCTCCGATGCAGCAACTGAGCCCATTATACTGTAGGCGTTCTACAACAGCTCCAGGTTAGGTTAAATAATTTCATTACTGAAGCGATCGTGACAGACACTCAGTTAATGTCGCCAAAGGGTTAACGAACAGAAAAGCCTCTTTTGACATTAAATTAAAATTGAATAATTTGCCCATCGGCTATACCAACAGCGGTATCAAAATTAATTGTCAATGCTTTATGAAAATTGAAGTACGCTGAGGCAGGAAATTTAAAATGTCAATTGATAAATGTATTGATATTTATACAATCACTACTATCTATAGACTCGATAACTTTTTAAAATTGTATATACCTGTTATTTCACTTGATAGTACAAAATTATTATTCCTATATCCCATGGGAAGAAATTTCAGGGAAAAAATTAGTCTTTATGTTCTTCAGATTATAATCTACCCGTGTACGTTTAGACGTTACAGCGTGACTGAATATTAAACATCTTTACAAACTATCACATTTAAAATATTTATATGGTTCTTTCTTCAGCCCTAGAGTATCCTTCCGAGGGCCTACCCGGGGCTCCCGCAAGCGTAGGCTGTTAGGTATAGGATACGTGTGGATTTTAGTCGGTAGGCGTCCGGCACAGCATGACGCTATGAATGGTTCTTTCTATATTTCTTTTCATATCTCATCTACATTTTAAAGTTACTTCTAAGCGATAAGTTACAGAATATACATTTACGTAATAGTGCCGTGTTAAAACAGTCTTGTAATCACCTAATATTTGTTGGGAAACATAAATATTGAAAGTTTGTTTAGGCTTTAACGGCTGAGTCAGTTGGTAAAATCTATTGGGAATATTCTTGTCTATAAAGTAAATTTGATACTTGTTTTAAAATTCGAAAACACTTTAGTAAAAAAAAGTTACTTGGCGTTTAGGTCAAAGGTCACTGTACGATTTCTATCTATTCTGAGCTGAATGACTTTTTCAAAGACATGACTCCAAAGGTATTGGAATGATGATTAATTTCCAAAAAGCTTCAATAAGGTCCACGTCCAGCAGTGAGCGGTCTACTGCTGGATGTAGGCCTTATTTAATCTTTTGGCCTGGCTTTATTTTAGCTTGCATGCTATTTGTTTGTGGCTTTGGAAATATATCAACAGAAAACTTAACAGTAATCTTAACTGTAAACTTTTCTACATACGAACTTTAGCGAATCCTATTTTTATAACGTTTAAGTCGAAGGGCTATACATTATTCATTCTGTTCACCATGATGTGACCTGTGAACTTGCTGTCAAAACTGATGACAGCTTTTCGGCAGTGTAATTGAAATCATACAACTTAAAAACCTAACATTCCTATTACCTATTTCTGTACAACTTTTCTTTGTAAGGAAGCTTGGTTCTTAACTATGCTTTGGAAGTTAAGATGCACATTGTTCTGGAATTCACTCGACAAGATAAGTATGCAGGAGTTTGGAATTGGAGTCTCGGGACGAGCTTACTTAAATTCCAGTTAAAAATTTTATTTATTTTTTGTATTTCTTTAAACTAGTATACTTAGTATACAAAGGCGGAATTAATGCCAAAAGGCTTTATCTACCAGTCAACCTTTGGGTGATGCAGAGATAAGTTAGAGTAGTTGTTCAAAGAATATGATGAAAGCTTTTAAACGGTACAAGACTACACATTTAATCAAAATTTACCAGTTATAGTTATAAAATTATTCTAGTTTCTTTGAAGACTTTCTTTCGACCTTTGATTGATCAAAATCTGAACCTCCCCAATTTGAAACGATTAAATTTTTGAACTTTTTGTCACTAATACAGCATCACTATTGGGCGCTGGACTTATGGTTGGTTTTCATGCTGTGGTAGCAGACCAGCATGCGGCAGAAAGTTGCATTAGAACTACTCTGACCCTATTGCCATATCCAACTTATTCAAGCTGTGTATGTAGCTGTTTTTTGACGAACCTAATTTTTGAAGTAAAACTTCTTTAGGCGCGGCTAGGGAGTAACTCAGATTTTTTTCTGATGGAAGTAACGCTAACTATTTGAATTTTGAATAGCGGAAACGTAGTTTTCCCTATTCAAAATTCGAATGAATGATATTAATAAACATTTGATGCCGTCAATGGCAAAGAAGTTTTACTTCAATCGCGCGTAAAGGTTACACGCACACACTTTTTTTCTTAAATTTCAAAGGGAATAAATTTTATTTTCATTTGTATTTATGGCGTCCAACTTAGCTTAGTGACTTCCGGAATACAGAAACTCTTGGAAATGGAATGACGACGGTCACCCATCTCAGGCCTGACTGGTTTATAAAAATAAATCCCTATTTCCCCTGGTCACATCATCACGCGTGTACTGCTGGACCGATTTTGCTAATTCCTAACTGGCTGGGTCGAACTGTTCAAAGAAATGGTTTCTATACCAATTTTGGATAGGGTCTTGGAACTCAAAGCACCAAAATGGGAACCGGGAACAGAAAGGCGGAATGGGATATGAAAACCAGGAACCGGGAACTCGGAAACTGAAACCGGGAACAGGGATCCGGAAACCAGGAATGGTAACGTGGGACCGGGAACGAAGAACTCGAGATACCGATTTCTAAATTCAAAGTTTGGCAGGACAACCTCTGTCGGGTCAGCTAGTTAAATAATAACATTAACTTAACGCAGCTATAGATAGAACACTGTGCCTGCGCGCTTCTATGGTCACTAGTCTAAATATATCTAATTACCAATAAGGACAATAATAGTGAATGTCATTGTCGCTACTTGGGAGATAATCCAGAGTCCATTTAACTAAACTATCACGTACAATCTGAACAACACGTCCTCATAAGCGATGCCAAACACGTTCGTCATCCAATAATTATTATATTATTAACCTTATTAGGATTTCGGCTTTGTCGGTTCATTCGTTTGATGATAAAGTCTTAGTTTGAACCGATGCGATGGTAGTGAACACTAAAATTTTATTCTGCAAAGTAAAATTCAACAGCTTCGTAAAATGGATACCTAGCAATGCCAGACATTATTTTTGAGTAGGCATTTCTGTTTCACTCATTTAAAATTGAAACTTCGGGAAGTAGGTAGGAACAAGATGGGCAGTAATCGTAGGTACAGTTAACAAGATTTTGAGTTTTCTATATTTCGGGATTGTTGCAAGTGCCATGAACACAGAGGAACTAAATAACTTAAGTTACATTAATAGTTCTGTATGCATTATGTAGGCATACAGATCTATCAGTAAAAAGTACACGTGTAACTGAAGTCACTTAGATTTAATTTGTTTTAAGTGTTATCTACGGCAAAGACTTCTATATAAACTGAGGTAGACATGCCCTACGCACCGATTTTTGAAACCTATAAACTGAGCTAATTAGCAGCGTTGCTCGCACTGTAGAGAGTCAAAACTTCGAGAGTACTCAGCTTGCAATGGGAGTCCATACGCCTTCTCTTTTACTCTTGTTCTTTTCGTATATTGCTATTGTGGTGACAATTACGTAAATATTATTTATAAGTGAGTGCAGTCTTACCAATGTGTGTGTTTGAGGATTGCTTTTGAAAACTCGTTTGTTAGAGTACGGCGCGTCTACCTCAGTTTATATAGAAGTCTTTGATCTACGGTCGTACGGTAAATAACACACAGAGCAACTATTTCTTTGACTCGTAGGCGTAAAATTAGTTTTTATTTTGACCATCAGATCTTACGATTTTTTAGTTTGATTATATTTTTTTTGTGATGTGATATTTTACAGTTTATGATGAGAAACTTTCTCGGCGCTTTGTGCGATTTTAACAGGGGACAACCATATAAGTTCCCATCTAAAGTGGCGTTTACATGTGTGTATGTACTGTTACGTGTAACGGGTATAATAAAGAGATAGATACCAACTTGATGTGATTTTTTTATAAAAGTGTTTTTACTTATGTAGGTAGTTTCCGTCACAGACTTACATTTTTCATTTCTGACAGCATCCTTCATCACTACCTATTTTTAGTATACCAATAATATTCAGTCGTTATATTTTATGGTCACTTAAATTCCTTTAAAATAAAGGTCAAGCTTGTTAGGTAAAGCTAAGTTTTGTTTGTCCTCCAGCCAGTATAATTTAGTCGAGTATAGTTTACTGAGAATATGAACTTTGTCGATTGTTCTAATGCAAATGTTCTGGCGTTCAATGCGAAAGTTATATTAGATTCGCCGTAAATTATTTCCTTTAGGCCGGATTCGACCGATATTGGGGTAAGACTATACTAGAGAATAACTTGTATTTGTCATAAAAGTAAAGTGTTTTTCCCTTTTATCAACAAGTAACAAACACAACGTAACTATGGTAACAATACTGAAGTAGTCTACTTCAGTATAGTTACGCCTGACTTTTAGAATAAGTACGAAAGGATGACTCACGCTACACCGTGTCGGGTCCGAGCCGAGTGTCGGCCGTAGCACGGGTTACATATATTTTGTATGAACACACTCACGCTATACCAAGCGGCAACCGAGTGACAGTCGAGCAACGGACAACGGCAAAGCTCGGAAACCACTCGGTCTGCCTCAGCTCGGACCCGGCACGGTCTAGCGTGAGTCATCCTTTCTATAGCATAGTCTTACTTCGATTTTGGTCGGTTTGCTCTTAGTTGAAGCGCTCGTGGCCCCGCGGACTCAGTGTTCTGTAAACGATCACTGCAGTAAGCAACTTTCACTATGGCCGGTCCATGGATGGGTGACCATCCATGTGATCACTTTGTGACATTTATTTTGAGCGTTTCTGTGCTTCGGAAGGCACGTTAAGCCGTTGGTCCCGGTTGCCGGTAAAATGGCAGTCGTTGAGCTAAGTTGAAGGCTTTATTTCAACAGCAGGCAGTGACAACCTGCGCCTGTCCATTTAAACACGGCATTACGGCTCACCACCTATTACGTGGGACAAATTATACAAAGGTGAAATGTGGGCATATAATATGCCTCTGCCTACCCCTTCGGGGATAAAGGCGTGACCATATATATGTATGTATGTTGCTCTTAGTTAGTGAGTGCTAAACAATTTATTTTACAACTAAACCAGCTGACCCTCGCAACTACGTTTGCGTCACATTTTTCATTGCCGGCTCCGTTTCTATTCGTTGTAACTTAATGTTATTGTTAAATAATAAATTAATATTCTGTTAAATAATAAATCAAACTGACGACCACGTGATCCACAGTCGCACATTTTGACCTCTAGACAAACGAGAAAGTTCAGGCTATATAACGTACTAGCGGATGTCACGCGGTTTCACCCGCGTAGTTCCCGTTCCCGTGGGAATACGGGAATAAAATATAGCCTATTTTCACCGCAAAGAGTGTAGCTTCCCAAAAGTGAAAGAATTTTTCAAATCGGTCCATAAGTTCCGGAGCCTATTCGTTACAAACAAACAAACAAAAAAACAAATCTTTCCTCTTTATAATATCATTAGTAAAGTATAGATAACCTACCGTAAATGAACTATCGAAATGTAAAAGAACTTTTTAAAATCAAATAAGGAGTTTCTGAAATCCTAGCGTTCAAACAAACTAATTCTTAATCATTATAATGTTAAGTAAGTATAGGTAGGTGAAGAAGTACCTATTTGGGTTTAATAAAAGAAAATAACCACGTACATAATACAAAGCGTGAAAAGTACTAAGAATATAGAAAATTTCAATAAAATTTCCAGGATACCTCCTCGGAAGGATGTCCCAGGACGCTTTATATACAACTTTAAGATATATTGGGTTTTAAACATGTGATTGGACACAACAAGTTTGATTGAAAAAAGCTAATTTGAATGTTAGAAAGTTTTACCAACGGAAAGGCGCCATCCACTTCAAATACTGTTTTATAGACACAATCTAACTTTGTTTCTTATTTTTGTTACGCAATAGAGAGGTAACTTTTGTTTTGTTATAACAAGTATGTAATAACTTTGTAAGTAGAGCTGAAGCATAAAATCATTACCTATAGCTGTATCTATTCTATACCTTAAGCTTTGCTTGAAATTATGTCATAATGTGTCGCATAGAGAAGGACCTAATAAACGAGCCCTTTCCTTGAGAGCAAATCACAAAAACAACCAGTAGTACTACAAAATATGAAAACTGTATAGATGTCAATGAACGGACATTTTATGTCTGTTAATTCATTTGCTTACCAAAATATTACTTCAATACACTGCATGCTCAGGGCAGGCCCTCTGTGTGGGATTTTCATCACTAGTCTCTACTTAATAATAAATGCGGAAGTAACTCTGCCTGTCTGTTACGCTTTCACGCCTAAACGGCTAGAGCGATTGAGATGAAATTTAGTATAGGGATAGTTCGAGGCCTTGGGAAGGACATAGGCTACTTTTCAACCGACTGTGCAAAAGGAGGGTTATGATTTCACGATATAACGACTCTTACGCGATAACGACTTCTACGCTGTCGAAGCCGCGGGGAACTGCTAGTAGTCTATATTTGTTCTTCTTATTCCATTCCATTATCTGTAGTTCCACGTTTAGACTGGAACTACGATATTCTGCCTCTTCTCAAATCAGACGCAGTGCCCACATTAGGTATGTCAAGAGATTAATTCACTACGACCTGGTAAAGATACGCCCCGAGATGGACTGGCCTGATGGACGAGATGACTGTTCTGAAGGTCCGATGTTTATCTGACATCAGACTTCCAGGAGAGCGTCATCACGGAGCTATTGCCTTGGAGTGATAACCCACCGTCCGTAGTTCATACCCAAACAGCCTGTATCATAGTTTCAATTGAGATATAATTTGATTAAGTTCGAACACTAAGGTGTGTAATTTGGCAACTCAATTACTTCAAGTGGCCGTGGTTGAAGCAGTACTGGCGTAGGGATCGATCACATCGTACACGCATTGTTGTAGTAATCAGATTTGGAGCGGACCAATCCTATTGGCGGCCATTGCAATCAGAATGTAATGGACGCTTGGCCATGGCAAACACGTCTCCTCTCTAGTATTTAGACTTGAAATTTCCTCCCTTTGCTAGTGAATTAGTGCATTCGTAGCATGTCCGTATGTCATTAACGAACAAAAACGAAGTACCGAGTTATATTTAGTGTATCATCATTTCATTTTCCTTTGGAACGCACATTAAGCCGTTGGTCTCGGTTGTCAGTAGAATGGTAATCAAAAAAATCCAATTGAAGTAGATACTTCAACTTGATTTTTCGATTGCCATGCTACGGCTTACAACGGTTGCCAACGGCTTAAGGTGCCTTCCGAAAGAAGGAAAAGCTCGCAAATGAAGACACAAAGTGGTCACCCATCTGAGAACCAGCCAACGAAAGTTGCTTTCTGCAGTGATCGTTTACAGAACACTTGTCCGCGGGGCAACAAAGGCTTCCTAATTATAATAGTCGAATCGATATCCTCATACTTAATCTAACGTTAAAATCTATAAAAGTAGACAAAATTATTAATATACCTAAGTTTAAGTAACATAGTTTGTTATTATTATAAGAAATTCGAGTTTAATTATTTATTTTCGTTCCAACGTTTACATAGACAGCATATCTTCGTCGTATGTTATTACTAGCTGACCCGCGCAACTTCGTTTGCGTGATAAATGAAGAACCGCTCGACCGATTTTGTGTAAACTTCACATAAACCATCTACTAAATAGTCCGAACAAAGCCTAAACGTTTGGTTTGGATAGGTGAGCCCGTTCTTGAGTTATAAAATTACAACGAAAAGTGGCATTGATTTTTATATCTATAAAATATAATGTAAGTAGGTAGGTAGGTCCGCCTGACACTGTATCATATTATAGCTCTAATTATCTTGTTTTTGTACCAGAACCAAAGCACTTTGATATAATAGATCAGTATCATTATATTATTGGCGGCTATTCATGAAGCGATCGACAAAATCACGAATAAAAATTCTCTCGATTTAAATTATTATATACTTACTAGCTGACCCGCGCAACTTCGTTTGCGTAAGAGAGAGAGAAATAGAAAGGTCCCCCGTCGCTTCTATTCTTATCGCGTGGTTTTCTGTCGCGTGTATTCCCGTTGTATTATTTTGGCACAAATTGGATTTTCATTAAAATGGTTATTGTAAACGAACCTAGTTCGAAGCACTATCAGAGTAGGGTTACGGGATATTTTACTTTCCCGTGACTCTACTGGATGCCAAGGGAAATATGGGTCGACATGCAGCAGCGCCACTGAACGTTCACTATGCGAATTAGTCCTCTACAGTAACCAACCATCAGGTGGACCGTAAGCTTGTCTGCCGTCTTAGTAGTATAAAAAACTGGCCAAGCGCGAAGCGGACTCTAGCAAAGAGGAAATAAATAAAGTATAAAGTATAGATAGGAATAAAGTCCCTTAATGAGTTCCATTCCGAACAACGGTTGGCCGGTTTAGTTGGTCGGAGTGGAAGGACAGAGGGTTCCGTACCAAAAAAACAGCAAAGCATCACGTTTGTTGGATGGGAGCTCCCTTAATCCCCGTCCCCACTTTTCTGACGTTAGTATTTGTTGCCATAGTGGCTACAGAAATATACTATCTAAAAATTTCAGCTCTCTAGCTATCACGATTCCTGAGATACAGTCTCATGACGGACAGATAGACAGACGGACAGCGAAGTCTCATAAATAGGGTCCCGTTTAAGGGCACGAACCCTAAAAATCGTTTCTTTGTGCGCAACTACGCCATTAATCTAATTTCAAGGTTCTATATCTCGATCAGGTATCTAAGTCAGTTTTTATCAATAAGTATTTTTCTATCAATCAAATCAGCATGTACGCTCCTGGACGTAGGTCTCTACTAATTTACGTCCTGCGCCTTCAGCATCCAGCCTGCGACCTCTTCTAGGTCCTCGGTTCATCTGGCGGGTGAACCAAGTCGCGATGCCCGCTTTGGAACTCGTTTGCTCCATCTGCCGTCGTCAGTCGTCTTCTGTGGCCAGCCTTTAGCACTTTACAGTACTGTTTTTATATGTACCTATAGATATAATTCTGACTAAATAAATCAAAATACGTACTTTGAGCGAAGTAAATCTATATTTTTGTAAAAATTGATACCTAATGTCTTTCTTAATTGGTTTAGAGAGCAGTCTCAGCTTTTGCTAAGGAATTGATATCTGAACTTCTTTCTTTCTCGTATTTCTGGATTGTGTAGGTCTTCAGACTTTCGAGGCTGAGGCAACCCAGTCTATATATTCTTAGCCCGTACTAATACAGTTTCTCCTATTGTGACCAGACATTTACTCAGATTTAATCTGCTAAATGTTCATCTATAACGCCTCAGATCGTTTGTATTATCCCTGTATAAAATAAGAAAGTAAGCGAAGATGGTAATAAATAGGTACTCTGTGATAATCGGAACTGTGTACACCTTACCTAGAACTTGTTCTTTCATAATTCCTAGCCAGACATGTACAGGTTTTCCTTCTCACAAATGTATTTTTGACGTACAAAATATGAAGGCAATTACGCATATTGAAGGGCAAAAGTCAATAAAATATGCAGTTTTAATAAAATTATTACATACATTTTTTTTTATTTGAAAATTGTTCATATATATTTACAAAATGAAAAATTTAAAATTACTTATATTCTACAGTTATATACAGAAAAAAACAAAGAAAATAAACAGCAAAAAAAATATACATTACATACATATTAAATTTTTTTACATTCATCAAAAATTGCGACCATCTTTTTTAAATAGAATTGAGCTGTCAACCATGACAATGTGTCAAAAAAAAATTAAAAAATTACCGACTACGGAATATTAATATGAACTATGAGGCAAATCCCCCGTAAATATTTTTCAACCACATTTTAACCACTTAAAAAAATCAATTTCAATAAAATACAAAACACGTCTCCCATTAATTCAGTTAAAGATGTTTCATGCCAAATTTGAAGAAGATCGGACCAAGGAATCACATTGTCCCATACAAACTTTGCAACCCTTGTTTACCCCCTTAGGAGTTGAATTTTCAAAAATCCCTTCTTATTGCTCGCCTACGTCACATAAGGAGCATTTGTGCGAAATTTCATGGTTCTAGACCCAGCGGTTTAGGCTGTGCGTTGATCGTCAGTCAGTCAGTTCTTGTTTTTATATATATAGATTATTCTGTCAAAACAAAACAATGATGTAGAATGATTTGATTTTATGATTTTATGTTTTGTGTCAATATACCTAACACCTACAGGTGGTTGGGCGGGCCCTTTGATTGTCGAAACGTCAATTGAAGGTGTCAGGTTCTTACTCATATTTAAGAGACAAGGGAACAAACGCACACACACAAGTAATTCATAATCTGCTTGCTTTCTGAAACACAATCATCATTTCATTTTCTCATACATTTTCTATGAAACTGTATACCCACAGTCTACCTCTACAGAAACGCCTGCAGTGTAGAGTTCTTCAAAAGGGCTCTTAAAAGGTTTTTTCTGGGTCGGCAGCACGAGTGTAACGCTTCCGGTGTTGCAAACGTCCATAGTGCTGCGGTGACCACCAGAGCATCTGTTAGACCGTATACTTGTCTGCCACCTAAGTGGTATGAAAAAAAAAGAAACTGAGGTGGTAAAAAAATGTAGCTGCTAGGTATTATAATATGCCGAAAATGTAACCAACAACAAGAATACAAGATAAAGCAATACCCTTTTTTTTAATGAAACAGAAAACACAATCAGAAACTAGTAAATAAACCAGGAGCTCCGCGTCTTACCAACAAACAAAAACCATTTCGAATAATAATAAAGCCAGCTACGTTACTTGAACAAATAAGTTAGTCAAACTATTTACAGTCTTAGTTTCACCACAAAGATGCTATTCGCTGAGTTATGTCTTTGGAAAATAACCTGCTGATAACAATATTTCTTATTGTGGGCGTTTATCGTGAGAAATTATGTCTTAAGGTGGATAATTATAACACATTTTTAAAACAGATAAGTTGAGCTTTGTGTAGAAATATGCCTTTAGAGTTGACATTTGTCTTGTACCTACTCATATGTTGAGATTATCCTAGCTAGAGAATCAGATGTTTTAAGACTTGATGGTCCTCGATATTTTCTCATTTTCGATCAGTGCATAGATAGACCAAGGAAGGATCGCTGTCAAGACCATGGTGAGAGCCATGATCTCCAGCAGGAGTAAGTGGGACTGCGCCGCCTCTTTCTGCGAGTAGGTCATGCTCGTGAAAGAGGCGGCGGGGAGGGAGCGGAAGAAAACTCTCCCACCCGAGTTCCGCAATCGGCGCGGCAGGAGCGCCGCCGACGTATCTCCGTCCAAGACTGTCGGCCTCCATAACTGGGGGCCTGAAGACGGTGAGGGTGCTGCTCACCGTCCTTAAAGAAGCAGGCCCTAGACGGCAGAATGACGTGAGGGTTTCATGCACGCCCCCTCTAAGAAGCGGGATGACATTCGAAAACCCCCCAAAAACGAGGGATAGCACCTGAACCACCCGCTGGGCGAGGCCGCAGTGGTACCCATAGGTCTGTTGGGAGTCCTGGGACCGTAGGCTTTTAGGCGTACGTGAGGTTTTTGTTTAGTCTGTAGGAGTCCGGCATAGCATCCATGAAGGATTTTCCTTCACGTTAAAAAAAGGCAGAATCGTTGTCAAGTTCGTCACAACTATTGAAATTAGAGTATTTTTTCTTGTCAGAGATTATTTTGAAATACAATTACTTTGTATGCTAATTAAATTATACAAATGTAACGTGCAAAAATATCAGTCTCGAGCAGTACTCGAACTTCAATCATTTGTTCTTTTTCTTTTTGATTCTATGAAGAATAAAAATCACATTTTCTTCTATCAACACTAAACATATTAAGATCGGTCAGAGGTCAGAAAGACATGTTATTATTACATTAGTCGATGAAAGCGTACATTACATTATTGAAATCAATATTGACATTGGTACTTTAATGAATTAATGTGATGAAATCGTAATGCATTTAATGTAGTTATAAAGATAAGATTTTTCCAATTTAAGTAAGAACATCATAATTAAGCAGATTAATAGTGGTTCGACTTATATTATTTTTCACTACATACCCTATGAAGGAAGAAATATTCATACCTACTTAAAGAAAAAAGCTCTCTAACAGAATATTAGTTATGAAGTGGTGATTTATCAAAAGGAATATAATAAGGACTACTGAACTGTCATATTCGTGTAAAATATAGTACATCGATTTTAGTAACAAATAGACCTAATTGAATTGTGACACAGCACTCTACTTTTTGAACCAATTCGTATTCCAGTCTATTTGTCATTCGAATTCAGTGATGCCCACCATTTCCTGTCCTATGTCATGATATCCAATATTATATTACTGTCTGTCGAATTGCATTTGCACCTGAAAACGTTCCGAATAATTAATTATTTCATTTCGCGGCGATTCCGTGTGATTTAATTATAACGGACGCTTACTGATCCATCCACTGTAAATTTGGCTATCCCACAAATGTGCAACCTTTGAAAATAAAACGTTTATTTTTCGAAATAATATTAGCCAGTGTAAGTATCTTACTGCAGATCTTAAAAACTATACCCATATTATCATCTCAATCAATGAATTGCGTTTGACGAAACTTAAGCTTATTATTCGCACAGTATAAAGTATTGGCTATGATAAAGGTATTGGTACAAATAGGTATCATCGAAGAAATTTCTGTCACTTGTAGCAGATATATTAGCGTAGCTACATAAAAGTTAGAGGAATTATTGTAGAAGAAATATTCCTTTTAAATCGTTATGTATAGGTAGGTACTTAGTCGAAATATTCTTCTCAAATAATTCTGCAAAATTGTTTTAATATGCTAAAATAGTCAATCATAGATACAATCGCTTGCGCCGACTATGCCGCCCACTCGCTCGCGGAATTTTCATAAGTTATCTGTGGTACAAATATTAGTATGGATCGTTCGTAATATTGGCAGGAGATTAGCGCATACTTGTTTTCCCTGATATTTGTCTCAGGGGTCACGTTCATCATGACAATGTGTGGTATTAGTTCTATTATTACTTACTTATTTTTTCTCATTTCAGATTCATCCCACACTCTCTTTTTACAAGTCTAAAGGAATCATGGTGAGTTGTACTTTAGTATTTGTTTATAACATTTTTCACTGTCTCTTATTGCTCTAGTTAGAATCAAAGCTTACTTATATATTTCTAAATACATACATGTCTAAATTCCAAAACTAATATTTAAAAATCACACAAATATTATGTTCCTACCCAGAATTCTAAGCGAAAACCACAGCACGGCAGTCTCATTATACTTGCTACTGAGGTTAATATTTTTAGCTCACATTCCCTAGTCTTGGCATTCAGTTCTAGATGATTAATTTCCTCCGCTTTGGAGTCAAACCAAAGATAATATAATGGTATTACATACAGATAGACAACTCCCTGCGACAACGCCCTGCTGACAAGCAAGCGTCCCCACCCCCGCCACAGCTGTCATTATAGTTGGAAGGTGTTTTGAGGAACGTTTGCTTAGCCTTAGTGGTCACACACACATTCATGCTCTGTACAAACTACAAACATAACGTGTTTTTTAGTGTAGGTGATAGAATTGAAAACGAATCATTTGTATGGAGTTTCCCTGTGGTCAAACTTTATAGTAGGTACATTTTGATTGATGCCCACGGTGACTTAACTTTCTGGTTCGCTGTGTAGGAAATGACGAGCCGGCTGATCTTTCAACTCAATCATTATTACTCTTATGGTGCGCCTGCGCCGAATCCTTTGTCCTTATAGGGCAACACGGGTGTTTGCCCTTATTCATCAGCTTTAGCCCAAAAACTTTTGATGACGCACTTGGCAAAATGTTTATAAAAGAAACCGGACAAGGGCGAGTCGGACTCGCCCACCGAGGGTTCCGTACATCCATCCGTCCGTCCTTCAGCCCATTTGTCCCTCTGACTTGTGGACAGACAAACGGACGGACGGACAACAAAGTGATCCAGTTCGGTTTTTTTCATTTAAGTACGAAACTCTAATTAACACTACATTTTGCATAAGAATTTCTACGTAGTTTTATGCATGTCGTAACAATTAAAATAAATGTATCCTGACTTATTTCATTTTTCTCCGAAGTAACATAATTGACGTTTCGAGTGAAAAACTTTTAATTGTGTTATATTTCTGTGAACATAAATTACTTGGTTTATTATTTTTCGTATACCTTATTAGGTACTAAAATGTTCTTCTACTAAGCATCTTACTTTACCACGACCCCTTATGATCTGAAGAAGGTCGCTGGTAGTGTTTCACCCAGAACCGTGTATTGTGGCGTAATTTAGGAGGTTCTAGCTACTTTTATGAACATATGAGAATATTTCGAATTGTACCAATCGCGCTCAAAGACATTTAAACTGTGCCATATCCTTATTGAAACGTTGTTCTCATATAATCCTTATATTCAGAGTTTTGCTATTGTTTCCACTCCTATCAGAGTTCAGCCCCTAAGCCCCTGATTGTAATGCTTTAGAATTTCTATATTTATCTATCTGTATGTTACGTAGCATTGATTTATTTTCTAATCATATCATGCTATTGTTAGTCTCCTGAATAAAATCTCTAACAATGGCAAACATAACCTATTATACAATTTCGTAATCAATTTTCTTATCTAAGCGCACGGCAGTGCGCAGGCCAAGTTCCAGCAACAGGCCGAGCGCATGCCGTACTCTATTTACACGAACCGCTTCGACCCACTTTTGACCCCCCTGTAGCTCAGTGCCTATTGCAAGTACAGAAATAAAATTGTACGTACATAATCATATACTAGTACTAAGGCAGTGTACCAAATTTCATAGATGTAGCTTTAGTAGATCCTGAAATATGACCCTGTGAATATAGCTAATTTTGGCACTGACTGACTCACTCACTCACTGACCGGTCATCAAAACCTCTAGGCCACTTCCAATTGTCCTAGCGTTATGAAATTTGGCACACAGATCGGGTGTTATATGTAGATTACCGAAAAATTGAGAAATTTGAGAAATCGGTCAAGCGTGAGTTGGAAAAGGGTTACAAAGTTTGTATGGGACCACAGGATTCCTTGGTCGGATCTTCTTCAAAATTTGCATAAATCATCTCTAACATAATTGATGGAAGATGTGTTTCGTATTTTATTGAAATTCATTCCAGAACAGGCTAAAAGGGGGTAACAATTGTTTTCTTCGGGGGGTTTCGATTCGAATTTGTATCAATACTTCTT
This sequence comes from Miltochrista miniata, assembly GCA_933228765.1. Taxonomy (NCBI): domain Eukaryota; kingdom Metazoa; phylum Arthropoda; class Insecta; order Lepidoptera; family Erebidae; genus Miltochrista; species Miltochrista miniata. The sequence goes on along the minus strand of OW121749.1, from coordinate 19,935,614 downwards.
AGTGATGAGAGGACTCTTTTGATTTAATTTACTTTTATTTTAACACATGTCATGTTTAAAAACTCAATCAGATTTGAGAAAGATGTTGTCAATGTTTTGATTAATGTCAATCAAATTCTCTATACATATAAATTATGGAAAAGTCAATACTGCACATTGAATATTGTTATTCATATTTGTGAAATATTTGGATCAAATTCGTCCAGTAGTTTAGAGGTCAGCAAGCATTCTAAAGGATGACTCACGCTAGACCGTGCCGGGTCCGAGCCGAGTGTCGGCCGTAGCACGGTCACCGAGCCGGTTGCATTCACGACTGCTCGGGCGAAGCTCGGTGGCACTGTATTCATGCAACGGGCCGTGGCCGAGCCGAGGCGGGACCGAGTTGTTTATGAGCGCTTTCCGTAGTTCGGCTGTCACTCAGTTGCCGCTCGGTTTAACGCGTAGATTTAGCGCGAAAAATTCTAAATCTATGGTTTAACGTGAGTTTGTTCACACAAAATATATATAATATTGACCTTGCTGCGGCCGGCACTCGGCTCGGACCCGGCACTGCGTAGCGTGAGTCATCCTTTTTAGGGTTCCGTACCAAAAGGGTAAAGAACGGGACCCAATTCATGAGACTTCGCTGTCCGTCTGTCTGTCTGTCTGTCTGTCCGTCAGGAGGCTGTATCTCATGAACGGTGATAGCTAGAGAGTTAAATTTTCACAGATTATGTGTTATTGTTGCCGCTATAACAACAAATACTGAAAACAAAAACATAATAATATTTAAGGGGGGCTTTCATACAACAAACGTGTTTTTTAGCGACTTTGTCTTATATATTCGGTAATAAGGTATCCTTTACAATTTAAATACGTTAGTTAATTTGACCATTTCATCAAGATCATTCATTCCCTTTACACCATGCAAATTAAATGAATACTTTAGGAGGTACAGCACAATCAAATGTTGCTCAATGAAATTAATTTCGTGTCGCCATGATTGAACATTATACGGGTCACATACTGACTTATTTTTCGACTTTCATCGTAAATATTTGTTCTTTAAAAAGTGAACAACGCTTTCAGCAGATTACTTTAGGTAGGTGTAATATTTCAAAGATAGCTATTTCATAGGAAATGGTAAACAAATAGTCCATATTTTAGATTCTTCTCCAGTATAAACAATTTACGTACAAACACACAATTTATGTTGTAGACGTAGATATCGTGTTTATAATGTCATTATTCAAATGTCATCAATATTCTGAAAAAGAAATTAAACATAGAGTTCACAAACTCTTTTTGAAATATTTACTGTACCTACCGTAGAGGATCTATACAAGGATAGTTAACACTATAGAGCAACGCGACCTGTCTAAAGACGCGCGTTGTATAACACTATAGAGCAACGCGAACTGTCTAAAGACGCGCGTTGTATAACACTATAGAGCAACGCGAACTGTCTAAAGACGCGCGTTGTATAACACTATAGAGCAACGCGAACTATCTAAGGCGCGCGTTGCTATGTGTTAATAGGTAATGAGGGCAACCAGTAGACGCTTGAAATACTCACAGAATATCGAGCATTGTATTTTCATAAAAAAATAATAATTGAAACAAAATGGACCTTTACTGGGACATCCTTTCGAGAGCTTGTCTTGTTGAGAGAGAGTATAAAATAATGTCATGTATACATAATGCACACTTTAAAGCTTATTAAAGACAAAATAGGTACAGTTTCTTGAAAAAAAGTATTGAAATCCCACCAAAAACATCCCTGTTGAAAAGGAGGCCAAGTTCCTATGGGCTAATTGTTCGCCTAAAAAAGGGTTGAAATCCAATCCAATGCCAAGTTTAGATGTACTTTAAATAATCTAAAAATATCTAAAATAATGTTACTTCTAAATTTGAACTTGGCAGGTTAATTTAATTATATACATAATAAATTTAATTATACAATTAATCAAGTGTTGCGTACTGCACGAAACCCTGCCAAGTTCAAATTTAGAAGTAACATTATTTTAGATATTTTTAGATTATTTAAAGTACATCTAAACTTGGCATTGGATTGGATTTCAACCCTTTTTTAGGCGAACAATTAGCCCATAGGAACTTGGCCTCCTTTTCAACAGGGATGTTTTTGGTGGGATTATAGTTGCCATAATGCTTCGGCCTGATTCAGCCCATATTGTTTGGCTAGACGTGGTTCATATCTTTGGGCCGGCAACTTGAAGATAATAGGGAATATCTTTTCAGTCCATGATAGTCACCCCAATCTTATGATTATGTTTTATTTTTTATTGGAACGAAGTTCCTTATCGCGCGTTGCGAAAGGCTAGACGGAAAAATTAGGACCAAAAGTTGTAACGACACTTTTGGTAGTGGTAGTGCTAGCCAGGGGACGAACATCAACTCTACGAGCAACATCAAAGCCAATAGGAGTTTCGCTCTGAAAAGTTTTTTATGTTTATGTTTATTTATTTTTCCGTCTTTTATTATTATTTACAAAATTTAAACACAAAATCTCTTGCGGCAGTATCACCAGATGAAGCTCAACTTTGAATATACAACTAGTAAAACTAACAATTGAAACTCTGTGAAAATTTCAAAATTTCTTTTGCTCTATAAATTGGAGAACACACAGGGAAAACAAGGAAACAACTTGTGAGGAATCATTATCCTTTATGTTTCAGTCAAAATTGACAATATCCATTCTTAAATAACGCGACAACAATCTTCACCCCTTTTCTCCCCCATTTTCCCTCTATCAAAAAAAGCCCTGGCAAAAGTTGTTAATAAGCTTTTATTAGGTCGTCGTGTATGTAACTAACAATGTAATGGAATCTAAGGATACTAATTTAACCATCATCCAAGGATCGTAGCGTCATGAAAATTGGCAGATGTATGTAGTTCTGATGACAATACAATAATATGGTACTGTCAAACTGATATGATGATGGAGCCGGAAGATAGGCACTGAAACTTCGATGGGAAAAGTGGAATCTAAAGATACTAATTTAACCATCTTCCAAGGATTGTAGCGTCATGAAAATTGGCAGATGTATGTAGTTCTGATGACAATACAATAATATGGTACTGTCAAACTGATATGATGATGGAGCCGGAAGATAGGCACAGAAAACAAGTGGAATCTAAGGTAGCTAATTTAACCAGCTTCCAAGGATCGTAGGGTCATGAAAATTGGCAGCTGTATGTAGTTCTGATGACAATACAATAATATGGTACTGTCAAACTGATATGATGATGGAGCCGGAAGATAGGCACTGAAACTTCGATGGAAAAAGTGGAATCTAAGGTAGCTAATTTAACAAGCTTCCAAGGATCGTAGCGTCATGAAAATTGGCAGCAGTATGTAGTTCTGATGACAATACAATAATATTGTACTGTCGAACGGATCTGATGATGGAGCCGGAAGATATGCACTGGAACTTCATGATGGAATATCGTATTATATCTGTTTTTGGATTCGTCAGAAAAGTCTTGTAATGAACTTTGACCAGGCTTAGGTTTCAAGGTTAGAACAAACCTTTTTTTAAATGACTTGTAAAACTATGCAATGGAATCTCAGGTAACTAATTTAAGCATCTTCCAAGGATCGTAGCGTCATGAAAATTGGCAGATGTTTGTAGTTCTGATAACAATACAATAATATGGTGCTGTCAAACTGATCTGATGATGGAGTCGTAAGATATGAACTGTAACTTCATGATTGAACATCGTATCATAGCTGTGTTTGGATTTGTTAGAAAAGTCGTGTAATGAGTTTAGACCACGATTAGGGTTTAAGGTTTAAACAAACCTGTTATATATTGAAGGTAATATTGAGTGTAAATATTGAGTGTAAATATTGACATAGGTACCTGCAGAAAATGAATATGTATTAGAGTAATAATGAAATATTTTCACATTAGTCGAACTCAGACAAGACACTATGTAATACAGAAATCCCTACTAATATTATAAATGCGAAAGTAACTCTGTCTGTCTGTCTGTTACGTTTTCATGCCTAAACCACTAAACAGATTTTGATGAAATTTGTTATATAGATAGTTTGAGTTTAAGAGAAGGACATAGGTTACTTTTTAACTGACTGCGCGAAAGGAGGGTAATGATTTTATGCGATAACGACTTCTACGCGGATGAAGCCGCAGGGAACAGCTAGTTAAGGTATAAATGTTGTGACTAAAAAGTATAAAATAAATAAATGGTTTAAAAAACCCTAGAAAAATACGCTTTTATAATGCACGAAAAAACCCAAAAATAAATTATGGATCGTTCAAGTTGCCTCTTTTTCTGGGCTGAAGTGTAAACTATGTGCTTTTAGTTATAATATTTGATTATAAAAGCGTGGGGTGCACGAGCAAGAGGGAATTTATTGTAAACTTATTCCTATTAATACTAATCCTTATATAATAAACATCCTGGCGTAAGCTGCATGAGGTCGCACAAGAACATAAAGTTTATGCTGCCAAAGGGAACGCCTCTTCTTTCAGGCAATTAAGTAGATACATGAGGGAATACGTTAACAGTGGCAAAATGTAGAGTTCTTGATCGAGAACGAGATAATTATCTTTGGTTACCGTTAAAAACCCGCTTGATGATATATGCGTTTGTATTCTTATTACATGATTACTACATATTGTTCTAAATATCTCGGAATGATATTAATAATAGTAAAAGTCAAAAAAGATATATTAAAGCGTGACAGTGTAAATTAATAGTTTAAAAACACGAGAAAAACACGCTTTTATAAATGTGACCTTATCCTTAATCTGACAAGACTTCATGCAGCTTCCGCCAGGAAAGTCTTTCCTGTTCCAGCGCCCCACGCTTTTGCAATCAAATATTATAACTAAAAGCTCATAGTTTACACTTCAGCCCAGAAATAGAGGCAACTTGAACGATCCATAATTTATTTTTGGGTTTTTTCGTGCATTATAAAAGCGTATATTTCAAGGGTTTTTTACACCATTTATTTTTTTTTAATCAAAGAACACGTGTGCCAAGTTTGGTGATCGGTTAAAAAGTGTGTCATCTAGGCCGGAACAGACATACATACACACAGACGAAAGCAAAATCATCCATAGTGTCGAATTATAGACTCTCGCTCGATCTCTCGCTCGGTCAAATAATAGGTAACTACTTACATACTGAGTGTTGTATTGCTAAAACTAGTATTTCGCAGACCTCGCGAGCACCCAGCAAAAAAATACAAAACAAACTGTGAGGAATCCGTTTCAAAATAACGCGACAACAAACTTCACCCCTTTTCTCCCCCATTTTCCCCTCTATAAAAAGGCACTCGACATAGGTTGTATTTTAATCAAAGAACACGTGTGCTAAGTTTGATGAAAATAGGTTAAGAAATGCGTCCTCTAGACCGGAACTGAGATACACACAGACATACGGACAAAAGCGAAATTGTCTATACTGTCGAATCGGAGACTCTTACTCGTTTTGCTCGCTCGGTCAATAACCATATCCTCTTTAAGTTAAAAAGATTTTGGCTTATCATACTTTCTATCCCTGTTTTCGTTATCTGAAGTTTATCTAAAACGAACGAAGACTTACTAAGTTCCGTTAGTTTAAATTAAAATAAACGTTGAAACGGCCACACTATTTTTGATAACACCGCAACAAAATATCTAAACACAAATGTACCCACAAATATTCACCGTGTTGTTTAACCAAAAACATACCAAACAAAACTTTAGCTTTATCAGCTTTATTTGAAAATAAATAAAGCCGATAATCGGAACACAGTCCTCTCAGTCACCGCAACAACCACAATACAAGCAAAACACTTTTAATAACTTATCTATTTTCATGAAGGCAAAAAAGCACTTGACCAAAAACCATTGAACCCACTTTCCTTTACTGCGGTACCTACTATTAAATTTGCATGAGTTTGTATCAAACGTTTTCCAAGTGAAAATTGTAAGAGTATGTGGGTGCGATTGTGACTCGATCCTTTGGAAACTGCTGATCAAATAGCATAGATATCACACAAGAGAGGATATGCCGTCTACAGTGAGATTCCGGTGCGTTTGTCAATCGACGATGTCAATATTTGCTCATGTGAACCGAACGCCCTGAAGGCGACACTTGTTGCGTTCTATGTTTATTTCAGTTTTGTTACAGCATTTCTTAGTTCCGTTTCTTATCAGCTTTGTTACTTGAACAATATTCTCGTAGTACTTTAAACGATTAGTCTTTGTAAAGCAAGGGTCTAACGATAATAAAGGAAGCGAGAGGAGGTGTCACCGCAAACAAACTCTGGATTTGTGAATGCCATTACCCTAAATAATTGTACGGAAAAATGACAACCTAACTCCTCAAGTAAGAGGAAATAAATAAGGTAGGTACATAGTTTATCCTCGAAGTAAAGAAACTTACCGGTACCAAATTTTTCACAGATAGAAAATATTATTATATATAAAATATTAGGCAGGTAGAGACTATCTATTGTAATTAATACGAGTACAACTGACGGGACCTGGGCCCGGGTATGGGGAAAAACGATGAAGTATCCCTTCACCGTTTATCTCTATGATCGCAACAATATTTATAGTATCAATACCTTATTACCCGAACTGCCGAAGAAAGGGGGGTAATGTTTTTCGAGACTATGTATGTATGTGTATTTTCTTTAGCTACTTATTGTACCTACTTACTGGACAAAGTAAAGCAGTAAGTAGCTAAAGAAAATCACAAAAGAAATGTAGAGCTTGTTTTTAGGGTTTCGTAGCCAAATGGCAAAAACGGAACCCTTATAGATTCGTCATGTCTGTCTGTCTTTCCGTCCGTGTGTCACAGCCACTTTTCTCCGAAACTATAAGGCCTATGCTATTGAAACTTGGTAAGTAGATGTATTCTGTGAACCGCATTAAGTTTCTTATATAAAACTAGAAAAAAGCAGTAAATTTTGGGGGTCCCCATACTCAGAACTGAAACTCGAAAATTTTTTGTTCATCATACCCATACGTGTGGGGGTATCTATAGATAGGTCTTCAAAAATGCTATTGAGGTTCCTAACATCATTTTTTTCTAAAGTAAATAGTTTGCGCAAGAGACACTTCCAAAGTGGAAAAATGTGTGTCTCCCCCCTCTAACTTCTAAACTAAGAGACTGATAAATCTAAAAAGAATATATGGTGTACATTGCCATAAAAACTACCAGCGAAAATTGGTTTGAACGAGATAGAGCTGGTAGTTTTTTTGTAATACGTCGTAAACCGCAATTTTCGGTTAGAAAAATCACTACCACTGCGAACGTGTTAAAACATCAATCAAAGTTACAACGAACTATAAGAACTTTTATATTATGTTACTTGCTGCTACGAAACCCTTCCTGGGCGAGTCCAACTCGCACTTGGCCGGTTTATTTGCTTTTCAGTTGTATGTTTACTTGGCAGTCGGGTTTTTGTATTCTTAATAATTAAGTTTATTTACGTATTTTATCACTAACCCTCTGTTTTGAATAAAACTTAATAGGCTGTGGCTAGGAGTTAAAATAATTATTCCGAAGCATTTTTCTGTAACTCAAGTGGTAGGCAATTGGAATGTACTTAGTACCTGAATACCGACACTATCAAGTATTTTTAGGCGTTTATTTTCTTTTTTTACTGCACAGCGTTTGAATCTTGAGTAAAGTAAACCCAATATATATCAGTTAATAGAACCACAGAATAACTAATTGTTAGAACGAAGATAAATAAATGTAAAGGTCCCGTATGAGCACATTCCCGTCATGGTAAACCTAGACTTACTTATCAGAACATGTACATAGAACTGTTTGCGGAATTTTGTATTTGTTACGTAAATAGAGGTAGCCGAGAGTAATACGTTGTATAAATATTCCCATTTTTACCTATTCATGGTAGAAATAAATTTCTGGGAAAATGTTGTTGAATATTGTGACACAATGACACACGAGACGCATAATTCTCAAGAGTAGAATCAAAACCGGTCAAGTTCGCGTCGTACAACGAATATTGTAGATATGGTTCTGTAGCTGCTGTGAACGAAATTAAATATTTCAGAAAACCTTTAATTTCGAATTTCGCTCGTATAATTGTAAACGCTATTTATCTGATATGGATTTCCTTATAATTTCATTGTGAAGTTAGCCATTCATGTGAGTAGATAAAACTTTTTTATTAATCGACAAATAGTTCCTGCTTCCCCTCATAGTCCTGTCAAGAAACAAAAATAGCATCCCTACTTCACTTGCAGGCGTGGTAAATTAAAAACATTTTTCAAGATTTTATTATACCATTAATTTATTATGTTTTATCCATGTCAATTACAGCTTTCTAGGCTTAAGTGTCTGAGCTAGATTGCGGTCAGATATATTGACGAAGATGACAAAATTATACGGGTGTCATGCTGTGCGGATCCCTAAAAACGAACGTCGTTTATGTAATAAAGTGGCCCCAATGTCCGACAAAACTGTGGCTTATCTAAGGCAATGTAATACGGCCCAGAAGCTTTTCAGAGATTGTGACTAAGCGCTACCATTTTTTCATTGACAAAGATTGACGCCACTAAAAGACACAACGTTTTTAGAATAAATTGGTACTATTTTTAACTCGGACATTTATAAAAGTAAAGATTAGTATTGCTCTTTAGAAGAGTGTACCTATTCGAAGTTATTTATAAATTATCCCTCTTAGCAGATCATGGACGCCAGGAACGGAATGGCAATTTTCGACATTGATTTCTCAGAACTCTAGGAAGTCAACATCGCTCATTACTGCTAATGAGGAATGAGTTGACCTTGTGAAGAACCCGGAACTAACAGTTAATATATTTATGTAACTCAAACAATCATACTGTTTAGTTTGTACTGTGTACAGCAGCACTTTATATACTACAGCATCTCGTGTCATTTGCTGCTATGCCTATGAGAAATTATCGAATAAAACGTCTAGTACGTTTGCAAAATATACGTACAAAAATGTTATCACTGGTTCATGTCGATAGTCACTATAAATTATAAGTTTTATCTTCAAAGATTTTGTTAATATATATTTCCCAAGATGAGAGCTGGTAAGAATGACTTTATAGATTTCATCTTTAAGATTCTAAGAGTATCACTAGTGGCAGCTCTACTTTTAAAGAGTTGGTGTTGAAGACTTTCAATGTACTTAATAAATAAAATAAAAATAAAATAAAATAGCCTTTTATTTCTTGCTTTTCATAAGAAAATTAGTATACATACATAACAATGTACATGCAAAATTATTTACACTTCAAGTATTTAGAAAAAGTGAAAATGATATTTTAATTGTTGATGAATTTAGATGTTCATTGTTATTATTTCCATTCTCAATTTGATTGATAATAATGATCAAATTATAATTCAAATTCATAAAATAATAATTAAAAAATTATACATGCAAACTTTATTCACATGTTCTTTTTTTCTAAGTTTCATATATTTATTGTAATAATATATTACAATAAAATACTAATTAAACCTTGATTTTTCATATAATTCCATTCTCATTTTCTTACATAAATAAGGAAAAATATAATTCAAGTTCATAATATTTTCACTATAAATTCTTAATAATATTCATTCATGGTATTCATAATATATGTATAAAAATCATAAAAAACAGTGTTGATTGTTTATTTAGATGTTCAGTATTGTTATTTCCATTCTCATTTTGATTGATAATAATAATTAAAATATAATTGAAATTCATAAAATAATAATTATAAAATGTGCATGCAATTACACAATTATTCACATTTTTTTCTTTGTTTGATATGTACCTATATTATAACAATTAAAATATTTATTAAACCCTGATTTTTATATAATTCCAATCTCTATTAAATTATAAAAAATATATGTAAATATTTTGAGAAAAATATTAATTAATTAATTAATTAATTCCAAATACTAAGGTCTATTAAACATATTTATTAAGTTTATGACGTATTTAAAAAAAAACTAGTAAATCAAATTCATAATATGTTTAATAATAAATTACTAATAATATTCATCTAGGGAATTAATAATACATAAAAAATATTAATATATAGTTCAAAATCTCTAGGTTTGGAATTAATAATAAAAATTATTGTCAGGGTTTGTGTCATTTTTCTAAGCAAGAACCCTTTCAAGGAAAGGTATAGGCCTTCCCCAGAGATGATTTACTAGGTATGTACTCTCTAATCTCTGTCATTGTACTCGCATACCCGCGAGCTTTCCTCTGTCCTAGTGACCGTGATTCATCTAGCTGATTATCGAGAGTATTCTGGAGACTCGTACGTACACAATTTATTTTATGTTCAATGTACTTACAAATAATAATAATAATTGTGTTACTTTCATTTATTGTATGGATGACGGAAGAAAATATTGTTTACTAGCTAGATGAAGCTCGCGGCTTCGCCAGCGTGAAAATCGGCACCCGTTCCCGCTTCCCATGTGAACATATTCCCGGGATAAAAAGTAGCCTATGTGTTCTTCCAGACTATAAGTTATCTCTGTACTAAATTTCAGCCTTATCCGTTCAGCCGTTAGAGCATGATTGAGTAACAAACATCCAAGCATCTAAATATCCAAACATCTTCACAAACTTTCACATTTATAATATTAGTAGGAAGTAGGATAGTAGGATTTTTTCTTCCGTGGTATCAAAATCAAAAATCATCAGCAACTATTTACCTACCCCATGTTTGTCTCTGCGATAGTGCATTCTGGGATTCCGATCCACATCAACTATCAAAACCAGTAATCTCATCAACGCTTCAACATTTGACTATCAAGTTATGGAACTGCAGATAGCTCTATCATTTCAGTGAGCAGTTCCAACTTTATCGGAAATTATTTGAACGCTTCAGGGAACTAGTTTAGGTCCAACTAAAGTAGCGCCGGTCATTTCGGAGCTAATACAAAGACATGAATGAACTTCCCCGGAGAGTGCAGTTGAACCAATACAAAGGGCCTCTGCACCCTGATGACGTGATACTAACGTTCATTGTTCTAAAACTATCGCCACTCTACCAGTATACTTCAGCCAGCCAAAATATTTATCACAACGTTGGTAGCGTAAGTCCCGATTTAAACAATTTTCCTGTATAATTTTCAAAGTTTAATTGAATAGGTTCAATATTGACACATTTCGTAAAAGGTCAGTTTTCCTAAAAATAGAACTGAACAAATAAATAATTTATTTTTTTATAGTAAACTTAAACAGTTTAGGTATAAAAAATCTAATCTGAAACAAGTTTGGGTATTTTTAGGGTTCCGTAACTCAAAATAAAAAACGAAACCCATATAGGATCACTTTGTCGTCCGTCCGTCTGTCTGTCAAGATTTGTGAAGGTATTGAGTTGAAATTAATTCCAAATACTAAGGTCTATGTTCCCCTGAAGCTGTAAATAAAAACCAGCCAAGTGCGAGTTGGACTCGCCCATAAAGGGTTCTGTAGCAGAAAGTAACATAATATAAAAGTTCTTATTGTTCGTTGTAACTTTGATTGATGTTTTAACACGATAGCAGTGGTAGTGATTTTTCTAACCGAAAATTGCAGTTTATGACGTATTTAAAAAAAAACTACCACCTCTATCTCCTTCAAACCAATTTTCGTTGGTAGTTTTATGGCAATGTACATCATACATTCTTTTTAGATTTATCATTCTCTTAGTTTAGAAGTTAGAGGGGGGGGGGGACACATTTTTTCACTTTGGAAGTGTCTCTTGCGTAAACTATTCACTTAAAAAAAAATGATGTTAGGAACCTCAAAAGCATTTTTGAAAATCTATCTATAGACACCCCCATACGTATGGGGTGATGAAAAAAAATTTTTTGAGTTTCAGTTCTGAGTATGGGGACCCCAAAAATTTACTGCTCTTTTTCTAGTTTTATATAAAAAATCTTAATAAGGTTCACAGAATACATCTACTTACCAAGTTTTAATAGCATAGGCCTTAAAGTTTCGGAGAAAAGTGGCTGTGACATACGGACGGACAGACAGACAGACATGACGAATGTATAAGGGTTCCAATTTTGCCATTTATCTCGTCAACGTGTGAAGGTGTCGAGTTGAAATTAATACCACCTATTAAGTTTAAGGTATGTGATACCTTAAAGCTGTAAAAAAATCGAACCTCTAAGTTAACGTGAAAAAGATTACGCGATACCTTCACACATTCGCGAGATAAAGTCTTGACAGACAGGCGGTCGGACGGACGTACGGAACTCTCGGTGGGCAAGTCCGACTCGCACTTGTCCGGATTTTTTTATTTCAGTTCCTTCACTTTGAATAATTTCAAAGCGTTTACAATAAAATTTCCCGTTTAACCCACTTAGGACTTAAAAGAAATTAACGCTAAGAGCAAAAAAAGCCTACTCCAAGGAATGGCGTAAAAGATAAAACAATTTGAACATTGTTCGCGTGCATCACTTTGTAGATTGTAAAACTTTTGTAGCCTACCTTTATACCGGCAGTTATTAAACGATTCTTTTATTAATTTTAATGGTTTTATTCGTGTTTTTATTCACAATAGTATTTTTAGATTGCTCTTTTTTTTCTTCAGAGGTTCATTCTACTTTATAACGTTTCTTTGATGGTGGTCAATTGTAATGAATTACATAAATTTGAGCTTGACACAAGTTCCTAAATATCGTGTTTCCCAAAAATTCTAAGAAACATTTTTATAAGTACCAAATTTCAACTAAATATATCGTCAGTGTCGTGAAATAGGTACTGCCTAGCAATTTTTAACCCCGACGGAAACCAGAACGGGGTGTTATAAGTTTGACGTGTGTGTTGGTGTGTGTGTGTGTGTGTGTGTGTGTGTTTGTAAGTCTGTCTGTGGCATCGTCGCTCCCAAACGGATGAACCGATTTTGATTCTGTTTCTTTTGTTTGAAAGATGGATTAGGGGACAGTGTTTTTAGCTATATTTTATAAAAATCGGTTAAGCCATTTCAAAGATATGAGGGGTGAAAGTGGTGTTGAAAAATAAATGTGTTTAAATATACCCGTGTTGGGTATCAAATGAAAGGTCATAACTTATACATCACGATACTTATACATCACGATTTTATGAAAATCGGTTTAGCCATTCGGAAGATATGAGGAGTGGAATGTTTTTCCAATTCTGTAACCACACTCCGCGCAATTCGCATTAGCTCTGAATAATTGTTGATAGACTATACGTATTTTGATATTAAATCCCCTATAAAATCCAAAAAAAAAATAATTAAAAATTTTAAACCCCCGACTCACAAAAAAAGAACAATAATTAATAAATTTTTGCCCCTCGGGGTTTAGGGGATACGCGTTACTTCTCATGAAGCTAATGTAATACCCTGAGGGCACAGTGTTTGGCTTCTTCAATTCGATCCCTAAGATCTAATATCCTAGGGATTAACGAAGGAGCCTACATTAGGAGGAAGGGCATAACGGAATTCCGTTCGGTGAGCAGCCCGCCTGGGGCAGTACCTCCAACCTGCAGAAGACCGCGGTAATAGTAACCTTGCTTCGTGCTGGGTTATGTTCTCCGTCGGTTAGCAGGGTTCCAGTGCTCATTGGGGTGACTTTGTGCTGGTGGCGGTGAGACCAGAGGCTCATCTGTCTCTATTGGCTGGCATAGGCGCGGAATATTGGTACGGCGGTCAGGGAGACCCGGTGAAACGGTTGACCGCTGACCGCCCGCAGGCTGTACGGGACCCGAACCTGGGGATTACGTAATCTCCGCCCCAGGAGGCTGAACCAGCAGCCTGTGCAAAGTCCCTGGTGCTGTGGTCGTGCCGGAGGAGGATACCGGAGTGGACGCGGCTACTGCATTGGGGGTGGACCGGGGGCCCTTCCGTACGCCGTGCCAATCTACCGCTCTACCTGTGCCTGCCTTTGGGGAATTGGAGCCTCGCTTAGTCTCTTGCGTCACCGACACACAGGCACCCCCTACCTTCTATTTATCCCCTTTCCAATTTCAAATATCATCATGGCAAAAGGTCAAATAAGAAAAAAGGTTTCCACAGCGGCTTCGTCGTCGTCCACACTAAATGTCGACTTTTGTAACATCAGAGGAATGCACTCTAACATCAATGTGATCCACCGCCACCTGGAATCTGCGAGGCCGAACTTATTTTTCCTGACGGAGACTAAGATATCTTGCCCGAAGGATACATCTTACTTGATGTACCCTGGCTATAAGCTGGAGGCTAATTTCAGGCGTCAAGCTGGGGTATGCATGTTCGTACGGGAGGATATCTGCTGTCGCCGTCTCAGTGACCTGGAAGACAGGGACCTGTCTACATTATGGGCGCGCGTGGATCATGGGGGCCACACTCGGATCTACGCGTGCATTTACAGGTCCCATAGCGGTGATACGGAGACAGTTCGCCTTTTTGACCACCTGCAACAGTCGACCGACAAGGCTATTGAGCGGTATCCCTCCGCGGAGATAGTGATTTTGGGGGACTTTAATGGTCACCATATTGACTGGTTGGGTTCCGTGCACACTAACTTTGCGGGAAAAGCTGCTCACGACTTTGCCCTGACCTACGGTTTCTCCCAACTGGTAAAATCTCATACGAGAATACCAGATAGGGAGAACGAGCAGAGTGCATTGCTGGACCTTCTGCTGACTACGCGGCCTGACGGATACACCACATCAGTGGATGCACCACTTGGTTCATCGGACCACTGCCTCGTTCGGTCGCGAGTGCCTCTCGCAAGGCCTGAACCACCTCGGCCCAAGGAGTGGCGACATGTGTGGCACTACAAGTCAGCAGACTGGGATGGACTTCGAGAGTTCTTTGCGTCGTACCCGTGGAGGCGGCTTTGCTTCACTTCAGAAGATTTGGACTCCTGCGCTGCAGCAGTAGCTGAGGGGATCTTGGCGGGCATGGAATGTTATATTCCTAACCGCTGGATCCCGGCAGGAGCTAGGAAACGACCGTGGTTTAATCGGCTTTGTAGAGAAACTAGGATGTTGAAAGAAACTGCCTACAGAGCTTGGACCACGGCTCGCGCTAACTCAGATCCTAGCATCTCTGAAGTGAAACGCAAACTGAATGCTGCCTCGAGGGCCAGTAAAAGAGCGGTTGCCAGGGCTAAGTTCGATTTCGTCGGCAGAATTGGTCAGCGACTAGCCGGCTACCCTTCTGGAAGTCGTGAATTCTGTTCGCTTGCCAAAGCTGCCGAGGAAAACTTTTGTCGGTCGGGATTACCACCTCTACATAGACTGGATGGTAGTCTGGCCCAGAGTGCCAAGGAGAAGGCCGACCTTTTGGGTTCTCTCTTTGCCTCCAACTCGACTATGAACGATGGCGGTGCGCTTCCGCCTGGTATCCCTTGGTGTGGCACTTCAATGCCAGAAATTAAATTCAAGCAACGGGACGTCAAGCGGGAGCTTCAATCCCTAGATATTCATAAGTCGAGTGGGCCGGACGGCATTCCCGCGGTGGTACTTAAGCGGTGTGGTCCGGAGTTGTGTCCGGTGCTTACACGTCTTTTCACGCTTTCATACTCCATGAAGCAAGTCCCGGCGTCGTGGAAGATCGCGCACGTGCATCCTGTGCCCAAGAAGGGTGACAGGACCGACCCGGCCAATTATAGGCCTATAGCCGTCACCTCCCTTTTATCTAAGGTGATGGAGCGTGTAATTAATACACAGCTCCTGAGGTACCTTGAGGAACATGACCTGCTCAGTGACCGGCAGTACGGTTTCCGTCACGGTCGCTCGACGGGCGATCTTCTTGTGTACCTCCCACACCGCTGGGCGGCGGCTATCGAGAGTAAGGGTGAGGCTCTAGCAGTGAGCCTCAACATCTCGAAAGCATTTGACCGGGTCTGGCACCTTGGTCTTCTTACGAAACTGCCCTCCTATGGACTGCCCGAGAGTTTATGCGGATGGGTGTCCAGCTTTCTGGCCGGTAGAAGCATCAGGGCCGTCGTTGACGGCAGCTGTTCTGACTGCATGGCCATAAACGCTGGTGTACCACAAGGCTCAGTGTTGTCCCCTACTTTGTTTCTGGTGCATATCAATGACATGTTGTCTATTGACGGCATTCATTGTTATGCGGACGACAGTACGGGTGACACTTATTACACGGGCCGTCCCGGTATCTCTCGGGTTGCAGTGGAAGAAAGTCGTGAACAACTTGTGTCTGAAGTCGAGGCTACTCTCACCAGAGTGTCCGATTGGGGTCGACAAAATCTTGTCCAATTCAACCCCACCAAGACACAAGTTTGTGTTTTCACCGCAAAAAAGACCCCATTCACTGTGGCGCCACAATTTCAGGGCACATCTCTCACCATCTCTGAAAGTATAGGGATCCTTGGTGTTGACATCTCCAGTGATGTGCAGTTCCGCAGTCACTTGGAGGGCAAGGCCAAGCTGGCGTCCAGGAAGCTCGGAGTGCTCAGAAGGGCGCGGCGGTACTTTACTGCGGCGCAAGCACTGCTTCTCTATAAGTCGCAAGTGCGTCCGCATATGGAGTACTGCTGTCACCTCTGGGCGGGGGCACCCGAATACCAGCTTCGTCCATTCGACTCGGTGCAAAGGCGAGCTATGAGAGTTGTCAACGATCCCATACTTGCAGGTGGTGTGGAACCTCTTAGTGACAGAAGAGACTTTGCATCTCTGTGTGTGTTCTACCGCCTGTACAACGGTTTGTGCTCTGAAGAATTGTTTGATATGATGCCTACGGCTACATTCTATCATCGCACCGCTCGCCATAGACAGGGTATTCATCCTCATACGTTGCGTCCTGAGCGCTCGAGCACGGTGAGATCTAATAGAGGCTTTCTTCCGCGTACGCTTAGGTTGTGGAATGATCTCCCTGCTTCGGTTTTCCCAAACGCCTACAGTATGGGTTCTTCAAAAGGGGACTTAGAAGGATTTTAAAGGGTCGGCAGCGCGATTGTGGCGCCTCTGGTGTTGCAAACGTCCATAGGCTGCGGTGACCACCGGTACATCTGGTGGGGCCGTATGCTTGTCTTCCACTCTAGTGGTATAAAAAAAAAAAAAAAAAAAAAAAAAACTGTAAAACGTAAAAGAATAACTATTATATTATGACCTATCTATCCTAAGTATTGAACCTTTATTATTATTAAAGGTAGCTATATTATTTACGTAATCATATTTTTAACTAACAGTTTGTCTCGTCGGGGACCGTTCACCTAATAATAACCTAATCGTACGTCTGTCTCGCAAGATCCTAACTGTAGATGTTTTGCGCGTACTCGTTGAATATTTTTGAAGTTCCTTGATATGCTCAATTGTTTAGGTATAGAGCGGTCCCCCCGACGAGACAAACTGTTAGTTAAAAATATGAATACGTAAATAATATAGCTACCTATAATAATAATAAAGGTTCAATACTTACGGTAGATAGGTCATAATATAACAGCGGCGAAGGCTGAATTTTTCAAAAGGAAAGCCGGTGAAAAAAATAATATCCAGTTGGTCACACCTGTAGTGTAGGTATTTTGCGTATTTATTAAATGGTGGCGCGCGGCGGTGTAATGCCTTTTGTGTTTTGTTTGCCACCTGTACTATACTCGTAAGATCCATGTATTTAATTCAAAACAATGTCTTACGTGCATGATTAATTGGCTTATAAAAAAGTATCATAAATTATCTACTGATGACTAAAAAGATATTCAAATTTACACTAACTGAAAAAAAAGGTCTTAACCGACCTTAGGTGTAAATAATAGACTGTATATCCTTGTACTAAAATTCTTTTTATTAAAATAATATTCACACCTATATATGTCTGCTCAGGTAACGAAACCATACCGCGATCTAGATACTATATACAAAAAAGTGATGCCATCTAGTTACATATTTTGAACTAAAACCTGACTTGAACACTAACCATGTTTTGAAATTATTCTACTACTCTCTGCAAGCTCATACCTACCTATTTCAAATTGTCTCGATTGAAGTTAATTGAAAATAATTCATAAATTTGGGACTTAGACGCGAAATAGGTATAGGTACTTCTAATGTTTTTAATAATATGCATGTACTAGCTAATGCCCGCAGTTTCACCCGCGTAAAATTAGTTCCCGTGGGAAGTTACTCCCGGGATAAACAGTAGCCTAGTGTTATTCCAGACTATAATGGATATCTGTATCAAATTTCAGCCCGATCCGTTCAGCCGTTCGAGCCTGAAAGAGTAACAAACATCCACATTCACACTCACAAACTTTCACATTTATAATATTAGTAAGATTTCAAGTACCTATAGAGTATTAAAAACCGCAATATTTTACAATACAAAATTGAAATAAAAACATACTTCTTATCTATTTTTTCAAAAATATCTGACAAAGTGATTCTATGGAACAAAACTGCTTTATTATGTTATAAACTATTAATGAAACATTCAGCCAAAATAAAGATTATTAGGTATCCCAAGCCATTGAACTAATATCACTAGCGTATTCTGAGATACCTACTTGATAAATATAAAAAAACACTGACCTTTATTTTTTATCGAACCCGTAATACCGAAGGCCTACGTCCATCAGTGAGCATTATGTGACTCCAAAACAATAATCATGTGTACAGAAATCACAACAAAATACAGAACACAAAACACAATTTTACACACTTTCACGATGTATTTAGTACTTGAAGTAGATAATTATTTATAATTAACTAATAAACAGCACAATACTTTATAAAGTCAATTGAAACTATGTTATGTTTTATTATTATTCACGGGAAACGCATGTGAAATGAAGTTAATAACAACACATCAAATTAAAAACACACTTCGATGCAAAACGTTTCGACGTGCGTTAGGTGCATTTAAATTGGTCGAGTTTTCAAGTCAAATACGTTGTCCTTTTCTATTAATATGACTGTCTCAGGTGTAAGCCACGAACTCATGGCTTACTTTAGGCGAAAATCCACGAATCAAATCTTGAAAAAATGTGAGAGAATAGGACGCATATATACATTTGCGTAGTACTAACGAAGCAGACGCAAAATGATCAGGAAGCCGGGCTTACCGCGTGATGTCAGAGATAGGGTCTTTGAACTTTGACTCGAAAATTTATTGCTATGACTTTTGTAGCAGGGGTTGAGATGAAAATGCCGACTTACCATGTAAATTTGCAAATATTTTTATATTTGAATGAGTGTTCGAGAATATATAATTGTGTTTATTAGTTATGAGTAAATATTACATGTCACTGCCCGATCTGAAAAGGGAAGCCACAAGGAATGGGCTTCTATGGACAATTCGCCACTGTAATATAACAGTTATTTTTTTACTTTTTACAGGTTTTTTTATTGTTCTTTTTCGTGAGTCGGCGGTTTTTGAATTTTTAATTTAATTCTTATTATTAAAGCCAATAGATCTTTAAATTACTAGGTATTTGTTCATTAAGTTGTATAAATAAACATTAGCAAGTGTTTATCACTTAGAAACAGGTGAACCAACCTCAGACTCAGTACCTATTTGTGAAGTGTGTTGAAACAGACCCTATACAAACAATTGTTCCCTTTACTTGAGACTCGTCTCAATCACCGCAAATGACAAATAATGGGCTGCTTAAACGATCAAGCGACTTGACAAGTAGGTATCATGTGTTGCTGCATACACACGTACCAAAAAAGCATGTACTCTTGAATCTTGTTTATTTAGATTTCGACAGAGTTGTCAATTCGCATTGACCGTCTCCGGAGCCCATTACAGGTACTCAACATAGGAAATAGGCCACTCCATTTCATTCATGTCACGATTAACTACGGTAAATAGCTCCACGAAATGGCCGCCAGCGTCTGCTAATCTCATTCTCGGATTTAAATCTTAAAGTTCATTTTGAGATTTAAACTCAAATAGAAGCCGAAGGTTTTGTTAAACAGTCGTCTTTGTTTTCTTTTTGAGGCATTTATTTAAATCCCCTGTCATTTGCACAGTGGTGTAAGGAGACCGTTGACGTACGGATTGTTATGCTATCCTCGGTTGACGTCATTTTCAGGGTCCGAGTACACTATTGTACTTAAATATTTTGTCCACGTCTGTAAAGCCGTCATACACCTTTACTTACATAATTCATCAGCTATTTTATCCCTTTTCGTAAGCCAACATAATTTCTAATGCGTCAATTTTTTCACAGCGCTATCTATCCTATATATTTATGCTATTGCTATGACATCTAGATATCTGATCAAGTAGAATACATCCTATCTCCAAAACAAACATTTGTAGATGACTATAACTCAGGATTTGAAACGGAAGCGGTAGTCGCATACGCTACCACTGCCACACTGACGTGGTAAACATGGGATCCCGTTCGTAAACATTATATTTATATCTATACTTATAATAAATCTGTAGAGAGGTCAATTCTGTACATGAAATATATTTTCAAAATAACTATCAGGGGGTGATTAGTGATCGATACTGATGCCAAAAATGCAATCAGTAAAATTTTTGTCTGTCTGTCTGTCTGTCTGTATGTTCCTTATAGAAACAAAAACTACTCGACGGATTTTAACGAAAATTGATACAATTATTCTTCATACTCCTGGGCAGGTTATAGTATACTTTTCATCACGCGAAAACGAATAGGAGCGGAGCAGCCATCAAGAATGTTTTGAAAACGGGGAATATTTTTTACCGTCTGAGAGCTTCCGAGGCGTACGCTGCGTAAATGGTTACAGTTAGGTAAAAATTGAGTATTACGAAATTGTTTCTCTTAAAAAGTTCTAAAAAAAAGTCCGCGACAGCATATGTCTATCTTTTAAGGTTCGCTCACAATAACCTAATTTGTCTATCTCTTAAGGTTTGCTCACGATATAATGAAACTGAAGAGTTTGTTTGTACTAGGATCTCAGAAACTACTGGTTGCATTTCAAAAATTATTTTACAGTTTAATGGTCCATTTATTAAGGCTGGCTAATGGCAATATAACATCACGCTAAGACGAATGGGAGCGGAGCAGCCATTAATAATGGTTCGAGAACGGAGATTATTTCTTTCTTTTGAGAGCTTCCATTGCTGACGCTGCATAAATAGTTAAAGTTACGTAAAAAATTTATACTACAAAATTGTTTCTCTTAAAAAGTTATAAAAAAAAGTCCTTGACAGCATATGCCTATCTCTTAAGGTTCACTTCCAATAACCCTCTTATTAAGTTTTAAGGGTCCGTTCACACAGACCGGCTCGGAGAGCATCGGCGCGCACTTTTGTTTTCACACAGATTTCACACAGACCGGATCGTATACGCTCGGAGCTGGTCGGAGCGGAGCCGCCAACTATTTCACATAGACCGGCTGGAAGCGATCTGAAAGCGGATGCGCTCGGAGCCGGTCGGATGCCCTCGCAGCCGGTCGGATGCTCTCACAGCCGGTCGGATGCACTCGCAGCCGGGTGGATTCACTACAAAGGCAGTACCAGTATCCACGCAGTCCAAGTTTTGTTTTCGGTGTTAACGTGTGCTTTTTGGAACATGTTTGTAGATAGCACTGATGAAGAAATATATTAAGTTTTTATCAGTGATGTTTTCGTATAAGTACACACAACTGTTCTGTTTAAATTGTGCTATCAAAATGGCGGTCGGCGTGGGGCGGCGCGCACGCAATCGGAGCCGATCGGCTGCGCGAGCGGGAAAGAGCACGCAATCGGAGCCGATCGGCTGCGCGAGCGAAAGAGCATGCAATTGGAGCTGATCGGCTGCGCGAGCAAGAAAGAGCATGAAATCGGAGCTGAACGGCTGCGCGAACGAGAAAAAGTACGCGATCGGAGCCGGTCAGCTCCTCTTATTATTTCACACCAAGCGCGTTCAAGCATTCTTAATGACAAAAGCAGTGCACATGCAAAAATAAACCTTACTTCAAACACTGAAAATTCTGTTTTCAACGTGATAAGAATCTGCTCTCCTCTCCGAGCCGGTCTGTGTGAACAGACCCTAAAGTATGAGCGACGTGACGTGAATCCTTCTCACTCTCATGTGATACGCCATAATGAATACAAGCGACGCGACGCGACTATAATAAGCGCGACGGGGGTAAATGCAACGGGAAACATTATAATACCTACTCGAAATATTAATACCATACCTCACTTTCATGTGACGCAAACGAAGTTGCGCGGGTCAGCTAGTATATTATATATTCCTAAAATATTTTGGCACAATGAATTAGGAATACTTTTTTTGGCATTATTATACTTGATCATAATTGATTTTTAGCAGCATATATGTACTGTAATAATTATATTTAGGTCTAATATATTTATGCATTGTTATAATTTGCACAATGTTTTTAGGCATAGTCTACAGTCGCCTAATAGTATATACCAGTATTTCCTTTATTATACAGTGTCAAAGTAGGTTTAGAAGCGGCGGAGGGCCACCCCTAAGCCGCCTTTTAAATATTTTACATAAGTTTTTCATAATAGTTTGATACTTTTATGCCTTTATAAAGCTATGCTTATAAATTTAATGCTTTAATATGATTATGCTATTTTTATTTATGATTAAGACAATTATGCAAAATTTGTTATGGATAACAAAATTATGCATAAAAATCATTAGTCTAAATTACCATAAGCCAAAATATTCTATGGTTATTTTTTTTACGCAAATGGATAGTGAACCGGTAAAAATACCTCTCATTGCAAAGAACGCATGGAAAGAACTTAATAAGAGTTTAAATTAGTAGGATCTGCCATAAGCAACTTTCACAACTGTGACCATCCATGTGACCACTTTGTGACATTTATTTGAGCGTTTCCGTTGCCAGTAAAATCGCGCGCAGTCGTTTAGCCAAGTTGAAGTTGAAGGCCTTTATAGGCGGCTTGAAAAATTTCAACAGCAGGCAGTCACAACCTGCACCTGTCCATCTCAACACGGCAATACGGCTCACCGAGAACTTTTTTTTGATAAGGGGGAAAATGGGGGAGAAAAGTGGTAAAGATTGGTGTCGCGTTATTTATGAACAGCCTTGATGATTTTTGACTGAAACATGGTTATGTTTCAGTCAAAAATCAGTGAGGTTGTGAGGATTATATTAGTTAATATAATCCTCACAAGTTGTTGTACAAAAAACAAATCGGCCAAGTGCGAGTCGGATTCGCGCAACAAAAAACGTTAAAGAATCACGTTTGTTGTATGGGAGCCGCCCTTAAATATCATTACTGTTCTTATTTGATGTTATAGCGGAAACAGAAATACATTATCTGTGAAAATTTCAGCTCTCTAGCTATCACAGTTCCTGAGATACAGACTCGTGACGGACAGACAGACAACAGGATAGCGAAATCTCATTAATATTATAGGGTCCCGTTTTTTACGGTTTATGATTTGGGTGCGGATAACATAATCGGCCAAGTGCAAGCCGCAAGTGCAAACAAAAATGGCAAAAATGAAGTGTGTAGTATGGGAGCCTACTCTTCTTTTTTCTTTAACATGAGGGAAAATCCATCATCGATGCTATGCCGGACTCCTACCGACTAAAAAATCTCACATAACGCCCAACAGCCTATGGTTAGGAGCCCCGGGTAAGCCCTCGGAAGGATGTCCCAGGACTCCCAACAGACCTACGGCTACAATTGCGGCCTTGCCGAGGGGGTGGTTCGGGTGCTATCCCGCGTCTTTGGGAGGTTTCGGGTGTGATCTCGCTTCTAAGGAGGGGCGTGCCTGAATTCCTCACGTCACGCTGCCGTCATGGGCCTGCTTCCCCGGTGATGGAGGCTGATAGTCTTCGACGAAGACACATCGGCGGCGCGCGACGCCTGCGGAACTCGGGTGGAAGAGTTTTCTCCCGTTCCCTCCCCGCCACCTCTTTCACGAGCGTCTCTGCTACTCGTCCACGACCGGTTCTGACGGCCGCAATTGTGGCGAATCCCCCTTTTGCTTGCTCAAGTCGCACCTTCCATGTCTCCACGGTTTCCTGAGGGAGCAGGGACCACTGATCCTCGATTTCTCGAGACGCAATGAAACAAACGCAATTTAAACATAATTCGTAAATATTATCAAAAAAAATGCATGGAAAGACACTCAAATTCCCATTGCATCTAAAAAACAATATAATTAGTAGGTAGGTACTTATTAAAACACTTTAAAGGTCATAGCCCACTTAAACGACTATGCTCCAACACCGCTCCCACCCAACACTGCCCTAAAAGAAGACTACTGCTCGCAGTCTACGCGGCGACAGCTAGCACGCACCCAGCTGTCCACACGGCGACAGCTAGCAGACGGCCAGCTGTCCACCCGCCGACCGCTCTAGCTTTTCGCAATACATAGACACAGTTCGCTATCGGTGCCGGTGCGGCGACTGCTAGCAGTGAGCGCGCGGGCACCGCGCCGACCGCTCGTCTACAACGCACGCCCAGCGAGGCGTCAACTCTCGAGCAGTCTGACGGCGGTAAGCTCGCTGAAAGCGAGCTGTCTGTTAATTGATGATGGCAATGTAAAATATATCTAAAGAGCAATATTTAAAGTCTATATTTGAATTATATTATTTTTACCGGGTGGGAGCAGAGTCGTGTAAGTGGGCTATGATCTTTAATGGTATGTATGAGTCTAAAAAACCGTGATAGTTTAAAAATAACAATTTTAATGACCTAAAATTGTTCATATTTCTGCGTTAATTCATACAAACTAATCTGTCAAGTGACATTTTCCAACCACTCTAGTATTTTTATCTCGACGTGAATCCGTTCAGTAAATGGACCTTTTAATAAGAGTCTGGTAGATGAGCTAATCTGATGGAGGACAAATATCCGACGCGCATCGCAAAGCTGATAAGTCACGACGCTTTTGCCGTTTGCAATCGGCAAAATGTGAACTTCATTTAGATAGCCATTACTTCTGACACAACATACGATGACTTGTGTTATTATATTATATCTGTACAAATTTATTTGTATAATATATACCTATTTCCGCGTTGAAACGGGCAGGAAAACGCGGTCACGGTATAAGCACAGAATAACTAAATAGTATATTAAGTAGTTACTTTTCATTATCATTTTTAGGGTTTCGTAGCCAAATGGCAAAAACGGAACCCTTATAGATTCGTCATGTCTGTCTGTCTGTCTGTCTGTCCGTCTGTCTGTCCGTCCGTGTGTCACAGCCACTTTTCTCCAAAACTATAAGACCTATGCTATTGAAACTTGGTAACTAGATGTATTCTGTAAACCGCATTAAGATTTTTATACAAAACTAGAAAAAACGCAGTAAATTTTGGGGGTCCCCACTCAGAACTGAAACTCAAAAATTTTTTTTTCATCAAACCCTTACGCGTGGGGTGTCTATAGATAGGTCTTCAAAAATGCTATTGAGGTTTCTAACATAATTTTTTTCTAAGGTGAATAGTTTGCGCAAGAGACACTTACAAAGTGGCAAAATGTGTGTCACCCCCCCCCCTCTAACTTCTAAACTAAGAGAATGATAAATGTAAAAAGAATATATGATGTACATTGCCATAAAAACTACCAACGAAAATTAGTTTGAATGAGATAGAGCTGGTAGTATTTTTTTTAATACGTCGTAAACCGCAATTTTCGGTTAGAAAAATCACTACCACTGCGAACGTGTTAAAACATCAATCAAAGTTACAACGAACGACAGGAACTTTTATACTATGTTACTTGCTGCTACGAAACCCTTCATGGGCGAGTCCAACTCGCACTTGGCCGGTTTTTGTAATACCATAAGTGGTTTGAAAAAAGTTTACCACACATTCCCAAACAATTAAAAGTTAAACAGTTAATTTGATTTGTAGTAATTATACCTCTTATGATTGTTTTTTCTATGTATAGGTAATATGTATGTATTAAGAAATATATGAGTATATATATCAGTCATCTAGATCCCATAGCACAAGCTTATATTAGCTTAATTTGGGCTAGATAATGTTGTGTTTGAATGTCCACAAATTTTTATTTATTTGTTTATGAGTTTGCAACAATCAACCCAATTTTACTCCTACCAATTTACACAATGCAATATTTCATTCTAGCGTTGATAAACTTCTAAGACAATGCCTTCAGGACATCTAATTAAAAGTTAAATAAGTATCCTTTAGCGCGAAAAGGTCAAATAACTAAGGAAAGCTCATTATCACCGGTAACCCCTCTCTAAGCATTAACTAAAATACTTTACTAGCACACCTGTTTCACTCCTTTTAATCCTGGGGTTGTTCAACCGAAGCGGGAAGATACATAATAATAGGCTTTTGTGTAGAAACCTTTCGTGGATGCTATGTTGGATTCTAACTGACTAGAAAGAACCACACGCTGCCCTACCACTGACAAACTTTGGCTTTAACCGTGGCCTCTTTACGCACGCCCCTCCTTAGAAGCGGATACACACCCGAAACCCCCCAAAGACGCGGGATAGCACCCGAACCACCCCCTGGGCGAGGCCGCAGTGGTGGCCGTAGGCCTGTTGGGAGTCCAGGGACATCCTTCCGAGGGCTTACCCGGGCCTCCCAACCATAGGCTGTTGGGCGTTACGTGAGGTTTTTTAGTCGGTAGGAGTCCGGCAAACCGTGGCCTTACCTAAGGGTCCCGTGTCTTTGACGAGTTAAATATACTTTTCAAAAGTTGCGTAACTTGAAAACAATTTTTTTTTCAATTAACCTTCAATTCGGGCACAAATTGGCCCCTATTCTAACCACCCTAAAGGAATAGGTACAATTGTGCGTTTCGAATGACTATCTAGGTCAATAGCAGAAACCGCAGATGCTCGAGGTCCGAGTCCCAGGAGCATATAGCAGCAACTACTTCGCCACGCGCATGGGCTACTTGCGTCTGGCAACAGAATTGATTTGATCCATTACCCACTAAACGAATGAACTAATACCGCATAGGATTTTCAGTTAGATTAGATAAGGAGAGCTTAGGATTGTTTTTATTCAATTTTCGATACTGAAAACAATATTCTTAAGAATGAAACTACTAACATGTCTTAGTAATGCACCCTCAACGGAACGTGGCGGGAATAAATGCGGTGACTCTGAATATTTATGAGAACTTTCCAAAAATGCACACGACGAGGTGAAGCGAGTCAGTTATAATTAAAGTCAAAGAGACTGATCGCTGATGCCACAGCCTCATTTGAAATTCATCATTCGACACACATGTAGAGCTTTTTTTTTAACGTGAGGGAAAATCCATCATAGTTTCTATGCCGGACTCCTACCGACTAAAAAAACTTCACGTAACGCCCAAGAGCTTATGTTTGGGAGCCTCCCAACAGACCCACAGCCGCCACTGCGGCCTCGCCTAGGAGGTGGTTCGGGTTCTATCCCGCGGCTTTGGGGGGGTTTCCGGTGTGATCCCGTTTCTAAGTCTACGTCCCGTTACTACGTCAGCGGCGGTGCCCAGCAACACACATGTAGAGTTGAGAATATTTTTCACCTGAAGCCATTATTCTGTACACACATATACAGTAGTCACTCCTTTATTCTGGAAGAGGTAGGCAGAGGCATAGTATACGCCCACAATTCACCTTATGAATTTTTGTGCCACGTAATAGGTGCTGAGTTTAATTGATTATTTTTGCTAACTTGAATTAATCATTGTTCTAGATGTGGTGGCCTATCTGGTGCGCCGTGGTGGTGGTTGGAGGCGTCGGGGTATCAGCAGCGCCCGCGTCCGACGCTCTATCGCCTCTCGACATGCTGCAGATGGATTCTCCTACAGCGGAAGATGTAAGTATCGTGTTTCCAACCTTTAAGCAGCTTGACGATGGTCAAAGTCGTACTTAATTGAAGGTAATGATGGAAGCAGATAACAACAATGCCATATTTTGGACAACTGCTTTTTACCTATAACATATGTTAGTATCAGTCGTCTAGTCTAGACTTTATATTTCCTTAATTTGAGCTAGATGGAGCTCTGCTTTGCCAAACCATATTTATTTCTCAAATTAATGTGGCAAGTTTGAACATTATTACATTATAAATTACTTAAATTTATCATCTCCTAACATCATAAGGCTTACGCAGCTTAGGCAAGAAATAAATTATTTATAACTTTTATTTTGTACACAGGAAAGTCTCAGCTACGTGTCGCCTATAAGCAGTCGTTATGCAGCTGGTGCTCCCTGGCTTTACCTGCTCTCAGACCTTCCTCGTGATTCACAGGTAAAATACACTACATTATTTGATATAAGATATACCAAATTTTGAAGTCCATAACTTTTCCCCTGTTAGATTTATATTCAAAGAGAAATAGTATAGAGTACCTATCTGCTGTTGCCCTTCTCTGATCTTGCTATATAGAGATGGTTAACAGTTCCCTAAGTGTAGATATTAAATGTAATTTTTCACTAAGAAAACCCTGACAAATAGATCCTGTAGTACACGTCATGCCCGACTATGAGAACCTTCTTACTTCAGAGAAGTCCAAACCCACTTTCTCTCCTTTACCTTCAGTAGTATTAAACTTTATACCGACAGAAATACATACAGCTTTCTTTAAGTTACGCGTCCCCAGACCGACCGGGGTGAATACCGCGAAATCGAATATAGAACCTATTACTTAAGGTCTACTGTGACGCATGATAACCTTATCCCTATTTATTTATAATTGACCAAGTACGTCATGTTTTACTGATGTAATTTATTAGTATATCTACTTTATTGTAGATTTAGTTGCATCCAATAATCAACCTTGGAGTCAGCTTGCTATGAGCATTGATTTGGTTATTTTTTGGCATTGTATAAAGCGACCCCAACCCTTATCTAATAGGCGTCTACGTCATATTTTCGTATAGCAGATGCACAAGAAAATGATGATACTTGTGATGACGTTGCAAAGCCATACATTACCAAGAAAGTCACTACACTTTTTACCATTATTTCTCAAGAAGCAAATGTCTACTTTTTTAAGAAATAACTTTCTAAAAAGATCAATGTTCCAAGATAATAAGAAACACAAGATAATCTCTTTTTAACTTGCGACATGATAAATCATCTGAATGGAATAAAAGTCGAACATTTTGTTAACAAAATATAACAATGCGGTTAAGAATACGGAGAATAATCGTACCTACGTTTAGTATTTCTTACACTGAATATGACTAAGAATAGGATTGCGGACCCTATCCATCACGTGGTAATAAGTTACGTAAGTAATGGTATATGTCAGCTTATATAAACTTCTAAAGTTACATCATCATTTCAACCGACTGTTGTCCACTGTTCAGGACAGAACTACAAGGATTGGTTTTTAGAAGCCTGAAATCCCACGACTTTCCTATGAGACCATTCGATCAAATCAGCTTATGGCTTTCCACGGATTGACCTGCGATATTTACATTTCAGTCAGTTTATTTTGTTGGATGATGATTCCGACACCTACTGTTAGTTGCCACTCGAGAACTGCAGTCAGTTCTGTGATCAATGTCTGTGGCTGTCGGCTACACGGTTGACTCTTGTCTTCTCCGGATTTACTCGTTATGGATACGGTATATTGCACATACATGGATATTCGTTCTGATATCTCTCACGTTTATTGTGCTTAAATTCGTTTCCATCTTAGCGTCATGTTCCTGTTGCATACAAAGTCCCATAAATCCTGGCGTCCAAACTTTTTTCTTTCGACATCGTTGTGAGTTGACCTAGGTCTCATACACCTGAGACTCTCCTCGGAGGAGTCAGATGGCCAACTCCTCGGAGCTCGTTCACCACTCTCGAGCGCGCCTCTGTTCGAAGCGGAGGTAGAGAGCGGCTGGCGCGGGTGTGCGCTCATAGAACATGTTAGTTGAACCCCGCATCCCAGGTACACTTACTAGTTCAGAATATAGGCTTGCGTCTTCGATATCTTAGAGCGACTCCGTTATAAGTAAGTATTATGCAAGGAAGTACTTAGTAATTTTTTTTGACTCCGTTATAAGTAAGTATTATGCAAGGAAGTAGTAAGTCAGTCTTTGGGGTTTTATTGCAGTCAATTCTGATATATTTGCCTGCCTCGGTAGCGCAGCGGTGTGTGTGACGGCCGTGCTGAGGTCTTAGCTGTGATTCCCGGTTATTTATATCGACCATTGAGAGATTCAATTCTGCTATTTTATGTGAGCGCTACCATGGTTAGGGGAACATGGGTCTCAGTGGATCATTTTTTTTTCAAAGCAGCTTTCGACTTAAATTTTTGCTTCAATAACAAAGGTTTTGCATGTAATACGTAAAAGCATAATAAAATGTTAAGTTTCTTTTTTTAAATACCTCATTAATAAATTAATATAGGTCACACGATGGTTTTTCTTCGAGAGGGAATTGATCCACTGTGGCACATGTATGGGTTACCTTGAATCGGGGTTTGAGTTACAGTGGATCATAAGTAGTAGTATGGATAGCCGGTGGAACTTCGGATACCGCTTCCGATGTTTGATTCCAAAACTAAGGGGGGAATCAGCCGCACTCTCGCGACTGATGCACGACATCAGGGAACCCAACGCTCCCTACAGGACAGAGTACCTCGGGATCGTGCGAAGCATGGCCCTATACTGGGCCACCGTATTGGCTAAGACCCTGACGGCCAGCAATGCGGCTAGATTACTTAGCCCGCAGAGGGCGATGGCCGTCAGGGTGATAAGGGGATACCGCACGATGTTAGGTGAGGGCATGTCTCCTAGCCGGGACCCTTCCATGGGAGCTGGAAGCGAGAGCCCTTACGTCACTATTTGAATGGCGCAACCGCCCAAGGAGGCACTGGAGCGGGGCCACAGGCCTGCGTCTCGCGAAATCGAAGCTCAGCGGTCTCAGCTCCACTGGGAAACCGTGGAGACGTGGAAGGTGCGACTTGAGCAACCAAAGGGGGGATTCGCCACGATCGCGGTGGTCAGACCGGTCATGGACGAGTGGCTGGAGAGGAGCCACGATGCTCTCTCCTACCGGTTGTCACAGATGCTTACCGGGCACGGGAGCTTCGGTAAGTATCTGTATGTAAGTAAGTATGATACTCCAATGGGGTTCATCGGTTCATCGGTTCCCTTCGTTCACTGTAACCCTTTTACCAATAACAGAAATAATATTTTTATTTAAATATAATTAGCAGCATTTTATTACAGCACAGTATAATACAGTTTTAGACACTGAGTCACACACACAAAAAGAAAATATACAAAGATATTGAAATATCTAAAAAACTTGGTAGCAAAACTATTTCCAATAATACGTAAATTATTTTTTTCGTACGTGCCTACGGACCGATGCGCTGTCGCGCGGCCTTCCGTTGTGACTCTGTGACGGCGACTAGTCGGGTAGTGCAGTGCAGGGTGTCGAAGGATGTGCGCTGACCTGAAGTGTAAATGTGTGAGTGCCATAGGCACAAAGTTATAATAAACTAGCTGACCCGCGCAACTTCGTTTGCGCCACATAAGAGAGAGTATTACCTGTTCCCCGTCGCATTTACTCCCGTCGCGTTGCGTTTACTCCCGTAGCGTCTCCTCGTTAATATTCAATACATAACTATAAATATTTACGCAGCACACGCAACGAAGCTCTCAAAAGGAATAACTTTTCCCCCGTTTTTGAAACATTTACTATTACTGCTCCGCTCCTATTCGTTGTAGCGCGATGCTGTATAGCCTATGACACTCCACAATAACGTAGCTTTCTATTGGTGAAAGAATTTTTAAAATCGGTTCAGTAGATCCCGAGATTACCCCTTACAATTTAACAAACACACAAACTTTACTTCTTTATAATATTAGTATAGATGATTCACTGTTCCCCGTGATCCACTGATGCCCATGTTCCCTATACATACTTTGAGAATTCATTGGTAATTCCTAAAGTAGGTAAATCTACGAATAATGTATTCTTTGTATTATAATAATGTATTCTTCGTATTATAATAATGTATTCTTCGTATTATAATAATGTATTATTCGTATTATAATAATGTATTATTTATAGAGGTAAATAATATTTTTATAGTATTGTAA
The DNA here is from genome assembly GCA_933228765.1 of Miltochrista miniata. NCBI lineage: Eukaryota > Metazoa > Arthropoda > Insecta > Lepidoptera > Erebidae > Miltochrista > Miltochrista miniata. The sequence goes on along the minus strand of OW121749.1, from coordinate 19,903,712 downwards.
TTGCTGTAACTTGAAAGTACAATAGCAGAATTCAATCCTGATAATATATGTTCAAGAAGACACTCAACTGAATGCCCTTTATTAGAACAACGTAACATTTTATTATACCCTTCGATCATTTATTGTTCATCGAAGATTATACCGGAACTATCTTTTCATATAGGTACCTAACTTATGTATAACCAAAATTCACGAAATTGAACAAGCATACTGCACGTGGTTGACTAACGAGTTTTCATCCCAAGAAAGCAACAAATTTTATAGCTATCCTCATCTCAGGGTGAATTCAGACCAAAAAGACCTCTGTCTCTGTTTCTCATAATGCTCTGCCTCTGTTTAAAATATTAGAATTTCAAAAACATTCGTTTGTATAATGTAAACTCACCATAAGGTTTTATTCTAAACGTCAGTCCTGAATGTCTCCCTTCACACAGCTTTTGTCATCCCTGGAAGTGTTATCATTTTACTCGTAGCTATGTCATTCTTCGTGTATGACGTAGGAATGATTTAGTCACAATATCCCTCTATGCAAGTTCACTTCTTGGGACCGGTGGTCTCAATGACTGCCTATCATTACTTTGTTTCATCACCTTTATTATCGTTCTTGTATACCTAAGTATATCATAACAAAATAATGATCATAATATACACACATCAACACCGTCTAGGGATATTTTTTAAAAAGTTCTGCATCTCAAAAAATACTGTTCGATTTTAAAAACTTTTGATTGAATCTTATTTTGTAGGTATATTTGAATGATTCCAAATTTGAAATTAAAAAAAGAAATTAAAACAAATGATTTGCGCGGCATTAGTATAGCGAAGTTCGAAATTTAAATTTTACCGACGATACTTAATTGGTATTTGTTTTGTCCAGTTGAAGTTTTAAAGCTGGTTATTGATAAATTACGAATTTATTTCATTGTGTAAGTCATGCAGCGACGCCATTTACCTAGAGAAGAAATGCTAAGGGCAGTAGGCATGCTCCAAGCTGGGGCTACTCAGCGGAGTATTGTTGAGGAGATTGGAACCAGGCAAAACGTTATTTCAAGATTGTGGTCACGTTATCGTGCAACCGGGGAAGTGGCTGAAAGACACCGTGGCGGGAGACGCATAACCACCCAACGACAAGACCGATTTTTACAAGTTGCTGCGAGAATGCAGCCAAACGTTACAGCCGTGCAGTTTGTTCAACGGCTCCAGTCAGAACACCAATTGCTAGTCAGTGACCAAACTGTGAGGAGGAGACTGCATTAAGCTAACCTTCATGCTCGCAGGCCACTTCGTACTCCAGCACTACGCAGAGATAATCGTGGACGAAGATTAGAGTGGGCTCGTGAACATTTGCTTTGGAAAGATAACCAGTGGTCTGTAGTACTGTTTACCGATGAGTCCCGATTCGGTTTTCATCCCGATTCACGAAGAGTACGCGTTTGGCGAGTTCCTGGTCGTGAGAGTCGTCTGCAACACCGCAGGTAGTCCATCCATACAAGGGCGGGACAATTATGGTTTGGGCGGAAATTCGTTTTGGTGGAAGAACGGACCTCGTTTGGATTAGAAACACCATGACCGCTGAAAAATACCGCGACCAGGTGCTTGTACCCATTGTCTACCCTCATCGACTTCAAATGGGTCAAGAATTTACTCTCATGCATGACAACGCCCGTCCGCACACAGCGCGAGCGGTGACCAGCTGGCTGCAGGACCATGATGTGTCGGTTTTACCCTGGCCGGCGCAATCACCTGATTTAAACCCCAACGAGCATGCGTGTGACATGCTCCAAAGAAGGGCTTATAAGAATTTTCCTGCAGACATTGCGACTGAAGAGCAACTTTTTTATGCATCTTAGCAGAACTTGGGACAATATCCCCCAGCGAGACTTTGATAACTGAATTCAAAACGTCGTGGGTGGTTTTACTGACTACTGATTTTTCCTATCAGTGCAAAAAATTGAAAAGAAATTACTTATTTTTTCGTAAATGACACATTCATCTTTAGTTGCACCATTTTTTTACTTTTTGTTTTCATTTTAATAAAATTTTATATAAGTCGAAAATATATTTTTATTTTATTTTAAAATATAGTCTGAAAAATCCTAAGAATATAACATTGTTGCATATTATTCCTAAGCGATTTTCTGAAAATTGAGAAAATGTGAAATATCCCTAGACGGTGTTGATGTGTGTAATAGGTATATTGTTTCAATTTGAATGATTACTTTCGTCATAGAAACGTTAAAGTAATCATTCAATTTTTCAAAGTCTATATTATTGAAAACACCTTAATGGAGCTCCGTTGTAAATTAATTGAAGTATCTTTGTCACTCCAGTTCTCGTTACTTTTTTCGTCATCAAAGAGTGCTTTTGTAAAAAAACTTGGCCTTTAATTAATAAAATGAATTATAAGCCCTACTAACCGACAATTATTTTGCCTCTGGGGTTGATATTCATTAATCGTGCCGAATGATTATAAATATTCATACGATCACGCCTTTCGTCCCCGAAAGGCTAGGTACATTTCACCTTTTTAGAACTTGTCCCACGTAATAGGTGTTGAGCCGTATTGTCGTGTTGATATGGACAGGTGCAAGTTGTGACTGCCTGCTGTTGAAATTTCTAAAGCCGCCCATATAGGCCCTCAACTTTGCTTAAGGATTGCCATTTTAGTAGCAACGGCTGAACGTGCCTTTCGAAGCACGGAAACGCTCGCAAAGAAATGTGACTAAGTGGTATCGTAGTGGTCACACATCTAAGGACTGGCCATTGCAAAAGTTGCTTACTGCAGTGATCGTTTACATAACACTGAGTCCGCGGGGCCAAGAGCTTCATTTTAAAGAACTTGTACTATTTAGGTACCTAAATAGTACAAGTTCTTTACAAAGTGGCATAATGTTTTGCTGAAGCCTTTTCTATTTTAAACAAATATTGTTCTGAAAGGATCCAACTCACAACTGTAAAAGAATTTCTGAAATCCAACCAGTAGTTCCTGAGATCCTAGCATTCAACCAAACAAACAAACAAACAAACTCTTCAGCTTTATAATATTAGTATAGAGTATAGATTCGCAAAGTCAAAAATACAAACTTATATTTTTCTAATTTTATTCAATAGCCTGCGCCTGTCCATACCAAGGGAAATACGGATCAGCACCCATTACGTGGGACAAAATCTACAAGGTGAAATGTGGGTATATAACATATGCCTATGCCTACCCTTTTGGGGACAAAAAGTAATAAGAGTAAATGAAGTTTCGATTAGGTTAGGATATTGCGACCCCTGTGCACGAGCTGCGGTGAAATCTTTGCAGAAGGACGTTGCTCAACTACAGTACCAATTCGAGAAAACATACCTGCGTACGAAATTTGAACGCCTTGTAAATCAGAAAATTGCACGTTTACAAGCGCTCGTAGCCCCGTTGACTCAGTGCTCTGTAAACGATCGCAGTCAGTAACCAACATTCGTAATGGCTGGTCGTCTTTGAGATTCAGAATTCTGACAGTCCTAAATTATGAACATTATGGGCCTTAATGCAAAACATGGTTTATAGTGCACTACTAAATATAAAGAAAGTGAATATACATCGGAGTTCTGATTTCCGGAACTCTGAATCATTTGGAATCATAAGATCGGTAGCTTGAAATTTGTGATTGTGACTTTCGGAATTAGGTTTTTCGTAATTATGTAGTGTACCCGTTTAAACTGCTATCTTTGTACTTTCTTCTAAACTCAACTTTTAACTATTAACTTTTTAAATGCCACGTGCCCCTTGATAGGCACAAGCCATCCGCATCAGAGCAAACCAATGTTTCTTCTCTTCAATTTTATTCCAATAAAATTTGTTGATTAAGGTTCATGTAAATATTGTCTAAATCCCATTGTAATTACGAATAGGTACAGACCGCGTTGTTTTGGTCAGTTTGAGTCCGGCTCAACATCCGTAGGAATTTGCACACGTAAAATTAATCTTTAACTGTCACACTGTGGACCATTTTCATGGTTTTGCCAAAAATTAATCAAGATACAAGATTGTTTAATATAGAAATATGGGTATTTTCTTTAAACGGGGTCGGTAGAAAGGCTCGATTGAATGTAACTTCCAACCCTAGTCTACATCACAGAGTAAACTCCATACAAATGATTCGTTTTCAATTCTGTCACCCACACTAATAAACCCGTTATGTTTGTACAGAGTTTGAATGTGTGTGTGACCACTATGGTTAAGCGAACGTTCCTTCAACAAACCCTCAGACTATATGACAGCTGTGGCGGTAGGTGAGGCAGCTTTCTCAGTGGGGAGCAGGGAGTTGCCTATCTGTATGTAATACTATTATATTATCTTTGCCTAAATGCTACGTTATTGCAAGTTATTTCACAACACCGTGACTGCCAGCTCCTTCCTTGGTGTTACGCCTGGTGCTAAAATATTATTATTTTAGAATTATTAGACATTCAAACGGCAGGGTCCGCAGATACGCGAGGCTGCGCCCTGCGCTGGCCCGACTCGCACCCCAGACGTATGCAGAGTTTGTAGCTAATGTAGTAAATTCTGCAAAAGAACCGACGGCCGATGGAGCAAACAAGTTCTAGAGTTGATACCGCGACTCAGCAATCGCAGGGTAGGATGTCCACCCGCCAGATGGACTGACGAACGTGAAAAGTTCGCAGGCTAAGACAGGAGGCGGAAGGCGCAGGACCGTATATTGTGGCGTAAATTGTTAGAGGTCTACTTCTAGCACTGTACTACTGCCATAGACTGATTTGATTGCATTAAGCTCACTCAGAATAGCAGCTTGTTCAATGTAAGCAATCCATTTATCATTCTCAAACACTATTAGGTCTTCAATTCTACAGGTACACGAATATTCCCCTCTCCTACCTACTGCAGGCAGATATCATCTCTACCGGGACGCTAACTATGCAATCGTAATTTTTCTGTCACACACACAGCTTTCTGCGTCATACTGGAAAGATAGTCCATTTATTAAGGATGGCTATAGGCTGTATAACATCACGCTAAAACAAATAGGGGCGAAGTAGCAATCAATAATGTTTTGAAAACGGGGAATATTTTTAGTTAAAGATACGTAAAAATTGTGTACTACAATATTGTTTCTCTTAAAAAGTTCTAAAAAAAAGTCCGCAGCGGCATATGTCTATCTTTTAAGGTTCGCTCACAATAACCTAATTTGTCTGTTTCTTAAGGTTCGCTCACTATATTATAAAACTGAAGAGTTTGTATGTCCTAGGATCTCAGACACTATAGTGTCTGAGATCCTAGGACATACAAACTCTTTACACAGTAAGATAGCAAATTGTAAAGTAGAAATTTAACATCTAACCTCTTTGATCGCTTACCATGGCGAGTATTCTGAAGACCTCTCTTCGATCCCGTACGTCACAAGTAGTGCAAAAGTGCCACCATCAGACAGACGACAGATTTGTAACTCGAACCATGCGAAAAGTCTTTTCTGTACTAGATAATAGAAACTTTGAAATTGGTTATCAACTCCCATGTTTTCCTTCTCTTAGAACCCCATTTCTTCCTATTAAGAGCCTTTCTTTAGCGGCTGTGAAAAGTGGCTCCTAATCTGTGGATATTGCAATAACTTTCCAACTGGCAAATGGCATTATTTGACAAGATAAATAAAAAAACTAAAGCTTCTAAACTGTGCATTGGTAACATTGGTAAGAAAGGATACTTAAAGGTTGTTTCAGACCTACATAAACTTAACTTAAATGTGGGTGGGAATAGTTTCCATGGCATTTTCACAACTAGCATTTTCTGATTTACGTACTCTCAATACCCAATACATTATGCAAATAACGATTGTTGGTCGAATCAAATTGCATATCCTGGAAAGTATGTTTGTCTATTTGACCTTCTTTTTACGTCACTAGAAATCTAAGGAAGGATGTCATTTCTGGTATGAGAATAGTTTCAGTCAAGAAAATGTTCCTCTTAGGCGGAGACAAAAATTTGACCAAATCACAAAGTATTTAAAAGTAAATGATCTCATATTTTACAACGTTAACTACGGAAAAAAACTCCTTTAACAAATTTGTCAAATTCATCGCGCCTATTCTTACTACTAGGTGTACTCTCGATTTTTATAGAATACTAGTTGATGCCCGCAGCTTCGCCCGCGATGGCGCTGTATGTGAAAAATGATTTTCCCGCTTTTCGGTTGAAATTTTTCCTAAATTTTCTTTGCTATAAACCTCACGGAGCCCGAGACCTATCCAACGAATGCAAAACCGTGGAAATCGGTTCGTGCGTTCTGGAGTTATAGCGTCAGGAAGGAAAACCCGACTTATTTTTATAAATAGAATATAAGTACTGTATAGAAATATGAGCTATAAAACTCTGAGTGTATACGAAGGTGGCAAGTAGCGAGGTGGATGTGCGCCCGCGCCGCTCGTTCACCGTGAACCCAGCTATCGACATCCTGCAGCGAGGAGCCTTCAACAACTACATGGAAAAGATCGCACAGAAGAATAGGAACTTCCTAGACCGCATTGGGAAACGAGGTCAGCTTAAACAGTTATTGGTTCAGTTACAGTTTTCACACATTTCATTAAAAACATGTGCACGATGAATGTGTAGCTGAAGTAGACATGACTTATGTAGGACTACTTTCAACACTATATTCTTTTAAAGGAAATCATTCCTTCAAAAAAAAAAGCTTAAAATAAAGCACGTTTCATTATTTGCAAAACTCTTGAGCACTGAAATTTTTAACAGTAATTGTCATACTATTTAGTAATTCTAAGTATTGCTCTCAAGCGATGCATTAAGCTGCGTCTTGTAATTCATCAAATAATTTAAGCCAACATGATATTTCAGAGCTCATCGGTTTTGTACTTTTCTTGAAAAATTCAAAATCTACTTCTATATCTTCTTACACTGTTATAATTGTTCTGTTTTCTTATAACTGAATCCCATAAGATTCAGTTTGAATACTTACGTATGCACAATGTTTCTGTCCGAAAGTTCACGTCAAAAATTGCTGGGCATGCTTGCATGTACGAATACATTATGTACTTGCACCTAATACGTACAATACAAAGTACGAAATCATGTGAGTAGTATAATAAGCAAAAAAATAAGGATTTCATATGAGTGTAACTAATACTTTTTTTTCTCACTTTTAGGACCCTGGAGTAGTCAAAACTGAAGTGCTGGAAGATGAAGTAGTCGCCTAACACCATTCTGTGATTGATTCGTTAAAAATATTAGTGATGCGCTTCCAATTAGATATACTCTAAAATAACTCTGTTTACATACAAGATATCTGTAGTTTGGGCTGATTAAACATAATTTTTGGACGTTGCATTTTTTACTTACTGGTATTTAATACGATTTAAATCCCTGGCTTGCGAGTTTCATCAATTTGAAGCTACTAGGAATATTATAGTATCATTGTACAAATTGATGAATTGAAACTAAATCCTACTTGAATTATTATAAAACTAAAGCTAGCTAACTACCTAAATAATGTTTTGTGTGTTCACATGTCGTGCTGAGTAGCACTTCCTCTCTTTTATTCTTCACGTTCACAACTGAGACTATTGCTAGTCTAAAAACAGAAATTACAAAACCTCTGAAAAACACACTGCCTATATTTCTGGCATATCAATAGAATAGTTGACGATAGCAAAACTGTCCCATCCAAATGAAATCTTAAGAAAGTTTAAAGACCTTAGAGTTCTCTTATAGAATCCAAATCGTCGTTTTATTACATCCCATGTATAGATAGATATATTTCTATTATAGGTATTTCTCAGCGTAATATTGTTGAAACAGATTGTAATCTACCTTGCGGTATAAAACACTATAGAGATTTTACAGTCTAATGGGTCCCTCTTTTTCCGTAGTACGGTCGTTTTTGTCCGGCAGCCGGACAATGGAAGAATTGTTTTTTCGATTGTCCGGTGAAGATACTGGTTGGGCGGTTGTACACTTTCAGAACTGTACTTTGGTCCGGTTGACGAAAAAAAAGTCCAGAAAATCTATTTTTCTTAATACAATTTATATTGTCAGTAGTACCATCAATGGTACTTCAGCGAGTAAACACGGGATGAAATAATTGTATTGTATTTTTAAGTGGTACTAGTAACGTATAAGTGTGTCAAGTAGTACCATCAATGGTACTGATCAATGGTACTACTGGGGAAAATAAAGGGAAATTTATTTATTACTAGCTGACCCCGCAACTTCGTTTACGTCACATAAGGTATATGAAAGGAGAGGTATTTCTTCATCAGACTCATCAAGCAGCGTGTGAAACTGCCCTGTTTGTTTAATCATAAAAGAGCTTAATGATTAAGACAATTCAAAAATTCAGTCCGCGCCAAAGGCGTGGACTGATTTTTTTTAAAAATAAGATTAAGCCAACACGTCAGTTTAGATTTACACTCTTATTCAAAGAAACAGCTACAATTAAAATTTTAAACATATCTGATTCTTAAAAGTGTTATATTTTTTTTATTTATAAACCGATTGACATGAAATAAACGCTAAATATTAAGTGGAGCAAACCTCAACACAATAAAAAACCAAATCGCAATCGGTTAAGCGGTTACTGAGATTAGCGTGCACAACCGTACAGACAAACAGACATACAGACAAACAGACAAAAATTCTAAAAATCATTGTTTTGGGTTCTATTGCTTTCATAAATCCCCCCTATAATATTTTTTCTTATTTATCTTCCACGTACGACAGCGACCTGTTACGATTTTATTATATGTATATTGATATTGATGATTGATGTACAGACAGCTTAGACCATATATCACGGGACTAGCCTTTGCGAACCACCGCATACAAAAATATTCTGCTAGTTTTCATAGCGGGTGAAGGGGGAAACACAAAGACATATAAAATTTCATTACATTTAAAAATGTATTAATCGACAAACGCGTAATGGCTGTTGTGTGTTAATTTTTATTGTACAGTCAACTATCTTTACATCCTACTATCTTTACTGCGGGAAATATTTGTTTAGCAGCATTCATGGATGCTCTCTCGTAGTCACAGTGAATTATTTTCGGATTCCATTGCAACTCTCTTTGTATCAATTGGAATACAATAATTGTATTCCAATTGATACAAAGAGAGTTGCAATGGAATCCGAAAATAATTATACCTATATAATATTTATATTATTATTAATTATTAATAAATTAATATTAATAATATTTTATCAAAAAGGTTGTCTACCATAAGCACTAGATCTTCCGTGGTCCGGTCAACCGGACTACGGAACAAAATACTTTTTCCGTTGTGCGGTCAACCGGACCACGGAAAAAACAATTCTTCCGTTGTCCGGCTGCCGGACAAAAACGACCGTACTACGGAAAAAGAGGGTAATTGGGTTACTTGCCGTTGATTGTGAAAAGAATGATTATAAAATTTAATTTAGACGCTGGCGGCCGCTGCCGCGGCCCACTGGCTTCGCTCGCTCTCCTTTGTGCGTTAGGGGTCACCGATCCAACCAAACCTAACTAGGTTTTAGGTTACAATCTCGCTGGGTAGGTTACAATGTAATGATTTTTATAATTTTACGATGAGATAAACACAACACAAAATTATATTTATTGCATAAAAACTGTTTCTTTTTCTATCATTACCTAATATCTCAACTATTCTATTGAGTCAAAGTTTGAAAGTTCTAATGTGAGTGTAACGTATGGTGCGCGAAGAGTGCGAGCGGCCGCGTGAAGCGACGCATGCCGTCCCTCTCCATCGACCTGCCAATGTCCGTGCTGCGCCAGAAGCTCAGCCTGGAGAAGGAGAGGAAGACCCAGGCGCTTCGAGCGTTAGCCAACAGGAACTTTCTGAATGACATCGGTAAACGAGGTGAGTTCTGCTTTTCATTTCAATGTAGGCAATTGTTATTAATATTCTTACACTTACTTGAAACTTTATAGTTCCAAGAACGGCATCGTTTACTTAACTGTATTGATAATAAGACTGTGAGAGTAGCCCGCTGTCGCCCAACGGTACTATAGCTTTACGTAAGGCGGGAGGCATCGTTTTGATAAGTTTATATTTATAACAAAATCTAATTTTACTTACATTTTGAGATCTGTACAAGTGTATATCACTCATTGAAGTGTAAGCTAAGTCTTCATGGATTCTTGTAGAAAGGGGCACACCGAAAAATAATAGTAAGCTCACAGTCGGGGATGCTGAAGATCGTGAGCAAGTTAGCACTCCGATGATGTTGATGTAATGTGGATATATCCACCTTATCATAGCTTAGAATTCATGGGTCGTTTAGAATACTTTGGATATACAGCTTCGCCTTGCAATTCGCAAGGTTCAAGCCTACCAAAGCCACGGTGGCCATCTGTGTAGTAAATAACAAGACATGTAGTAGAGTAAAAGCGGAAAATGGCTGTGGACTTTTCTCCCACTATTCTTAATTCTTATACTACTGACGTGATAGACAAGTATACGACCCATTTGATGGAAAGTGGTCACCATGTTCTATGGACGCTGGAACGTCAGATGCGCTACACTTGAATCGGCGCTGCCCGATTCGTCTGTCAATATCCCGTTAAGAAAACGGCCCGCTTTCTGAAAATGGCTTGTTCTCAAATCGGCCCGTTCACGAAACAGCTCGTTCTTGAAACGGTCTGAAAACGTCAAGAGGACCGACGAAACAAATAAAGATCTAAAAAACAAATGAAGATTGACAAAACAAATGAAGATAGACATTTTACCGATCTTTATTTGTATTGTCGATCTTTGTTTAATCGATTTGCTTTTTTTTTCACTTATCTTCATTTGTTTCACCGATCTACATTTGTTTTTTTCGATCTACATTTGTTTCGTCGATCTTCACTTGTTTATTTTACTATTATACGTTTTGGGTGTTAAGGGAAGTTTAACGAACGGGACGATTTGCGAATTGGACGATTTGGGAAACCTCACAATTTTAGCAGCGGTCCGTTTTAAGAACAGGATGTTACCAGACGAATCGACGCCGACTCTGCAAAGAGCCTTCTAAAACCCCCTCTGAAGAACACCATGCTGTAGGCGTCTGGAGACCGTAGGTGAAGAAAGGTGACCGTAGTACTCCATGTGCGGCAGCACTTGCAACTTATAAAGTAGCAGGGATTACACCGCCAGTAAAATACCGCCGCGCTCTGTTAGCACTCCAATCTTCTTTGACGCCAGCTTGGCCTTGTTCTTTAAATTAAAATGAAACTGAACGTCACTGGAGATGCCTACACCAAGAATTCATGTACTGTTGGAGATGGAGAGAAATGTGCCTTGTAATTGCGGCGCCACAGTAAATCTTAGCTGTGAATATCCAAACTGTAGTCTTGGTAGGGTTAAGTTGGACAAGGTTTTGTCTTCCTCAATCGGACTCTCGATTTATTTCCACAATAAGTGGCCGTCACAGGTAGCTTTGATCTCACAGCAGCAGTTGTTTCTTTTGTGAGGACAGGATATTCGAACTGATCGGCGATTATTTTGTAGAAAAGAAAAACAGCACAGATTTTTGTTTTTGAAAATGTTTACGTTAGTGAACGATTTTTATTTCAAAAACAATAAAACAATCAGGCCTCGTCACCACATTCACCGGATTTAGTTCAATGAATTTTCCTGTACCCAAAACGGAAGAGACCCGGAAATTTGCAACGATTGGGGAGATAACAACTGTATTACTCGTAGAAAAAATATCAAAGTATTTACTTTGAGAATTCTAAAAAATATGACTACAGATATTTACTTTGAATAAGACGGCATAATCCTGATAAATAAATAAAGAGCATTTTTACAATCATAGGTATGACTTTATTTTAGTTTTCCAACACGTTACACCGTCCGCCCGGGTTCGCTTACTGGTGCTGCTGCCCAAGGGAACTTATTGCCGGGATAAAATGTAATCTTTATGTTATTCTAGAATATAACCTATCCCTGTCATATTTCTACTAGATCAGCCGTTAGAGGGTGTAGGATTTATAAACGTCCATACATCCACACACCCTCACTAACTTTCGCATTTATAATATTAGTAAGATTGAAATGTAGAAATACTAAAGATCTGCTAGAATATATATTCGTAATGTAAAGTTGTAGTAGAAATTTAACCTGGCAGTCCTTTCAGTTTCGCTGTCGTAATCCACACATTAGGCTCTTAGATATTGGACCTCACGCGCGAAGATAATCTTTTTAATGTTAAACGTACTGTTTTAACACGGGTCACGCTCAATACGTGAGGACCCTTTTACGTACTTTCTAGTCTACCGCAACAAATTTAGAGTATATACGTATTAAGATTAGAGCTTAGAACAAACATTAATGTGACATAATTTACATATTTTGAATAATCGGTTTTTACAGGAGAGATGTGGACGTATGATATGCCTGATGTATACATTCCTCTTCGTAGTGCTGTGTGTTTAATACAAGTCTCGAGAGACTCGAGCAGTAAATAATGTTTACTGCTAAGAGACTGTATTAGTATTACTATTACGACTTATTAGTAGCATTTAGTACCATCACCAATATAAGGCGTAGGGTCAAAATTCAAGTCATTAAGATTCGTATGACGCCAAATAGACTGATTACCTTGATCTAGATCTTAGGACTCGTGATTATTTTACTTATGATTAATTTATTTCATTTAAACTGAAAACCGAGCGCATCTATCTCTTTCTTGCACACTGAAATGTATATCTGCTATCTTCTTTCAACCAATTGGCGTCAGGGAGGTCCTAAATAAATCAGCACAATGATCTATTACATCCTTTATTATGTACTGGCCACTAACCAATTGCAGAGAGTAGCAACGTGCCGCAAGTTTCTGAATTGAGAATAGGTACCATGGTAGAGAAAAACTTGATCATAAATCGAATGAATATAGGTGCAATTCTATACATTCGTGCCGTGTAACTTTCTAAAAGTGTCGGTAGATAGTGCCTACGTCGCCCCAAGACGTATAATAAGGTGGAAAATTTGGCCTGCTAGAATCCATTTCTTTTTCCATATTTAAAATTTATGATCAGTTAGCATACTAATTGCTTTTCAAAAATAATCTCATTGCTTGAGTATCAACCTTACCTGCAACCGGCGAAGCTTGCAGAACTTTATAAAAAAGTGTAGAAATTCTCGTAAAAACCAGAATAGAAAAGAAATCCAGCACCGATGAACAGCACCCTAAAATAAACATTTCGATGCTCCAACTATCGTGGGTAAATTAAATTGACCTCTGTTTAAGTAACTAAGTAAAATATATAATATTTTAGTACCTTAGTTCACAGCTATCCAATTATGTGGCGAGTCCTGTCGCTACAGTTCTGATACTGACCCAATTGTGGTGTAGTGTAAAATCATAGCGTAAAATCTTAAGTTTCTAAACTGTCAATTTTGAGAATTATCAAGCTGAGAATACTTAATTGTTTAACAATGGTTAGGCAGTTTAAAAATGATATTCTCAATTCAGAAACGTCCTTACAAAATTGCGAGGTAAGCACATATCTGTTGTCCCGATGTACCTTCGGTGTACTTATAGAACACGCATTTTTTGATTGAAAATGGCGATTTAATAATGTCATAAACATGTTAAAACTGGCAATTTAATAATTTGCCGATAAATCTCAAATTTGACTCCTTCTGATTGTGTAATTAGGTAGATTACATTAAGTAGGCAAATGTGGTTCCTGAATCTATGATTAATATAATTTTCTCCATTTTTAGGGTTTCGTAGCCAAATGGCAAAAACGGAACCCTTATAGATTCGTCATGTCTGTCTGTCTGTCCGTCCGTGTCACAGCCACTTTTCTTCGAAACTATAAGGCCTATGCTATTAGAACTTGGTAACTAGATTTATTCTGTGAACCGCATTAAGATTCTTATATAAAACTAGAAAAAAAGTAGTTGGGGGTCCCCATACTCAGAACTGAAACTCAAAATTTTTTTTTTCATCAAACTCATACGTGTGGGGTGTCTATAGATAGGTCTTTAAAAATGCTATTGAGGTTTGTAACATCATTTTTTTCTAAAATGAATAGTTTGCGCAAGAGACACTTCCAAAGTAGAAAAATGTGTGTCGCCCCCCCCCCCCCCCCCCTCTAACTTCTAAACTAAGAGAATGATAAATCTAAAAAAAATATATGATGTACATTGCCATAAAAACCACCAACGAAAATTGGTTTAAACGAGATATAGCTGGTAGATTTTTTTTTATACGTCATAAACCGCAATTTTCGGTTAGAAAAATCTCTACCACTGCGAACGTGTTAAAACATCAATCAAAGTTACAACGAACTATAAGAACTTTTATATTATGTTACTTGCTGCTACGAAACCCTTCATGGGCGAGTCCAACTCGCACTTGGCCGGTTTATTGTACTTAAAATATCCCCGGGGTTAAAGGTCCCATCTTTTATTTTTCTGCCAGAGAGACCAAATTAATTTTTTATTGTTTATGCTTCTAAATTGTCTTACACAGTTTTATAGATCACCTTTGACCTCTCGACCCTACAGTTTATGCCCACTTCAGAGCGCCAGTAGTTCAGCAGTTGCACCAACTACATAATTATGAGGTTGGCTTCATCCAAAACGGTGGATAGTATACATTATACTTCATAAGAAAAAGGCAAAAACTACCGCGGCATAAGCTTGTTCAGCATCGTTGGCAAATTGTATGCAAAAGTGTTGATAAAAAGAGTGATGAATGAAACTGAAGGAAAAATGTGGGATGTGCAAGCAGGATATGTGAAAGGAAGGGGATGTACGGATCCGGTCTTTTCCTTACGATGCGTAGCTGAGAAAGTTTTGGCTAAAAGTCAAAAGGTCTATTGCATATTCGTGGACTTGGAAAAGGCCTATGACAGAGTGGTGAGGAATGAACTGTGGTCAATATTGTCCATGTATGGAGTGAACAGCAACTTGATACGGGCACTGAGGTCTCTTTATGAGGGTTCTAGTGCTTGTGTCAGGATCAACGGGGCCTGCACGGACTTCTTTCACATTGAAAAGGGTGTGAGACAGGGCTGTGTAGCGTCTCCGTGGCTGTTTAATCTATACATGGACAGTTGTCTGAAAGAACTGCAAGAGAGTATGTATGGTTTAAAAATGAATGAACTGACCGTCAAATGCCTCCTATACGCTGATGATCAGGTGATATTAGCATCATCAGCGGGGGAATTGCAGCTGATGGTTAAAAGTATGAATGAGGCTCTAAAAAGTAGAGGAATGAAAGTTAATGTAAACAAGACGAAAGTTATGGTTTTTGAAAGAGAAGAAAGTATGACGAATTGCTCAATCTTCATTGAAGGGCAAAGAGTGGAACAGGTGAAAGAATTTGTATACTTGGGTTCCAAATTTGTTAGGGATGGAAAGTGTGACCAGGATATTGAGCGAAGAGTTTTGGCAGGAAATCAAGTGAATGGGGCTATGTACACCTTTATGAGCAGTCAAAATGTGTCTGAGAAGGCCAGGTTGGCTGTACATAGAGGAGTGCTCATCCCTACACTTATGTATGGTAGTGAAATTTGGGTATGGCAGAAGAAGCATGAAAGCAAAATTAATGCAGTGGAAATGAGAAGTCTGCGAAGTATAGCTGGAGTGACTTTAATGGACAAAAAAAGAAATAGCGTGATAAGAGAAAAATGTGGTATAACAGAAGATGTAGTGACTAAGATCGAAAAAGGGATGCTTAGATGGTTTGGACACGTGGAAAGAATGGATGAGAATAGACTGACAAAGCAGATTTATGAGGCGAGAATGAATGGGCAAACTGGTAGGGGTCGACCTCGGCGTACGCATGCCGATCAAATCAGAGACATTCTGGAAAAAGGCAAGGTCAACAGTACCCTTAACCGGCGAGCGTGTATGAAAACAGTTATGAAAGTAGAAGAAGCGAAAGTTGTAAGTCAGGATCGTAGCAAGTGGAAAGCCATAGTCTCTGCTTACCCCGATGGGAGACAAGCGTGATTATATGTATGTATGTATGTATGTAGAAAAAGGCCCTAACTGACAATTTTGTAAAAAATGGGTTATTACAATATTTAGAATCAGCAAAAGCTATGTTACGTCTTACACACATAGCGGTGTCTCTTACGAGATAAGAGTTATAAGGTTTTTAGCCTAAACTACGTCAAAATTTAGGGTTTTGTAATGTAAAAAGCCTAGTGGAGTCTTTGACTTTCCCACGTAATTTCGCTCTATCATTGTTAAAAGCATAGATGTCTATTTGTTTGAATTGGCCATATACTAATATTATTTTTATTTTTCAGGTTTGCAATGGGCTCCTGAAGTGCAGCAAATCAGATACTATTAAATTGGAAAAATGTCTGCTTACAAAAACCCCAATGAACTTTTTAATGTATTTTGTAAGAAAAATTCCCACGCAGAGTACCCCGCTTGATGATAATTACCCAAAAATGTAGTAAATTGGCCAAAAAAAATGTAATATTATACAGATTTGTTGTTAAATTATATAGTCTATTCATATATAGG
The DNA here is from genome assembly GCA_933228765.1 of Miltochrista miniata. Taxonomy (NCBI): domain Eukaryota; kingdom Metazoa; phylum Arthropoda; class Insecta; order Lepidoptera; family Erebidae; genus Miltochrista; species Miltochrista miniata. Next base: position 19,887,229 of record OW121749.1, on the reverse strand, counting down.
AAGTATTCTTAGAAAAACATGTTAGAAATTAACTATGAGCGCTATTTGTAGGCAAAGTACAAATCAAAATTATTATTGAATAGATTACGTAGATTGCCTTGGAAAATATAACGTCTTACTTGTAATTCTCATAAGTTATTTTAATATATGTAAAGACGTTTATGTCTGCGATGTATAGACTAACTATTTATAAACATTGTTGTTATAGAAGTACTGGTTGCATGATTACCTTCCTATTCACATATAATATAAATCATTTCAATAATATGCAATAAAGAACCTCAACACTCTATCTGCTGTTTCATTTTAACTAGCCCCAGGTCCAAACTATCCGTAATGGTAGCACAGGGCGGAAATTCCAGCTTGAATGTGAGCGTGTGACCAATAATGCTAAGCAAATGTTCCCTCAACACGTCCGTCAACTATAATGACAGCTGAGGCGCGGCAGGGAGATGCCGATCTGTATGTAATACTATTATATAATCTTCGATGGTAGCTAAATTCATCTAGGCCTTTTCTTTCGTATAAAAGTCCGTCATGGATGCTATGCCGGACTCACTGATGAAGACCACACGAGTACTATCACTGCCTAGGGTGGGAGCCCCAGGTAAGTCCTCGGAAGGATTACCCAGTATTCCCAACAGACTATGGCTACCACTGCAGCCTCACCAAGGGGGTTAGGGTGCTTTCCCGCTTCTTTGGGGGTTATTCAGGTGTTATCCTCCTTTTTAAAGTTTCACGCGCGCCACACGCCCCGTGTGGCGCGCGTGAAACTTTCACATCACGGTGTCGTCTTGGGCCAGCTTTTGTAAGGCCGGTAAGCAGCTCTCCCGCCGTCCTCAAGTCCCCGGTCATGGAGGCCGATTAGAAGTATAAGTACCCAGAGGATTCAAAGATGCAGCACATATTTTTAGGAAATATCAACGACTATATACTCCCGTAGCGTCTCGTCGTTAATATTCAATACTACGTGAGAGAGAGAGAGAGAGAAAGAGAGAGAGAGAGAGAGAGAGAGAGAGAGAGAGAGAGAGAGATAGAGAGAGAGAGAGAGAGAGAGAGAGAGAGAGAGAGAGAGAGAGAGAGAGAGAGAGAGAGAGAGAGAGAGAGAGAGAGAGAGAGAGAGAGAGAGAGAGAGAGAGAGAGAGAGAGAGAGAGAGAGAGAGAGAGAGAGAGAGAGAGAGAGAGAGAGAGAGAGCGAGAGAAAGGTTTCTCGTCGCGTGTATTCCCGTCGCATTATTTTTAAGAACAATTTCGTTTATGAAAGAGGTAAGTATCCCGTGGCATTATTGTAGAAAAGAATTGATTGCCATTAAAATGGTTATTGTGCATCAACCCAAAGATAGACACATGCTATCGCGCAATTTTTTTAGAACTTTTTTAAGAGAAACAATTTTGTAGTACCTACATATTTTTTACATAACAATAAATATTTACGCAGCGCACGCAACGAAGTTCTCAAAAGGAATAACTTTTCCCCCGTTTTTGAAACATTTACTATTACTGCTCCGCTCCTATTCGTTGTAGCGTGATGCGATATAGCCTATGACACTCCACAATAACGTAGCTTTCTATTGGTAAAAGAATTTTTAAAATCGGTTCAGTAGATCCCGAGATTACCCATTACAATTTAACAAACACACAAACTTTACTTCTTTATAATATTAGTATAGATAGGTAGGTATGTAATTGATATACATGGCGGCGCGGCGATCTCGTTTACCAAGGATATTTATATTCTCCACCACGTGAGTACCTATCCGCGTGCTAGGAGTCTCATCTCGTAAGGAAAAGATGGATAGATTAACTGAGACAAAAACTAACCAAAACTTAACAAATCATCGTCATTGATCAAACTGTCTCTAGATCTCCACTTTTCCTTTAAAGTTCAATTTACAATTGGAATTGAAAAATCAAAAGTATCTTTTGATGCCTTCATCAAGGGACACTTTATCAAGTCCAATTGCAAATTGGACTCGACGGTATGACTACTCAGTCTTGCACTTTAAATCTGGAAAGGTGAAACTTTCAACGACGTTTACTAATAACACTTTCTGATAACTCATCAGAATAAGTTTTGAATTACTTAACTAGAACACTTAAGCATAGGTCCCCACTTAATATTTTAGTTCAACTCAATAGTGGAACAAATCATTTGGTGGATCAGATGGCGCCGTGTATGGTAAGATAGTTGTCTTAATCTCATTAGAAAAATTCACGAAATCCTGTCATAAGAAATTGTTTTAAAGTGACCGAGTGCTTTGAGAGGAAACAAATTTTCGAAAGGGTCACCTTATACCGAAATTTGTGTAAGTTGGGTACAATGAACTAGGCAGAACTATGCCACAGACTATGCTTTCCTTCCTTTCAAGTAAAATCTTCAATACATATATAAAACTGTAGAGGGTCTAGAATCCATACATGAAAGATATTTGACACAATCTGAGTTTATGATCCGAGGAAGGTACTAGGATACTTTTGATCCCGATATTTCGCGCGGTTCCTTTGGGAGAGGGCATGATTAACAAAATGGCTTTTTAGCTTTAATTTCTCATCGTGTGGTCCGATTAATTGTAATATTTATTTGGTGTCAGAAAGGAAATATTTCGAGGATTGTTCTATACAAGTTTCAATATTGAGAGTTTTGTAGTTTAGAAATTACAAACATCTAAACTTTCGCTGAACCTTGAATTCAAGGGAGAAAATCTTAACTGGCGTGTTGGCTTAACCATAAAAGAGCTTAATGATTCAAGGTAAGTTGTTTTAGAACAGACTTAATCTTTAAGATCTTACATGATTTAGCAAACAGAGCAGTTTCATACGCTCCCATGAGTTTTATGAAAAAATACCTCCCCTTTATACACCTTATATCGGCTAGTTATATAAATGTATATCACAAGGTTTAGGTCTCGAATCGAATCACACAACGAGATTTGTTTTGAGTTGGAATTGAATCCACAACCTCAAGTTTCGTAGTCAGTTTCTCCAATCACAAAACAAGAGGCCAGTGTAGTCAGAAACACGTACTTACAGATATTTACTCAACATTAACCTATTAAATATAACCAGCATACACACATATCCAATGATTTACAAAAATAAAAGTAAACCTGTCAAGGATACGACAACCACTTGACATATCAAGCCTGTAATAAATATTACCTACCTATACGTAAATGACGGCAAAACAAATGGAGAGTGGTTGAAACCGAACACCAATTCACCCCTTGTAGTACACAGGTAGGCACAAATATTTCACCCCTTTATCGGTAAATGAACCGCTCTTGTTCCATCGACTCGTGAGATGGGTAGATAATTCAATATACATAATAACCGCCCAGCAAGGCGCTAGAGATTGACAACTTTTTTTCGGACTCTTAGATTGGCTCCAGATGGGCTGCCCTTTTTAGAATTAGAAATTACTGGGTATAAATGAAATTCACATCATTTAATACTTGAAAAAATACGCGTCTGTCTACTTCTTGTATTTTTCTTAATTAGCTGTATCAATAATTCTTGTTTTATACTACCTGTTGCTTGCGGCTCCGACCGCGTGGAAATCTGTTCCCAACCCCGCATCTCCCGAGGATGAAGCTATTATAATCTATCCAAGTAGATACGAAATTTCAGTTCAATCCTTTCAGTCGTTAGAGCGTGAACGTGTAACAAACAGCCATCCATCCATACTTACAATATTAGCATAGTATAAAGAGAACTACTATTAGACAGTATAATATTTTTTTAAGAGATATAGAGGATATACCTATGTATGCTTACACTACTAATGATACAGTTCACGTCTAAACAGAGAGTGAGTATGAATTGAACAAACATTAGCATCGAGTCAAACGGTTAACAAAATACCTATGTTTAGTTTCGTAAATTGAATTTATGAAACCTACAAAATAAACCTATCCTATTTACCGAAGGCGTATACATAAACAACTTTGGCTGGCTCGGTGGCGCATCCGGTAGTGTAACCAAACCACCTGCCACGCTAAGGTCCCGGGTTCGATTCCTGGGTCGGTGCAAATATTGGTGTGATCCACAAACGTTTGTTTCAGAGTTTGTGTGTTTTCCATTTAAAAGTATGTCTTGTTATAAGTCGTCTAGATCCCAGAGCACAAACTTAATTAGCTTAATTTGGTTTAGATGATGTTGCGTGAGAATGTCCACAATATTTATTTATTTTAAAAACTTACAATTTGGTGAAAAATAACCATTAAAAGTTCCAAAAGTGCCCCGTGTGGCGACGGGGCCGGGTGCCATACCCGAACGGGAAAGAGTACAAAATGTTACCACCCCAATGCATCCCGAGATTGTCGTAAGAGGCGACTTAATGGAACACTTTCGCATAACAATCCATTGCGTAGAGAAGGAAAACTCGAAATGAAATCCGTTTGTCAGCAAAATGACAATCGTTAAGCCAAGTTGAAGGCCTTGTGGGCGGCTTAAAAATTCAACTGAGGGTCGCTGCGACCTGTGCCTGTCCATTTCAATACGGCAATAGGCTCACCACCTATTACGTGGGACAAAAAACTATAATGTGAAATGTGGACGTATAGCAGGCCTCTGCCATCATCTTCGGGGATAAAGGCGTGACTTTATGTATGTACTAGATGACGTGCGCGGATTCGCCCGCGTGAAATTCGGTACCCGTTCCCGCTTCCCGTGGGAACATATTCCCGGGATGAAAAGTAGCCTATGTGTTATTCCAGACTATAAGCTATCTCTGAACCAAATTTTAGCCCAATCCGTTCAGCCGTTAGAGCGTGATTGAGTAACAAACATCCAAACATCTAAACATCCAAACATCTTCACAAACTTTCACATTTATAATATGAGTAGGATGAGTAGGATAGGATAGGAAGTAGGATAGTAGGATAGTAGGATGACGTATGTATGTACGAAAAGTACCAATGAGCCGACGTTTATCCCCCGCTGACTGAGTGTTCTGTAAATGATCACTGCAGTAAGCAACTTTCGCTATTGCTGGTCCTTGCATGGGTGATTATCACATGACCACCTTGTGACATTTTATTTGAGTTTCACTTGCCGATTTGAAGTAGGTGTTTTGAAAAGTTTCATCAGTCAGTGGGTTGTCAGTTGTCAATTATTACGTGGGACAGAAACTATATGGTGAAATATGGACATATAATATTATGAGGGGGTAGACAGAAGCATACCTCTGCCTTCGAAAATAAAGGCGTGACAATACCTACGTATACTTTGAGCATAGTCCGTCCGATCGTAATTGGAATGGGTCAAACGTAGACGTTCGACATGAATTCGTCTGGTCCTTGTTCATTTTGTTTCGAACTTTGGATGACATGCTACAATGATTGAGCATTTTACTGAGCTCCTTCGTGATCACAGCCATACTTACCATAATTATCCTTTCGTCCAGAAGATTAAATATACTTTACAGTGCGGCACTGAACAGTTCCGGAGAAATAACATCTCTTTGTTTCACTCCTCTTTGCAGCTTCCTTCAGTTTTTCATCCTATTTTAATTCTTTCGCTACCGTAAAACGCATACTGCTCCTTCTGCCCTGTACCTACCTACTCAGTATTTAGGAAAGAGCAGTTTCACCGCTTCACCCGCGTGAAATTCGGAACCCATTCCCGCTTCCCGTGGGTAAATTTTCCCGGGGTAAATGTAACAAACATCTAAACAGCCTAACATCTTCAAAAACTTTACATTTTTATAATATTAGTAGGATTACTAATATGAGACTTTTCCGTTATCTGATGATGCAGAGTTTTTCGAAGTTGCACGAGGGACGATCACGGCAGAAGCGCAAGATGCCGTCGCTGTCCATCAACAATCCTATGGAAGTGCTACGGCAGAGACTCCTGCTTGAGGTCGCTCGTAAACAGATGCGCGAGGCCAATCAACGACAGGCTGTCGCCAACCGGCTGTTCTTGCAGAACGTTGGCAAACGAGGTACGAAGTTTTCCAAGTATTAGCTATTTTTTTGTTTACAGTGTACTGTACATACCAACATAGCCTAGTAGTGCAACTTAGTAGAAGTTTTCCCATATACATATATTCTTTCATGTTGTACATTCCTATGATGATGACAATTGAAATCAATGGTCCTCCATTGATTTCAATTTCCCCATCAAAAGAAAAAGTTCAAAAGTGACGCGATGCAGAATTAGTTACAAAATACTCCCAATTCTTAACCGATTAAATCCTTTGTGTAGGGTATGCATCCATTCATTCCCTCTACAGTCCCTACAGACATTTGACAGCCTCGGTCGTACGACGTTAAATACGAGGGCCATTAGGAGAGTGTGCACGTTTTCGGTGTGTCTGTCCGTTAAGTGCGTGACGAGTCTGTGAATTACACTACCATTGGATGGATCCTAAAAAAAAAAAAAAAGAGTACCCTTAACCGGCGAGCGTGTATGAAAACAGGTATGAAAGTAGAAGAAGCGAAAGTTGTATGTCAGGATCGTAGCAAGTGGAAAGCCATAGTCTCTGCTTACCCCGATGGGAAACAAGCGTGATTATATGTATGTATATGTATGTATGGATGGATCCTACACTTTGAACTTTCTATTTAACTCATCTCCTATACTCATTTTTAATGTACTTACCTACCTAATGTGAATTATAAATATCTTTGTAGTTCTTTTTATTGTATCTAGATCATTTATAACTATATTTTCTTACACTATGTGTTTTATCCATATTTACAGAACATCACACGTTGTAGATACACGTGAGACGTGCTCAGCTTAGCTAACACGCAACTAGTGCATAAGTTACCGATAGTTTGTTTAGAAACATCAGCGGTGATCCGTCAGCCACAAAGGACTTAACAGCTTCTGAATAACAAGTAGTTGGCATTATTTTGTTTTGCACTTGTACATTTTTCAGTAGTACATTTTGCTTACTGGCGGTTTGCAGATGTTATTGCATGGGCGACATAATGTCGAGTCAGTATTTAGACGACTCCCGTTTTGCATATCACTACGGACAGTACGGGCACATTGTAGTACTGTTACGAGTATAAGAACATGACTAAAATACATACACATACATATGGTCAAGCTTTTTATCCCCGAAGGGGTAGGCAGAGGTACCCATATTTCAGCTGTAGATATTGTCCCACGTAATGGGCGAGCTTTATTGCCGTGTTGGATTTGACAGACGCAGGTTGTGACTGTCTGCTGTTTAAATTTTCAAGCCGCCCATAAATACCATCAACTTAGCTTAACGACTGTCATTTTACTGGCCACCGTGACCAAACGGCTTAAGTGCCTTCTGAAGCATGGAAACGCTCGCAAATATTTGTCACAAAATGGTCACATGATGGTCCCCATCCAAGGACCGGCCATGGTGAATGTTGCCTACTGCAGTGATCGTTTACAGAACACTGAGTCTGCGGGGACACGAGCGCTTCCTTTTTTTAAATTAGTTATACCTACTAAGCATCATTATGGCGTCAAAATGACAACATGGTAATACACAGTGACATTCAGAGACTGATGAGCCCTTTCACCAGCTCTGAGACAGGCCATCTCGTGTTCTACTTGAAGAAACCGGGCTTGTAGGAAGTCAGAAACACGTGTAAAGTCTACTGAGATATCCAAATAAATAAAAACTTTTTTTTTATCGTTCACTTTTCTTACAGTAGGCAGAATCGAATAGTGTATATTAGATTTTGTCTGGATTTAGCTCTTATTTGGAATCGATAAAGCGACTTTGGCATTATTTTTGACGCGAACTGCCGAAGACAGGAGGGTAATGTTTTTCGAGATAATGTATCAGTCTGAACGGCTTGACGGATTTTGACATGCGAGGTGTCATTTGATTCGTCGTGATTGTGTGAGTGACACCAGGTACACCATAGATTTAGAATGTACAAGATGAACAGTGTCAAACTGAAGACGAGACCAAAAATGAAAGATCTATGTGTGGGTTAAATAGTGTTGTTGAATGGTCACACCTATGTTATCGATAAAAGTATCTGTATAAATGGATGGAATGGAAATGAAACTTCTAAGCACACAAAGTGCTTAGAAGTTTCATCTCCAACTTCTTGTTTTGGGGAATTAATTGTTAATTTGAATGTAATCGACTATGAAAAAGTAAAAATGGGATTATATGGGGTAACTCGTAATATTAGAAATTCTGTAGTGATTTTACGAATTTTGATTCAGTGTGTGAATGTGAAAATACACTTTTAACATGTAATTTATGGCATCGTACATTGCATTGTTGCCGTACATATATATTTTGCCAATTGAATTTGAAATTTTACTAAAAATCCAACTCTTATCGTATTACTAAACCTAGGAACTCATTAATTATTGAACCCTAGTAACAATAAAAGATATTACTCGTAGATTTTTTTAAATATATTAACTTCGCCAAATTGACGTCGCCACTGATGGAAACTAATGGAAAGCCGTGGCGCATCTAGCGAATGGGGGTCATGCTTACAGCACACAAGACTTCTGACAGTAGTCCTCAAGTTGGCGGCCCTATGATGTGCCTCTTCACGCTCCGCTTGTAGAACCCGGTATTGTAAAATGAGGGAAACACATGTGCGGGCAGGTCGTTCCAGGATTTTGTAGTTCGACAGAGGAACGATCTTTTGAAACGCTCAGTTCTGGCGAAGATTCTCTCCGCTATATATGAGTGGCACCTCTGCCCGACGTGTTGTTCGAAATCGGAAGGGAGATGGTGGGATCAGGTTGAAGAGCTCTTCAGAACATTCGCCGTGATACATTCAGTAGAAGGCAGCCAAGGACGCTATGGTTCTTTGCTGCGCTAACGGCTCGAGGCTTACCGTCACCTTAGGACAACCTATAATTGAAATCGGATAACACGTCTCTGCATAGCGCCAAGCGCGTCCAGTAAGTACCTCGCACAGTCATCCCAAAGGTGAGAACAGTATTCGACGCAGAGGCTAATCTGCGCCTTGCACAGCAAACATCCCGGTGTGGCGTGGAGTACCTTAAGTGAAGTAAAATTATAAAAATTCAACTCAAAATGGATCACAAATTTTGGAAATATTATATTAAAATAGGCACAAAACCCTAAAAAAAAGATTAAATAACACAGTTCGAGTAAAAATCAATCATATTTATAGTAAATTAAATCCAGATAAGTTTGTTTGCAGCAATGCCACTATAATGTGCAAGAATGTGCAAGGACTAAGGACAAAGACTTCCAATGTATATCAAAATATTATTAACTCTAATTATAAAATTGTTGTATTTACTGAGACCTGGTTGAATGCAGGCATATCCAGCGCAGAGTTGTTTGATCGTCGGTATATTGTCTACCGTAAGGATAGAATTTGTTCGCAACATACTAAAAAAGATGGGGGTGGGGTCATGATTGCCGTATCACGTGACCTATATTCTGCTAGAGTTCAAAATTGGGAGACGAGTGATGCCGAAGATATGTGGGTATCAGTCGAGGTCCCTATAAATAATACATTTAAAAAACTATTAATCTGCGTTGTTTATTTGCCTCCGCCGGTTAAATTGGACCTATTGTCTAAAGTATTGAACTCTATTGACAATGTAGTTAACAATAATAATGACGTGATAATAATCGGGGATTTCAACCTTCCTTTCATCGATTGGCGCTCTGGTAATGGTTGCACTCACATGACTCCATACAATTATAATGTAAGTTTAGGGTACTCTTTGATCGATTTTATGACATCTAGTAACTTATCCCAATTTAACTGTATAAAGAATAGCGATAATCGATTTTTAGATTTAGTTCTCGGTAACATACCTAATACAAATGTAACTAGACCTTTGTGTTCTTTAAGTAAAACCTATCAAAATCATCCTAGTTTGCTCGTGAATATACCCTTTAATGATAATATCAAATATCTTGTTCCTAATCCTGTTGAAAAGTATAACTTTTATAAGACTGACTATGAGGCTGTTGTATTAGATTTAGATAGTAATAATTGGTATGATATTTTAAATCAATGTAAGGATGTCAATGAAATGGTGAGCAAATTTTACACAATATTAAAACAGGTGATTTCAAAACACGTACCTATTAGAAAAGCTACTAAAGCAAATTATCCACCATGGTTCAGCAATGGACTGATCAGGCTCTTAAATGAAAAAGAAAAAATTCGGAAAAAGTTCAGGAAATACGGCAACCCACGTGATGAAATTGAATTTCACTTACTTCGTAATCGCTGTCAAAAGCTTTTTGATACTTGCTATAATAATTATAAGAACACAATAGAGTCGAATATAGCCAAAAACCCCAAAGCCTTCTGGAGTTATATAAAAAACAAGCGCGGTGGACGGTCTACATTACCAGCCAAAATGCACAGATGTAACACAGTTGCTCAAGATGGAAATGGCATCGCCAACCTATTTGCTGATCAATTTCGTTCTGTATACTCAGAAAATGTCCCTTTTACTTGCCCACCCTATATTTCAATCCCATGTAATAATAAATATATATCTGCAATCCAATTCACAGAACATAATATTCAAAATGCAATAAAAAAGCTTGACAGATTAAAAGGTGCTGGTCCCGACATGATTCCTCCAATATTTATTAAACAGTGTTGTAAGTCACTCTCGTTACCCCTGTCTTTGATTTATAACCGATCCATATCCGAGGGAGTATTTCCTGAAGTGTGGAAAAAAGCACGCATCGTACCAGTTTATAAAAAAGGAAATCTTGCAGATGTAAAAAACTACAGACCAATATCCATATTATCATGCTTTTCCAAATTATTTGAATCCATTCTGTACCCATCAATTGCAACTTTAGTGAATAACTGTATGTCTGATCATCAACATGGATTTAGAGGCGGTCGTTCTGTTTTGACAAACCTGGTTGCTTTTATTTCTGACATATCTCAGGAAGTGGATGCTGGATTCGAAGTAGATGCAGTGTACACTGATTTTAGTAGCGCTTTTGACAAGGTCAATCACATTATTTTACTACAAAAGCTACATACCTATGGCGTCGGAGGATCGTTGTTGAGCTGGTTCAAATCTTACTTGTCTGACAGACCTCAAAACGTAGTTATCAATGGATTTGAGTCACAAACCTATCTTGCAGCATCCGGTGTCCCTCAGGGCTCTCATCTAGGACCGTTACTGTTCCTCATATTTATTAATGACATAAGCTCTTGCATAAATAACTGTAAAATGTCGTTATATGCTGATGATTTAAAGATTTACCGCACAATTTAAACTACCAATGACTCCAAACTAATTCAAGATGATCTCAATAAAATTTTAGAATGGTGCAGCGTTAATTGTATGATCCTTAATGTTAACAAATGTTTCCACATTAAATATACCCGCAAAAAGAAACCACTTGTCACAAAGTACGAGATTGGCGGGGATTATTTATCAGAAGTTAGTGAAATACGAGATTTGGGTGTTACTGTAGATACCAGGCTAACCTTTGTAAAGCATATAGACAATATTGTCACCAAAGCTGCCCAAATGCTTGGTTTTCTGAGAAGAAATACAGTAGGATTTAAGAAACAGGATACAAAACTACTTCTGTACAATTCTCTCGTCCGCAGCCATCTCGAATACGCAAGTACAGTGTGGTCACCTTTTTACGCTGTCCAATCTCAAAGGATTGAAAGCCTGCAGCGAGCCTTTACTCGAAACATTGCGTACTTTTGTAGCGGCTTTTCTCATAGGAGCCCTTATTACCAACGCTTATCTAAATTTAACATGATCAGTCTATCTAATCGCCGACGCCTATTAGACCTTTGTTTTCTCCATAAATTACTGAATAATAAAATACAGTGTAATTATCTACTAGAAAAAATTCCTCTGGCCATTCCACACTCCTATCCTAGATTTAAAATTACTAAACTTTTCTTTATTAATTTTTGTAGAACAAATTTAGGCAGACAATCACCTGTAAACAGAATTCTTGATTTGTGCAATAATATTCACACTTGCGATCCAGACATTGACATTTTTCAACTTTCATTCGATAAATTTAAAATTAAAGTAGTGAACACATTTAGCATAACTTGAATTCCAAGTCCTTTCTTTTTTATTTCAATTTATAACCAATTTTGTTAAAATTAAAATAAACCACTACTTATATTTATCTACCTATGCCTAGTTAGTATTAAATATTACTCACTTTACATAAAACAATGTAATATTTTTATGGTGAATGCTATGTACACCGTAATTGTCATTCATATCAGATGTAATACCATGTGCTCATTATTGTTAATGTTTAAATATGTATGATGTGGTTGTACTATTATAATAAATAAATAAATAAATAAATAATGAACTATCGTCATCCTTATCGATACCTACCCATGACTATTTTACTGTAAACAGCCCTTTCTATTTCTGCCTTATATATCCTCCAAAAATGCATTTACACATTAAATATTGTGTTATGTATGAAGGGAAATGCATAATCTACGTTATGAGTTGGACTTTCAGTGAAATTTTACATCCAATTTGGCAAAATATGTACGTCAAAAATGGAATGAACGAAGTCACAAATGACCTGTTAAACGAGTCTTTCTTCGTATAATTGCGTTTTGTAATATCCTATTCACACACTAAACACGACAATATTGTTGAAAATATAAAATTTTCTATTTTAATCGTAAGATCACTACAGATTACTGGATATTATGAATAACATAGAGCCGCCATAGGATCCCAGCGGGCTCAGCGATTCAAAATACTGAAATATGAGTACACAATTTGCTTTCTCTTTTCCTCTCGAGCTAAGTGCTATGGATAATGAGGTCTCGCTCGCACGCTTTGTATATCTATTGAGAGTAGCGAAAAATTCTAAATCTATGAGGTACACATTAAAACTTCAAAAAAAATTAAAATGACTGACTTTTGGCGCTAAAATGAAAACGTTGATTTTTTTTCTTGCACGCTCTACAGACTCAACGGTTTGACGGATTTTAACATACAAGGTGTCATTTGATTCGTCGTGATTGTGTGAGTGACACCAGGTATATTAAAATTTTTGAAAAATGAAAACGGCAGACTTTTGGCGCTAAAATGTAAAGTTTGATAATTTTTCTTGGACGCTCTACAGCCTGAACAGCTTGATGGATTGTTAAAAACAAGGTGTCATTTCATTTGTCGTGATTGTATGCGTGACACCAGGTACAATAAAATTCATGGAAAATAAAAATAGCGGACTTTTGGCGTTATAATTATTTAACTGCGATGAACGCAAAACCGATTTTGATGCGGTATTATGTGTTTATAAGGCCTTGTTCAGCCTTAAATTCTAACATTTGTTTGATTGCAATCGGTTGAGTAGCACCCGAAATATGACCAAAAATATAATAATTAAGTTTGAATTTTGGTGATGTCCCTTCACTACACCAAAATTAATAACTCCACTACTAACATAACTAAAAAGTTTTAAATAAACTTAATTATTTAGAATACAAAAAACCCGACGGCCAAGTAAACATACAACTGAAAAGCAAAAAACAAACTCTACATTTCTTTTGTGATTTTCTTTAGCTACCCACTGTTTTACTTTGTCGGCAACATTTGCAGGCGGGAACAAGCTATGGGAACATGTAGCTATTTTGTAAACCACCACTCACTTGACATGGCTTCTTCCCGCCTGCAAATGTTGCCGACAAAGTAAAACAGTAAGTAGCTAAAGAAAATCACAAAATAAATGTAGAGCTTGTTTTTTGCTTTTCAGTTGTATGTTTACTTGGCAGTCGGGTTTTTTGTATTCTAAATAATTAAGTTTATTAATTGCTAGAAATAAGAATTACATTTGCTTGGTCTTACCTCGTAACACCTGTGGGTATTTGCATTAAATTAATATCAATTTTTTAACACACATCGTTACGAAATTTCTGATAAAATATTAACAGTATTGACTTAATCAATGTAATCATATCTTAAATCGTAATTATCCAGAGATAACCAGTTAAGATTCGACCATAATCTTATGGAATATATCCTTAACAATTGATTTTCTGTACAGGATTCTGGGGAAACTACGCTCCACAACGCTACTACGACAACTAGAGCCACTGCGACTACTGTTTTCTGTTTCCTGCGAGCTACCTCCACCACCTCTCTGGGACCCTGATACTTTCTAAACCTGTTCAAATTCAATAATACTGATATCTTTATTTAAGTTTAGTATACTTATACTGGTTGGATTTATAGTCGTTCTGGAACGGAAAGGCTTAGGCACAGTTTCGATAACAGAACCGATCAGCACTGGCAATTTGAAAATCAACAAAAAAAATACGAAAATGTTCCCTGCGTCGAATACTGTTCTCACCTTTGGGATGACTCCGCGAGGTATTTACTAGACGCGCTTGACGCTATGCAGAGACGTCTCTTATAAATTCAACCAGTATTTCTTTATATTTTAAGTGAAGTATATAAGTTACTAGTATCATAGTATCAACCTATTTTAAGTAAATAACAGTGATTTTCCTTTTAATATTTTCATAATAGTGTTTCCTTTAGAAATACAATACGAATGAATGATTTGTGATATCCTATTTAAACATGTTTCCTTGCGGAATTTCTTTAGTAATAGTCTTGAATGGGAAACTTTTAGCTACATTAAGTCTATTTATAGTAGATGTGATCTGCTATTTCATTTTGGGCTTATAAACTACAATAGCATCTGTTGTAAGTGTAATATAAATGTATAAAACAAGTACATTTCTATATTATTCTTTTATTTTTTCGGAAAGATGATATAATAAGAAAACTTCTGTCGAAGGGGCTTGTCTACGACTTCGAAAAGTATATTTTTGGTATAATATTGTATGGCATTCAATTTGATATGTACCCATAATACTGTTGCATAATGTCAGATAATTATAAGTAACTGAGGGGAGAATTAAAAACGGATTTAAATGGTAAACCGCCGTAGTTTCGAAAGGGCGAATTTCTTTGGTCATAGACTAGAGATAATATGAAGCAATGAGAGAACAACTTTGTTTTTACTGTCCCGTAAGTAATATCAATAATAATGTATTGGGCTGCAGTATTATTCAATATAGAGATAAATATATTTTATATTATTAAGCTGTTAAGCATTTATTTCATAGCTGTTTGCTATTTCTTAAATAAAAAAAGATGTCAAAACTAAATCCCCGACTCCGTGACCAGTACAATTGTTTCAGAGCGATCGACAATAGCGTCTATAATATTTCAATATCAGTATGGTTAACGAGCAATATAATAATTTCTATTAAATTTTAATATCAGTATATTTTCGTTGAAGATTATAATTAGTTAGGCACTATGACTTCAAATATATTTTCAGTATTTATTTGTGCCATAATATTGAACAGAGTTTATATAATAATGTTACGGAAATATTTCTAAGAACGCAAGTCCATTACTCTATCACTTAATATTATGTAGGTACTTATGTTATTTTCTCAACCTATACCTACTTATGTACCTACTTGCAAACGTATTAGATGTTTGCTGTTAATTTCTAGTAATTTATATGTACAGTATAGTTAGTGTATGTATAATTATGTATTTTTATGTTATACATTGAACTCTTGTAGCAATTAAAATGTAGAAAAGTGTAATAGATAATACATTACAAATTACGTTCAAATAAAAACGTTAACCAATACTTTTTTTATTTTATTATTTCCTATTTATTCATCTGTTCAGGGGCCCAAGATTGCTATTTCAAAAGCGTGAATCGTAATCGTTGCACAATAGCTACGAAGGCTGTCAAATTGTACGATAGCCGTCGCGTCGGCTATAAAATGAGTTACTATTACGATTATGTTCTGACTGGATTAACACGTTCATCGCCGACTAAAATTTTGTAATATTTGGTGGTGATACCATGGTGATTAATGACTTAAAATTACTGAAGTGAGTCATCTTGTGGGGATAGGATCATGGGGAATATCTAATTGCGAAGCAAAGGATTACCTACCACTAGGTGGTACGCACTTGAGGACAATCTCACAGAACATCATCTAGCCCAAGCTGACGTGCCAAGACAATACACTGTATCTAAAAACTGGTCAGTTTTCAGAAATCGAGATTTTTGGAAAATTGGCCATAAAATCCTCAATAGTTGTCGGATTCCTTTGAATTTCGGATATCTCAATCATCAGATCAGCTTCTAGTTAGCGATGTAAAAATAAATATAGTTTTTAGGTAATTTCGTATGTTTACGCCCACAAACGTGTTCTGCCAACCTTAATAAATTAATGTACAGAGAACATTGTTATTACAGAACACTGTAATTATAATTGCAGTGTTATGTCATAACAAAATATGCTTAAACTTAGACCAATTTTTGAAATGTAACTTCAACATCCATAATAATTAGCCTCATCGACACACAATTATTATGATCGCCACTGCTTAAAGTTCTTGGCTGAGTCCTGCAAATTCCAGGACGTGCAGTATCTTCATAGCCCCGATTCGTTTGATCTCACTTGGATCCAATATGTGGCCTCCAAGTAGAAAACTGCGACTACGCATCAAGGCTGGGCATTTTATCAGGATGTGCACAGGTGTTTCTGTGGCATCCGCGATTAGTTCCACCGTCCCTCCTGAATTATCGAAAATTGCTTCGGAGTTATCTATTATCAATACAAATATTACGCAACTTTCAACAAACTATGATAATCTACATAAATCTATTACCGATGTTGAAAATGCTCTTTGATTCATCATGGACAGGCAAGACAACGTTGAACAACGGTTGACAAAAGTCGAGGAAAACGTTTCTCAATATGCTTCACCGGTATCCCATATTCAAGCATTCGAACAAAAGATAACATCTTTGGAACAACAAGCCAGACAGTGTAACTTAGAAGTGTCCAACATACCAGACCGCCGCGGGGAAAATCTCATAAACATATTGGAATGTCTATGCAACGTGGTTAAGTACCCGATTAAAGCGGCCGACATCGTAGCGGTGCACCGTGTTCCTCATGCCGACCAAAAGGATTCGCGCCCAAAAAATATAATAGTGAAGTTCTCTAATAGAATGCTTCGAGACAATGTGCTCGCCGCTTGTCGCGCAAGTAAGGGTTTGGATACCAATATGTTATCAGTTTCCGGATCCCCACTAAATATTTATGTCAATGAGCATCTCACGCTAAGTAACAAGTTACTCTTTCGTCAATGCCGAGAAGCTGCCAGAAAAAAGAATTACAAGTATGTTTGTTTTAAGCACGGAACGATCCTTGTACGTAAAACCGACACTTCACGAGCTATGGCGATCAGATCACCCGCGGATATTACAAAAATTGACTGACCATTATGTAAACAAAAGTTATTTACAATCGCAAACTTTTATAACGGTTGAAACAAACAAAAAGTATTATATTTTTTACAACTATACTTTACTTTCTATAATTTCCTTGTATTTTTATATAGAAATAGTGTTTTCATTCGGTTTTGTTTTGTTGCAGTGTTGGATATCAATAGTATTAAGTAGGGTGAGTGCTACTGCACTGTATTGCAAAATCGATCACAAGCCTATACAATATGGTGCATACTCGCATGAATTTTTTCTAAGAAGGACCCATGACTATATAAGTATGGTTTCATTGCATAATATCTACCTAGAACAACTCACAGCGGCAACTATTAACTCAGACCTGTGCGTATACAAGAAAATAAACATACATAGTGCGTACTCTGTAAGTTTTTATGTCGGACGTGGTTGCGTGCTTGATACTGTTGACAGATATTCTTGTCGGGATGAAGTGAGATGCATAACGTGTGAGCCTTGTTTTTCTTGTTACAGCGTTACTACTTTTAACCTAATTCAATTTTATAGTTTAACAACAGGTAATGGATAATAACCTATCGGTATACTACCAAAACTGTCGTGGTTTGAAGACAAAGTTGCACAAACTTTACATGAATGTCTTACCACACAATTACGACATAATTGTTTTGGTTGAAACGTGGCTGCATAGCGGTATTTATGATACAGAACTGCTAGACCCTAGATATCAAGTATTTCGCTGCGATCGCGACCTATTAGCAAGCGGGCGCGACGATGGTGGAGGTGTGTTGGTGGCCGTGCGCCACGGTATTGACGCGAGACGACGACGGGACGGATGCGAGGCTGCGCAGGCGCACGCGTCGCCCTCCCCACTGTTAGATCATATACTCGTAGACCTGCGTAGCCGTAATCAATGTCTTCTTATTAGCGCCGTATACATACCGCCTGGAATGAAGTCGGACGTATATACCCCGCATATCGAATACTTAACCACGCTACTTCAATCCACAAATGTAGATAAGTTTATAATAATTGGTGATTACAACTTACCCACCCTAGAATGGCGCGACTGTGGCACACACTCAGAGCCCGTTATTCATAGTAATTATAGTTCATCTAATAAACAGATAATTAGCTTAATTAACCTCCTCAACGCCTATCAATTAAACAAGTACAAAAAATCTAAGGATAGAATTTTAGATTTACTTATTACTAATATTCCTGATTGTAAGTCAATGCTTGCCCCAATGCCACTAGTGCCACCTGACTCTTTACATCCTCCTTTTTTACAATCTTGCCATTCAATGACTGTTTGGTACCACTCACTGTTAAGCCAAGGTTCCAGTATAATTTTAAAAAGGCTGACTACTTGGTAATTAACAGCGAAATATCGAAGACGAATTGGGACAACTTATTTCTTGATCTTAATGCAGAAAGTGCTGTGTCCGCTTTCTACCGACATATTTTCTCCATAATAAAAAAAACATCCCTATGAAAATAATTAAATCTTCTAAGTTCCCAATCTGGTTCTCACCAGCGCTCATCCACATTTATAAAAATAAAAAGAAGGCCTGGATTAAATGGAAAAAATATCAAAATTTATCTGACTATAAATGTTTTTCCATGTACAGGGACAGATTCAGTATCGTATCACAGGAATGGGGTTTACCACTGTTGACTGAAATTAATTTGATCATTTGACGTGTGACCGAAAAAACATTAGGTCATTCTACTTTTGATCGAATGAACAATTGACCAAAAGAGTTTTTATTGAACAAACATTTGGTATTTTTACTACTGATCGAATGAACGTTTGGTCGAAAAACAATTGACTCAAGAATATTTTAACAAACAAAAGCGTAATAAGTAGAATTCGGTACTGGCACTCGCCGACCGCTGCCGCGGCACGCTCGCTTCGCTCGCTCGGCTCGTGCGTTGTGGTCGCAGTTCTAACCTAACCTAACCTAGCCATTTTGATACAGCCTCTGTTAAAATAATTCTTTAGTCAACCGTTTTTCGACCAAACGTTCATTCGATCAGTAGTAAAAATGCCAAATGTTTGTTCGATAAAAACTTTTTTGGTCAATTGTTCATTCGATCAGTAGTAGAATGGCATAATGTTTTTTCGGTCACACGTCAAATGATCAAATGAATTTCGGTCAACAGTGGTAAACCGACAGGAATGTTATAGAATAAAAAGGACAGCATCAAAGACAATATAAAGTACTTCTGGGCATACATAAAAAATCCTAAAACTAGACCTGACATTCATAATAATATATCATATCAAAATTTAACTTCAAGTAATACTGAAGAAACATGTCATCTTTTCTCATCATTTTTTAAGTCTGTATTTCAACCCTCCTGTGTTCCTGTTGGTTACAGTGATGATAATATAGCTGATACTGATCCACAGTCCGATCTAATTATTAGTCATATAAGAATTACCAAAGAGGCGGTTCTTAAAGAATTGCGAGCTCTTGACGTAACAAAAGGTCTGGACAATATTTCTCCTTTTTTTCTTAAGTCAACTGCAGACGCTTTATATAAGCCCTTACAATACTTGTTTAATATATGTCTAAATGAAGGTGTCTTCCCAGACGTCTGGAAAGCTGCTCGTATCATACCCGTATTCAAGGGAGGCGTTAAGACTAAAGTAGAGAATTACCGTCCCATTTCTATCTTACCCGCTATCTCGAAGCTTTTCGAGAGGCTTGTACACAACATTATTTACCCGTCCATTCACAATATAATTATACCGCAACAACATGGTTTCCTCAAACGTAGATCTACAAACACAAATTTATTAATTTACTTAACTAATCTCTTTGAAAACATGGATAAAAACATTCAGACAGATAGTGTGTACACGGACTTTCGAAAAGCATTTGACAGAGTGGATCACAAAATCCTGCTAGACAAACTCGCCTTCAATGGCATACGTGGTAATTTATGGCGATGGTTCAGCTCTTATATTAGCAATCGCACCCAAAAGGTCGTATTAAATGGAGTCGAATCTGACTTTGTACCAGTAAGCTCAGGGGTGCCACAGGGCTCAATCTTGGGCCCTTTATTGTTTATAATATTCATTAATGACATACCTAATTGTTTTAAATTTTGTAACTACCTATTATACGCAGATGACCTTAAAATATTTCATACCATTACCAGTAATGACGATCTCGCGAAGTTTCAAAGTGATCTAGACAGCTTCTCTGTATACTGTGTCAATAATAAATTAAGTTTGAATCTAAATAAATGTAAGTCCATAACCTTCTCAAAGAAAAAACATATATTTAATTATAGGTACACACTGTGTGGTTTGCAACTAGACCACGTTGAATCAATTAGAGATCTGGGCGTCACGTTAGATGACAAGCTGCAACTTGAATTACACATTGACAATATAGTAAACAAGGCGTTTAAAATGTACGGATTTGTCATGAGAAATACCAAAAAGTTCACACAACCGGCTACCTATCTTCATCTTTACAAATCTCTTATACGACCTCAGGTTGAATTTGCGGTGTCCGTATGGGATCCGTATTATAGTAAATATAAACAGGAATTGGAGTCTGACTAGAAGAAGTTCATGCGCTCGATGCAATACAGATGTTATCATAACTATTTACCATACGAACAATCACTTCAGGAATATAATATTATTACACTCGAAAATAGACGTATATTTCTCCAAACAATGTTACTATATGATATTTGTAATAACAGATATGATTGTACAACCCTGATCAATAAAATGGCATATAGAATACCTACTGGAAAAAAATCCATCTGGAATTTGAACTGTGTCAACTCGTTTCAGGCGCCACACGCCTACCCGCTGAGCAAACTGTGCGACTGATGCATGGAGCGAAATACTTAGTCATATCAGAACAGTTGAAACGAATTCGACTGTTTTCATATCATTAAATGATATGAGAACAGTTGATGATTGATTTAAATTTTAAATCAATCAAATGCAAAAAATAAATACTCAATACAAAGATAACATGCTTATTTAAAGCAATTAGTATGTCAACTTTTTCATAATATTTTTCATATAATAAAAATGACAAAGTTCCGTGTGAGTAAGTAGTCTTTTTTCATTTAATAAAAATATTGAGTAGTACAAAATGTGGGTACGTTCATAAACTGAAACTTAAAAAGATAACAAAAAGAATCGTGTGAAAAGTGGGATTCGAACTGGGGCTTGCATGCGCCAGATACCGTCCGTTTACCCGTCTGTGCTAATTAAGTGACTGCGTCTCAATCAATTGAGTCGTGATCGGCTGTTTGATTCGCACGCGTACCTGTTTCGTCTCACTACTTACTGCATGGTGACGGTTTTAGTGATGGGAAAGTCTCGATACTTTCAATATCGAAACTTCACCTAACGGAGAAGATGGACCGATTCGTGATAAGAAGTAATTCAAGCAGTTCACTCTCTGCAAAACGATCAGGTGATGAAGACCTGGAAAATCCCAATGACTGGAAGGTTCCTAAGTATTATGCTCCTAAGGGCGACACACAGCGGCCAACTGGTATCGAAACAACAAATTCCTTCAAGGGACTTACTACAGACAAGTCATCATTATCGACCCCAGCCGCGGCTAAACTGAAAAATGCAACTGCACGTCGAGAAAAGAAGATCCCGCCTATATTCATGATGCTAAACCCTGACTGGACTCACGAGTACATAAGGACCCTGGTATCACGCTACACCAATGCTTACCACCTGCAATATAAAGGTAAGAACCAACTAGCTATCTACTGCTACAATGCGGACAGCCATCAAAAACTACAAGACGGACTTCGGGCCGAAAAAACTAATTTCCACACATTTTCGAGAAAAGATGAAAGAAATTTCAAGGCTGTTATATTTGGATTGCCAGCCTACGTTGAACAATCACTTTCTGCAGAACTTAGTTCATTGGGTTTCAAAGAAACGACTATACGTAAAATCAAACTTGCAGAAGGTCACAAGTCACCTTGTCCACCATTTTTGATCCAGCTACCTCCTGGTTCCGATATGGCTGCTTTTAGGAGAATAAAATACATCAGCAACTGCGTGGTCAACATAGAAAAATACAGGGCCAAGTCGTTTCTTGGCACCCAATGCTACCGATGTCAGGCGTTTGGGCACTCATCCAAGAACTGCAACCTTCCTCCAAGATGTGTCAAGTGTTTGGACTCCCACCTAACCCAAGAATGCACAAAAAAAAGATCGTAGCGAACCAGCGAAGTGCTGTAACTGTGGTGAAGATCATCCTGCAAACTTCCGTCTCTGCAGTGAGCGGCAGAAGTACATAAAGAAACTGGAGGACCGCAAACAGGAGCTCAAATCTCTTAGAGCCGTAAGACTGCCAACTAAATTCACCTCAGGATCCACTTCTTATGCAGATATAAGTAAATCTGGGAGGACTGATGCTCTTCGTCGCGACCCAGCACCCACAACTCCGGTTCACCCTACCACATTCGGCACAGCTGCCCAGCCAGACTTACCGTCTATCACATTGACTCCGAATCAGGTATTTGGTAATGGTGATCCTACCCAAGATCTCTTGGGCTAGTGATTCTTCAGACTATTAAGGCTTTAAAAGGTCAGTTTCAAGCATGTACGTCTATGATAGACAAAATCATATTAATTCTCACTCACCTAGGTCAATATGTTTGATAATGATCGTATTTTTAATATATTATACTGGAATGCTGACGGCATTCGCACCAAAGTAAATGAACTTCTCGATCTAATGAATGACCTTAGGATTGATATTGCATCAATATCTGAAACTCTTCTTGGATTAAATGCAACTCTAAATACCCCCGGATATACCTGCTATAGATGCGATAAGCGTCCCGATGGGAGTGGCCAGGGAGTAGCGATTATGATTAGGGCAAACATTCCACACTCAGTGTTGGTCCTTCCTGCTACCCTTGCACTGGAATGTGTGGGTGTGCGTGTTAATGTTTGTAACAAGCCTATTGCTTTTATATCAGCTTATAATTCTCCTAATAGAGTTCTCCATAAAACAGATCTTGACGCAATGATAGGCATTGGATATCATGTTTTTCTAATGGGCGATCTAAACTCTAAACATCCCTACTGGAATTGCAGCAAAACAAATTAAAGAGGTATAACATTGCATGAACACATGATAGCGAACGATTACGACGTTTTAGCTCCATATAAAAACACCTTGGTGCACTATAATGGTGATCATACTCCCTCAAATCCCGATCTATTGATTTGTAAAAACTTTAAACCTTCATCTGAACTGCAAGCACTTGAGGCCCTATCTTCAAATCACCTGCCTGTTGTCTTTAAAGTAGATGGTATCTGTGATCGCATTGCCCACTATCGCTATTGCTATAACAAAGCCGACTGGGCAGGATTTAGAAAACACATAAATAATAACATTTTTCTCACTGCCAGCACTCACAATTCTCCTGACGATATTGATCACTCTATCGGATACCTTACGAACGTGGTCATTGCTGCTCGTGAAACTTTCATTCCCAAAAATTTAGTCACACCAGCTTCTAGCAAACTACCTAAGCGAATTAAAAAACTAATTAAATATAAAAATGTTGTAAAAAGATCAGCCCTTTCAGAGTCAAATCTAGCCAATAGAAAGGCCCTCTTTTCACACGTGAACTATCTCCAGGCAAAAATCAAACATAATATCAAACTGTTTAATAATCAAACATGGAATAGTAGACTCGCTAAAGTAGATAACCCTAGTCAAGATCTATGGAAGGTTGTAAGATCGATATCAAAAAAGGCCATACGCATCGCTCCTCTCCAGTATCATAATGGTTCAGTGACATCTTCTATTGAGGAGCAGTGTGAACTGCTTGCCAGTGCTTTTGCTAAGAGTATGACTCTTACCTCTGATTGGAGTTCAGAGCCCGAGGTCGAGATAGCTGTTCAAAATTCACTCGATTTACTAAATTCCCATAGTAATACTGAAATTACGACTGATCTTGTCACTCCTAATGAAGTCTACAAAACTATTAGAAAATTAAAAACTCGCAAAGCTCCTGGCAATGATAACCTAAACAATACGTTAATCAAAAACATTTCTTTCAAATCTATCATATTCCTTACCAAAATATTTAACGATTGCCTTAGATTATCCCATTACCCTGACATATGGAAAATTGCTAAGGTTATAGCAATAAAAAAGCCAGGCAAAGACCCTAAAATCCCTTCTAATTATAGACCCATTAGCTTGTTACCCTGCTTGGGTAAAGTTTTTGAGCGAATCATTTCGAATAGACTCCTAAAGGTCGTCGAAAATAAGATAATTCCTGAACAATTTGGTTTCCGCAGACATCATTCTACTTCGCACCAAATGGTCCGATTGACAGAACATATTGCTCACCACTTGAATATGAAAGCATCTACAGGTATGATCCTATTGGATATCGAAAAGGCTTTTGATACCGTGTGGCACGCTGGCTTACTTCACAAACTCATAAAACATGATGTACCGTTTGCTCTTGTTAAACTCATCAAATCTTACCTGCGCAACAGACAATTTTCAGTGCATATAGGCGACACCTCATCATCTTACAGGGAGATACAAGCCGAGGTGCCACAGGGTTCAATAGTAGGCCCTTATCTCTTCCTGTTGTATCTCAACGATATCCCTAAGCAACCGCATACGTCTCTAGCCTGCTTCGCTGACGATACTGCTAGTTTTACATCTTCTGACGATGATGACATCATTATAATTAGACTCCAGTGGTCCCTAGAACTCTTGCTTGAATACTTTAAGAGATGGAAGCTTAAACTAAATACTCTTAAAACTGAGGCCATATTGTTCTCAAGGAAACGTTCAATTCCTAAACGTCAATTGATAGCTGGCGATCATGCTATTCCGTGGAGCAAATTGGTCAAATACCTGGGAATTGTATTCGACAGCAAAATTAACTGGACTATAAATACGAAATATTTACAGGCTAAAGGTATTAAAGCCATTAACGCCCTTTCTCCCATTTTAAACAGACGGGCAAATCTGAGCTCCAAAACCAAACTTAAACTGTATTCGTCCCTTGTGAGACCGTGTATCACTCACGGAGCACCTGTTTGGAACAGCACTTGTGACAGCAACTATAAACTATTACAGACTGTCCAAAACAAGGCTATAAAAATATGCTTCAATACTCCCTTTCGAACTAACTTAGTCATACTACACGAATGTATAAATTATCCCCCAATAAAACCTTTTATTTTAAAAATATCCCGCCAATTTTATAATAACACTAGAAATAGAAGTGCTAGCAACCCCTTAATTACACAAATAGGCTCCATCTGTCCACTGCATACATCATACGCGGGCACTTACAATCGATACCGATTGCCACATCACTATTTCCTTGGGTGCGAATGACGTAGGTATACGATTGCATGATCGGTCGGGATCGGCTTGCGCCGCTCGACCAAATATTAAAATTATAAATACCCTCTTCTAGTGTATAATGTGTAGTTTATAACATTAGAAAATGTATCTAATTAGTTAATATTATTTTATTATTATTGGTTAAAATATGATGTAAAATCTAGAATATCAGTGTGTGCTCAGTGTTGTGTGTAACATATTAGTCACTAGTGAACTACAGCGACAGTGAGAAGGTAGGATAATTTATGTTATACACTATATTTAAATAACTTAGGTACATACCTACTCACAATCTTATTGGTAATTACCAAGTTATATTAAGATTTTTGGGTTTCTGTATATGTTACTAGGCAAGCAAAGTGGTTATATATTAAAATACCAGAACCCAAAATGCCTTTGCTTAAAATGCATTAGACCAAAATATCCGAATTCGAAATACCTTAACATTCAAAATGCCTTATTTCAGTACACCTTACCGTAAAATGTCTAAATTTAAAATACAAATAATTATTATATCAGAATTCAAAATACAAATTTTCAAATATCCTTAATTTAAAATACCGAAAATATAATACAATGTGTCACTGTCACTCACACGTAAGTCGCTGTTGTAGCCGTAGGTCTGTTGGTCCTTGGGTATCCTTCTGAGGGCTTACCCGGGGCTCCCAACTGTAGGCTGTTATGTAGGATACGTGTGGTTTTTAGTCGGTAGGAGTCCGGCATAGTATCCATGTAGGATTTACCTTATGTTAAAACACTTTGATTCAGAGTTACAAAAGTACTACAGTGGGCTAACGAAAAATAAAAAAAAAAAATAACCACGAAGGCTAAGGCGGGAGCTCCGCTTCGCTTCGCTCCCGCCTTAGTCTTCTAACCTAATCTATCCGAGTCGGGATACTCTGAGTCGGGGTGTTAACCATTCACAGATATATGGCATCGATGTAGGATTTAAATCATGTTAAAAAAAAGGTATTTTGGGTTTGAACATTTTAGGATAAGGTATTTGATAAATTTATTTTTTGGGTTTCGGTTATTCGACCGTAAGGCATTTTAAATTATTTATATTATAAATATTTGCCTTTTGAATATTGATATTTCGATTTCGGGTATTTTGGGCTCGGGCATTTTAAGTAAAGGCATTACGATTTCTGGTATTGTGACGGTATACCAAGCAAAGTACCTGTATTGTGTATTGTAATTATGATAGTTAGTAATAATATTATATCTATGTACCAAATTCATTATATATTTTACTGTAATTGTTATTGCATTAATATCTTACAGATGTAGTTCTACTTCTTACTTAGTATTAAAAAAAATAAAAATAAAAAAGACGTGTGGCACTCGGGGACTGCCGCGGTAAAGCTATTACATAGCATTTTTTACCAACTATGCTAGTATAATTATTTCTATATAAGAATACTAGCTGATGCCCGCAGCTTCGCCCGCGTAAAATTTGTTACCGCGGGAAGTTGTTCCGGGGATAAAAGGTAGCCTATGTGTTATTCCAGACTATAATGTATCTCTGTACCAAATTTCAGCCCGATCCGTTCAGCGGTTTGAGCGTGAAAGAGTAACAAACATCCACACTCACAAACTTTCGCATTTATAATATTAGTAAGAAGTAAGATTTTAAGGCCTATGTTCAACAAAGTAAAGTACCAAGTACCTACTTGACTGTGGACATTTGGGCTTTTGGACTTTTGGCCTATTGGCCTTTTGGACTTTTGGACTTTTGGACTTTTGGACTTTTGGACTTTTGGACTTTTGGACTTTTGGCCTTTTGGACTTTTGTACTATTGGACTTTTGGACTTTTGGCCTTTTGAACTTTTGGACTTTTGGACTTTTGGACTTTTGGACTTTTGGACTTTTGGACTTTTGGACTTTTGGACTTTTGTACTATTGGACTTTTGGACTTTTGGACTTTTGGACTTTTGGACTTTTGGACTTTTGGACTTTTGGACTTTTGGCCTTTTGGACTTTTGTACTATTGGACTTTTGGACTTTTGGCCTTTTGGACTTTTGGACTTTTGAACTTTTGGACTTTTGGACTTTTGGACTTTTGGACTTTTGAAGACCCAAAAGTCCTCAAAGTCCTCAAAGACCGAAAAGTCCCAAAAGTCCCAAAAGTCCCAGAAGTCCCAAAAGTACAAAAGTACAAAAGTCCAAAAACCAAAGTCCAAAAGTCCAAAAATCCAAAAGTCCAAAAGTTCAAAAGTCCAAAAGTCCAAAAGTCCAAATAACCAAATTCCAAAAGTCCAAAAGTCCAAAAGTCCAAAAGCCCAAAAGGCCAAAAGTCCAAAAGTACAAAAGTCCTAAAGTCCTAAAGTCCAAAATGCGAGGAAGTCCCAAAGGCCAAAGTCCAAAAGGCCAAAATTCCACTCCACCTAACCTCACCCCACCCCACCTCACACCAATTCACCTCACCACACCCCACTTCACTTCACCCCACCCTACACACCTCAGCCCACCCCACTTCACCCTACTTCTCTTCATATACATAGGTACACGTTATGCAAACGCTCACGTGTACACGTTGGTATATGAAGTGCGAGATACACGAACGTGGCCGAGCGTGGCCGAAGGTAGCCGAGAGTGTGATTTATTTTCGTGACACAATTTCTGGATTCGGTCTCCACGCAAGGCCCGCAATAGAATTATTTATTTTGTATTTTGTTTTAGAACTTTTTAAGAAGAACAATTATTTTGTAATAAATTATTTTTATGTAACTTAACCATTTACGCAGAGGCGCAACGGATACTCTTATAACGATTAAATGTTTTTCGTTTTCGAAAGATTCCTCATTGCTGCACCGCTCCTATTAATCTTAGCATTATGTTATGTAGCCTATAGCCACTATCAATAAATGTACCTACTTACTATCGAACAGTTTTTGAAACCCTACCAGTAGTTTCAGTAAGGCTTGCCTTGGTATGATGTGATCATGGTCCCTTTGCAGCGTGTGTCCAATCCAGCGCAGCAGCTACACTTTCGACGTTTGATCTGTTGGTGGATAGGGGTCTCACTGCAGCGTTCCAATAGTCTTACGTTCGTGATGTTCTCGGGCCCGTATGTACCGAGGATCCATTGGAGGCAGCGTTTGACGAAGACTTATTTATAGCTGGTAGCTGGTGCGAAATGTCTTTAGTGACCTTCCATGTCTCGCATCCGTATAGCAGTTAGCAGTACAGTTTTAACGTTTACTTTGTTTTGAGTTTCACTCTTCGTGGCCATTTTCACAACTGCCTACGGGGCGCAGCTGTGTAAAGGTTGTTCTGGCCTTGGCGAGACTCGAAATGATGTAGGGTACTCTTCTATCCCATCAGTTTCTGACACGACACTCCCGAGGTACGTGAATTAGTGCCTCCACCACATCTCTTGCGTCTGTCGATTTTAATTTCAGTCCAGCCATTCGCTGTCTCATCCTGCTCGTTGTCCTGCACGTTGTCCTGCACGTTGTCCTGCACGTTGTCCTGCAGACATGCATGACGGCGTGTGTGTGCCTCAGCAGGCACAGGACATCGGCATCATTTAAATCCTCCTGGATATCAGTATAGGCCCCATTCTATGCCGCGCCGATTGTTCTTTGCGGTATTCAGCATTATACCATCTATTTTCTATGGATGGTTGTTAACTATCCTGTTATCTTCATAACGATCCTCTAAGGCCTCGGTTCCCAAACTGGGTTCCGCGGAACCTAGGGGTTCCGTGGAGTAGGCATCAGGGTTCCGCCAAAATAATGTTGAAACACGCTAAATATGTGATGAGAAAAACTCCATTAATATAATTAAATCTTAAACTACTATTATAGTAGGGATAATCACCATCTATTGTCGTAGAGATTTAAACTATGCTTAACTTCTAATAAAACGCGTTAGAGCTATGAATAAAAGAAAGTCTATTACAACTGAACATTTGGTAGATCTAAAATATATGTCCGATTACTATTCTGAAAATAACAATGAGTGTAAGGGGTACACAATTCATGTAAGTATTACAAAAAAAACAGCCAGAGGCGCTGATTTTGGGCAGTGTTATTTTCACGCTGTGATTTTCGCAGTGTTGGCCCTCGGCCGTGATCTCCCATTGTATTCGTCACAGATACTTACCGAAGCACCCGAACCCCGTATTTATCTGTGACAACCGACAGTAGAAATTGTCATATTCTCTGTAGTCACTCGTTCATAGCCGGTTTTATCCCCCCGATTGTGGCGAACCTTCGTTGTTAATGTCTGAATGTCAAGTCTTCATGAGTTCTTGGCGGACCTAGAATCGATTTCATGAGGCGCAGGCCATTGCCTGCTCCAGCGCCTTCCTTGCACCATAAAAAAACGACAACGCAAGGGGCCGCATTTTTAAGTCCCATGGAGAGATTGCGACATGTCGCCTCAACGGCGATCGTGCAGGGCCCTCATGTCACTCTGACGGTCAACAGCTTCTTCAGGGTCTCCAGTCATGTTATGGGCCCCGATATAGGTGCGTACTGTATTGTCAAAGCTGATCTTTCCAAGAGGGGTATAAATTACCCGAGTTGGCTAAAGCCGGGTCGGCGAGATCTCAGGCTCAAGTAGTGAGTCACCACCCCAGACGCGGGATAGTACCTGAACCATCTAGGTTAGGCCGCAGTGTCACACTGGAACATCCTTCCGAGGGCCTACCCGGGACTTCCGGCTATTTGTGTGGTTTTAGTCGTTAGGAGTCCGGCATAGCATCCATGTAGCAGTTCCACACATTAAAAAAAGAAAAGAGTGAGTCGAATAAGGTGGCTGGGTCTTGAGGTCGCCCTTCATAAATCCGAGGCTCTGTGCTTTCACGGGCCTCGGAAGGGGCCACCTGCCGGATCCAGCATGCAGGTAGGGAGCGTCAGCATTGGCATCGACCCTCGTTGAAGTATCTGGGGCTCGTACTTGATGGTCGATGGATCGCCACCACCACTTTGAACCACCGCTGTGCCAGTGCGAGGAACACAGCGGCAGGTAAAATTGCTCCACACATTGGCGGGTGCAATAGCGCCAGGTCCTCGTGGCAGGTTTGGACGTGTATCACACTGTCCCCCCTCAGTTCTCCTAAGTATAACGACCTCGGTTGGGTTGAGGATGTCGCTCGGCGGGGTTCCATAAAATAAAAGGTATTTGGCTAGGGTTCCGTTGTCTTTAAAGTTTAGGAAGCCCTGCTCTAAGGTAGGCCAGTATGTATTTTCAAAAGAGTTTGTGAACTCTATTTTTAATTTATTTTTCAGAATATTGATGACATTTGATTGATGTCATTTTATAGGTACACGTTACGTCTACTACATTGATACATGTAATAAAATTCTAACACGCCGGTGTTTGTATGTAAATTGTTTATACTGAGGAAAATTCTATACTGAGGAATAGCTATAACCATTAAGCTCTATTTTGATTAAGCAAACAGGGCAGATTCACACGCTACAAGTAGCGTGTGAATCTGCGATGAGTATGATTAATAAATACCTCTAATTTCATAGACCTTGTGTGACGTAAACAAAGTTGCGAGGTTCAGCTAGTTAAAAGATAAAACAATAGGTTTCTTCTTATCTAATTAAAAACTATTTTTACAAATTTTATGGTAATAATAGACATTCTTTGAAATTATGCATGTATGGTATTGTTGTGACTTTTTTGACACGTTTAAAGTACATAGGTATTGGATAGATGGCGCTCGCGGCTACGTCAGCGTGAAATTTTCTTCCCGCTTCCCATGGGAACTTTATAGCAGTATTATATATAAATTATCAAAACAAAAAATAATACTGCATTGGTGATAATAATAATAAAATGTATGTATATAGAGTACTCACTCATTTTCTTTCACTATTTTTCGTTACTTTCTTCATTAATAAATGCACTTTGTTTATTCATATTTAAAACACTTTTTACACAAATTATACGAGTACAGTTCACTGTTGTACATAGATGATGAATACCTATACACCTATAGTCGAATTTTTATTTAGACGAAGTAAATTGACAGCAACTAATGTAATTGACAGCACCGAAATTGTCATTTCACATTAAGAACTCTAAATTCGACCAGCACTCTTAATTCAACTTTGGTCGAGTGGTTAAGACGCGGATCGGTACGCAGAAGGCGCAAGATCGATTCTGGGTACAAGCATCAATTTTTGGATTATTTGACTTAATATATAACGACTGCAGAGTTCATAATTGACGTAAACAAAAAAATTATGAAGTGCGAGATACACGAACGTGGCCGAGGGTAGCCGAGAGTGTGATTCGTTTTCGTGACACAATTTCTAGATTCGGTCTCCACGCAAGGCCCGCGATAGAAGCTATGCAATAGCTTAAAAAAAAAAAAAACAAATTGTTGTAGAAAATTAGTTGAAATTGAAACTTAAATACTTAATAATATATTATCTAAGCAACAGATCGCAAATAGTTGCACTCAATATACCCATGAAATAGTGTGAGTAGGTACCCCTTGTGGGTACATCGTTTTCTTGACTGTAGAATACCTAGATAGTAAATTGTAAGCGTGATGCAATCTAGCTAACGCAAATAATAGTTTTTCCGAGTACTTACTTGTTGATAATCAAACTTAGGTACCTTCTTGCTTATATACTCTAAATAATTTATAAAGGCGTTATAGTCTACACAAATTATGTTTTAAATAAGGTGGTTTATGCATAGTTATGTAAGATTATGTACAAACTAATGTAAATTTATTATTTAATAAAGAGATTTTAAAAGTAAAAGTAAAGTAAGTGACTGCGTCACGATTGAAATAACTAAATACTTTATAAAAACAGTTGAAACGAAATCAAATTTGACCTTGAAATCTAGTTGAACATTTTGCTAAAAATATCGTCGCCATCTAGTTACATTTGAGGATTTCCACACTGACAGGTAGGCGGCCAGGTCTGTGGAGCGAGCTACGAGTGTAACCGATTTTTGTTCCTGTTCGTGCATCTGTATAGAATATATTATATAATCTGTGCCGCTGCCGTACTAACGCAGGGCTACGTTCTCCGTTGTACCGTTTAGTAGATTTGTACAATAGTAATTTTAACCATATAGACATTGCGGCAACGCGGCCTAGTACCTTTAAAAATAAAAATTTTGAATGTTTTAACTAGTTCTATCACTCTCATTTGTTTTTCACGCACAATAATTTTACGACTATTAAGCTAAGCTGTGGTAAATGTCATTGGTAACGCAATTGTAAAATGTGTTTACAATCTAACTACAAAAATTGTATTGTGTTGCTGTTTATTTACCCAAATAAATTAAAAAAAAAAAAAAAACTATTACCGGCCCCATACACGTACAATATTATTGACTCAATAATATTGCATCAATATTTGTTTCCGTCCGAATATAGTCTGTTCAAACCTCAATATTACCCATACACGGTCAATTTATTGCTATATTGATCAATATTATTGTAAGTGTATGGGGCCGGTTAGCGTTGTACCGCTGATTTCAAATAATATGTAATGTAAATGTAATGTAAAATCCTAAATTAAGAAATACATTTATTGTTAAAAATTACAGAGAAACATAATTATTACATATCTAAATTTACATTACATTAATATTGTCACTTAAATTTATTTAATTACAATATAAAATATTTGATCCGAAATGAAATTTAAAGGTGTTCATAATATTTTATAGCATTCAATAAAAATAAATGGAATATATTTTAGGATACAAAATTTGGTGACCATTTATGCGTTCGGTAAACGTTTGTACTTTTATTGGTAGTAAATTAAGTATGGACCTACAAACAAGTGAATGGTATAATATCTGACAATTTTATTTTATTATTTTATTTTATTAAGCTGTTTTATGATTAAGCAAACACGCCAGTTTAGATTTACCCTTATATTCAAAGGAACCCTTGAATTCTAAGTTTAACGAAAGTTGAGATGTATCTAATTTCTGAACTATAAAACCCTCATTAATGAAACTTGTGTGGAACAATCCTTAAATCTGATTTTAGCCCCTCTCTATAAAATAGATTGCAGAGGGGCTTATGGCGAGACTTGTGTCTGTAGTCTGTGACTCTGTTGCATTAAATTACGTCACTAGGTCACGTGGATCATCTGTTCAAAGTTTAAACAAAACAAAAATGACAACGTCAATCGGATTGAACTTTCACTTTCACAATAAACCTTAGAGCAGTCGGGTGAGACCGTCTCATGGCTTCTTGTTTAAATGTTGGTAAACGCGATAGTGCTCCTAGTTATGTAATAATCTAATTTTATCTCCGACGGCAGAACTTTAACAAAGATGGTATAATATAAATCTGTTGTATATAGAACCCTTTACTTTAGTAAAGTAGTGTTTACACTAGCTATGTTTGATTAAAATTCCTAGAATATACAGGGTGAATTTTTCAAAAGGGATTGGATGGCCAAATCCGAAACTATAAGGAATAGCGAAAAATGCTCAAAGGAGTCACGAGCCCAATTTTGATGAAACTTAAAACCGCATCATTAGATTTTTGAAAAACCAATAATTCTAGCTGGGAATCGAACCCATTGATTATGAAAAAAAAACACACCCTATATTATTACACCATACGATAGTGTTGCTATTCAGGATCTTATTCTGGGAAGTAATGACATACGGCAAACAAAAGGAAAGTGCTCACATTTAACAAAATACAATTTATTTTGCTTACGTTAACAGGTTAACTGATTAATTGTTCAAAATGTAGACCATTGTTTTCAATACATAGCTGGATTCGAGACCTCAAGGATCGTACTGCATTCAATATTATTGATTACGTTTAGAATATTCTCCAAAAAATCATTCTGAGCATGATTTAAAACACGGAATAGTTACGATCTATTCTGGGATTTCGAACGAAACAAACTATGATACAAAATTTAGGTACACGAAATATGAATTCTATTAAAATTCCAAACTTTCCTTAAATTTGCCGTATATCATTACTTCGTAGAATTTGATCCTTATTAGCGACACTATCATATAGTGTAATAATAAAGGGTGTGTTTTTTTTTTCAAAATCAATGGCTTCGATTCCCAGCTAGGATTATCGGTTTTTCAAAAATCTAATGATGAGGTTTTAAGTTTTATCAAAATCGGGCTCGTGACTCCTTTGAGCATTTTTAGCTATTCCTTATGGTTTCAGATTTGGCCATCCAAGCCCTTTTCAAAAATTCACCCTGTATATTCTATTTTGGAGCATTACAGCAGTCTTTGACATCGTATCCGCGTGACTATGACGAAGATACTATTAATGAAATTCACGTAAAGAGAATGTGTTGCTTCATCTAAAAGGGAATTTCAAACAATAATTATTTTTTGAAGTTGTGTTGCCAATTAACCCTTCTAATGAAAATTGCACAAATCAAAAGCTCAATCTAGGTCCGTCAGAGATCGTCCTCAACCCTTTGACTGCTAATTAATGAGTTTTTTTTTTCAACTAACGAGGTTTGCACGTGAGTTTCTCATGTACAGAAATGCCTAAAGGTAAACCTGTATGTGTATTCTTTTCTTTCAATTTAATTTACATATCTTCATGTACGTATAAATCTAATCACACGAATTTCCTAAGCATTTATAGTTCCAACCTTCATCCGATGTGTTTTGTCCTACGTAAGTAGTTGGGGATCATTTTGCCGTATTGAAATGGACAAGGCAGGCAGTGGCTTATCTAAGGACTGATCTTAGAGTAATTCGTTTACAGAAGATTATAAGCACTCGGGTCTAAGATAAAAAAAAATACGCTAGAACCAACCTCCTTACCTGTAAGGCTCTTTACGTAGTAGATATTCGTCGAACTGGGTAATTTTCACCAACTCAAAATTTTTGAGAAATGAGTAGGTATTCCAGAAAGTGAAAAAATAAAAAACTTGTAGGTATACATAAAAGGTAATCGTGGATGAAAGGATTATCTACTTAAAGCTCCAATCTTTGGTCAGATTGGGCACAATTTTGGAGTGGTCACCGTCACTTGTTTTGTTACTGCTGAAGTATTGCGCTTGCGCTGTTTACGCATGAAACAATCAGAAGCAAATTATGACAACCTATTTCAGGCCACCTATAAGGCTTTTAACTTGGTATAATGAGTACTTTGTAACTGAAACGACAACGACTTTTCAGAAGAATGGTACTACTCTTCATTTACGAACCATGACATAAATGGCCACCTATCTTTGAACTGGCCGTAGCCTAAAATGCTTACTTGGCGATCGTTTATAGTACATGGGCTACGAGAATAGATGGCCTGTAGAGGGTAAGAGTTTGTTCTAGGTATGCATGTTCAAATATTATGAAATATTTTAACATGACGATAGATATTAGCCGTGAACGTTAACTTCGAGTGAGAGGAAAGGTGCCCTAGGCTCGTCTCCGAACGGTAATTAACGCGATTTAATTTAAACCGAGCGCCTCGAGTGCCACGTGATTTCATTACTCTTCAACACATTTTCGGCACCATGAGCGAGCTACGACTCAACGTTTACACCTCGATAACGATATGAAAATGATGTACTTAGATGTTTGATTAGTCAACATCATTTGAACGTCAGTTCCTGTTACTTGTATTGCTGTTCTTATTTCTGTCAGGTTTCCTGTTGAAAGTACAGTAGACCCGCGCTAATCGGACAAACGTTTTGCAGGGCAATGTCGGACTATCCAATTTGTCGGATTATAGAGTGTTGCCCAAGGGGTCCCCTGTATATCTGGTTTCATGGGAACTCACAGATGGGAATAACCACCGTGTCGTTTCACAATTTTACATACTCAACTCCATCTCCGGAGAGTGAGATTCAAAAGACCGTGGAAGCTTACTTCCAAACGTACAATAAAGGATCAATTTTCAAGCAAACGGACAATGTGCTGCTGTCATCAGTGAACGAAATTTTCATCAATTAGATGGTACCGGTAATTACACGGTTACAAGTTAAACATTGTTAATCTTCCCATTTCATGAAAACGGATTTCAAAGATAAAATACAGCCTATGTTTATTCACAGTCAGATCGGTTCGAAAAACCTGAGTGTGAGCGAAAAACAAACATATTCAGAAATATTCACATTTATAATATGTGTAGGATTTAACGATATCAAAAGCTCTCGCAGGACAATTCATTGTAATAGAAAAAGTCAGAAATAAGTACGTCCGACGTAGATTTAGAATTTTTCGCTAGTCCACCATTGAGCAACGCGAACTGTCTAAGAGCTGGTGCGCGTTGCTCTGTGTAGTGACACATGATTCGTATCGTGTCGTGTCGTATCAATGAAGGAAAGCGCCAACGTACCTAGCTATTGAACATACAATGTCGGTTGCTAGGAGGTGGTACAAACTATGAGTTATATTTTGCTATGAGAACGTTAGATAGATACCTAAGTATTTTCTCCGTGTTTCCAATTAAGTAAAAGCATTTCATCGTCAGTGCAGACCTACGTAATATTGTGGTTAGAATTAATTATGGAGATGGAGCAAATTGAAAGGTACTTTTATGATTATTATAAAGACTGATTTTTGATAAAATATTAATATCATTACAGCTATTACTTATTTCCTTCATATTGCTACGATACGAGTACTTAGAGAAATATACGAAAGACCTAATAGAAAGAGTTCAATAACGACTCTAATTTTAAAATCAAATCGTTAGGTATGTAGAACTATGATTTGTGATAATAGTTAGTTTATTACCTCAGCAAATAAATTTAACTAATGACTGTGAAGGAACATTAGACCTCGCAAGCACATTTTAAATACCCTAGAATTTTAGGTACTCTAAAGATAAATATTCTGGAATAGGGAGCAAATGCAAATCCTTTTGCCCGAAAACGATATAGGTAGGTAATTCATTATAATATTCAGGTTCAACAACATTTTTTATTCGTTTGTTTTCACTTCATCAAAATGTGTCAGATAATTTTACAATATTTGTTTCATTAGGGTTCCGTAGCCAAATGGCAAAACGGAACCCTTATAGATTCGTCATGTTTGTCTGTCTGTCTGTCCGTCCGTGTGTCACAGCCACTTTTCTCCGAAACCGATTTGAAAAAATATATAATGTACATTGCCATAAAATCTACCAAAGAAAATTGGTATTAACTTTTACAGTTGGTAGTTTTTTTTTAATACGTCATAAACCGCAATTTTCGCCGAGAAAAATCACTACCACTGCGAACGTGTTAAAACATAAATGAAAGTTACGAAGAACTACAAGAACTTTTATATTATGTTACTTGCTGCTACGGAACCCTTCATGGGCGAGTTCAACTCGCACTTGGCCGTTTATTTTTCAGTTGTTTTGGTCATTAGATTAAAATTACAATGCTTGTCAAAATCTTATACTTTTTTAACCAGCTTCACACAAATAGGCGCAATAAATGACGTCGAGTTGCGAAAACTAAACCTAGAATCTAATTACCTTCAAAGATTGGGTTCTATAGATCTAAAAAAATTGTAGGATCACAGATGACATATTATATTCTAATAAAATACCTAGTGTCATGGTGTATCTAGGTATCTGTACCTGTGTGTTATGGGCACCTTTGCACCAGGAACGGTTAGGGGTATTCCCGTATTCCCACGGGAACGGGAACTACGCGGGTGACGCCGCGTGACGTCCGCTAGTAATATTATAAACGCGAAAGTTTGTTATGACGTTTTGTTGTTTTTTGTTTAACTCAATCACTCTCTAATAAACTCACTAATATAACGGCTAAACGGATCGGGCTAAAATTTGATACAGGGAGGGATAGATTAATAACCTACTTTTCATCCCAGGAATAAATATTCTCATGGAAGCGGGAACAGCTACCGAATTCAACGCGGGCGAGACCGCGAGCATCATCTATTTTTTTTCCTATTTCCAATTTCCTTTTATGGTAACATGTTACATAGTTACAGCATTATATCGATACATCATCATCGTATTATCGATGAACACGAACACAGTAAAATTATTGGGTTGGTAAACATGGATGTTTATCCCTAAAATCTTTTAGAAACGGTACATTATTAGGGTTCCGTACCTAGTTATTTGAATTTAAATATTGCTGTCGCATGGCACTACATCTGCACAACCACGTACATAAGGAATGATGTACATAGTTCAGATTGATTTGATTTGGACAAAATCGATGATTCGTATACCACTGTTTTGTCACTGAAAACTGAACCAATTTAAATATTATTGACAAAATTTTTCACGAAAGATTATGTCCAAGTTCTAATTATTTAAAGGCTTTTCAAAGTTGTTTGGTACTCCTCGTAACACACAGCTATAAAAACGGGTAATTTTTCGCCTTTTTCCAGAGTCTTGTTTCCTTTATTTATTACTAGCTGACGTCACGCGGTTTCACCCGCGTAGTTCCTGTTTCCGTGGGAATACGGGAATAAAATATAGCCTATGTTCACCGCAAAGAGTGTAGCTTCCCAACAGTGAAAGAATTTTTCAAATCGGTCCAGTAGTTCCGGAGCCTATTCGTTACAAACAAACAAACAAAAAAACAAAGAAACACAAAAACAAATCTTTCCTCTTTATAATAATATTATTTATTATTTGTTGGAAAAAAAGAAGTGATAGTTATATATACCTATGTACATACACAGCATAATTCATTATTCAGGAAGAAGATACGGTTGTAAGGAAATAGCTGTCCATGTACCCTCTTAAAGAGGGCTCCAAAAAAACGTACCTAATTTTCTGACGTATTTTGTTAAAGAACTCGCCGTGCGCAAATCCGACCCGCACTTGACTAGTTTTAGTTTTACCGTCGCATGTGAACACAGTCCTGTTATTTTAGTTCTTTCCATTATGTATCAAAATGTTCTTAAACAAAGATCTGCCTTTGCATCTCGGAAATATCAATTTACTATCAATAGGTGGAAAAAATATTGTTTCTCAAAAAGTAGATATGTAACATACTTCTTGGAAAACCTCGTTTATAAAATGTATTTGTATATTAGGGTTTCGTACCCAATAAAAAAAAAAAAGGGTTTCGTACCCAAAGGATAGAAGGTGCGCGGCCCGAGGTTCAGACTCGTACTTTTTTTTTTTATACCACTAAGGTGGCAGACAAGCATACGGTCCACCAGAAGGACCGGTGGTCACCGCAGCCTATGAACGTTTGCAACACCAGAGGCGCCACACTCGCGCTGCCGACCCTGTAAAAACCTTCTAAGACCCCTTTTGAAGAACTACTTACACTTTGAAAGTTACTAGCTCTACTATGAATGTTATGGAAATCGGTTAGGTATCAAAGATTCTGACATCCAAACGTAAAAACTTTCACTTTAATAATATTATAAGATTCGGTCGAAGTCTTGAACTAGGAAGACTTCTGTGAACTAGGATCTATCCTATCACAATAAACACGAGTATAAAAATGTTAACTTAGTAAAGTCACATCCCATACATACATACATACAAATAGTTAGCATAGGTAGTATACGCCTACATTTAACCTTATAGGTTTTATGTCCCACGTAATGGATGGTGAGCCCATTGCCGTGTTGAAAAGGACAGGCGCAGGTAGAAACAACTCACAGTTAAAATTTTTCAAACCGCCCCGCCCTTATATCAAGGCCTTAAGTAGTTGGGAGTCCTGGGACATCCTTCCGAGGGCTTACCCGGGGCTCCCAACCATAGGCTGTTGGGCGTTACGTGAGGTTTCTTAGTCGGTAGGAGTCCGGCATTGCATTCATGATGGATTTTCCCTCACGTTAAAAAAAGGCCTTAGAGTAAAAATTTGTATCTAAGATCAAGGCCTTGTTTATCGTAATAAATGTTATTTTAGGGATGTATTTATATATGGAGCATTGAGTCCTATCCATATGATTGACCTTATGGAGCATGCTTATCTGCCACCATAATATTATGAAATATTACACCTAGGCTACACTTTCATTTAAACTACCTACCTTCGTGTTTTATTTTACATTCAAAGTCTGTTTGTCTGTTATACATTGTCAAAAGTAAATAGGTAATTTAGAAAATAATGCTGCTTGGTCAGTGAGCGACAAGGAGTTGCATACGTAAGTAATACCACATACCATTCTCTTTATACCGTGGTAATACCACAAATTAGAGATATAGTTAATTTACCTCTAGCTGTGAGGTTGGCTTCCCTGATTTTCGTGTTACCATACTAAGTTTTTTTTTCTCCCATGTAGATACTCAAACCTTAAGTCAAAACTTATTTTCTTCTTTTGGTGCTGTTTTTTCGGGCGTGGAAATTATTTGAGATGTGGAAGGCACCACCTTTGCCCTCCTTGATGATGGTGATGAGTGTCTTTTTTTGAATTACGTATACATATCCATTTTATGTAAAAAGAATAAAACTTAAGAAAAATCTTATAGTAACAGAAGTACGTCTTTAGTACCTAATGTTAATTATACTGACTAATGGATATTTGATAAAAAAAAACTCTGTCTTAACCACAGAAATATATTAAGATCTTGATATATTTCTGTGGTCTTAACGGTTCCATCTTATAATCTCCCCTAATATGCGGTAAAATGTCTGAAGCTGGCACTCATAGGGGGACTTTTCTGTATCTATTACCAACTTACAGAAAACGATCTTTCAGAGGTAAATTAACTGTGAACGGACTAATTATGTACTTTTTTTACACACCTACCCTCTGCTACACACACTCGCGCACAAATCAGTATCGAAAATTCGGTTGAGACCTCCTGACTTCGTGTCTGTGAATGAGTTGTCTATAGTATTTGTATGTATGTTTACATCTGATACTATTATCACAGCCGACATAATATAGTAGTTCTCTTTATACTGTGCTCTTTTATTATCTTTGATGATAGAATCAAGTTAACATATAAACTAGAAAATGATCGATACGGTGCTCATTATGTACACAGTCCTTAGGCTCCCTACTGAAATTATTTCAGCGCTAAATCTTAGACAACAAATAGGTACTAAACACCTTTATAATTAGCAAGATATACTGGACGAGAGAAATCTGAGTGAACGACGCAATAACTTCGTTTAGAGCAATCCTCCAAGACGCTTAGGGCTTTGGGTCTTCATTATTGATGTTCATTGCTTTTCCCTTGCCACTTCTCACATTCTCGAGCTAGTACTTAACTAATTGTAATTGTTTACATATTTATAAACACGTAGCTACATACCTAATTTTTTTTTTAATTTATGATGTAACTTATTAGTTACTTCATAACAATTACAATCTAGCCGTGAGACTAATAAGTAATTTAAATTTAACCTAACTTGCTAAAACTTATACAGTAAAGAATGTGCCCATCGGCACTTTTCTTATTGTCTCTAGTTATTATAATAATAAGTCACTCTGTTCTTGTGTTCTTCAAATATAGCACTCACTGCACTACTTTACACTAATCTCACTAAACTAGATCAAAAGGCTTAGTCCTTTTCAGTCTCCTTACTTAGTCCGTGGTGTCAAGCTGGATTGCCTCGACAATCACATGTTTTAGAAGTCTTTGTTCGTGATGTGATGTGAGCTTCGGCATATTTTTTTATAACTTTTGTAACAAGGTCCACTCCTAAATCCCGGTGAATGTCCTCATTTCTTATGTACCAGGGTTTTACGTTTATTATACTCCGAAGTACTTTGTTTTGGAATCTTTGGATTATCTCAATATTGGTGCGTTTTGTACAGCCCCAAAGCTGAATACCATATGCCCATACAGGCATAAGTACTTGTTTGTACAGAAGTACCTACTTTGTTGTACACTGATAATGTTGAATGTCTGCCGAGTAGCCAGTACATTTTCCTGAAGCGTAAATCTAACTCCAGGCGTTTCTTTTTGACGTGTGCCTTCCAGCGTAGTTTTGCGTCAAGCGTCATCCCCAAGTATTTTACAGTATTTTCATATGGTACTTGTTACCATTAATGTATACCGGTGTATAGTTAAGTCTTTGGTTTGTGAAGTCTATATGAGTCGATTCTCCATTTCTTTGTCCAATCAGTGATGGTGTTGACGGCCGATCGAAGTCTTTCAATGGCTTTTTTATGAGTGGCACCTGTTGCCATGACGGCTGTGTCGTCTGCGAAGGTCGCAATAATATTGTTTTTTTTTATTTTTGGAATATCGCAGGTGTACAATAGGTACAAGACAGGGCCAAGGACACTTCCCTGCCGTACTCCAGCTTCTATTTGTTTGAGACCAGAATAAGCATCTTCTTGTCTTACTCTGAATGTCCTCTCTGCTAGGTGTAATTCTAAAATGTCTGCAAATTGCATGGATAGCAGTTTCTTAAGCTTATAAATAAGGCCTCTATGCCACACTTTATCAAATGCCTGAGCTACGTCTAGAAATACTGTAGAACAGACTTTTTTTTCCTCTAGTGCTTTTTCTATGACGTTGGTGATTCTATGAACTTGGTCTATCGTGGAGTGTTTCTCTCTGAAACCAAATTGATAATTGGGAATTAGTTTTCTTTCTTCTATTATTAGGCTTTAGACGTTTTAGAAGCAGCTTTTCAAATAGTTTTGAAATTATTGGCAGAAGTGATATTGGTCTGTATGATGTAACATTTTGTGGGGATTTTCCTGGTTTGGGGATCATTATAACTTCAGCAACTTTCCAAATATTAGGCACATGCTTTAGTCGGAATGTGGCATTGATAAGGGTTGTGAGTTTTACTATGGCTTTACGAGGGAGATTTTGAAGGAGTTCGCCAGTGATAAGATCATATCCGGGCGACTTCTTTTTAGTCAAATTTTTGATCATATTATTGACTTCTTTCGGAGTAACTAGTTTTATTTCCAAGTAATCATGGCAAGTTACATCAGATGTTATTTTTTCAGAGCTTTCCTCGTCGTTAGTTCGAAATATTTGTTCTAAGTATTCTGCAAATATAGTTGCTTTTTGCTCATTACTCCTGGCCCACTTGCCGTCTATCTTTTTTATTGGTGAGTCATGAACAATAGGCTTTTTTAGACTTTTAGTAACTTTCCATAACGAATATTCGGTTTTTTCACTATTTGTTAACTGACTAAGGTAGTCTTTTGTAGCTTCATCATGATAGTTTTGTATCGCTTTACTCAATCTTTTTGTAAGTCTGTTTAATATTGTTTTGTCAGGCGGATATCTAGATAGTTGCCATTTTTGTCTCTGAATTCTCTTAATGGCAATGAGATTTCTTATTTCTAGAGGGTATCTGTGACTTGCAACTTTTGTCTTCAAGACTGGTGTATTTTTCCAGCCGCAGTTTTGGATGTCTGTCACAAATTTTGATACTTCTTTATCTAACTGCTGTTTATTTTTTAGAGGTACTTTGAGGTCAATAATGTTGTCTAAATCGAATTTGAAACTCTCCCAGTCAGTATTTTTATTTACTAACATTGGGTTGGCTTTTTTCTGCATTACGGTGTCGCTTAAGGTTAATATAATATGGGAATGATCGGAATTCATATCCAGTCCTTCCTGTATATTAAGAAATGTGGCTGATAGGTTCTTGTAAATGAAGAAGTCGATCAGATCTGAAGTTTTTTGCTTTTCTGTAGGCCAGTAAGTGGGTTTTCCTGTTGAAATTGCATTGCACTGGATTTCTCTCATAGCACTTAGCCGCTCCCTTCCTTTAGTGTTGGTTAATCGCGATCCCTAGTATGTGTTTTTTGCATTGAAGTCACCTCCTAATATAAATGTATTACCAAGAATTTTCAATAGGTTTCTGTACTGCTCTTTTTTCAGAGCATGCTTAGGTGGGCAGTATATAGCTGCTACGGTAATTTGATGAAGTTTAGTTTGGACTCTAACGGCTACAGTTTGTATGAATTCTTCTTCATATGAATGTTCTAGGTAATGGTAGATGTTCTCTTTTATTATGACGGTGCTTCCCCCTCTCGCAGTGTTGACAGGATGCAGTGCATGGTATGTTTTATAGCAGATTCGGAAATGAGGCAAACATCAATTTCTTCTGTGGCAAGAACAGCCTGCAACTCGTTTCGATGTTTTAGGAGTCCGTTTGCATTCCATGCCATAATTTTTAGTGTGTTCTTCATTTTTGCGTTATATAAGGTAGTTTGGTAGCACTACTTTCTAGGTTCTTCAACCTTTGATCAAAAGAGGTTAAAATATTTAATATTTTGTTTATATTTTCGCTCGTGTCGGAGTCTCCTGACATGAGAGGCTGCGGACCATGTACCA
Source organism: Miltochrista miniata (assembly GCA_933228765.1). Taxonomy (NCBI): domain Eukaryota; kingdom Metazoa; phylum Arthropoda; class Insecta; order Lepidoptera; family Erebidae; genus Miltochrista; species Miltochrista miniata. The sequence goes on along the minus strand of OW121749.1, from coordinate 19,842,440 downwards.
GTGGTTGTGGAGGTTGCTGCTGTGCTTTTATCATTTGGGCATAAGACACATTATTTTGAGTAAATCGTAATGCCTGTTTTTTTTACTACTAGGGACCTGAACGATAGCTGTAGTTCCTTTTTTTTTAACTGCTTTGTTTTTTAGTTCTTGCAGTTCTCTAGCACACCTCTCTGCACCCTCTGTAGTTCGCCGGGTGTGGCTGAACCACAGTGTACACATTTGGGTTTTTCTGCTATTGATTTAGTGCAGTCTTTGGTCAGATGTTTACCAATACATTTCACACATCTAGGTTCCTTGGAACAATATTTCTGTGTATGGCCATATGCTTGGCATCTTTTACACTTAGGTATTAGAATGGATGATTTTAAAGGCTGCACCTTACAGCCTAGTATGGTCTTAATACCATAGATCTGATTTATGTTTTTGTCTTTTTCAAAGGAAAGCATAAACATATTTAGAGGCTCCTTAGTCCTCCAACTTAATTTATTTATGGCTTCCTGGATTTAAAAGCCTTTGGAATCTAGATCTTCCATTATTCTGATTGGCAAACAAGAAGAGGGTAAATTTTTAACGATGACCCTAATCGGTCTATCTTGTTTGTTCTCATACGAGTGCCAAAGGCAATTATTTTGTAATAATAATTTAGTAATTGCCCTGTAGGAGTCTTCGTCCCTGGCATTTACTTTGACGGTGTTCACACTCATCATTTTCACCATGAAGGACTCCTTCATGGTGTATGTCAATAAAAGGTCATAAAACTTCTGGTAGTTTTTAATGTCTTCTACTATGCCTGGAGGGGGTGGGGGTGTCTTTTTTGTTGTTAGTTTCTCAGGTTCTACATTAACCTGAGATTCAATAGCGCTTACTCCTAGCGATGGAGGTGATAGCGATGAATGAGATTCAACTTCCTCTTCTTCCTACTTTTCACACGAACCCACTCAGTTTCTCTGGCAAGTTCCTCTTCGTCAGTCTGATATTCGACAGTTGTCTGGGGCTCATTATTTGCAGAATGTTCCGTCTGTACAGTTACATTCCTTTGTTCCTGAATTACTTTCAGCTGTTGTTGCAAAGATTCGATTTGGCTACTGAGGTCTTTCACTAGCTGTTGCAGTTCTAGACGCTCATTTGGTTCCTCTTTGTACCGGGAGTACAGTTGATGTTCGAGTTCAGTTTTGAGAACTACTTTGTTTGGAGTTGTCATGATTAAATACAAGTTATAATTATAAAACTATAACTTACCGCAAATACGCACAATTATGCATGATTCACTTACGACTGTATGTAGGTCATCGCGGCGCACATTGGGGCAGCGTCATATAGGGACATGATATAAATTCAATTTTGAAAAGTGGGTATTTGATAAAACTAATGATGTTATGATAAACTTGACTATTGAGTGCATTCATCACTACCCTTTATAAGAAAATATCAATTTATTTAGTACCAACAAATTACACTCGAAGTAAGACGTAAAAGGAATTAAGAATATTGCAAATACTTTCAATAATTTATTTATAGTGGATCGCGAAACGAAGTAATTATGTCTAATATGGAGCATAGTGATAATGTTACGTAGAATATATTGCACTATTAAAACGTTAATATTTGAACCCTACATAGGCTGTATGAAAAAAACAATATTTACACTATTTTTATATATTTTTTATATTTCTGCAATGAGTCCCTCATATATTTTACTAGTATATAATAGGGTAACTACTGTTTAATATAAAAGTAAAATAAAAAGTAGGGAACTCATTGCAGAAATATAAAAAATATATAAAAATAGTGTAAATATTGTTTTTTTATCATTCAGCCTATGTAGGGTTTAAATATTAACGTTTTAATAGTGCAATATATTCTGCGTACCATTATCACTATGCTCCATATTAGACATAATTAATTCGTTTCGCGATCCACTATAAATAAATTATTGAAAGTATTTGCAATATTCTTAGTTTCTTTTACGTCTTACTTCGAGTGCAATTTGTTGGTACTAAATAAATTGATATTTTGTTATAAAGCGTAGTAATGAATGCACTCAATAGTCAAGTTTATCATAACATCATTAGTTTTATAAAATACCTACTTTTCAAAATTGAATTTATATCATTTTCCTATATGACGCTGCCCCAATGTGCGGCGGCCGAGACGCAGTGCACGTTTGAGTAGGCTGCTGCGTCAGCACTTGTACACGAGCGCGCACTTATGCAAGAAAGTGTGTGACTCGACCATTCTCGCTAGAAGCCGATCGACAACTGCTGTTACATACCTAATAAACATAAAAAAACACTTAAACTCCAGAACAAACATTTGTAAATTATCCAATGTAATATATTTTGTTTCTGGGATTCCAAGCCGAGACCTCAACGATGGCGATAGCACACAGCGCTACTGCGCCACCGAGAAAAGGAACAATTAAGTTAAAAAGATGCTGAACTTTCTATCATTAAAGTCACCCTTAGCTTTTACTAGCTTAGTAGCTAATAGAAGAACCAACGCAATGTGAATTAGAAATTAGAATAGAAGCAGAATAATAATAGGTTATTATTATTCCTCTTCTATTCTAATTCAGATCGCATTATTATGGAATTATTAACTACGGTAGAAACTTTATTGGACTGTACCGGTATATCCATAATATTCTATTGTCAAGAATGATTGATGACAGACAACAATATTGCGGCGGATATTATGCCTTCCTTTTCATTAAAACTCTCTTCTTTGAGGTAAAATTAGACATTATCTAACTGATTCTTAAGTCTAAGAAATAAATGCCTTTATTGAAACCGGAGATAAGGCCTACATGAGTGACTTTGATTTATATTTACTGAAATCCTACTTAAAAATATAAATGTGAAAGTTGGTGAAGATGTTTGGGTGTTTAGATGTTTCGATGTTTGTTACTCAATCACGATCAAACGGCTGAACGGATTGGGCTTAAATTTGGTACAGAGATAGCTTATTGTCTGGAATAACACATAGGCTACTTTTCATCCCGGGGATATGTTCTCCCGGGAAGCGGGACCGGAAACCAAAATTTCACGCGAGCGAAGCATCTAGTCTATACGAATATTAAAAAGAGGAAAGATTTGATTGTTTGTTTGAATCGAATAGGCTCCGTTATAATTCTATGCTCCGTAACTACTGGACCGAATTGAAAAATTCTTTCACTGTTGGGAAGCTACACTCTTCCCGGTGAACATACGCTGTATTTTATTCCCATATTCCCACGGGAACGGGAGCTATGCGGGTGAGACCGCGTGACGTCCGCTAGTGTAAATATAAAACACTTGAGGGTTCTACGAGTATTTGATACAAATAGGTATCTACGCAAATATAATTTTACCCTCAATTTAATCAAATGTGTCATTTATAAAACACCGTCACATTATTTCTTTAATTCCATTCATTTATTCAGGAACAATCATACAGTTGTGTTTGAAAAACAAAATACATACATGCACACATATCATCACGCCTGTTTCACTTCGGGGCAGGCAGAGACTATAGCTTTCCACTTGCTACGATCCTGGCATACCACTTTCGCTTCTTCTACTTTTATAAGTGCTTTCATACACGCTCGCCGGTTGAGGGGACCCACTCTTGACCTGGCCTTATTCCAACAGTTCATCAATTTGGTTACCATGCGTACGCCGAAGGCGACCCCTACCTGTTTGCCCATTCATTCTCGCCTTATAGATCTGTTTAGTCAGTCTATTTTCATCCATCCTCTCCACATCTCCGAACCATCTAAGCATCCCTTTTCTATCTTTGTCATTACATCTTCAACATTGTTTTCGAATCACGCTATTCCTTTCTTTGTCCATCAATTTCACTCCAACTATACTTCGCAGACTTCTCATTTCCACTGCATTAATTTTACTTTCATGCTTCTTCTGCCACACCCAACTTTCACTACCACACTTCTTAGTGTGGGGATAAAAACACTCCTATGCACAGCCACTCTTGCCTTCTTAGACACGTTTTGACTGCTCATGCATCACCCCATTCACTTGATTTCCTGCCAAAACTCTTCTCTCAATACCCTGGTCGCACTTTCCATCTCTCGTAAATTTTGAACCCAAGTAAACAAATTCTTTCACCTGATCAAATAGTGGAACTGCACTCGAGAGCAATGAATCCGGGTCACTTAACGAATCCTAAAAATCTCGCAAACTAAAAATGCTAGGTTAATGCAATAAATTGTATTTAATAGACAATGTAATACTCCTTAAATGAAGGTATTAAAACTTCTTAGTTATTGTAAAGTTATATCATAAAAAAATCAAATTTGAAAAAGGGCCACTTTCGAAGATGGAACTACGAAATTACAGCATTTGGTGTTGCTTTTGTTTGTAATCTGTCATTTATGTGGGTACATAAACCATGTTGATAGTGCTCTATATTCATTAATCAAGCTGAAATTATGTCGCTTACGCCTGAAGAATGCACCAGAATACTTACAATGCTGGAAACCGGCCGGAGTCAGCGCGATACAGCCAGGACTGTCGGTGTGTCGCTGTCAACAGTACAAAGAGTTCTGCGACGTTACGAAGAAACTGGTTCTAACCTACGCAGACCAGGAACGGGCAGAACCAGGTGTACCACAGCACGAGAAGACCGATACTTGGTGAACACCATGCTTCGAAATCGCTTTCTCACAGGAACTGAACTCACCAATCAGTTTCGACGCCTCGGAGGAAGTAACCCAAGTGCATGGACAGTAAGACGTCGGCTTGCTGAATCTAACTTAAAACCCCTTAGACCTGCAAACGGCCCTAAACTGGAGCGTGGGCATCGTATTTCGAGACTAAGGTATGCCCAGAGCCACGTAAATTGGAGTATTGAAGATTGGTCATAAGTTATGTTCTCCGACGAATCAAAATTTATGCTCTACAAGCACGATGGAAGACACAGAGTGTATCGAAGACCAGGGGAAAGATTCAAGCAAGCATGCATCTAAGAAAAAGTAGCCTACGGTGGTGGGTCTGTACTTGTGTGGGCCGGAATTTCTTCTGAAAGTCGCACAGAGCTGGTGATCATAGAAAACGGCTCTTTAACTAGCGTAAGATATGTGGAAGAAATCCTCAATGATCACGTTGGTCCATTTATGGTCAATTTAGGTGAGGATGCTATATTTATGCATGACAATGCCCGACCTCATACATGTAGGATTGTGAATGACTACCTTCAAGAGATGAACATTACTCGTATGGAGTGGCCAGCGCGCAGCCCGGATATCAACCCGATCGAGCATGCTTGGGACGAGCTAGGCAGATGCGTAAAACAACGAAACCCTCCCCCAATCACGCTTCGTGAGCTCAAAATTGCTCTCACAGAGGAATGGGAGAATATTCCCCAAAATCGTATAAGGAACTTGGTGTACAGCATGCCAAACCGCGTAAACGCAGTAATGGAAGCACGAGGAGGCAATACGAAGTATTAAAATTCAAGAAAATCGTAATAAAGTTCAAAAATTTCATGTTTCCTATTTTTGTTTTAAGGAGAGATCGGCAGTTTTTTCTTTATGTAATTTTGTGTTAAGAGGGCTAACATATTTCGCGCCACGTTTTGCTCAGAAACCATAGTTTTCAATGCGTTTAAAGTCATTAAATATTTATCGTACAAACATGGTATTAACTAACATACTTAGTCAATTTAGCTCTCTAAACGTTCCATAAAACATATTTTACCAAACAACAGATTACATATGGCTAATATCAACGAAAGTGAACAAGGTTTTTCAAATCATACGATTTGCATCGATTTCGATGCTTAAATTCATGTCAAATTACTGATAAATTTAATGAACAAGGGATACGAAGCAATTGCAAAGGTCCTTGGCTATCTGTTTGTAGAATAACCTTATATCAGGTAGGTTCCTTATTTTGGAGAAAAATGACTGTAAAGTTTGCTCAAATACTGAGAAATTTCTCAAAAATAAAGTAGTCTTTTCACCAGCTTCAGTAGTTTAAATCATTATGATATTTATGTATTATTATGTCAGAACTTCTCCTTTGACAATAAAAATATTTCTTTTTAAGTAACTAGATACAGATTTTTTTTTACAAAGTATTTTGTGAACCCCTATAAATGCAGATACGCGAACAAATACGATTTAGTACCGCCGAAAGGCTCCCAGAGAGTGGTCATGTCGCTCGATGTTCCATTTTTGAATACGAAAAAATGAACAAAAATAGTCTAATTCTAGCGTGACCAAACAATCTTAGTACTTTGTGACGTATAATATAATATATATATATATTTATGGTCGATATACAACGTGAACTTTTGTATAGTGCAAAGCTCAGACACCCCGGCTAGAGATTCGCTTCAAAATACTGCATCAAAAAAAATAAATGAAACTAACGAAAACTGACCAAGTTATAAACTTTTACAGTTGCACTATTTTGTCCATGAACAGCGTAGGTGTAGGTATTATACGCAAGACAGGTAGTCACTATTCGTGTGGTATTGATAATAACATTAACAAACCATTTTCATAAGTGGTAATTATGGAACAGTGTTTTACACAGAAACCGGCCAATGTGAGTCGGACTCGCGCATGTAGGGTTCTGTACCAAAATACGACAAAAATCACGTTTCTTGTATGAGAGCCCACTTAAATGTTATTTTGGTCTGTTTTTAGGGTTCTGTACCCAAAGGGTAAAAACGGGACCCTATTCATGAGACTTCGTTATCCGTCTGTCTGTCTTTTACGAGACAAGTAGTAGTAGTAGTAGAAGTAAGGGTAATACCAGCTAAATCCCTATATTATATACAGAGGTAAGGAACTCATTGGGTACCTATCTTTTAACCACAAAACTGACTGTCTTAAACCACGGCTTAGAGCCAACATTATGTAACCAACCTATATACATACATACGCGGTAGAATAATAAAATTGATCTAACCTTACAACAGAGGAGGTAGCAAGGACAGCCATTAACTGGCACGTGTCTAGTGAAGCCTGTTGCTCGGACGATAAGTGGCTAATATAATCTTACAACAACCTGCAACAACTATTGAGAACTCAGGCAATGCCGAGCATAATTGAAAATACTGAACAAACTGACAGACATGTAAGTGACAACATTATCTATATAGCTACCGGTATGGCCTGTCCCCAATCCGTATCCATCTATGCGAGAAATAAAGACTAGCTGGTGGGGCTCCTAACTAGAAAGACTCAGAAAGAACATGCATGAGGCAGCTGTTCTATATGAACACCTGTAAGGAACCAGACCTGGATTGGGACGGCTAAAAAGCCGCTAAAGCAAAATAGAAGTAGCGACTGAGATACAGAAGTACCAAGTCTTGGAGAAACCTCTGCTAGAGTCAGACTAATACTGGCCAAACAAGGGCCAGAACTTTCAGTATCTATAAATAAACCTGAAGGCGTGGCGGCCTGACCAACACATGAGAAGAAACCGATAGTATTTTGATACAAACGCACTTCCCAGGATGCCAATTGCTGCAGACACTCGTGTGGCTGGTGGAAAACGTATCCACAGAAGAAATCCACTGGGAGCTCGCAAGACCTGTTCTAATCTATTCTGTCAACTTACAAAAAACTGAATGGGTAATTAACAGCTTCCAGTCCTTCAAATCTCCAGGACAGGATGAAGTCTTCCCTGCAGTGATAAAATGGGGGAGGACACAAGTTGATATTGTCAGTTACATAGTATCTGTACGCCAGACAGTGTATGGGGCTGTGACTCAGACTGTGGAGAGAGGTCTAAGTGATCTTTATACCAAAACCCGGTAAAGGGTACTATTCAGACCTCTGGTCATTCAGACCGATAAGCCCTACGGCTTTCCTGCCAAAACCTCTGGAAAGATTGTGTGACTGAGACATTCGAAGGACTGCCCTTCAAAATAAGCCACTGCATTTCAACAAACATCATATGCCCCCGGCAAGTCAGCACTACATGCGTCGGCGTCGGTACGCAAAATAGAAGAGGTCATCCAGAATAAATCAATTTGCCTCGGCACTTTCATAAACATAGAGGGTGCTTTCGACAGAAGAAGCATAACCACCACACTGGCAAAATACCGAGTATACACGGTAGTCAGTGAATGGATAGATAACATGCTAAACAACTCATTTTAAAGCTACATACAGCAGAAACCAGTGAGTGAGAAGATGGCTAAAGGTTGTCCACAAGGAGGCGTTGTCTCACCACTGCTATGGAACCTTGTTGTAGACGACCTAATAATCAATCAATCAATCAATTTTACCTATAGCATTCCACTGCTGGACATAGACCTCTCCCAAATTTCGCCACCACACACGGTCCTGCGTTTTGTGCATCCAGTCAATCCCTGCAACCTCTTTTAGGTCGTCGCTCCATCTGGCAGGGGGTCGTCCTAGGCTACGTTTATCAAGTCGCGGTCTCTTCTCCGGAACTCGCTTGCTCCATCGGCCATCCAGTTCTTCTACAGATGTGGCCAGCCCACTGCCACTTCAAAACGCTTACTCTGCAAGCTATGTCGACCACTCTTATTCTCTGACGGATAACATCGTTTCGGCACCGTAGGTCATTACTGGTAGGGTGCACCGGTTGAAGTCTTGCGTCTTCGGGCATTGCGGTATCGGCGAATAATAACCAAGCTTAACGCAAACCACCACTACACTGTAGGGTACGCAGACGACATAACAATACTGACAAGAGTAAACTTTACCAGCATAGTGTGTGATGTCGCACAGACTGCTCTTAAAATCGTGGAACGTTGGTGCACAGCTAAAGAACCTTTAAACAATCCAGGCAAGATGGAGCTGTTACTATTTACTAACAAAAGAATTCTCGGAAACTATCAGGTGTCACGTCTCTATAACACCGAATTACAATTCTCAAAACCTACGCCCCTCAGCTACCATAGAAGTGATGTTGGAACTACCGCCGCTACACGTCACCATTAAACAGGAAGCCACGACCACATAATTATACAAGAAGTTGGTGGATTCGGAACTGTTAACGGAAACGATCACGGACACAATAACATAACAGTTTGCGTTCAATAAAAAGTACAAAATACAACTACAAGAGTGCCTTCGATAGTGTCTCAATATCTACGGATATTGAGGATTGAGGAATATTCACGGATGAATCCAAAACGAGAACGGATTCCGGAGCAGGAAACTTCTCGATGAACCTGAACATTAATATCGCAACCCCCTTAGGCACCCATGGCACAGTATATTGGTATAATGTGCCATGGGTGCCTAAGGGGATGGAGGGGGCGGAGTGCATGGATATAAAATCAAGGCGACTGAACAGTCAGGTTAGGAACGTCAGAACCAGTGTATTCGGATACTTAATGGTAGTAAATCAGTCCTACAAGCGCTACAGAGCCATGCGATACATCTGGCCTTGTCACGGAGTGGATATATGCGAAAAGAACAATGTCGCGCTACAATAGTCACAAAGTGATTGAGTGTGTAGTTAGTAAGTAGTAGTTCAAGCAGTAGTATTAGTATAGCCAAATAACAAAACGTGTGAGTGACAGTGACACATTGTATTCTATTTTCGGTATTTTATATTAAGGATATTTGAAAATTTGTATTTTGAATTCTGATATAATAATTATTTGTATTTTAAATTTAGACATTTTACGGTAAGGTGTACTGAAATAAGGTATTTTGAATGTTAAGGTATTTCGAATTCGGGTATTTTGGTCTAATGCATTTAAGGTAAAGGCATTTTGATTTCTGGTATTTTAATATATAACCTCAGGGTGAATATTCAATTGCAAGTAACTATGGATATATAGGATCATATGTGTTTGTTTACATTTTTGCGCAAAGCTATTGAAATACGGTTATACCTACCTCAAATAGGGTTCCATAGTCCAATCCGATATGCTAAAAAGTGTAGGTACTATACATAACTATACATACTTAATATCTTTGCATTTTATTGAAATGGCATAAGATTTCATAAGCCTACGAATATATGAATATAATTTTCATTTTAACAGGATTAGTAAAATGGACGGTCTCCTGTTCGCTTTGTCGTTCGAGGTGGTTTTACTGCAAATGAGGATTTTAGGTAAGCTCTCAGTCCTATATTTTCACTCTTATTTAAATTAATGTTGTAAAAGGGCAAGATATTTTTAAAATTAGATAATAGAAATGGCTCAAGTTTATACTCACCTTTACGTAGAAGTTAGTCGGTCGCTCTAAGCATAATGTACTGACATGTTTTACATCGATAAAATATCTTGTACCCTTTGGGCAACGAAACAAGCAATTACTGAGCATTTACACTTTGACTCAACGTACCTACTTACATATGAGTGTTCCGGGAGAGAGAGCTTGCTTCTCTCTGATAGTTAGACCATAAAAGGAGTAGTTTTAACTACAGAACAAGATCTGCGTCACCCTTACCTAGAAGGGTGATCGCATCCGATGAGTCTCCAAGGCCCAAGGGCTAGAGGCTCAAGGTAGAGTTTAGTCAGTAAGAGTCTGACATAATCACACCCGGCCGTGTGGTACGTATGTAGCATTTGCGTAGTACTAACGAAGCAGACGCAAAATGATCAGGAAGCCGGGCTTACCGCGTGATGTCAGAGATAGGGTCTTTGAACTTTGACTCGAAAATTTATTGCTATGACTTTTGTAGCAGGGGTTGAGACGAAAATGCCGACTTACCATGTAAATTTGCAAATATTTTTATATTTGAATGAGTGTTCGAGAATATATAATTGTGTTTATTAGTTATGAGTAAATATTACATGTCACTGCCCGATCTGAAAAGGGAAGCCACAAGGAATGGGCTTCTATGGACAATTCGCCACTGGTATGCAGTGAGTGAACACTGACTGACTGATAATCGAAACTTTACTTTGGTGGCACTTCAAACGAATATAGAACCTTCAAAAGAATGCAAATTTATAGTGTTTAGTGTATGAATTAAGGAAAAGCTAAAATATTATAGAATTTCGGTCGTTTTTAAGGTTCCCTACCCAAAGGATAAAAACGGGAGTCTATTTATGAGACTACGTTGTCCGTTTGCTGTCTTTAAACTTTGTCTGTCCTTCCGTCATGAGACTGTATCTCAGGAACCGTGATAGTTAGAAAGCTGAAATTTTCACATTAATTCTGTGATCCATAAAATGTTGCCATCATTAATATGGGAATGTTGTGCTGAGGTCCCAGGTTGGATTCGGGTGGAATCGAATGAATTGTGTGTTCCTCAAAGTTTTGTATCAGAGTTTTGATGTTTTTGTATACCTACTATGTATTTATTTAGAAATATGTAAGTACATATGTCTATCAGTTGTCTAGATCCCATAGCACAAGCTTAAACTGGCCTAATTTGGACTAGATGATGTTGTATGAGAATGTCCAATTGTTTAACCTAACCTGTCATTTACGACGATTGAATAAACTAAAAGTGACAGCCCTGATACTAGGTATAGGTAAGTATCGTGCGGTCGGGGTCGGAGATACCCTACTATATATAATTCTACTATATAATTCTACTATGTTTATATAATTCTACTATGTTTATAATTCTACTATGTTTATATAATTCTACTATGTTTATAGTAATGTTAATTATACTGACTAATGGATATTTGATAAAAAAAACTCTGTCTTAACGGTTCCATCTTATAATCTCCCCTAATATGCGGTAAAATGTCTGAAGCTGGCACTCATAGGGGGACTTTTTTGTAATACCAACTTACAGAAAACGATCTTTCAGAGGTAAATTAACTGTGAGCGGACTATATTATTATGTACTTTTTTTTCACACCTACCCTCTGCTACACGTGTGCGTTCGCGCAGCGGAATGTTGTTGAATTTAAAGATTTTAATTATGCAGATATTTAGTATATGACGTCGTGTAATTGTGTATGGTAAAAAGAAAATTGTGTATGCAGCCATTGTGGAGAAATTCGCCAAAAACTGATTCCGCTGGGCGAACGTTGTCCTAGCGGAACTTTTTTTTAAATCCATGCACTTAAAAGGAAAAAAATGTGCCCAACAATTAGTGTGTATTCGTGTGTAATTGTGTATGTATGAATAAAATTAGTGTATGCATAAGCTTCGGAGAAATTCAAGTTTCCGCTACGCGAACGTTTGGCCATTAGCTAGTTTTCATATAAAGCGCTTATATAGAGAGCTGTAGATTTTTACATACGTTGTTTTAAATTTGTTTATATTTGTTTAAAATACAGATTTAGAAAAAAATGTAGGGCTTAAAAGATAAAAATATAAACGTAAAATACGCTTATTAGGTCGTAGTTCGTAAAGTATACACTTTGGGGTCTAGATTTTCACGTTTATACAAACCATGTAAGTGCCTGCAACATGTTGCCAAGTATCAATGATGTTCCGTTAGTAATTAAAGGGTTATAGGACAATTTACCATGAATAGATCACTGTTTACAAAGCAGTCAAATATCACGGCGTTCTAAAGGAATTGCATAGTAAAATGTATTCCAATAATTAGTTTATTAATTCAACTACTCACATGCAAAATTTCATCTCATTAA